>JAUESR010000196.1:0-657500 GCA_030914345.1 Drosophila koepferae
AGAGTTAGCAATAACATTGTTAGCTCCAAAAATACTCCGATTCCTCGCATATCCGTGATATGGATTAAATTAGCTCCTTGAGGTATTACTCAAGCAACACTCTCTTCAAAGAGTCAAATGATAGCGAGGCCACTATATCTGCCACGACTGTTGACTTCGATGCGAGGCGTCGATGTCAATATTTACTCCTCCTCCCAAGAACTGCTAATAATGGCTGCTTATGCAAGGCGCAATTTATCAATATTCGCATTAAATTTATAGAAAACGATATTCAGCAACACGAATTACCAATCAAAATTCATTTAAGACGGATAAGCCAAAAACATTGTTAGCTCCAAAACACTCCGATCAACCCATAAAGAAATCCCCAGCAACAGCTTCGTTATACTTTGCATCTCTGATTTGGATGAGATAGCTCAATTTATTGAGCAGAGTGTTGCATGCTGGGAGGATTAAAATGTGCACAATGTTCCAACAACTGGCAATATGCTCAGTGTTAGATCTTATAGAACGGAACTCTTTCTTCACATTTAAAATGTGAGGAGAGAGAAAGAAAAAAAAAAAAAAAAAAAAATGTTCCAAACAACTGGCAATACGCTCAGTGTTAGTTCTTATAGAACGGAACTCTTTCTTCACATTTAAAATGTGAGAAAGAAAGAAAAAAAAAATGTTCCAAACAACTGGCAATACGCTCATGTTAGTTCTTATAGAACGGAACTCTTTCTTCACATTTAAAATGTGAGAAAGAAAAAAAAAAAATGTTCCAAACAACTGGCAATATGCTCAGTGTTAGTTCTTATAGAACGGAACAATCTCTCAATTTTCCACTCTCCGCTGGACTCCATCAATTCCACCATTCGAAGAGGCGTAAAATGTCTATTGAAGCAGAGCGAGTGCGGCTGGGAAAGCTCTTAGACGAAATCAACAAAGATCCGCCGCCCCGGTGGCACACGGGCTCGCTCATGTGGCTGGACGTTGATGAGCTACAATGCAATGCGTTATCAAAATACTTTTGTCTACCATTGTACAATATAAGTAAATTTATGAATGTCACTAAGGTCAGGTTAAAATACAGCGATCAACCCCTACTATTTTGAGGTATCTAAATTACCATTAATTTCGGGAGCTTTGGCAGGATATTTCATTATAAGCATTACAAAATTTGTTTAGCTCAATTCTTTTTATAGAACGGTATTCTGCAACACGAACACCCAGTCAAAATTCATTTTAGAAGGATAAGCAAATAAAATTGTTAACTCCAAAAACACTCCG
Organism: Drosophila koepferae; assembly: GCA_030914345.1. Lineage (NCBI taxonomy): Eukaryota > Metazoa > Arthropoda > Insecta > Diptera > Drosophilidae > Drosophila > Drosophila koepferae. The sequence continues at coordinate 1,273 of JAUESR010000196.1, forward strand.
ATCACACCATAAACAAAATCCCCAGCAACAGCTTCGTTATACTTTGCATATTGGAGCAAATCTCGGCAGGATATTCTCCCGTCAGAAATGAAATCGTCATGAAGATCACAACGATGCAATAAACGTGTACAACACACGACTTGACATTGACACAATCATACAATACAAATATATATATCGTGATGCTTCCGAACAAAGATCATGCGATTGACTAATATGTAATTTAAGGGTTGTCAAATGAATAGAGAAAACTTTGTATATATAAATCTTTTAAAATACTTTATATCGTGATACTTCCGATTCTCGCTTGTGCCAAGAACTATATGATGCGCAATTATCAATATTCGCAATATTATATTATATGGAAACGATATTCTGCAACACGAAACATGCACTCCAAAAACTGTATCGCTTTCTGCATCCAGATACTTTGACGAGTAGTAAAACCAAAAAATTTACACTCTTCAACGCGCAATCATAAATATTCGCAATATTATATAATATGGAAACGATACTCTCCAATATTAACGTTTTCTCTCACTTTGTTAAAGAAGTATGCAATGTCAAAATACTATTCCCCAGCGAAAGACTGATGATTTGCCACGACTGTTGCTTTCGATGCGAGGCGTCGATGTGAATGCTTACTCCTCCTCTTCTGCAACACGAAACACCCAGTCAAACTAAATTTTAGACGGATAAACCAACAACATTGTTAACTCCAAAAACACTCCGATCACACCATAAACAAAATCCCCAGCAACTGCTTTGTTATACTTTGCACATCTCTGCTTCACTTCGTACGGCATTTGCAACAGGACCAGAAATTAAGATTGCTAAACTGCAGGGTCGAGGTTCTAATGAAATATTCTTAATGACACCAAGGATATTTTTCTTAATAAGATAGTTTTTAATACACACGTACATCATACATTTTTGCCCGATATTTTATTTGATTCAGTCTGTCCCAAGGAACTGCAGATGATTGTAACAATGTCACGTCTAACTGCGAGCACGTTAAATAAGGTGAATCATAACGAACGTATTTCAGGTAGGATGTTAGGCAATTTTTCGATGAATTATATAATTTCAGCATTAAATAGGAAATTAAGCGTAGAAATAGTCGATGCTCTTGTAGTCGGTTTAAATGATATCGATAAGTATATAAATAAGAATTTTGTACTTTAGGGCAAATAATACTTTATTGCATTTATTTTACGTTTTTGTGATCGAATAACGGAGATTCCGCCTCTTAACGTTACGATGTTACTACTACTAACTGCATTGCCAGGTTAACTAATAAGAATTTACCACCAACAATGATCACACCTCCTTTAATGATGATTATCAGATGGTTTCAAAATAAACGTGCTTCGATTGTACTCTTAAAATGTGTTTATGATTTTATAGAAATTGAACCATTATTATTAAATCCAACGGATATTCAACTTCGCTTGAAGCTTCAAAACACTGAAAATTACACCCGTAATTTTACCAAAATGTAATTATAATCGAGCCCATTCACAGATTTATGATCCAATCAGAATAGTATGAATCAAGAATAACATCAGAACTAAATGGGAAGAAATTACATCCTATGAAATTGTTTGGAAATCATACCGTCTTATGCATTGAAGAGGATTATCAAAATGCACGTATAAATTGTAGAAATGATGCGGGTGAAATCATCACCTTTAGCTTAAATGCTACCGAATATAGTCTATTTTTACGAGGACTAGATTATATGATACAAACTGTAAAATCGTACTTGAAACAGGAACATATGTAGGAGCTACGACCTGGTGTGAATATAACCACATAAATCCATGTGAAAGATCAAGTGATATGGATGAGTTTCTGTTAAGATTATATAATCTAGCAAATCAGGAAACATTAGTTTCTAGAGTTTTTGATAGTAGCATGTTGTATCACTCTAAGACGTATAGTAGTCTTAGATATGAACAAACTTGAACGATTAAGATCTGAATCCAAAGATTGGGCTAATGAAATTACCAAGCAGTTATTTTGTATTCCGATGTCGCAACACTCTCTATCACTTTGTTACAGTATAAGAGAAAACTTTCTTGCCAACGGTCATCAAGGTATTCTTCGTGATCACAAACGTTTCAATTGCGCAATAAGATATGTAGATGATAACTATGAGTACGATGAAACCGAAATACGGAAAATCAATATCATGACGAATCCATTGCAGAACATTTACACGGAGAACTAACCTGGAAATCACAAAGCAATACCTCATTAGAAGAATTTTGCGGGGCTATGAACCTAAACGATGACCAAGTGAATGGATTTAGTAGCTCAGGAATACATAGTGAAGATGATATAGGATTGAAGAAACACATATCAACATCATCTATAGGAAAGAGTACAGGGACGGCAAATTTATCCGGGAACCAGGCAGTGTCACTGATACACAGGACAACCGTATTCCATCCAATGCATCATATAGTGCCGGACTTCGCCATGGAGGAGCGAACCGAGCCAGTAGCCGCCGACACAGCACAGGAGCTGGCTCCGGCCCAATGACTCGCAGTGGGAGCGGCACTGGCAAACACAAAATGTAAACGAAACATTGAGGAAATAAAGTCGCCCTGCTATTGTTTGCTGAAAACAGCTGTACAGGTAAGGAACACTAACAGGGTGCAATTCTGTATGCGAGACATACAAAGCCGGAAAAAAAAAAAAAAAAAAAAAAAAAATGATGCCTGCAAACTGAAAATCTCCAAAGGATTCCAAATAGCAAGTAAACAAATGGCCGGATTGTCGCGTATCCCTGTAAATTTAAGCCAATCATAGCTTAGTTTTAAGTTTTTCATTATAATTTCTTTTAATTTTGTCATTTCAACACACAAATTTCTAGAATAAGTTGTTTGTTTACTTTTTTTAATAGTCCAGTGTTAAGTAACTTCTGCCCAGCTCTGTTAGGCATAAAATTGTTAATCTAGACCTAACTATGTAGAATCTAGTATAGCTTCAGTTTAGGCATCAATTCATTTCCGAAATAGTACCCAGTACTGAGATAAACCAAGCTCGCGACTCATCATCGCCTGCCCTTTTGGCAACATTGTCCAAAATGGCCAAAATGGTGGAGGCGATGGCGAGTCCGGCCCGCCACTGTTTGCCCAGCCTTCGTAGACTGTAGACTGTTTGCCCAGCCTTCGTCGCTGCATAAAGATAGCCGTGCGAGTAAAACTGCGCAGTGCAGCGGCCGCGGCAAACGTCCTCCGAACAGGCCACCAGTCATGGAAAGAACTAGCCGTTGCAAACTGAGCCGGCGGCCTCGTTATGCGTAGCACTTGAGGCGATACATACGCCCGCTACAATGCTGGCACACCAGCAGCTCAACAAAAACAGCACCCAAAACGGCGGGCAGTGCCAACACTGTTATGACTGGAGATGGAGGAGCTGGAGAAACGGCAGACTGTCAGCCAGGCTGAACTACGAGAGAGAAGGATGCAGGAACTGCCGCAGCAGCACGACCCAGACTGCCTGCCTGCCTGCCAGCCACAACAGGAGACTTGAAGAAACACATATCAACATCATCTATAGGAAAGAGTACAGGGACGGCAAATTTATCCGGGAACAGGCAGTGTCACTGATACACAGGACAACCGTATTCCATCCAATGCATCATAGTGCCGGACTTCGCCATGGAGGAGCGAACCGAGCCAGTAGCCGACACAGCACAGGAGCTGGCTCCGGCGCCAATGGGACTCGCAGTGGGAGCGGACACTGGCAAATTTTCACAAAATGTAAAACGAAACATTGAAGGAAATAAAAAAGTCGCCCTGCTTATTGTTTTCCTCTCCTTTTAGCTGCAAAACAGCTGTAAAGGTTAAGGAACACATAACAGGGTGCAATTCTGTATGCGAGACATACAAAGCCGGAAAAAAAAAAAAAAAAAAAAAAAAAATGATGCCTGCAAACTGAAAATCTCCAAAGGATTCCATTCAAATGAATAGAGAAAAATTTGTTTTTATAAATCTTTTAAAATACTTTATATCGTGATACTTCCGATTCTCGCTTGTGCCATGGACTATTCGATGCACAATTATCAATATACGCAATATTATTTATTATATGGAAACGATATTCTGAAACACGAAACTTGCACTCCAAAAACTGTATCGAACGCTTTCTGCATCCAGATACGTTGACGAGTAGAAAAACGTTAGCGCCAAAAACAATGACGATTAGGAAAATAAAAAAATTTACAATATTCGAATATTATATTATAAGGAAACGATATTCTGCAACACGAAATTACTTCAAACAAATTTTAGACAGAGTTAGCATTAACATTGATAACTCAAAAATACTCCGATTATACTAAAAAACATTCCATGCACAGCTGAGCCATTCCTCGCATATCCGTGATATGGATAATATGTCTCCCTTGAGGTATTACTCAAGAAACAAGCAACTCCTCCGAAGAACTGCTAATAATGGCTGCTTATGCAAAGCGCAATATCAATATTCGCAATATTATAATTTATAGAAACGATATTCTGCAACACGAAATACCCAGTCAAAATGCATTTTAGACGGATAGACAAACAACATTGTTAACTCCAAAAACACTCCGATCACACCATATAAAAAATCCTCAGCAACAGCTTCGTTATACTTTGCATATTGGGGCAAATCTCGGCAGGATACTCACTCTCCCGTCAGAAATGAAATCGTCATGAAGATCACAACGATGCGATAAACGTGTACAACGTGATGCTTCCGAACAAGGATGGTACGATTGACTATTATGTAATTTAAGGGTCGCCAAAAAAAAATAAAGAAAAATTTGTATTTATAAATCTTTAAAATACTTTATATCGTGATACTTCCGATTCTCTTTCGCGTCAAGGACTATATGATGCGCAATTATCAATATTCGCAATATTATATTACATGGAAACGATATTCTGCAACACGAAACATGCACTCCAAAAACTGTATCGCTTTCTGCATCCAGATACTTTGACGAGTAGTAAAACCAAAAAATTTACACTCTTCAACGCGCAATCATAAATATTCGCAATATTATATTATATGAGGTATCTAAATTACCATTAATTTCGGGAGCTTTTGGCAGGATATTTCATTATAAGCATTACAACATTTGTTTAGCTCAATTCTTTTTATTGAAACGGTATTCTGCAACACGAAACACCCAGTCAAAATTCATTTTAGAAGGATAAGCAAATAAAATTGTTAGCTCCAAAAACACTCCGATCACACCTTATAAAAAATTCTCAACAACAGCTTCGTTATACTTTGCATATTGGGGCAAATCTCGGCAGGATATTCTCCCGTCAGAAATGAAATCGTCATGAAGATCACAACGATGCAATAAACGTGTACAACACACGACTTGACATTGACACAATCATACAATACAAATATTATATATCGTGATGCTTCCGAACAAAGATCATGCGATTGACTAATATGTAATTTAAGGGTTGTCAAATGAATAGAGAAAAATTTGTATATATAAATCTTTTAAAATACTTATATCGTGATACTTCCGATTCTTATTCGCGCCAAGGACTATATGATGCGCAATTATCAATATTCGCAATATTATATTATATGGAAACGATACTCTGAAGCACGAAACTTACTCCAAACGAGTAGAAAAACCAAAAATTCACTCTTTGAAATATTTTATATCGTGATTCTTCCGAAACTCGTTAGCGCCAAAACAGTGACGATTAGTAAAGTCAAAAATTTACAATATTCGCAATATTATATTAGAAGGAAACGATATTCTGCAACACGAAATTACTTCAAACAAATTTAGACAGAGTTAGCAATAACATTAACTCCAAAAATACTCCGATTATACTAAAAACATTCCATGCACAGCTGAGCCATTCCTCGCATATCCGTGATATGGATAATATGGCTCCCTTGAGGTATTACCCAAGGAACACTCTTCTACAAAGAGTCAAATGATAGCGAGGCCACTATATCTGCCACGACTGTTGACTTCGATGCGAGGCGTCGATGTCAATATTTACTCCTCTCCTCCCAAGAACTGCTAATAATGGCTGCTTATGCAAGGCGCAATTATCAATATTCGCATTAAAATTTATAGAAACGATATTCAGCAACACGAATTACCCAATCAAAATTCATTAAGACGGATAAGCCAAAAACATTGTTAGCTCCAAAAACACTCCGATCAACCCATAAAGAAATCCCCAGCAACAGCTTCGTTATACTTTGCATATCTCTGATTTGGATGAGATAGCTCAATTTATTGAGCAGAGTGTTGCATGCTGGGAGGATTAAAAATGTGCACAATGTTCCAAACAACTGGCAATATGCTCAGTGTTAGTTCTTATAGAACGGAACTCTTTATTCACATTTAAAATGTGAGAAAAAAAAATTTATCCAATGTTCCAAACAACTGGCAATATATGCGACAGTGTTAGTTCTTATAGAACGGAACAATTCCTTCACATTTAAAATGTGAGGAAAAAAAAAAATTATCCAATGTTCCAAACAACTGGCAAAATATGCTACAGTGTTAGTTCTTATAGAACGGAACAATTCCTTCACATTTGAAATGTGAGGAAAAAAAAAAAAAATTATCCGATGTTCCAAACAACTGGCAAAATATGCCACAGTGTTATTTCTTATAGAACGGATCTCTTTCTTCACATTTAATATGTGAGAAAGAAAAAAAAAAATGTTCCAAACAACTGGCTGTACGCTCAGTGTTAGTTCTTATAGAACGGAACTCTTTCTTCACATTTAAAATGTGAGGGGAAAAAAAAATGTGTTCCAAACAACTGGCAATACGCTCAGTGTTAGTTCTTATAGAACGGAACTCTTTCTTCACATTTAAAATGTGAGAAAGAAAAAAAAAAAAAAAAAAAAAAAAATGTTCCAAACAACTGGCTGTACAGTGTTAGTTCTTATAGAACGGAACAATCTCTCCATTTTCCACAAAAGTAGAAAAAGCAGAATTCAGAGTTTTAAATCCTCATGAATTCTAAATTGCAAATCAACTGGAGATTTGCATTGTGGGCAAGCCACAGAGAGAATGAGCTCTCAAGCGAAAGTTGTCGCCTTTTATACCCTTTTGGAGGCCTGCTTCGATTACATAATGTTGTGCAACTCTGTAGACAGAGTTGCAAATTGGAACAGCTGATGCCATTTAGACATTTGAAACTATCGACATTTGAAAAGCGAGAGATCTAGCTTTTTTCATGTCTTTTATTTTGAAATTATTTTTTTTGATCAAATTTACACCAGAAAGCTGGTGATAGGATCTTATGGGTTAAATATTGAATATTAACGAACATAGACACATAGAGTCAGGCAACGCTAAGCTTATTTCTCGAGTATGCAAATATACAAGAACGTGGCAGTTGCAAGCAGCAAACGATTTTCCTATACATATACATATACATATACATATCTATATACATATACATATACATATACATATACATATATGTACATATACATATACATATGCATATGTGTACATATTAAGCGTTTATTCCGTGCATACGGACAGCCAGCTATCAGTATCTTAAATAAGGCAGTGGCCTTGATAGTAAATGCGATGGTTTTGTTAAAAGTATGTAACAGTCAGAAGGAGGCGTGGGAGACGCGTCGATCTCAGAAACTATAAGAGATAAACACTAAAGACAAAGAGTCTATTGGTTTGTGCAATGTCCGTCCGTCGGTCCGTCGGTCCGTCTGTCCGTATGAACGCAATATTTTTCGGCGCTATTAGAGCTAGAGACTTGAAATTTGGAACCTATACTCATGTATGCTCCCGAATTATAAAAAGTAAAAAATTTTCCGATCCGCCCTCTAGGGGCGTGGCGATTCGGAAAACTCTTGCGCCCATAGGCCAGTAATTATACTAGATGATGAGCTAGAGAGTTGCAATTTGGAATGTATACTCAGCTCATATACCCAAGCTCAAAAACATTAATTAAAAAAAAAAATAGTATTAAGTTTTCGATTAATAAATAAAAAGTTTCCAGCGGGATTCGAACCCAGGTCTTTTGAAAATAACATGTAATCGTTAGCTAAACCTAAATAAATTCACAGCTGATCAGCTGATCAGCAGCTTTGTGACGAAACAAAACAATACAATCGCAATTCTTGCACTATGTATACACACTTGGATGTGTATACACGTACAAACATCTGCGTACACATACATACATAAATGCATGCACAGAAAAACTGCCTGCCACGCAGCGTTGCAAATCGGAAAAGTTGTTTTGGTTTTTGCTTAAATGCACAATTCATATGAGTATGTTTAAAAAGTATTATCAATTGGCAGCAAGCATTTTATAATAAATATACAAATATAAAAAGAATTATATAATATATATATAATAATTTTTGAAAAAAAAAGTTCTTTGCGGGATTCGAACCCACGCAACCTAAGTATAGTTTGCATAGCGCTTACCACCACCAGCGCCACTGCCATCATCTAACTGGCACTAACTAAAACCAAATAAGCCATTGCTTAGAACCCTTTTGACAAAAACTAAAGTAACGATCGAAAAATTCCCAATTCAGTCACAATTCTTAGAATATTCTGGCATGCAAACTTTTGTATGCATGCATAGAAAATTGTGTGTATACTCGTATAGTGTGTACATGTGTAAATCTGTATGTACATATGTATGTATAGGAAAAAGGTTTGTGCTTGCCATGTACGTTGCTAATGGCCGAAATATGTCGGTAATTAAATGTTTATTAAATAATAAAATGCGCCTATGGGTACAGAGTAGTTCGCATGGTGCCTAGCAGTGAAGTTCATTCGTTTTCGCTATATGTTAATTTAATTAAATTATTCAAACAAAATTAAAAAAAAAAAAAAATAAATATATATATATATATACATATATATTAAAATGCCTAGGACTAAGAGAATTTCAGCTTCTTCTAGGTCTCAGAGACAACGTAATAGAATTTGTTAAAAAGGGTCTAATGCTGAATATTCAGAGCAGGAAAGGATTAGGAATTTAGAGTCTCTACGAGAGCGTAGAGAAAATGAAGAATATAGTCAGAGTGAGAGGAATAGAAATAGATAGCGAAATAGTATTTAAAAAATAGCCAAAATAATATTTTGCGAGCTACTTTACGCACAAGTTCTTAAACTAGACAGATAGAGCAATTAACTGACACTTCACTAGACGCAGACAAGACCCTGCTCATAGGGCGAATGAACAGAGACGAAACACTATCCGGCGAGGTCGTCGAAGACAAGACATTGAACAGCGCCTTTTAGAAAGAGCTAGAGACAGATTTCAACGATCGCAGGTTAGAGACGATCCAATCCGTAGGATCATTGAGCAGGCACGTAATACAAGTGCACGGCGGACTGCTCGCATTCAAGCACGGCAAGCAGCTTTTGACGCCAATAGAAGCATATCACAGCGAGTTAGCCAATATCGCAACAATGTAGACAATAGAGAGGCTGAGAATAGGCGTAATGCAACCAGAAACAGGATAGAACGTTTCAATGCCATAATAGAAAATAGTTCCCAAAATATTAATGCTAGTTTTGCTGATCTAATAGCTGATTTTAATAGTACAGTGAAACAGTGAAACCTGATCAGGTTTGCATTTGTTGGAAAGGTTTGTGGCTTCCACACCAAGTAGAAAAAATTTCACGAGAAGCTATCGAAAGTAAGTGTAGTGCAGAAGTTGCTTCAGATATTTTATACCTATCATCTAGGTTTCCTTCAGAAAATAATAAAAATAACTTCTGTAAAACATGAAGTCGTAGCATCAAGTTAGGTAAAAAACCAAAAGCTTCAATAACAAATGGCTTAGACTTTCCAGAGCTTCCAAATTGCTTAAAGGACTTAAAGGACCATTAAAGGAGCTGTGGTCAATGTACCTATTCCTGTGGCCAATGTAGTAACGTCCATTCCAAGGACCTTTAGTGCAGCTGAAGTAGTACAACTTCATTTAAAGCGTAGGATGGAAACCATTAGGCCACCAAAAGTGGCTGATGCAATACGATTTTTAGTCGACATAGAGCTTTATAGGAAGCACCAGGTTACTGTTAATGAACAGTGGCTTCCTTCCTTTTCGTTTGACGAAATTCTATTCATTGCATCAGCTGAAGACAGGGACATAGTTTCAGAGTTAGCACAAAGATCTGCTGAAGCCTCAACAAACGGGCACAATAGTAGAGAGCCAGAAGATATTAACCCAGGAGGCCAGGAAACACTTTTAGAAAATGTCCCTAGAAAATATTGCATTGCGATGAATTTATAGCCCCTGGATAAGGTCAGCGACCATTAGATATGATCGAAGATTGCGATTCAATTTGCTTGCGTAAGCACAGCGCCACTCACTGCATTACAGCAGCATATGCGCTAATGAAGAGCAAATAGATCAATTAGTTCGCCACGATGATGGCTATAGAGTTTTAAAAGGTATTAGGACTTCACCTGCTCACTGGGAAGTAGAAAAAAAAAGTTATGGCTATGATCAGGCAGTTTAGTCTTCCGACCTTTTTTATCACATTTTTCGGCAGCAAAAACTAGGTGGACGGAGCTACTTGTAATACTTTCTAGGAATGTAGACAAAGTAGATATTTCAGAAGAAGTAGCTAGCTGTTTAAGTTTTGACAATAAAGCCCGTCTTATTAGAGCCGATCCTGTGACTTGTGCTAGGTATTTTGATTTTGGTTATAGGCAGATTTTAAAATTAATGAAAAAGGAAAACGGTGTTTTTGGTAGGCATTATGTTGTAAGGTTTTATTGGCGAGTTGAGATTCAACAGAGGGGCTCCCCCCATATTCACGGTATGTTTGGTTGAAAGATGCTCCCAAGCTTGACTCGTCTGATGAGTCCAGCATTCCTAGAGTTAAGTCGTTTATTGATCAGTTTATCACAACTGATACTGATTGTCCGGATATGGCTCCATATTTGGAGTATCAAATCCACAACACACGGCCACACATGGAGACGAGAAGTTAGAGCCCAAAAAATTTGTAGATTCGGTATTCCATACCCTCCTATGCCCCAAACAGAATATTGTTCCCATTAGAAGATGGTGCTCCAATGTAGATGAGCATCATAGAAATTTCGAAAAAATTAAGGGCTTCTTAGAAAGTCCGTTTGATCGTGAAACCATAGTCTCTAAGTAATTTCAATAGCTTTTTGTCCCACGATCAATTTAACCTTACTTATGAGTGCTATATCAATGCACTTAGGTCTAGCATAAGATACTTTTTGCTTTACGGGATCTAAATTGGGACAACAGTTTGCGTTTACCTTTCTATTATAGTAGGCTTCTACTTATTGACCTGCCATTATTAGTTAATCGTAGGACAATTTTAGGTATTACATTCCTACACAACTTAATCATTGGTAACATTAACATTAACTCGCCCAGCTTGTTAATGCTGCTACATTTTTCTGTTCCTTCCCGGATTACCAGGAACTATCGCCCCTTACAATTACCACAGTGCACCACAGATTATTCGTTACATTACGCTTTTCATGTTTTATGTTTAATTATAATAAATATTATCACGTATTTTCCTCAGAACTCTCTCTTCCTCTAATAAATCATTGCTTTCAGCTCATCTCATCAATGTAGTTACTCGGAATGCCCGGAGTTGAGTTTGGATGCTGACTTTTATATTTTCTATTCCTATCTTTATTTTCTTTCTTCATCTCTAATTTTGTATCTTTATTAATTTTTTTTTTCTCACTAATAATTTTTTTTTTAAGACTTATTATAAATTGTTAGGTTAATTGTCATACCAGAGAACCTATAACTCTAATTTAAGTTTTCAATTACTCATTCTATTTTTCTTAGTTTCAATAGTGTCACTGACCATTTTTGGCTGTGAATTGGGGCATAGCTGGCCGGTCTGGCAATAAAACACCTCCATCGGGTTGGTGACACTCTTGTTATTTTAAATGTTTTGTACTTCTGTTTCGGCTTTATGTTTATATTTAATTTTTAATTTAGTTGACTAACGATTTGTCAATATATTACAAAAATAAAAATAAAATAAATAACAAATAAGGAAGCCAAAATTTATTTAAAGCGATTGACTATTATGTAATTTAAGGGTTGCCAAATGAATAATGAAAAATTTGTATTTATAAATCTTTTAAAATACTTTATATCGTGATACTCCCGATTCTTATTGGCGTCAGGACTATATGATGCGCAATTATCAATATTCGCAATATTATATTATATGGAAATTATACTCTGAAGCACGAAACTACTCCCAAAAACTGTATCGAACGCTTTCTGCATCCAGATACTTTGACGAGTAGAAAAACCAAAAAATTCACTCTTTTAAAATATTTTATATCGTGATTCTTCCGAAACTCGCTGGCGCCAAAAACAATGACGATTAGTAAAATAAAAAAATTTACAATATTCGCAATATTCTGTTATAAGGAAACGATATTCTGCAATACGAAATTACTTCAAACAAATTTTAGACAGAGCAATAACATTGATAACTCCAAAAATACTCCGATTATACTAAAAACATTCCATGCACAGTTGAGCCATTCCTCGCATATCCGTGATATGGATAATATGGCGCCCTTGAGGTATTACTCAAGAAACAAGCAACTCCTGCTCCCAAGAACTGCTAATAATGGCTGCTTATGCAAGGCGCAATTATCAATATTCGCAATATAATAATTTATAGAAATGATATTCTGCAACACGAAACACCCAGTCAAAATTCATTTTAGACGGATAAGCAAATAAAATTGTTAATTTCAAAGCACTCCGATCACACACACCATAAAGAAATCCCCAGCAACAGCTTCGTTATACTTTGCATATCTCTGATTTAGATGAGATAGCTCAATTTATTGAGCAGGGTGTTGCATGTTGGGAGGATTGAAAATGTACACAATGTTCCAAACAACTGGCAATATGCTCAGTGTTAGTTCTTATAGAACGGAACAATCTCTCAATTTTCCACTCTCCGCTGGACTCCATCAATTCCACCATTCGAAAGAGGCGTAAAATGTCTATTGAAGCAGAGCGAGTGCGGCTGGGAAAGCTCTTAGACGAAATCAACAAAGATCCGCCGCCCCGGTGGCACACGGGCTCGCTCATGTGGCTGGACGTTGATGAGCTAGAACGTCGCATTGAGGAGTATGAGAAGGAGGAAGAGGACAACAATTGGTTACGTCATCTGTACAATCTTTTGCAGACTTAAAGCTTTAAGGAACTGAACGGTATGCAATTTAGTTTTTCGATCTGTCTAGAAAGGTTCTAGAAAAGTTGTTAAAATACTTTCATACAATGCTGTCAAGAATTCGTCGACGGCTGCAATCCGTTGTTGTACAAATACATATGTATATGTATATACAAATACAAATACATATACATATACATATAGATAGACTATTACCAGTACATAAATACAATTATGAATGCATATACAATGCAATGCGTTATCAAAATACTTTTGTCTACCATTGTACAATATAAGTAAATTGATGAATGTCACGAAAGGTCAAGTTAAATACAGCGATCAACTCCTACTTATTTTAGAGGTATCTAAATTACCATTAATTTCGGGGAGCCTTTGGCAGGATATTTCATTAAAAAACATTACAAAGTTGTTTAGCTCAATTCTTTTTATAGAAACGGTATTCTGCAACACGAAACACCCAGTCAAAATTCATTTTAGAAGGATAAGCAAATAAAATTGTTAACTCCAAAAACACTCGATCACACCTTAATAAAAATTCTCAGCAACAGCTTCGTTATACTTTGCATATTGGGGCAAATCTCGGCAGGATATTCTCCCGTCAGAAATGAAATCGTCATGAAGATCACAACGATGCAATAAACGTGTAAACACACGACTTGACATTGACACAATCATACAATACAAATATTATATATCGTGATGCTTCCGAACAAAGATCATGCGATTGACTAATATGTAATTTAAGGGTTGTCAAATGAATAGAGAAAACTTTGTATATATAAATCTTTTAAAATACTTTATATCGTGATACTTCCGATTCTCGCTTGTGCCAAGAACTATACGATGCGCAACTATCAATATACGCAATATTATATATTAAATGGAAACGATATTCTGAAGCACGAAACTTGCACTCCAAAAACTGTATCGACCGCTTTCTGCATCCAGATACTTTGACGAGTAGTAAAACCAAAAAATTTACACTCTGCAACGCGCAATTATAAATATTCGCATTATTATATAATATGGAAACGATATTCTCCAATATTAACGTTTTCTCTCACTTTGTTAAAGAAGTATGCAATGTCAAAATACTATTCCCCAGCGAAAGACTGATTTGCAATGCAATCCTGAAACCCTTCAGAACATGCAGGGCCTGAAACGCCAGTTTCGTAAGAGCTCAAGAGGATGTGAAATTTCCGGCAAGGATAACACCACAGCAAACCAATGACCCTATATAAGGTACGATGGATGCAGGAACACAGATGGCAATGCTCAGTCAAGAATAAATGTATATCATAGACTATTGCTATAATACAAAAATGAAAAATAAATATTTATAAATGTTTTTAAAGACTTTATAAACCTGATGCTCCTAAGGCTATCAATAAAACGAAGATAATAATAGGGATGATAATGATGATAATGAAAAAAGTTTGGAGTACCAAAAACTTTCGTGTGCGATAACGGGGTACAATTCGCAGGTAGAAGTTTCCGCTTATTCATGGAGTCTCTTGGGGTAGCTCTCCAGTTCACAGCGCCGTATTCGCCACAGGAGAATCCCACGAAAGGAGAGTGGCTAGTCTCGCTCAGTTGAAGCCATTTTACCGGGGCGATGCGGAGAGTGACGGGGCGAGCGAAGACGAACATGGGCGAGAAGTCGCGGAAGACTCTGCCGACACACCGCCCCACCCGTAACATCCGTCATTACCCAACCAAACCCAACCCACTATTTTTAAAAGACAATCTCAGTCGTAGTAGTTGACCCCGTAGTTAGTTAGCAGCCATCGGCCAAAACCCATCCATAGTTGTCACATTAAAAGAATTTCGTATCTTCCACAGAAAAACAAAACGAAGTCAACGAATAAGCAACAAGACCTAGACACAGGATGGGATCGATTTCTCACGCTACTAGAAGCGGCCGCCGACAGCAGCTTCGAAGATGCCGAGGGTACTGGATCGGGTGTGCAGACACCAAAGCGTGGCGAGACGCCCGTGCACGTCGAGGGACCGGCGTCCCCCCGCTACCTGTCGGCTCTTTCGGGGAGCGAGGAGCCACAAGGTGGGGGAGTCGGATCTCGTGGGCAGGTGATCGCCGAGCGTCGGAGCTGGAATACGCACTGTGGGGACGGGACGGCGGCAGGGAACACTGTCCCTCCGCCACCACTCCCGTCCCGGTGGCCGCGGTGCGGGGAGCAAAAGAGGAAGAGTCTGCGAGACCAGCGAGACGGCCCCGGCAGTCAAGGACCCGGAGGAAGGAGGCTGGAGTGCTGTTCGTCGAGGCGGGCGTCAAGTGACGACGAGGATGGAGCGCGCCCGCCACTTTGGAGTCCTGACTAGAGGAAGCGAAACTGAGGGCTCAGACGACTCCCGATCGCCATTCAGGATGGAGATAGGGCGCTTTCATCCCGTCTGGCCCACGCCCGAGCGCGGTCGCATTTCCGCGCGTAGGCACCGTCGCTCCAAACGGTACGCACGGCCAATGCCTAAAGCAGCGGAGGGGCGGTCGGTGTCCGTCGGGGCGCCAAGAAACCCGGAGACGGCGGGGTCGGCGCTTATCAGCCGACGGAGCGGCATCACGCGGGCTGCCGCGAGGAGGAGCAGCTCATCCGAGACCGATTTTCTGGATGGCTGGGAGGCGCGCGTGTCGGAGTGCTTAGATCGGAGCGCAGAGATCTGGCCTCTGATACCGAGGAGCTGGCGCGTATATCCAGTGGGACTGATGCTGGATGAGGAAACCATCCGGAGGGTGAAGGAGGAGATCGAGGCCTGGGGACCGCGGCCGCGTCGCACGCGGTTCCACGTGACCACGGCTGCCGCCGTGTTCAAGGTGACGGTCGCCATATGTGACCGTCTCGCTTGTAAAGTAGGAGAGGGGGGGTGGGGTAAGGGGGTGTAGAATTGGTAGATTGTAAGCGAAAGGTTTTGTAGATATAAGAATTGGTAGATTGTAAGCAGAAGATTTTGTAGCTTGTAAGGGTTAGATATAAGGAGAATTTAATTTGAGGAGACGTTGAAGTCACATCTTTATATTTTTTCTTGTTCTTTTTGTAAAGGTGTTCTTAGGATTGACAGGTTGGTTGAGTCGCCGTCATGTGATGGTGGCGAGTCAGGAGTTGCGGGCAGAAAAACGTATATGATGGTTATAGATTCGGCACTGCGTCGGGATGTTGTGGCATTATTCATAAGAAAACAAATTCGTCATAAAACTGCAATAAAAATATGCTCTAGCCTAGTGCAATGCACAGCAGTCTGAATATATACAAATAATAACACTCAACTAATTATCTCAGCAATCTATTGCCCACCACAACTTTCATGGAAAGATTCGGATTTTAAAAATCTAGCTACATAAATTGCGTGGAAAGAACTTTATAGTTGCAGGCGACTGACTGGAACGCCAAGAGCAACTGGTGGGGGCGATGTCAGATCCCGCAAGAGAGGGTCAATGTTACCAAAAAACATGTATGTCTGCCATCAAATAGCCCAGATATGAGCCCAATTGAAAAAATTGGGTGGCTAATGAAAAGCAAACTTCGAAATGAGCCACAGAGAAACATTTCTGACTTGATAATCAAATTGCAAGAGATGTGGGACTCAATTTCTCAAGAGCACTGCAAAATTTGTTAAAATCAATTCCAAAACGGGTTAAAAAGAAATGAGGATACAAATTTAAAAAAAAAAATATTATGTTGTAAGAATGAATCATCAAATTAAACTATGGGTTTCCTCTTGTCAAAGTTGTACAATGCAAAAACACGATCGACACCCATGCGGAATTATAAAGGTGGTTATTTGCGTATTGCACGGAAAGAAATACTTTTGTTGTATAGATAAATTTTCAACATTTGCTAAACCCTTTCGAATACAATCAAAATCAGCTTTACATTTACGAAAGAGATTACTTGAAGTACTTCACTACTTCACAGTCTCCAAAATAATGGTTAAAACCTACGGAGCTGATACTATTCAGTTTATATTCGGACGAGACAGAGTTTAGACATATTGTTCCTAATTTATACAAAATTGTATAAAACATGTTATTTCATTGAATTTGTCTACGCGGGAATATAACTCAGCGCACATAATCGCTCAACTTATATACATATATATAGCTTTAAATTAAAGAAGTAAATATAATAAATATAATAAATTGAAAATATTAACTTTCAAAAACTTCCGGAATTCTTTATTTAAAATATATAGTTATCTATTTGAACGTATGTATAATTTAGAAAGAATACAATTTTCTTCTGCACTAGTTATAATTCATATTTCACAATTTTTTGCATCAAGTTAACTTTGATGTATTTGCAGCCAGTTGTAATATTCAGCTGTGGAAAGGGCTATCAATTATTACAATAAACAAAATTTTCGAGTATTAAAAAATACAAAAAGTTATAATAATAATTTTCTGAATGTAAAATAAATTCGTAAAAATAAAAAGCTTATATTTCACAACGTTTATACAGCGTTATTTACAATGGAGCCGCCGAAACGTAAAGCTCATAGGAATACGACTATAATAAGTTCCAACTCCACACAAACTGAGCCAATGACAGCCAAATGTACCGATGATGGGAAGAAATCGAAGAACTCAATGTCTAAGCAGCAGCAAAAGTCCGAGCTGACTGAAGATCTGCCGGCTGCCGAGGGCAACAAGTGGCTAAGAGCAAGACCCAACAGGCTGGAAAGAAGCTGAAGAAGTCCGACTCTCCGCTGGACTCCATCAATTCCACAATTCGAAAGAGGCGTAAATGTCTATTGAAGTAGATCGAGTGCGGCTGGCAAAGCTCTTAGACGAAATCAACAACGATCCGCCGCCCCCGCGGCACACGGCCTTGCTCATGTGGCTTATGTGGCTGGACGTTGATGAGCTAGAACGTCGCATTGAGGAGTATCAGAAAGAGGAAGTGGACCAAATAATGATGAATTAGTTAGAAATTAATAAAAATGGGATACGATTTGGTTGTATTACATACCATCCCAACAAATTATCGAGAGCGTGTCTTTTGCAGCGAATTGAGCGAAAATTGTGAACGAGAGCTAGTGAAAAGGCTGAGTCAAAATATCTACGACACTATGAAAAAATGTCAAACTTAACAATAACAATAAATACATACTGGCCACAGGCTCTCCAATACACTTCCCGTACAAATCACACCAATATCAAATATATTATGTTTTCATGCAATGTTATGCTCACTTAAAGTCTAAATATATGCTTCAACTTAGAAGTGTATGAAGAATTTATGCAAATTGCAGCAAATTGAAAATAGATTGTATATTCTGCAGAAATAAACGGTTGAAGTTTTTGCAATGCGCAGCTAAAATTCTTTTGCTCACCATTGTACGATATAAGTCAATTTTGTATAAAAAAAGGCAGCAGCTCTGAATCAAAGCCTACGAAATATCAGCCGAAAGTGCCGGCCAATACAATTTAATATTTCCATCTGCCAATATTATAGAATCATCTACTCCAACAACCACTAAGAAATTGTCAATTAAAAACGAAGCCCAAATCTTCTACAACATCTGAAAGATACAGAAACAAAGATGTGCATGTTAAAGCCGTGCTCTCCACTCAATTGGATTGTCGTATAAAAAGGGTATAGCCTAGTCGAAAATGTATGCATGCATTATGTATATCATAGCTAACAGTTATCCGTTTGATTGCCCATCATCCCCATTGATCCCCAGGAAAACAGGAAAAAGGCACAAAAATGCACTCACGATGCAACTCGGAACACATTTGTTCTTAATTGTAAAAAATTATTGAAAATCTACTAAAAGTTATAACAGCGATTAACCATTGTCTGCAAACATATTTTAACAATTTAAGAGTGTCCCAGAACTCACAAATAAAGGAAATATTGAAGGGATGTCAAAAGAATTAAATCCAATCACGCCTAAGATGTCTGATGTTTGCAAACTCCCCCAACTGCTACCCAAGAAAATCCCCAAAAGGTACATTACGATAGGCAGACAATAAAAATCTCGATAAGGAAAATGTTTCGAATTTGATGGGAATATAAACTAAAATATTGTTATTAATTAATTAGCCAAATTGTAGTCTCTTATCTATGGAAGTGAAGATAGAAAAAGAAGTCTGGAAAAATAAAAAAAAAAACACAAAAATTCATGAAAGATATACCACAGTTGTATATTTAGCTGATTATGCAACGCGCAAATATCAATATTCCCAATATTATATATTATATGGAAACGATATTCTGCAACACGAAACTTGCACTCCAAAAACTGTATCGATCGCTTTCTGTAACCAGATACTTTGACGATTAGTAAAACCAAAAAAATACGTTTGTCTACCATCGTACGAAGAAGATAAACAAAGCTCACAAGGTACAAATTCCCCGATGCTATTAAGTCTGCTGGCTTTACTTGGCTTTTTGTTTTTTAAGTCAAAAAGTAAACAAATTAATATATATTTTTTTTAGTCCCCATTCAATTGGATAGTCGTATAAAAAGGGTATGACCCAGTCCAAAATGTATGCATGTACTATGTATATCATAGCTCAGAAATAACAATTATCCGCTTGATTGTTCAAACTCTGCTCCCCAGAAAAACAGCCCAGGGAAAATGCACTCACGCTCCCATTGCTATCAAGAGACTTACATATTTCTTTTCATTCTAAACAATACGTTTCAGTCTGAGTGCGAGCGAATTCGTGGAAGACGGCTGCAATCCATTGTTGTACAAATATATATATGTATATATAAAAATACAAATACATATGCATACATATATAGATATACCATTACCAATACATAGATACAATTACGAATGCAAATACAGTGATCAACCCCTACTATTTTTAGGGTTCTCAATTACCATTAATTTCGAGAGCTTCGGCAGGATATTTCATTAAAAACATTACAAAATTTGTTTAGCTCAATTCTTTTTATAGAAACGGTATTCTGCAACACGAAACACCCAGTCAAAATTCATTTTAGACGGATAAGCAAATAAAATTGTTAATTTCAAAGCACTCCGATTACACCTTATAAAAAATCCCTAGCAACAGCTTCGTTATACTTTGCATATTGGGGCAAATCTCGGCAGGATATCCTCCCGTCAGAAATGAAATCGTCATGAAGATCACAACGATGCAATAAACGTGTACAACACACGACTTGACATTGACACAATCATACAATACAAATATTATATATCGTGATGCTTCCGAACAAAGATCATGCGATTGAATAATATGTAATTTAAGAGTTGTCAAATGAATAGAGAAAAATTTGTATATATAAATCTTTTAAAATACTTTATATCGTGATACTTCCGATTCTCGCTTGTGCCAAGAACTATACGATGCGCAACTATCAATATACGCAATATTATATATTAAATGGAAACGATATTCTGAAGCACGAAACTTGCACTCCAAAAACTGTATCGACCGCTTTCTGCATCCAGATACTTTGACGAGTAGAAAAACCAAAAGATTCACTCTTTAAAATATTTTATATCGTGATCCTTCCGAAACTCGTTAGCGCCAAAAACAATGACGATTAGGAAAATCAAAAAATTTACAATATTCGCAATATTATGTTATAAGGAGTCTTTATAGACTTCAAAGGAGCATTCGACCACGTCGAATGGGACGCAGCGTTACGCCGACTATCGGACCTTGGATGCAGGATTGAGAGATCTGGCGCAGCTTCTTTTCGGACCGAAAAGCTAGCATCGTCAGTAGCTTTGGAGAAGCCAGTGTTGACGTAACACGTGGCTGTCCGCAGGGGTCCATCAGTGGTCCATTCATTTGGAACATCTTGATGGATGTCCTCTTGCGTCGACTCGAAGCGCACTGCACTTTTAGTGCATATGCTGACGATCTGCTGCTGCTCATCGAAGGGAACTCCAGATCTCAATTGGAGCTCAAAGGTGCCCAACTGATGGAGATAGTTGGAGGATGTGGTATCGAGGTAGGCGTCTCAGTCTCGGCAACGAAGACTGTGACGATGCTCCTTAAGGGAAGCCTGTCGGCTGGCAGGCATCCCGCTGTGAGGCTTGCAGGAGCAAATCTCCGGTATGTGACGCAATATCGTTACCTTGGCATCACAGTTGGCGAGCGGTTGAGTTTTCTCCCGCATATCATGTCTTTACGTGATCGGCTGGCTGGAGTCGTCGGAGCCCTGGCCCGTGTGCTACGCGTCGACTGGGGATTCAGTCCGCGCGCACGGCGAAGGATATATGCCGGACTCATGTTGCCTTGTGCATTATTTGGTGCTTTGGTGTGGTACAAGACGGTGATGAGACTAGTCAGCGCCAGGAGGTCGCTCAAGTCCTGCCATCGACTCATCCTTTTAGGATGTGTCCCTACGTGCCGAACGGTATCTACTGATGCCCTTGAAGTGCTAGCTGGAGCTCCACCGCTGGACCTTGTGGCAACGCGTAATGCAATGCAATTCAAGATGAAGCGTGGTTACACTACAACAACTCCGGTGGGATAGCAGCGAACACGGACGTGTTACGCACCGCTTCATCCCGGATGTTAGTTTCGTCTTTAGGTTTACTATGCTGACCAGCTTCCTCATAACTGGTCATGGTTCATTGAATGCTTTTCTGCATGCACGTGGTCTTAGCGAGTCTGATGGATGCCTATGTGGCCATCCCTTAGAGGACTGGGAGCACGTTTTGTGTTCCTGCCCCCTCTATGCGGATGTGCGGGATCTGGAAGGACTTAGGATTCAGCAGACGCCATCCGGTGGCTGGAATGTTGAGGGGACTCTATTGAACGCAGTGAGTATGCAATTACTTGAAAACTATGCCACCATAGTTTTCAATAGAAGACGCTTGCAAGTATAGGGACTTGGACCTGGCTGACCAATGCCAGACTGACGGTCAAAATTGGTAGTAGCTTAACTACGAAGGGCCAACCAGAGCCTTAATCTGGTAGGCAACCTCACTATTGAGCTTGCCGCCGGTGCTCACCCAGCTCCAGGTTGTCGGAACCGAATTTGGGTAGTAGTCTATGACTACGAACAGTCGATCAAAACTGCTAATTTGAACCACGGGTTGGGCTAGCGCCAAGGCTGGCCCATTGAGGTTGGCCCCCTAGTGGGAGTATCGTGGTGGCTGTGGTGTAGACGTTATGAATCAATGTGGTATTGAGTCACGACAAGTTGCGATCCAAGCATGTCAATTTTTTTGGATCCCAACCGGATACTGTACCCGAAGTCAGTAGAGGTTATGATAGGCCTCGCCTCGACCCAAGAGGGAACGATATGCCCGACAGCACAAGTTCAAATTGGTACAAAAAAGAGCTCTCTTCTCTTTTTTGAGCGTTGGTGGACGCGTTATTTTCACCCGCTCACACTGGGCAAAATTGCCAAATAAGTGGCATAAAGTCAAAAATTTTATGGAACCAAAAATGAATTCTGTTTTATTATATTCAAAGTAGAAACCCTATATATGAAGAATCAAACAATGATTTTGCTAAAAATGCAATACTTTCATTATAATGAAGTTTCAAAGTCAGCTGATTAGTCAGCTGATTTTGGCGTCAAAATTGGTGGGAAATTTTTATTCAGTTTGCTTGGCAAATGTACAAATCGCAAAAATAAAATATTGTGAAAAATTGATTTTGAAGGCCTGGGTATGTAGAATGAATAAAAAAAAAACATTTTGTGTTCATTTTTCTTTTATGTTATATATGTTTACTGTTTTGTATTCTCCATAATGATAGAAAACCCATCCAAAGTGTTCATCTTGTGGGGAGTAAAACTTTACCTTCTGCGTGTTTGTGCGTTATATACTATATATCAAAATAAAATAGAAAGTGTGTACTATAAGTTAGTAATAACCCCGTTTGCGGCTTTTTGCGGCTCTTGCGGTACTTTGCTTTTGCAGCTCAGCTTTTTTACATATAGTTCAATAGTAATCACGTATACGCATTGTTGCCCTATATAGGCTATTTTTGGAGTCGTGGTCAAATGACTTAAAACTTTGTTTTTATATTTAGAGTGGTATATTTATAAAATATACCAAGTTTCAGCTCGATATGTGCAATATTAGACTTTATGCCACTTTTTAGGCAATTTTGCCCAGTGTGCCGCTGTACTATGTGTCACCTTATGGGGCACATGTGAGTACCGTGGTAGTAAACTTCCTCCGGAAGTACATGCCACGTAAAACAAATGCAAGGAATTTCTGTCCCTATCTACTCAGTAGGCTTTTGTTAGCAATTCAGAACACATCGTTCTAAATTGTTATTTTTTCAAAAACTACTTTTTGATATAATTGCGTTTCTGCGATTGTACACCATCTTTAAAGCGTCAAGATGCCGAAAACATCTAAGGATGAGAGAGGGTCACCCATGATGTCCGACGTGGACATCAGTGAGGCGAGTGGTGAGAGCGATGCTTTCATTCCACGCACTAGATCCGCTTTGCGTAGAAAGGGATCGAGGAAGATTAGCAACTTCTGGGAAGGAGTCGCCGCCGCCCAAGTTGCGCATCGGGAAGAAGAATAGCGATTCGGATACTGCTGCTCTTATTTTGGAGCACATCAGTATTACATCTGATGAAGATACTGTAGCTGTTGCTTCTGATGCCCATGATGACCCTGCTGCTGCTACTGCTGCTCCTGTTGCTTCTGATGCCCATGATGACCCTGCTGCTGCTACTGCTGCTCCTGTTGCTCCTGCTGAAGTTTCTGCTAGTGAATTTGTACAGCGTGTACAAAACATCGAGAAGAGACTGAGGGATGTGGTAATCTGTAATGATGTACCATGTGAAGTTGCAATTGAGGTGCTCAATTTGTCAGCTAAGTACCAGGAGTTTGTTATTGAGTTGTATGGAAGGACAAAGGAGTTAGAGACGCTCCAGCGTCTTCGTCCTCAGGTTGCTGCTCCTACTATTGTTCGCGCTGCTGCAACTGGTAGAGCCGCCCCCCTCATGGCTTCGTATGCTGCTGTTGCTGCAACCACTGTCGCTCCTGCTGCTCCAGTTGCTGCACCTCGTACCCGCAAGATTGCGGAAACCTGGTCTGCTATTGTGACGAGCAACAATCCTGAGGAGACACCTCGGCAAATTGCCGAACGTGTTCGCAAGGAGGTTGCTCCCGCCCTCGGTGTGCGTGTACACGAGGTGCGTGAGCTGAAGCGTGGTGGTGCGATTATCCGCACACCATCGACAAGTGAGCTCCGACGGGTGGTTGCGAACCCCAAATTTAAGGAAGTTGGACTTGATGTTAAGCAGAATGCTTCGCTAAGGCCGAAGATTCTTATAAGGGATGTGGATAGTAGTCTCACGCCTAAGCAGCTCATGGATGGGCTGTTTAAGAACCACTTCATGACGCGCATGTCGAGTGGTGTGTTCGAGAAGGCTGTGACCATTTCATCGAAGCCGTGGAGTAGCGCCTCTGGACCCACGGTCAACGTACAAATTGAGATGGATCAGAAGGCACTGGATATTTTGGATGATTACGAGAAGATATATGTGGAGTGGTTTGCCTTCCGCTGGCGTCCTATGATGCCGTCTTATGCATGTTTTAAGTGTATTGGATTTGATCATAGGGCTGCTGAATGCAGGATGAAAGATATCGTTTGTCGGCAATGCGGACGTGATGGACATCGTGCGTCTAGTTGCAGCAATCCTGTGCGTTGCAGGAATTGTAACTTTAGGGGACTGCCCTGTGAGCATCGTATGCTCTCAACGGTGTGTCCGATATACGCTGCAGTACTTGCGAGGGTGGCTGCTAGACACTAACAATGTTTAGCATTTTCCAAGCAAACTATGGTCGTAGTCGCGCTGCTGTTATTGAGCTGGGAGTACGGATGAGGAGCCCAAGAACAAAGTTTTCACTGTTACACGAGCCATATGTTGACCCTGGAGGAAGAATCACCGGATTACCGTCAGGCATGCGAGATTTCTCCGACCGCCACAACAAAGCTATAATTATCGTAGATGACCAGGAGGTGGTCTGCATGCATGTCTCCGAGCTTATCACCGAGTTTGGCGTATGCGTGAGTGTGCCTGAAAAAATCGGCTCGATTTTCCTCACCTCCGCATGTTGCTAATTTGGCAATGATTCGGATTCTGAGCAGCCAGTGCCTTGTATTTTAGGTCCATCCGAAATGAATACAAGAGGATGATGCTGAAGGCAAAGGAAGAGGATTGGTGAAGATATGTCGGTGAGCACCAGGATGATCCATGGGGATCTGTTTACAAGATATGCCGAGGCAGCAAGAAGTGCAACGATTTTGGTTGCCTTCGCTCGAACGGCCAGACAGTTGTAACGTGGCACGACTGTGCAAATGTCCTGCTCCGTAACTTTTTCCCAGCTGCGGAGAGACCAGTGGACATTTCTGTTTCTCATGGAGTACTACCAGACCTTGAATCTTTTGAGATTGAGGAATGCATCGCCAAGGTTCGGAGCAGACGTTCACCTGGTTTGGATGGCATTACTGGACGAATGGTTAAGGCGACTTGGCGAGCTATACCCGAGTACTTGTCAGCGTTGTATTCCCGCTGCCTGGCTGATGGATATTTTCCATTTGAGTGGAAGCGCCCACGCGTGGTTGCGCTCCTCAAAGGCCTTGACAAGGACAGGAGCGATCCAGCGTCCTATCGAGGCATCTGCCTGCTGCCAGTTTTCGGCAAAGTGCTGGAAGGGATCATGGTGAACCGAGTGAAGGAGGTGCTCACGGATGAGATTCGATATCAATTCGGTTTTCGACCCGGACGTTGCCTGAGAAAACAGTTCAAAAATTTTTCAAAATTTGGTTTGTTCAGTTCGCTTTTGTACGAGGTAACTAAAGCATAAAAAAAAAAACAAAAACAAAAAAAATCTTTTCTTCTAAATTAAATTTCTACGACGAATTAAAGTAAATAAGCACATATATTATGCTAATTTGTATTCAACTTCAAAAGCAGGCCTTTGTTCCTAAGGTGGTAAGTTGAACTGTGTAAATTATGAGGATCTTTAAAGGAGGTTAAATTCACCAGTCTGTCCATAGTCCAAAATGCCGAGATCATTGACATCATGCAACGCGCAATTATCAATATTCGCAATATTTTATTAGAAGGAAACGATATTCTGCAACACGAAATTACTTCAAACTAATTTTAGACTGAGTTAGCAATGACATTGTAAACTCCAAAAATACTCCGATTATACTAAAAACATTCCATGCACAGCTGAGCCATTCCTCGCATATCCATGATGTGGATAATATGGCTCCCTTGAGGTATTACTCAAGAAACAAGCAACTCCTGCTCCCAAGAACTGCGAATAATGGCTGCTTATGCAAGGCGCAATTATCAATATTCGCAATTTATAGAAATGATATTCTGCAATACGAAACACCCAGTCAAAATTCATATAAGACGGATAAGCCAAAAACATTTTTAACTCCAAAAACACTCCGATCACACCATAAACAAAATCCCCAGCAACAGCTTTGTTATACTTTGCATATCTCTGATTTAGATGAGATAGCTCAATTTATTGAGCAGCGTTTTGCATGCTGGGAGGATTACAATTGTACCCAATGTTCCAAACAACTGGCAATACGCTCAGTGTTAGTTCTTATAGAACGGAACAATTCCATCACATATAAAATGTGAGGAGGAAAAAAAAAAAAAAAAAAAAAAAATTTCCAAAAAAAAAAAAATGTTCCAAACAACTGGCTGTACAGTGTTAGTTCTTATAGAACGGAACAATCTCTCCATTTTCCACAAAAGTAGAAAAAGCAGAATTCAGAGTTTTAAATCCTCATGAATTCTAAATTGCAAATCAACTGGAGATTTGCATTGTGGGCAAGCCACAGAGAGAATGAGCTCTCAAGCGAAAGTTGTCGCCTTTTATACCCTTTTGGAGGCCTGCTTCGATTACATAATGTTGTGCAACTCTGTAGACAGAGTTGCAAATTGGAACAGCTGATGCCATTTAGACATTTGAAACTATCGACATTTGAAAAGCGAGAGATCTAGCTTTTTTCAGCTCTTTTATTTTGAAATTATTTTTTTTTATCAAATTTACACCAGAAAGCTGGTGATAGGATCTTATGGGTTAAATATTGAATATTAACGAACATAGACACATAGAGTCAGGCAACGCTAAGCTTATTTCTCGAGTATGCAAATATTCAAGAACGTTGCAGTTGCAAGCAGCAAACGTTTTTCCTATACATATACATATACATAACATATACATATACATATACATATATGTACATATACATATACATATGCATATGTGTACATATTAAGCGTTTATTCCATGCATACGGACAGCCAGCTATCAGTATCTTAAATAAGGCAGTGGCCTTGATAGTAAATGCGATGGTTTTATTAAAAGTATGTAACCGTCAGAAGGAGGCGTGGGAGACGCGTCGATCTCAGAAACTATAAGAGATAAACACTAAAGACAAAGAGTCTATTGGTTTTGTGCAATGTCCGTCCGTCGGTCCGTCGGTCCGTCTGTCCGTATGAACGCAATATTTTTCGGCGCTATTAGAGCTAGAGACTTGAAATTTGGAACCTATACTCATGTATGCTCCCGAATTATAAAAAGTAAAAAATTTTCCGATCCGCCCACTAGGGGCGTGGCGATTCGGAAAACTCTTGCGCCCATAGGCCAGTAATTATACTAGATGATGAGCTAGAGAGTTGCAATTTGGAATGTATACTCAAGCTCAATATACCCAAGCTCAAAAACATTAATTAAAAAAAATAATACTAAGTTTTCGATTAATAAATAAAAAGTTTCCAGCGAGATTCGAACCCAGGTCTTTTGAAAATAACATGTAATCGTTAGCTAAACCTAAATAAATTCACAGCTGATCAGCTGATCAGCAGCTTGTGACGAAACAAAACAATACAATCGCAATTCTTGCACTATGTATACACACTTGGATGTGTATACACGTACAAACATCTGCGTACACATACATACATAAATGCATGCACAGAAAAACTGCCTGCCACGCAGCGTTGCAAATCGGAAAAGTTGTTTTGGTTTTTGCTTAAATGCACAATTCATATGAGTATGTTTAAAAAGTATTACCAATTGGCAGCAAGCATTTTATAATAAATATACAAATATAAAAAGAATTATATAATATAATATATAATAATTTTTGAAAAAAAAGTTCTTTGCGGGATTCGAACCCACGCACCTAAGTATAGTTTGCATAGCGCTTACCACCAGCGCCACTGCCATCATCTAACTGGCACTAACTAAAACCAAATAAGCCATTGCTAGAACGCCTTTTGACAAAACTAAAGTAACGATCGAAAAATTCCCAATTCAGTCACAATTCTTAGAATATTCTGGCATGCAAACTTTTGTATGCATGCATAGAAAATTGTGTGTATACTCGTATAGTGTGTACATGTGTAAATCTGTATGTATGTATGTATAGGAAAAAGGTTTGTTGCTTGCCATGTACGTTTGCTAATTGCCGAAATATTTCGGTAATTAAATGTTTATTAAATAAATAAAATGCGCCTATGGGTACAGAGTATTTCGCATGGTGCCTAGCAGTGAAGTTCATTCGTTTTCGCTATATGTTAATTTAATTAAATTATTCAAACAAAATTAAAAAAAAAAAAAATAAATATATATATATATATATATACATATATATTAAAATGCCTAGGACTAAGAGAATTTCAGCTTCTTCTAGGTCTCAGAGACAACGTAATAGAAATTTGTTAAAAAGGTCTAATGCTGAATATTCAGAGCAGGAAAGGATTAGTAATTTAGAGTCTCTACGAGAGCGTAGAGAAAATGAAGAATATAGTCAGAGTGAGAGGAATAGAAATAGACAGCGAAATAGTATTTAAAAAATAGCCAAAATAGTATTTTGCGAGCTATTTTACGCACAAGTTCTCAGACTAGACAGATAGAGCAATTGAATGACACTTCACTAGACGCAGACAAGACCCTGCTCATAGGGCGAATGAACAGAGACGAAACACTATCCGGCGAGGTCGTTGAAGACAAGACATTGAACAGCGCCTTTTAGAAAGAGCTAGAGACAGATTTCAACGATCGCAGGTTAGAGACGATCCAATCCGTAGGATCATTGAGCAGGCACGTAATACAAGTGCACGGCGGACTGCTCGCATTCAAGCACGGCAAGCAGCTTTTGACGCCAATAGAAGCATATCACAGCGAGTTAGCCAATATCGCAACAATGTAGACAATAGAGAGGCTGAGAATAGGCGTAATGCAACCAGAAACAGGATAGAACGTTTCAATGCCATAATAGAAAATAGTTCCCAAAATATTAATGCTAGTTTTGCTGATCTAATAGCTGATTTTAATAGTACAGTGAAACAGTGAAACCTGATCAGGTTTGCATTTGTTGGAAAGGTTTGTGGTTTCCACACCAAGTAGAAACAAGTAAGAAGGCTCTAGTCGAGACGGCTCGACTACGAGATCCCCTGAACCCTGCAAAAAAGTGATACTCTTCTTCTTTACGCACTTAGATGCGCGCGCTCTGCTAACTGCGCAGTTGCTGCCGTGGCTTGGGGGTGGGTTGGGCTGAACTTTGGACGCTCATAACTCCATTTCTAGATGCGTTTTTTTCATATTGGGGGCAAAGAAGGCGTGGCATTTAAAATCTGTAAATTACATAATCTGCGTATCCATAATATCTATCTAAATAAACAAATTTGAAGTCTCTAGCTGAAACAGTGTAGAAGTTATGCCCAAAAAACCTAAAAAATGGAAACGAATTTTCGATTTTTTATCGATAATTTGGAAATGGGATGAGTAATCGAAAAAACAAAATAAACTCGTACTGCGTAGCTAACATACGCATGTTCATGTGAAATTTCAGCTCTCTAGCTTTTGTAGTTTCCGAAATCTCGACGT
The DNA here is from genome assembly GCA_030914345.1 of Drosophila koepferae. Classification (NCBI taxonomy): domain Eukaryota; kingdom Metazoa; phylum Arthropoda; class Insecta; order Diptera; family Drosophilidae; genus Drosophila; species Drosophila koepferae. The sequence continues at coordinate 31,359 of JAUESR010000196.1, forward strand.
TCATACGGACGGACGGACGGACGGACGGACGGACGGACGGACGGACGGACGGACAGACGGACAGGGCTCAATCAGCTTATTTTTTTATGCTGATCAAGAATATATATACTTTATGGGGTCTGCGACTTCTCCTTCTGCCTGTTACATACATTTTCACAAAACCATTATACCCTGAATTCCCATTTTCAATGGGTTCAGGGTATAAAAATTTCACGAGAAGCTATCGAAAGTAAGTGTAGTGCAGAAGTTGCTTCAGATATTTTATACCTATCATCTAGGTTTCCTTCAGAAAATAATAAAAATAACTTCTGTAAAACATGAAGTCGTAGCATCAAGTTAGGTAAAAAACCAAAAGCTTCAATAACAAATGGCTTAGACTTTCCAGAGCTTCCAAATTGCTTAAAGGACTTAAAGGACCATTAAAGGAGCTGTGGTCAATGTACCTATTCCTGTGGCCAATGTAGTAACGTCCCTTCCAAGGACCTTTAGTGCAGCTGAAGTAGTACAACTTCATTTAAAGCGTAGGATGGAGTACAGTCATGATTTCATGACTGAAATCATTAGGCCACTAAAAGTGGCTGATGCAATACGATTTTTAGTCGACACAGAGCTTTATAGGAAGCACGAGGTTACTGTTAATGAACAGTGGCTTCCTTCCTTTTCGTTTGACGAAATTCTATTCATTGCATCAGCTGAAGACAGGGACATAGTTTCAGAGTTAGCACAAAGATCTGCTGAAGCCTCAACAAACGGGCACAATAGTAGAGAGCCAGAAGATATTAACCCAGGAGGCCAGGAAACACTTTTAGAAAATGTCCCTGTAGAAAATATTGCATTGCGATGAATAGTTATAGCCCCTGGATAAGGTCAGCGACCATTAGATATGATCGAAGATTCCGATTCAATTTGCTTGCGTAAGCACAGCGCCATTCACTGCATTACAGCAGCATATGCGCTAATGAAGAGCAAATAGATCAATTAGTTCGCCACGATGATGGCTATAGAGTTTTAAAAGAGCCGATCCTGTGACTTGTGCTAGGTATTTTGATTTTCGTTATAAGCAGATGTTAAAATTAATGAAAAAGGAAAACGGTGTTTTTGGTAGGCATTATGTTGTAAGGTTTTATTGGCGAGTTGAGTTCCAACAGAGAGGCTCCCTCCATGTTCACGGTATGTTTGGCTGAAAGATGCTCCCAAGCTTGACTCGTCTGATGAGTCCAGCATTCCTAGAGTTAAGTCGTTTATTGATCAGTTTATCACAACTGATACTGATTGTCCGGATATGGCTCCATATTTGGAGTATCAAATCCACAACCACGGCCACACATGGAGACGAGAAGTTAGAGCCCAAAAAATTTGTAGATTCGGTATTCCATACCCTCCTATGCCCCAAACAGAATATTGTTCCCATTAGAAGATGGTGCTCCAAATGTACAGTCGAGGAAAAAAGTCAACATACAGCACAAATTTTTCGATATTTCGGATTTTTGCAATGAAAATCAAAAAAGTTGGTATGCCATTATTTCAGGTCTCAATGGATAAGTTTATTAACAAAAAAAAAAATTTGAATTCATAATTCATTAACAACAATAAGAACAAAAACTTAAAAAAATGCACAAGAAAAAAGTCTACATACAGCCATTGAGCTTTTGTGTTTGAGATTCATATTTGTAGAAATATTAGTAGTTCTTTGACTTTTAATATTTGGTTGGTCCACCATTAGCATCTATTACAGCCTGTAGTCGCCGGGGCATCGATGCTACCAAATTTTCGGTAGTTGTGGGCGGAACTTTGGCCCAAGCACGAATCAGGGCGGTTTTGAGACTTTCCTGACTGCTAATATCCCTTTTCCGTACCAATCTTTCTAAAATGTCCCAAAGATGTTCGATTGGGTTAAGGTCTGGCGATTGGGGTGGTGAATGGAGTTGCCTTGGGGCATAATATAGCAACCAATCACGCACAACATGTGCGGTATGCTTTGGATCCTTGTCCTGTTGGAAGATCCAGCTGTTTCCCAAGCTCAAACTGTCCACCGATGCTTTCAAATTTTCTTCCAATATCTTTTTATATTGAAAGCGATCCATAATGTCTTCCACAAACACCAGATGACCGACTCCAGATGACGCCATAGCACCCCAAACCATTACACTACCGCCTCCATGCTTGACCGTGGGTATAATGTTTTTCGGGTCGAGAGCGTTGTTTGTTTTTCGCCAAACTCTGCAACGGCCATCGCTTCCAAAAATATTATATTTACTCTCATCCGTAAATAAAACCCTTTTCCAAAAGTTCTCCCCTTTATTTAGGTGAGCTTTGGCAAACTCCAAGCGCAAAATCCGATTCTTTTCGGAAATTAAAGGTTTCTTACGTGGAACTCGGCTTTTGAAACCATCCTTGTGCAGAGAAATGGCAATTGTTTTTGGATGCACAATGACTCCTGAACATTTCTCGATGTGTTCCGCCAATTTTGGTGCACTTATTTTCGGGTTTTTCTTCACTTCTGTGAGGATGCTTCTCTCGTCCCGACTTGATAGCTTCTTTGGCCTTCCTGATCTCTTCTTATTTTCTGTGGAATTGTTGTTGTTGTTGTTGCGAATGATGGTCTGGACTGTTTGAACGACTTAATTTAACTATCTCCGCGATTTCACCATATGATTTTTTATCATTTCGAAGGCTGATAATTAAATTGCGAACAGAAGACTGTATTTCCTTCCTTTTTTCCATTTTTTTTTTAAATAAAAGAGTATTAAAAATACTTCTGTTAGCTTACTACACACACTTGATAACGCAATGAAGCTAGCCCTCAAAATAGTTGGGGATTTCCCATTTTTACCTTTCATTGCTTGAATTATTAAAGAAAATTCCCACGCTGTATGTTGACTTTTTTCCGTGAACATTTTATGTTTTTCGCTAGTAACTTTGGTATACATAATTTTTAATAAACTTTTTATTCTTAAATAATGATAACTATAAGAGCTCTAAATAATTGCATACCAACTTTTTTGATTTTTATTGCAAAAATCCGAAATATCGAAAAATTTGTGCTGTATGTTGACTTTTTTCCTTGACTGTAGATGAGCATCATAGAAATTTCGAAAAAATTAAGGGCTTCTTAGAAAGTCCGTTTGATCGTGAAACCATAGTCTCTAAGTAATTTCAATAGCTTTTTGTCCCACGATCAATTTAACCTTACTTATGAGTGCTATATCAATGCACTTAGGTCGAGCATAAGATACTTTTTGCTTTACGGGATCTAAATTGGGACAACAGTTTGCGTTTACCTTCCTATTATAGTAGGCTTCTACTTATTGACCTGCCATTATTAGTTAATCGTAGGACAATTTTAGGTATTACATTCCTACACAACTTAATCATTGGTAACATTAACTCGCCCAGCTTGTTAATGCTGCTACATTTTTCTGTTCCTTCCCGGATTACCAGGAACTATCGCCCCTTACAATTACCACAGTGCACCACAGATTATTCGTTACATTACGCTTTTCATGTCTTATGTGTTAATTATAATAAATATTATCACGTATTTTCCTCAGAACTCTCTCTTCCTCTAATAAAATCATTGCTTTCAGCTCATCTCATCAATGTAGTTACTCGGAATGCCCGGAGTTGAGTTTGGATGCTGACTTTTATATTTTCTATTCCTATCTTTATTTTCTTTCTTCATCTCTAATTTTGTATCTTTATTAATTTTTTTTTTCTCACTAATAATTTTTTTTTTAAGACTTATTATAAATTGTTAGGTTAATTGTCATACCAGAGAACCTATAACTCTAATTTAAGTTTTCAATTACTCATTCTATTTTTCTTAGTTTCAATAGTGTCACTGACCATTTTTGGCTGTGAATTGGGGCATAGCTGGCCGGTCTGGCAAATAAAACACCTCCATCGGGTTGGTGACACTCTTGTTATTTTAAATGTTTTGTACTTCTGTTTCGGCTTTATGTTTATATAATTTTAATTTTCTTTAGTTTGACTAACGATTTGTCAATATATTACAAAAATAAAAATAAAATAAATAACAAATAAGGAAGCCAAAAATTTATTTAAAGCGATTGACTATTATGTAATTTAAGGGTTGCCAAATGAATAATGAAAAATTTGTATTTATAAATCTTTTAAAATACTTTATATCGTGATACTCCCGATTCTTATTGGCGTCAAGGACTATATGATGCGCAATTATCAATATTCGCAATATTATATTATATGGAAATTATACTCTGAAGCACGAAACTTACTCCAAAAACTGTATCGAACGCTTTCTGCATCCAGATACTTTGACGAGTAGAAAAACCAAAAAATTCACTCTTTTAAAATATTTTATATCGTGATTCTTCCGAAACTCGCTGGCGCCAAAAACAATGACGATTAGTAAAATAAAAAAATTTACAATATTCGCAATATTCTGTTATAAGGAAACGATATTCTGCAATACGAAATTACTTCAAACAAATTTTAGACAGAGTTAGCATTAACATTGATAACTCCAAAAATACTCCGATTATACTAAAAACATTCCATGCACAGTTGAGCCATTCCTCGCATATCCGTGATATGGATAATATGGCGCCCTTGAGGTATTACTCAAGAAACAAGCAACTCCTGCTCCCAAGAACTGCTAGTAATGGCTGCTTATGCAAGGCGCAATTATCAATATTCGCAATATAATAATTTATAGAAACGATATTCAGCAACACGAAACACCAGTTCAAAATTCATTTTAGACGGATAAACAAACAACATTGTTAACTCCAAAAACACTCCGATCACACCATAAAGAAATCCCCAGCAACAGCTTCGTTATACTTTGCATATCTCTGATTTAGATGAGATAGCTCAATTTATTGAGCAGGGTGTTGCATGTTGGGAGGATTGAAAATGTACACAATGTTCCAAACAACTGGCAATATGCTCAGTGTTAGTTCTTATAGAACGGAACAATCTCTCAATTTTCCACTCTCCGCTGGACTCCATCAATTCCACCATTCGAAAGAGGCGTAAAATGTCTATTGAAGCAGAGCGAGTGCGGCTGGGCAAGCTCTTAGACGAAATCAACAACGATCCGCCGCCCCGGTGGCACACGGGCTCGCTCATGTGGCTGGACGTTGATGAGCTGGAACGTCGCATTGAGGAGTATGAGAAAGAGGAAGAGGACAACAATTGGTTACGTCATCTGTACAATCTTTTGCAGACTTAAAGCTTTAAGGAACTGAACGGTATGCAATTTAGTTTTTCGATCTGTCTAGAAAGGTTCTAGAAAAGTTGTTAAAATACTTCCATACAATGCTGTCAAGAATTCGTCGATGGCTGCAATCCGTTGCTGTACAAATACATATGTATATGTATATACAAATAAAAAAACATATACATATACATATACATATAGATAGACTATTACCAATACATAAATACAATTACGAATGCATATACAATGCAATGCGTTATCAAAATACTTTTGTCTACCATTGTACAATATAAGTGAATTGATGAATGTCACTAAAGGTCAAGTTAAAATACAGCGATCAACCCCTACTATTTTGAGGTATCTAAATTACCATTAATTTCGGGAGCTTTGGCAGGATATTTCATTAAAAACATTACAAAATTTGTTTAGCTCAATTCTTTTTATAGAAACGGTATTCTGCAACACGAAACACCCAGTCAAAATTCATTTTAGAAGGATAAGCAAATCAAATTGTTAACTCCAAAAACACTCCGATCACACCTTATAAAAAATTCTCAGCAACAGCTTCGTTTTACTTTGCATATTGGGTCAAATCTCGGCAGGATATTCTCCCGTCAGAAATGAAATCGTCATGAAGATCACAACGATGCAATAAACGTGTACAACACACGACTTGACATTGACACAATCATACAGTACAAATATTATATATCGTGATGCTTCGGAACAAAGATCATGCGATTGAATATTATGTAATTTAAGGGTTGTCAAATGAATAGAGAAAAATTTGTATTTATAAATCTTTTAAAATACTTTATAGCGTGATACTTCCGATTCTCGCTTGTGCCAAGAACTATACGATGCGCAACTATCAATATTCGCAATATTATATTATATGGAAACGATATTATGAAGCACGAAACTTGCACTCCAAAAACTGTATCGACCGCTTTCTGCATCCAGATACTTTGACGAGTAGTAAAACCAAAAAATTTACACTCTGCAACGCGCAATTATAAATATTCGCATTATTATATAATATGGAAACGATATTCTCCAATATTAACGTTTTCTCTCACTTTGTTAAAGAAGTATGCAATGTCAAAATACTATTCCCCAGCGAAAGACTGATTTGCAATGCAATCCTGAAACCCTTCAGAACATGCAGGGCCTGAAACGCCAGTTTCGTAAGAGCTCAAGAGGATGTGAAATTTCCGGCAAGGATAACACCACAGCAAACCAATGACCCTATATAAGGTACGATGGATGCAGGAACACAGATGGCAATGCTCAGTCAAGAATAAATGTATATCATAGACTATTGCTATAATACAAAAATGAAAAATAAATATTTATAAATGTTTTTAAAGACTTTATAACCTGATGCTCCTAAGGCTATCAATAAAACGAAGATAATAATAGGGATGATAATGATGATAATGAAAAAAGTTTGGAGTACCAAAAACTTTCGTGTGCGATAACGGGGTACAATTCGCAGGTAGAAGTTTCCGCTTATTCATGGAGTCTCTTGGGGTAGCTCTCCAGTTCACAGCGCCGTATTCGCCACAGGAGAATCCCACCGAAAGAACGAATCGCACAGTCAAAACCATGATAGCGCAGTATATCGAAGGTCATCAGAGTTCGTGGGATGAACTGCTGCCCGAGATAACGCTGGCGGTCAATTCGAGTGTGGCAGATTCCACGGGGTTTACGCCATCTTTCCTCATGATGGAGCGAGAGCCGCGATTGCCAGACTCGCTGTACCACCAAGTCACACCGGGCTTGGCGACGAAGGATATCGATCCGAAGGATTGAGGAGACAGGATGAGAGAGGTCTTCAGGATCGTTCGCAATAACCTGCAGCGCGCATCGAAGGATCAAGGTCGATATTACAACCTGCGTCGTCGGGAATGGAGACCGAAATTGGGCTCACTGGTTCTGATGCGTCGGCATCACTTGTCGAACGCGGCGGATGGTTTCGCGGCGAAATTGGCACCAAAATTCGATGGGCCATACCGGGTGGTGCAGTTTTTGTCCCCAAACATTGTACGTCTGTCCAAGAAGGGCGACCGCAAAAGGAGAGTGGCTAGTCTCGCTCAGTTGAAGCCATTTTACCGGGGCGATGCGGAGAGTGACGGGGCGAGCGAAGACGAACATGGGCGAGAAGTCGCGGAAGACTCTGCCGACACACCGCCCCACCCGTAACATCCGTCATTACCCAACCAAACCCAACCCACTAATTTAAAAGACAATCTCAGTCGTAGTAGTTGACCCCGTAGTTAGTTAGCAGCCATCGGCCAAAACCCATCCATAATTGTCACATTAAAAGAATTTCGTATCTTCCACAGAAAAACAAACGAAGTCAACGAATAAGCAAAAAGACCTAGACACAGGATGGGATCGATTTCTCACGCTACTAGAAGCGCCGCCGACAGCAGCTTCGAAGATGCCGAGGGTACAGGATCGGGTGTGCAGACACCAAAGCGTGGCGAGACGCCCGTGCACGTCGAGGGACCGGCGTCCCCCCGCTACCTGTCGGCTCTTTCGGGGAGCGAGGAGTCACAAAGGTGGGGGAGTCCGATCTCGTGGGCAGGTGATCGCCGAGCGTCGGAGCTGGAATACGCACTGTGGGGACGGGACGGCGGCAGGGAACACTGTCCCTCCGCCACCACTCCCGTCCCGGTGGCCGCGGTGCGGGGAGCAAAAGAGGAAGAGTCTGCGAGACCAGCGAGACGGCCCCGGCAGTCAAGGACCCGGAGGAAGGAGGCTGGAGTGCTGTTCGTCGAGGCGGCGTCAAGTGACGACGAGGATGGAGCGCGCCCGCCACTTTGGAGTCCTGACTAGAGGAAGCGAAACTGAGGGCTCAGACGACTCCCGATCGCCATTCAGGATGGAGATAGGGCGCTTTCATCCCGTCTGGCCCTCGCCCGAGCGCGGTCGCATTTCCGCGCGTAGGCACCGTCGCTCCAAACGGTACGCACGGCCAATGCCTAAAGCAGCGGAGGGGCGGTCGGTGTCCGTCGGGGCGCCAAGAAACCCGGAGACGGCGGGGTCGGCGCTTATCAGCCGACGGAGCGGCATCACGCGGGCTGCCGCGAGGAGGAGCAGCTCATCCGAGATCGATTTTCTGGATGGCTGGGAGGCGCGCGTGTCGGAGTGCTTAGATCGGAGCGCAGAGATCTGGCCTCTGATACCGAGGAGCTGGCGCGTATATCCAGTGGGACTGATGCTGGATGAGGAAACCATCCGGAGGGTGAAGGAGGAGATCGAGGCCTGGGGACCGCGGCCGCGTCGCATGCGATTCCACGTGACCACGGCTGCCGCCGTAGATTGTAAGCGAAAGGTTTTGTAGATATAAGAATTGGTAGATTGTAAACAGAAGATTTTGTAGCTTGTAAGGGTTAGATATAAGGAGAATTTAATTTGAGGAGACGTTGAAGTCACATCTTTATATTTTTTCTTGTTCTTTTTGTAAAGGTGTTCTTAGGATTGACAGGTTGGTTGAGTCGCCGTCATGTGATGGTGGCGAGTCAGGAGTTGCGGGCAGAAAAACGTATATGATGGTTATAGATTCGGCACTGCGTCGGGATGTTGTGGCATTATTCATAAGAAAACAAATTCGTCATAAAACTGCAATAAAAATATGCTCTAGCCTAGTGCAATGCACAGCAGTCTGAATATATACAAATAATAACACTCAACTAATTATCTCAGCAATCTATTGCCCACCACAACTTTCATGGAAAGATTCGGATTTTAAAAATCTAGCTACATAAATTGCGTGGAAAGAACTTTATAGTTGCAGGCGACTGACTGGAACGCCAAGAGCCACTGGTGGGGCAATGTCAGATCCCGCAAGAGAGGGTCAATGTTACTAAAAAACATGTATGTCTGCCATCAAATAGCCCAGATATGAGCCCAATTGAAAAAATAATGAAAAGCAAACTTCGAAATGAGCCACAGAGAAACATTTCTGACTTGATAATCAAATTGCAAGAGATGTGGGACTCAATTTCTCAAGAGCACTGCAAAAATTTGTTAAAATCAATTCCAAAACGGGTTAAAAAGAAATGAGGATACAAATTAAAAAAAAAAAAATATTATGTTGTAAGAATGAATCATCAAATTAAACTATGGGTTTCCTCTTGTCAAAGTTGTACAATGCAAAAACACGATCGACACCCATGCGGAATTATAAAGGTGGTTATTTGCGTATTGCACGGAAAGAAATACTTTTGTTGTATAGATAAATTTTCAACATTTGCTAAATCCTTTCGAATACAATCAAAATCAGCTTTACATTTACGAAAGAGATTACTTGAAGTACTTCACTACTTCACAGTCTCCAAAATAATGGTTAAAACCTACGGAGCTGATACTATTCAGTTTATATTCGGACGAGACAGAGTTTAGACATATTGTTCCTAATTTATACAAAATTGTATAAAACATGTTATTTCATTGAATTTGTCTACGCGGGAATATAACTCAGCGCACATAATCGCTCAACTTATATATATATAGCTTTAAATTAAAGAAGTAAATATAATAAATATAATAAATTGAAAATATTAACTTTCAAAAACTTCCGGAATTCTTTATTTAAAATATATAGTTATCTATTTGAACGTATGTATAATTTAGAAAGAATACAATTTTCTTCTGCACTAGTTATAATTCATATTTCACAATTTTTTGCATCAAGTTAACTTTGATGTATTTGCAGTCAGTTGTAATATTCAGCTGTGGAAAGGGCTATCAATTATTACAATAAACAAAATTTTCGAGTATTAAAAAATACAAAAAATTATAATAATAATTTTCTGAATGTAAAATAAATTCGTAAAAATAAAAGCTTATATTTCACAACGTTTATACAGCGTTATTTACAATGGAGCCGCCGAAACGTAAAGCTCATAGGAATACGACTATAATAAGTTCCAACTCCACACAAACTGAGCCAATGACAGCCAAATGTACCGATGATGGGAAGAAATCGAAGAACTCAATGTCTAAGCAGCAGCAAAAGTCCGAGCTGACTGAAGATGTGCCGGCTGCCGAGGGCAACAAGTGGCTAAGAGCAAGACCCAACAGGCTGGAAAGAAGCTGAAGAAGTCCGACTCTCCGCTGGACTCCATCAATTCCACAATTCGAAAGAGGCGTAAAATGTCTATTGAAGTAGATCGAGTGCGGCTGGCAAAGCTCTTAGACGAAATCAACAACGATCCGCCGCCCCCGCGGCACACGGCCTTGCTCATGTGGCTTATGTGGCTGGACGTTGATGAGCTAGAACGTCGCATTGAGGAGTATCAGAAAGAGGAAGTGGACCAAATAATGATGAATTAGTTAGAAATTAATAAAAATGGGATACGATTTGGTTGTATTACATACCATCCCAACAAATTATCGAGAGCGTGTCTTTTGCAGCGAATTGAGCGAAAATTGTGAACGAGAGCTAGTGAAAAGGCTGAGTAAAAATATCTACGACACTATGAAAAAATGTCAAACTTAACAATAACAATAAATACATACTGGCCACAGGCTCTCCAATACACTTCCCGTACAAATCACACCAATATCAAATATATTATGTTTTCATGCAATGTTATGCTCACTTAAAGTCTAAATATATGCTTCAACTTAGAAGTGTATGAAGAATTTATGCAAATTGCAGCAAATTGAAAATAGATTGTATATTCTGCAGAAATAAACGGTTGAAGTTTTTGCAATGCGCAGCTAAAATACTTTTGCTCACCATTGTACGATATAAGTCAATTTTGTATAAAAAAAGGCAGCAGCTCTGAATCAAAGCCTACGAAATATCAGCCGAAAGTGCCGGCCAATACAATTTAATATTTCCATCTGCCAATATTATAGAATCATCTACTCCAACAACCACTAAGAAATTGTCAATTAAAAACGAAGCCCAAATCTTCTACAACATCTGAAAGATACAGAAACAAAGATGTGCATGTTAAAGCCGTGCTCTCCACTCAATTGGATTGTCGTATAAAAAGGGTATAGCCTAGTCGAAAATGTATGCATGCATTATGTATATCATAGCTAACAGTTATCCGTTTGATTGCCCATCATCCCCATTGATCCCCAGGAAAACAGGAAAAAAGGCACAAAAATGCACTCACGATGCAACTCGGAACACATTTGTTCTTAATTGTAAAAAATTATTGAAAATCTACTAAAAGTTATAACAGCGATTAACCATTGTCTGCAAACATATTTTAACAATTTAAGAGTGTCCCAGAACTCACAAATAAAGGAAATATTGAAGGGATGTCAAAAGAATTAAATCCAATCACGCCTAAGATGTCTGATGTTTGCAAACTCCCCCAACTGCTACCCAAGAAAATCCCCAAAAGGTACATTACGATGGGCAGACAATAAAAATCTCGATAAGGAAAATGTTTCGAATTTGATGGGAATATAAACTAAAATATTGTTATTAATTAATTAGCCAAATTGTAGTCTCTTATCTATGGAAGTGAAGATAGAAAAAGAAGTCTGGAAAAATAAAAAAAAAACACAAAAATTCATGAAAGATATACCACAGTTGTATATTTAGCTGATTATGCAACGCGCAAATATCAATATTCCCAATATTATATATTATATGGAAACGATATTCTGCAACACGAAACTTGCACTCCAAAAACTGTATCGATCGCTTTCTGTAACCAGATACTTTGACGATTAGTAAAACCAAAAAAATACGTTTGTCTACCATCGTACGAAGAAGATAAACAAAGCTCACAAGGTACAAATTCCCCGATGCTATTAAGTCTGCTGGCTTTACTTGGCTTTTTGTTTTTTAAGTCAAAAAGTAAACAAATTAATATATATTTTTTTTAGTCCCCATTCAATTGGATAGTCGTATAAAAAGGGTATGACCCAGTCCAAAATGTATGCATGTACTATGTATATCATAGCTCAGAAATAACAGTTATCCGCTTGATTGTTCAAACTCTGCTCCCCAGAAAAACAGCCCAGGGAAAATGCACTCACGCTCCCATTGCTATCAAGAGACTTACATATTTCTTTTCATTCTAAACAATACGTTTCAGTCTGAGTGCGAGCGAATTCGTGGAAGACGGCTGCAATCCATTGTTGTACAAATATATATATGTATATATAAAAATACAAATACATATGCATACATATATAGATATACCATTACCAATACATAGATACAATTACGAATGCAAATACAGTGATCAACCCCTACTATTTTTAGGGTTCTCGATTACCATTAATTTCGAGAGCTTCGGCAGGATATTTCATTAAAAACATTACAAAATTTGTTTAGCTCAATTCTTTTTATAGAAACGGTATTCTGCAACCCGAAACACCCAGTCAAAATTCATTTTAGACGGATAAGCAAATAAAATTGTTAATTTCAAAGCACTCCGATTACACCTTATAAAAAATCCCTAGCAACAGCTTCGTTATACTTTGCATATTGGGGCAAATCTCGGCAGGATATCCTCCCGTCAGAAATGAAATCGTCATGAAGATCACAACGATGCAATAAACGTGTACAACACACGACTTGACATTGACACAATCATACAGTACAAATATTATATATCGTGATGCTTCCGAACAAAGATCATGCGATTGAATAATATGTAATTTAAGAGTTGTCAAATGAATAGAGAAAAATTTGTATATATAAATCTTTTAAAATACTTTATATCGTGATACTTCCGATTCTCGCTTGTGCCAAGAACTATACGATGCGCAACTATCAATATACGCAATATTATATATTAAATGGAAACGATATTCTGAAGCACGAAACTTGCACTCCAAAAACTGTATCGACCGCTTTCTGCATCCAGATACTTTGACGAGTAGAAAAACCAAAAGATTCACTCTTTAAAATATTTTATATCGTGATCCTTCCGAAACTCGTTAGCGCCAAAAACAATGACGATTAGGAAAATCAAAAAATTTACAATATTCGCAATATTATGTTATAAGGAGTCTTTATAGACTTCAAAGGAGCATTCGACCACGTCGAATGGGACGCAGCGTTACGCCGACTATCGGACCTTGGATGCAGGATTGAGAGATCTGGCGCAGCTTCTTTTCGGACCGAAAAGCTAGCATCGTCAGTAGCTTTGGAGAAGCCAGTGTTGACGTAACACGTGGCTGTCCGCAGGGGTCCATCAGTGGTCCATTCATTTGGAACATCTTGATGGATGTCCTCTTGCGTCGACTCGAAGCGCACTGCACTTTTAGTGCATATGCTGACGATCTGCTGCTGCTCATCGAAGGGAACTCCAGATCTCAATTGGAGCTCAAAGGTGCCCAACTGATGGAGATAGTTGGAGGATGGGGTATCGAGGTAGGCGTCTCAGTCTCGGCAACGAAGACTGTGACGATGCTCCTTAAGGGAAGCCTGTCTGCTGGCAGGCATCCCGCTGTGAGGCTTGCAGGAGCAAATCTCCGGTATGTGACGCAATATCGTTACCTTGGCATCACAGGCTGGCGAGCAGGTTGAGTTTTCTCCCGCATATCATGTCTTTACGTGATCGGCTGGCTGGAGTCGTCGGAGCCCTGGCCCGTGTGCTACGCGTCGACTGGGGATTCAGTCCGCGCGCACGGCGAAGGATATATGCCGGACTCATGTTGCCTTGTGCATTATTTGGTGCTTTGGTGTGGTACAAGACGGTGATGAGACTAGTCAGCGCCAGGAGGTCGCTCAAGTCCTGCCATCGACTCATCCTTTTAGGATGTGTCCCTACGTGCCGAACGGTATCTACTGATGCCCTTGAAGTGCTAGCTGGAGCTCCACCGCTGGACCTTGTGGCAACGCGTAATGCAATGCAATTCAAGATGAAGCGTGGTTACACTACAACAACTCCGGTGGGATAGCAGCGAACACGGACGTGTTACGCACCGCTTCATCCCGGATGTTAGTTTCGTCTTTAGGTTTACTATGCTGACCAGCTTCCTCATAACTGGTCATGGTTCATTGAATGCTTTTCTGCATGCACGTGGTCTTAGCGAGTCTGATGGATGCCTATGTGGCCATCCCTTAGAGGACTGGGAGCACGTTTTGTGTTCCTGCCCCCTCTATGCGGATGTGCGGGATCTGGAAGGACTTAGGATTCAGCAGACGCCATCCGGTGGCTGGAATGTTGAGGGGACTCTATTGAACGCAGTGAGTATGCAATTACTTGAAAACTATGCCACCATAGTTTTCAATAGAAGACGCTTGCAAGTATAGGGACTTGGACCTGGCTGACCAATGCCAGACTGACGGTCAAAATTGGTAGTAGCTTAACTACGAAGGGCCAACCAGAGCCTTAATCTGGTAGGCAACCTCACTATTGAGCTTGCCGCCGGTGCTCACCCAGCTCCAGGTTGTCGGAACCGAATTTGGGTAGTAGTCTATGACTACGAACAGTCGATCAAAACTGCTAATTTGAACCACGGGTTGGGCTAGCGCCAAGGCTGGCCCATTGAGGTTGGCCCCCTAGTGGGAGTATCGTGGTGGCTGTGGTGTAGACGTTATGAATCAATGTGGTATTGAGTCACGACAAGTTGCGATCCAAGCATGTAAATTTTTTTGGATCCCAACCGGATACTGTACCCGAAGTCAGTAGAGGTTATGATAGGCCTCGCCTCGACCCAAGAGGGAACGATATGCCCGACAGCACAAGTTCAAATTGGTACAAAAAAGAGCTCTCTTCTCTTTTTTGAGCGTTGGTGGACGCGTTATTTTCACCCGCTCACACTGGGCAAAATTGCCAAATAAGTGGCATAAAGTCAAAAATTTTATGGAACCAAAAATGAATTCTGTTTTATTATATTCAAAGTAGAAACCCTATATATGAAGAATCAAACAATGATTTTGCTAAAAATGCAATACTTTCATTATAATGAAGTTTCAAAGTCAGCTGATTAGTCAGCTGATTTTGGCGTCAAAATTGGTGGGAAATTTTTATTCAGTTTGCTTGGCAAATGTACAAATCGCAAAAATAAAATATTGTGAAAAATTGATTTTGAAGGCCTGGGTATGTAGAATGAATAAAAAAAAAAACATTTTGTGTTCATTTTTCTTTTATGTTATATATGTTTACTGTTTTGTATTCTCCATAATGATAGAAAACCCATCCAAAGTGTTCATCTTGTGGGGAGTAAAACTTTACCTTCTGCGTGTTTGTGCGTTATATACTATATATCAAAATAAAATAGAAAGTGTGTACTATAAGTTAGTAATAACCCCGTTTGCGGCTTTTTGCGGCTCTTGCGGTACTTTGCTTTTGCAGCTCAGCTTTTTTACATATAGTTCAATAGTAATCACGTATACGCATTGTTGCCCTATATAGGCTATTTTTGGAGTCGTGGTCAAATGACTTAAAACTTTGTTTTTATATTTAGAGTGGTATATTTATAAAATATACCAAGTTTCAGCTCGATATGTGCAATATTAGACTTTATGCCACTTTTTAGGCAATTTTGCCCAGTGTGCCGCTGTACTATGTGTCACCTTATGGGGCACATGTGAGTACCGTGGTAGTAAACTTCCTCCGGAAGTACATGCCACGTAAAACAAATGCAAGGAATTTCTGTCCCTATCTACTCAGTAGGCTTTTGTTAGCAATTCAGAACACATCGTTCTAAATTGTTATTTTTTCAAAAACTACTTTTTGATATAATTGCGTTTCTGCGATTGTACACCATCTTTAAAGCGTCAAGATGCCGAAAACATCTAAGGATGAGAGAGGGTCACCCATGATGTCCGACGTGGACATCAGTGAGGCGAGTGGTGAGAGCGATGCTTTCATTCCACGCACTAGATCCGCTTTGCGTAGAAAGGGATCGAGGAAGATTGCAACTTCTGGGAAGGAGTCGCCGCCGCCCAAGTTGCGCATCGGGAAGAAGAATAGCGATTCGGATACTGCTGCTCTTATTTTGGAGCACATCAGTATTACATCTGATGAAGATACTGTAGCTGTTGCTTCTGATGCCCATGATGACCCTGCTGCTGCTACTGCTGCTCCTGTTGCTTCTGATGCCCATGATGACCCTGCTGCTGCTACTGCTGCTCCTGTTGCTCCTGCTGAAGTTTCTGCTAGTGAATTTGTACAGCGTGTACAAAACATCGAGAAGAGACTGAGGGATGTGGTAATCTGTAATGATGTACCATGTGAAGTTGCAATTGAGGTGCTCAATTTGTCAGCTAAGTACCAGGAGTTTGTTATTGAGTTGTATGGAAGGACAAAGGAGTTAGAGACGCTCCAGCGTCTTCGTCCTCAGGTTGCTGCTCCTACTATTGTTCGCGCTGCTGCAACTGGTAGAGCCGCCCCCCTCATGGCTTCGTATGCTGCTGTTGCTGCAACCACTGTCGCTCCTGCTGCTCCTCGTACCCGCAAGATTGCGGAAACCTGGTCTGCTATTGTGACGAGCAACAATCCTGAGGAGACACCTCGGCAAATTGCCGAACGTGTTCGCAAGGAGGTTGCTCCCGCCCTCGGTGTGCGTGTACACGAGGTGCGTGAGCTGAAGCGTGGTGGTGCGATTATCCGCACACCATCGACAAGTGAGCTCCGAACGGGTGGTTGCGAACCCCAAATTTAAGGAAGTTGGACTTGATGTTAAGCAGAATGCTTCGCTAAGGCCGAAGATTCTTATAAGGGATGTGGATAGTAGTCTCACGCCTAAGCAGCTCATGGATGGGCTGTTTAAGAACCACTTCATGACGCGCATGTCGAGTGGTGTGTTCGAGAAGGCTGTGACCATTTCATCGAAGCCGTGGAGTAGCGCCTCTGGACCCACGGTCAACGTACAAATTGAGATGGATCAGAAGGCACTGGATATTTTGGATGATTACGAGAAGATATATGTGGAGTGGTTTGCCTTCCGCTGGCGTCCTATGATGCCGTCTTATGCATGTTTTAAGTGTATTGGATTTGATCATAGGGCTGCTGAATGCAGGATGAAAGATATCGTTTGTCGGCAATGCGGACGTGATGGACATCGTGCGTCTAGTTGCAGCAATCCTGTGCGTTGCAGGAATTGTAACTTTAGGGGACTGCCCTGTGAGCATCGTATGCTCTCAACGGTGTGTCCGATATACGCTGCAGTACTTGCGAGGGTGGCTGCTAGACACTAACAATGTTTAGCATCATCCAAGCAAACTATGGTCGTAGTCGCGCTGCTGTTATTGAGCTGGGAGTACGGATGAGGAGCCCAAGAACAAAGTTTTCACTGTTACACGAGCCATATGTTGACCCTGGAGGAAGAATCACCGGATTACCGTCAGGCATGCGAGATTTCTCCGACCGCCACAACAAAGCTATAATTATCGTAGATGACCAGGAGGTGGTCTGCATGCATGTCTCCGAGCTTATCACCGAGTTTGGCGTATGCGTGAGTGTGCCTGAAAAAATCGGCTCGATTTTCCTCACCTCCGCATGTTGCTAATTAGACACTGATTCGGATTCTGAGCAGTCAGTGCCTTGTATTGGTACAAAATAGAGTTATCTCTTTTGGGCGTTGGTGGACGCTTTTCTTTCACCCGCTGTACTATGTGTCACCTTATGGGGCACATGTGAGTACCGTGGTAGTAAACTTCCTTTCGGAGGTACACGTCACGTTAAATAAAACTCAGGATTTTCTGTCCCTATCTACTCAGTAGGCTTTTGTTAGCAATTCAGAACACATCGTTCTAAATTGTTATTTTTTCAAAAACTACTTTTTGATATAATTGCGTTTCTGCGATTGTACACCATCTTTAAAGCGTCAAGATGCCGAAAACATCTAAGGATGAGAGAGGGTCACCCATGATGTCCGACGTGGACATCAGTGAGGCGAGTGGTGAGAGCGATGCTTTCATTCCACGCACTAGATCCGCTTTGCGTAGAAAGGGATCGAGGAAGGTAGCAACTTCTGGGAAGGAGTCGCCGCCGCCCAAGTTGCGCATCGGGAAGAAGAATAGCGATTCGGATACTGCTGCTCTTATTTTGGAGCACATCAGTATTACATCTGATGAAGATACTGTAGCTGTTGCTTCTGATGTCCAGATACTTTGACGAGTAGAAATATCACTCTTTGAAATATTTTATATCGTGATCCTTCCGAAACTCGTTAGCGCCAAAAACATTGACGATTAGGAAAATCAAAAAATTTACAATATTCGCAATATTATGTTATAAGGAAACGATATTCTGCAATACGAAATTACTTCAAACAAATTTTAGACAGAGTTAGCAATAACATTGTTAGCTCCAAAAATACTCCGATTCCTCGCATATCCGTGATATGGATAAAATAGCTCCCTTGAGGTATTACTCAAGCAACACTCTTCTTCAAAGAGTCAAATGATAGCGAGGCCACTATATCTGCCACGACTGTTGACTTCGATGCGAGGCGTCGATGTCAATATTTACTCCTCCTCCCAAGAACTGCTAATAATGGCTGCTTATGCAAGGCGCAATTATCAATATTCGCATTAAAATTTATAGAAACGATATTCAGCAACACGAATTACCCAATCAAAATTCATTTAAGACGGATAAGCCAAAAACATTGTTAGCTCCAAAAACACTCCGATCAACCCATAAAGAAATCCCCAGCAACAGCTTCGTTATACTTTGCATATCTCTGATTTGGATGAGATAGCTCAATTTATTGAGCAGAGTGTTGCATGCTGGGAGGATTAAAAATGTGCACAATGTTCCAAACAACTGGCAATATGCTCAGTGTTAGATCTTATAGAACGGAACTCTTTCTTCACATTTAAAATGTGAGGAGAGAGAAAGAAAAAAAAAAAAAAAAAAAAAAATGTTCCAAACAACTGGCAATACGCTCAGTGTTAGTTCTTATAGAACGGAACTCTTTCTTCACATTTAAAATGTGAGAAAGAAAAAAGAAAAAAAAAATGTTCCAAACAACTGGCAATATGCTCAGTGTTAGTTCTTATAGAACGGAACAATCTCTCAATTTTCCACTCTCCGCTGGACTCCATCAATTCCACCATTCGAAAGAGGCGTAAAATGTCTATTGAAGCAGAGCGAGTGCGGCTGGGAAAGCTCTTAGACGAAATCAACAAAGATCCGCCGCCCCGGTGGCACACGGGCTCGCTCATGTGGCTGGACGTTGATGAGCTACAATGCAATGCGTTATCAAAATACTTTTGTCTACCATTGTACAATATAAGTAAATTTATGAATGTCACTAAAGGTCAGGTTAAAATACAGCGATCAACCCCTACTATTTTGAGGTATCTAAATTACCATTAATTTCGGGAGCTTTGGCAGGATATTTCATTATAAGCATTACAAAATTTGTTTAGCTCAATTCTTTTTATAGAAACGGTATTCTGCAACACGAAACACCCAGTCAAAATTCATTTTAAAAGGATAAGCAAATAAAATTGTTAACTCCAAAAACACTCCGATCACACCATAAACAAAATCCCCAGCAACAGCTTCGTTATACTTTGCATATTGGAGCAAATCTCGGCAGGATATTCTCCCGTCAGAAATGAAATCGTCATGAAGATCACAACGATGCAATAAACGTGTACAACACACGACTTGACATTGACACAATCATACAATACAAATATTATATATCGTGATGCTTCCGAACAAAGATCATGCGATTGACTAATATGTAATTTAAGGGTTGTCAAATGAATAGAGAAAACTTTGTATATATAAATCTTTTAAAATACTTTATATCGTGATACTTCCGATTCTCGCTTGTGCCAAGAACTATACGATGCGCAACTATCAATATACGCAATATTATATATTATATGGAAACGATATTCTGAAGCACGAAACTTGCACTCCATAAACTGTATCGAACGCTTTCTGCATCCAGATACTTTGACGAGTAGTAAAACCGAAAAATTTACACTCTGCAACGCGCAATTATAAATATTCGCAATATTATATAATATGGAAACGATACTCTCCAATATTAACGTTTTCTCTCACTTTGTTAAAGAAGTATGCAATGTCAAAATACTATTCCCCAGCGAAAGACTGATGATTTGCCACGACTGTTGCTTTCGATGCGAGGCGTCGATGTGAATGCTTACTCCTCCTCTTCTGCAACACGAAACACCCAGTCAAACTAAATTTTAGACGGATAAACCAACAACATTGTTAACTCCAAAAACACTCCGATCACACCATAAACAAAATCCCCAGCAACTGCTTTGTTATACTTTGCACATCTCTGCTTCACTTCGTACGGCATTTGCAACAGGACCAGAAATTAAGATTGCTAAACTGCAGGGTCGAGGTTCTAATGAAATATTCTTAATGACACCAAGGGATATTTTTCTTAATAAGATAGTTTTTAATACACACGTACATCATACATTTTTGCCCGATATTTTATTTGATTCAGTCTGTCCCAAGGAACTGCAGATGATTGTAACAATGTCACGTCTAACTGCGAGCACGTTAAATAAGGTGAATCATAACGAACGTATTTCAGGTAGGATGTTAGGCAATTTTTCGATGAATTATATAATTTCAGCATTAAATAGGAAATTAAGCGTAGAAATAGTCGATGCTCTTGTAGTCGGTTTAAATGATATCGATAAGTATATAAATAAGAATTTTTGTACTTTAGGGCAAATAATACTTTATTGCATTTATTTACGTTTTTGTGATCGAATAACGGAGATTCCGCCTCTTAACGTTACGATGTTACTACTAACTGCATTGGCCAGGTTAACTAATAAGAATTTACCACCAACAATGATCACACCTCCTTTAATGATGATTATCAGATGGTTTCAAAATAAAACGTGCTTCGATTGTACTCTTAAAATGTGTTATGATTTTATAGAAATTGAACCATTATTATTAAATCCAACAGGATATTCAACTTCGCTTGAAGCTTCAAAACCACTGAAAATTACACCCGTAATTTTACCAAAATGTAATTATAATCGAGCCCATTCACAGATTTATGATCCAATCAGAATAAGTATGAATCAAGAAATAACATCAGAACTAAATGGGAAGAAATTACATCCTATGAAATTGTTTGGAAATCATACCGTCTTATGCATTGAAGAGGATTATCAAAATGCACGTATAAATTGTAGAAATGATGCGGGTGAAATCATCACCTTTAGCTTAAATGCTACCGAATATAGTCTATTTTTACGAGGACTAGATTATATGATACAAACTGTAAAATCGTACTTGCAAACAGGAACATATGTAGGAGCTACGACCTGGTGTGAATATAACCACATAAATCCATGTGAAAGATCAAGTGATATGGATGAGTTTCTGTTAAGATTATATAATCTAGCAAATCAGGAAACATTAGTTTCTAGAGGGTTTTTGATAGTAGCATGTTGTATCACTCTAAGACGTATAGTAGTCTTAGATATGAACAAACTTGAACGATTAAGATCTGAATCCAAAGATTGGGCTAATGAAATTACCAAGCAGTTATTTTGTATTCCGATGTCGCAACACTCTCTATCACTTTGTTACAGTATAAGAGAAAACTTTCTTGCCAACGGTCATCAAGGTATTCTTCGTGATCACAAACGTTTCAATTGCGCAATAAGATATGTAGATGATAACTATGAGTACGATGAAACCGATAATACGGAAAATCAATATCATGACGAATCCATTGCAGAACATTTACACGGAGAACTAACCTGGAAATCACAAAGCAATACCTCATTAGAAGAATTTTGCGGGGCTATGAACCTAAACGATGACCAAGTGAATGGATTTAGTAGCTCAGGAATACATAGTGAAGATGATATAGGATTGAAGAAACACATATCAACATCATCTATAGGAAAGAGTACAGGGACGGCAAATTTATCCGGGAACAGGCAGTGT
This sequence comes from Drosophila koepferae, assembly GCA_030914345.1. Lineage (NCBI taxonomy): Eukaryota > Metazoa > Arthropoda > Insecta > Diptera > Drosophilidae > Drosophila > Drosophila koepferae. The sequence continues at coordinate 53,427 of JAUESR010000196.1, forward strand.
CACTGATACACAGGACAACCGTATTCCATCCAATGCATCATAGTGCCGGACTTCGCCATGGAGGAGCGAACCGAGCCAGTAGCCGACACAGCACAGGAGCTGGCTCCGGCGCCAATGGGACTCGCAGTGGAGCGGACACTGGCAAATTTTCACAAAATGTAAAACGAAACATTGAAGGAAATAAAAAAGTCGCCCTGCTTATTGTTTTCCTCTCCTTTTAGCTGCAAAACAGCTGTAAAGGTTAAGGAACACATAACAGGGTGCAATTCTGTATGCGAGACATACAAAGCCGGAAAAAAAAAAAAAAAAAAAAAAAAAAATGATGCCTGCAAACTGAAAATCTCCAAAGGATTCCAAATAGCAAGTAAACAAATGGCCGGATTGTCGCGTATCCCTGTAAATTTAAGCCAATCATAGCTTAGTTTTAAGTTTTTCATTATAATTTCTTTTAATTTTGTCATTTCAACACACAAATTTCTAGAATAAGTTTGTTTGTTTACTTTTTTTAATAGTCCAGTGTTAAGTAACTTCTGCCCAGCTCTGTTAGGCATAAAATTGTTAATCTAGACCTAACTATGTAGAATCTAGTATAGCTTCAGTTTAGGCATCAATTCATTTCCGAAATAGTACCCAGTACTGAGATAAACCAAGCTCGCGACTCATCATCGCCTGCCCTTTTGGCAACATTGTCCAAAATGGCCAAAATGGTGGAGGCGATGGCGAGTCCGGCCCGCCACTGTTTGCCCAGCCTTCGTAGACTGTAGACTGTTTGCCCAGCCTTCGTCGCTGCATAAAGATAGCCGTGCGAGTAAAACTGCGCAGTGCAGCGGCCGGCGGCAAACGTCCTCCGAACAGGCCACCAGTCATGGAAAGAACTAGCCGTGCAAACTGAGCCGGCGGCCTCGTTATGCGTAGCACTTGGAGCGATACATACGCCCGCTACAAATGCTGGGCACACCAGCAGCTCAACAAAACAGCACCCAAAACGGCGGGCAAGTGCCAACACTGTTATGACTGGAGATGGAGGAGCTGGAGAAACGGCAGACTGTCAGCCAGGCTGAACTACGAGAGAGAAGGATGCAGGAACTGCCGCAGCAGCAACGACCCAGACTGCCTGCCTGCCTGCCAGCCACAACAGGAGACTTGAAGAAACACATATCAACATCATCTATAGGAAAGAGTACAGGGACGGCAAATTTATCCGGGAACAGGCAGTGTCACTGATACACAGGACAACCGTATTCCATCCAATGCATCATAGTGCCGGACTTCGCCATGGAGGAGCGAACCGAGCCAGTAGCCGACACAGCACAGGAGCTGGCTCCGGCGCCAATGGGACTCGCAGTGGAGCGGACACTGGCAAATTTTCACAAAATGTAAAACGAAACATTGAAGGAAATAAAAAAGTCGCCCTGCTTATTGTTTTCCTCTCCTTTTAGCTGCAAAACAGCTGTAAAGGTTAAGGAACACATAACAGGGTGCAATTCTGTATGCGAGACATACAAAGCCGGAAAAAAAAAAAAAAAAAAAAAAAAAAATGATGCCTGCAAACTGAAAATCTCCAAAGGATTCCATTCAAATGAATAGAGAAAAATTTGTTTTTATAAATCTTTTAAAATACTTTATATCGTGATACTTCCGATTCTCGCTTGTGCCAAGAACTATACGATGCGCAACTATCAATATACGCAATATTATTTATTATATGGAAACGATATTCTGAAACACGAAACTTGCACTCCAAAAACTGTATCGAACGCTTTCTGCATCCAGATACGTTGACGAGTAGAAAAACGTTAGCGCCAAAAACAATGACGATTAGGAAAATAAAAAAATTTACAATATTCGAAATATTATATTATAAGGAAACGATATTCTGCAACACGAAATTACTTCAAACAAATTTTAGACAGAGTTAGCATTAACATTGATAACTCCAAAAATACTCCGATTATACTAAAAACATTCCATGCACAGCTGAGCCATTCCTCGCATATCCGTGATATGGATAATATGTCTCCCTTGAGGTATTACTCAAGAAACAAGCAACTCCTCCGAAGAACTGCTAATAATGGCTGCTTATGCAAAGCGCAATTATCAATATTCGCAATATTATAATTTATAGAAACGATATTCTGCAACACGAAATACCCAGTCAAAATGCATTTTAGACGGATAGACAAACAACATTGTTAACTCCAAAAACACTCCGATCACACCATATAAAAAATCCTCAGCAACAGCTTCGTTATACTTTGCATATTGGGGCAAATCTCGGCAGGATACTCTCCCGTCAGAAATGAAATCGTCATGAAGATCACAACGATGCGATAAACGTGTACAACGTGATGCTTCCGAACAAGGATGGTACGATTGACTATTATGTAATTTAAGGGTCGCCAAAAAAAAATAAAGAAAAATTTGTATTTATAAATCTTTTAAAATACTTTATATCGTGATACTTCCGATTCTCTTTCGCGTCAAGGACTATATGATGCGCAATTATCAATATTCGCAATATTATATTACATGGAAACGATATTCTGCAACACGAAACATGCACTCCAAAAACTGTATCGATCGCTTTCTGCATCCAGATACTTTGACGAGTAGTAAAACCAAAAAATTTACACTCTTCAACGCGCAATCATAAATATTCGCAATATTATATTATATGAGGTATCTAAATTACCATTAATTTCGGGAGCTTTGGCAGGATATTTCATTATAAGCATTACAACATTTGTTTAGCTCAATTCTTTTTATTGAAACGGTATTCTGCAACACGAAACACCCAGTCAAAATTCATTTTAGAAGGATAAGCAAATAAAATTGTTAGCTCCAAAAACACTCCGATCACACCTTATAAAAAATTCTCAACAACAGCTTCGTTATACTTTGCATATTGGGGCAAATCTCGGCAGGATATTCTCCCGTCAGAAATGAAATCGTCATGAAGATCACAACGATGCAATAAACGTGTACAACACACGACTTGACATTGACACAATCATACAATACAAATATTATATATCGTGATGCTTCCGAACAAAGATCATGCGATTGACTAATATGTAATTTAAGGGTTGTCAAATGAATAGAGAAAAATTTGTATATATAAATCTTTTAAAATACTTTATATCGTGATACTTCCGATTCTTATTCGCGCCAAGGACTATATGATGCGCAATTATCAATATTCGCAATATTATATTATATGGAAACGATACTCTGAAGCACGAAACTTACTCCAAACGAGTAGAAAAACCAAAAAATTCACTCTTTGAAATATTTTATATCGTGATTCTTCCGAAACTCGTTAGCGCCAAAAACAATGACGATTAGTAAAATCAAAAAATTTACAATATTCGCAATATTATATTAGAAGGAAACGATATTCTGCAACACGAAATTACTTCAAACAAATTTTAGACAGAGTTAGCAATAACATTAACTCCAAAAATACTCCGATTATACTAAAAACATTCCATGCACAGCTGAGCCATTCCTCGCATATCCGTGATATGGATAATATGGCTCCCTTGAGGTATTACCCAAGCAACACTCTTCTACAAAGAGTCAAATGATAGCGAGGCCACTATATCTGCCACGACTGTTGACTTCGATGCGAGGCGTCGATGTCAATATTTACTCCTCCTCCCAAGAACTGCTAATAATGGCTGCTTATGCAAGGCGCAATTATCAATATTCGCATTAAAATTTATAGAAACGATATTCAGCAACACGAATTACCCAATCAAAATTCATTTAAGACGGATAAGCCAAAAACATTGTTAGCTCCAAAAACACTCCGATCAACCCATAAAGAAATCCCCAGCAACAGCTTCGTTATACTTTGCATATCTCTGATTTGGATGAGATAGCTCAATTTATTGAGCAGAGTGTTGCATGCTGGGAGGATTAAAAGTGTGCACAATGTTCCAAACAACTGGCAATATGCTCAGTGTTAGTTCTTATAGAACGGAACTCTTTATTCACATTTAAAATGTGAGAAAAAAAAATTTATCCAATGTTCCAAACAACTGGCAATATATGCGACAGTGTTAGTTCTTATAGAACGGAACAATTCCTTCACATTTAAAATGTGAGGAAAAAAAAAAATTATCCAATGTTCCAAACAACTGGCAAAATATGCTACAGTGTTAGTTCTTATAGAACGGAACAATTCCTTCACATTTGAAATGTGAGGAAAAAAAAAAAAAAAAATTATCCGATGTTCCAAACAACTGGCAAAATATGCCACAGTGTTAGTTCTTATAGAACGGATCTCTTTCTTCACATTTAATATGTGAGAAAGAAAAAAAAAAATGTTCCAAACAACTGGCTGTACGCTCAGTGTTAGTTCTTATAGAACGGAACTCTTTCTTCACATTTAAAATGTGAGAAAGAAAAAAAAAATGTTCCAAACTACTGGCAATACGCTCAGTGTTAGTTCGTATAGAACGGAACTCTTTCTTCACATTTAAAATGTGAGAAAGAAAAAAAAAAAAAAAAAAAAAAAAATGTTCCAAACAACTGGCTGTACAGTGTTAGTTCTTATAGAACGGAACAATCTCTCCATTTTCCACAAAAGTAGAAAAAGCAGAATTCAGAGTTTTAAATCCTCATGAATTCTAAATTGCAAATCAACTGGAGATTTGCATTGTGGGCAAGCCACAGAGAGAATGAGCTCTCAAGCGAAAGTTGTCGCCTTTTATACCCTTTTGGAGGCCTGCTTCGATTACATAATGTTGTGCAACTCTGTAGACAGAGTTGCAAATTGGAACAGCTGATGCCATTTAGACATTTGAAACTATCGACATTTGAAAAGCGAGAGATCTAGCTTTTTTCATGTCTTTTATTTTGAAATTATTTTTTTTGATCAAATTTACACCAGAAAGCTGGTGATAGGATCTTATGGGTTAAATATTGAATATTAACGAACATAGACACATAGAGTCAGGCAACGCTAAGCTTATTTCTCGAGTATGCAAATATACAAGAACGTGGCAGTTGCAAGCAGCAAACGATTTTCCTATACATATACATATACATATCTATATACATATCTATATACATATACATATACATATACATATACATATATGTACATATACATATACATATGCATATGTGTACATATTAAGCGTTTATTCCGTGCATACGGACAGCCAGCTATCAGTATCTTAAATAAGGCAGTGGCCTTGATAGTAAATGCGATGGTTTTGTTAAAAGTATGTAACAGTCAGAAGGAGGCGTGGGAGACGCGTCGATCTCAGAAACTATAAGAGATAAACACTAAAGACAAAGAGTCTATTGGTTTTGTGCAATGTCCGTCCGTCGGTCCGTCGGTCCGTATGAACGCAATATTTTTCGGCGCTATTAGAGCTAGAGAAATTTGGAACATATACTCATGTATGCTCCCGAATTATAAAAAGTAAAAAATTTTCCGATCCGCCCTCTAGGGGCGTGGCGATTCGGAAAACTCTTGCGCCCATAGGCCAGTAATTATACTAGATGATGAGCTAGAGAGTTGCAATTTGGAATGTATACTCAAGCTCAATATACCCAAGCTCAAAAACATTAATTAAAAAAAAAAATAGTATTAAGTTTTCGATTAATAAATAAAAAGTTTCCAGCGGGATTCGAACCCAGGTCTTTTGAAAATAACATGTAATCGTTAGCTAAACCTAAATAAATTCACAGCTGATCAGCTGATCAGCAGCTTGTGACGAAACAAAACAATACAATCGCAATTCTTGCACTATGTATACACACTTGGATGTGTATACACGTACAAACATCTGCGTACACTAACATACATAAATGCATGCACAGAAAAACTGCCTGCCACGCAGCGTTGCAAATCGGAAAAGTTGTTTTGGTTTTTGCTTAAATGCACAATTCATATGAGTATGTTTAAAAAGTATTATCAATTGGCAGCAAGCATTTTATAATAAATATACAAATATAAAAAGAATTATATAATATAATATATAATAATTTTTGAAAAAAAAGTTCTTTGCGGGATTCGAACCCACGCACCTAAGTATAGTTTGCATAGCGCTTACCACCAGCGCCACTGCCATCATCTAACTGGCACTAACTAAAACCAAATAAGCCATTGCTAGAACGCCTTTTGACAAAACTAAAGTAACGATCGAAAAATTCCCAATTCAGTCACAATTCTTAGAATATTCTGGCATGCAAACTTTTGTATGCATGCATAGAAAATTGTGTGTATACTCGTATAGTGTGTACATGTGTAAATCTGTATGTATGTATGTATAGGAAAAAGGTTTGTTGCTTGCCATGTACGTTTGCTAATTGCCGAAATATTTCGGTAATTAAATGTTTATTAAATAAATAAAATGCGCCTATGGGTACAGAGTATTTCGCATGGTGCCTAGCAGTGAAGTTCATTCGGTTTCGCTATATGTTAATTTAATTAAATTATTCAAACAAAATTTCAAAAAAAAAAATAAATATATATATATATATATATATATATATACATATATATTAAAATGCCTAGGACTAAGAAAATTTCAGCTTCTTCTAGGTCTCAGAGACAACGTAATAGAAATTTGTTAAAAAGGTCTAATGCTGAATATTCAGAGCAGGAAAGGATTAGGAATTTAGAGTCTCTACGAGAGCGTAGAGAAAATGAAGAATATAGTCAGAGTGAGAGGAATAGAAATAGACAGCGAAATAGTATTAAAAAATAGCCAAAATAGTATTTTGCGAGCTACTTTACGCACAAGTTCTCAAACTAGACAGATAGAGCAATTAAATGACACTTCACTAGACGCAGACAAGACCCTGCTCATAGGGCGAATGAACAGAGACGAAACACTATCCGGCGAGGTCGTTGAAGACAAGACATTGAACAGCGCCTTTTAGAAAGAGCTAGAGACAGATTTCAACGATCGCAGGTTAGAGACGATCCAATCCGTAGGATCATTGAGCAGGCACGTAATACAAGTGCACGGCGGACTGCTCGCATTCAAGCACGGCAAGCAGCTTTTGACGCCAATAGAAGCATATCACAGCGAGTTAGCCAATATCGCAACAATGTAGACAATAGAGAGGCTGAGAATAGGCGTAATGCAACCAGAAACAGGATAGAACGTTTCAATGCCATAATAGAAAATAGTTCCCAAAATATTAATGCTAGTTTTGCTGATCTAATAGCTGATTTTAATAGTACAGTGAAACAGTGAAACCTGATCAGGTTTGCATTTGTTGGAAAGGTTTGTGGCTTCCACACCAAGTAGAAAAAATTTCACGAGAAGCTATCGAAAGTAAGTGTAGTGCAGAAGTTGCTTCAGATATTTTATACCTATCATCTAGGTTTCCTTCAGAAAATAATAAAAATAACTTCTGTAAAACATGAAGTCGTAGCATCAAGTTAGGTAAAAAACCAAAAGCTTCAATAACAAATGGCTTAGACTTTCCAGAGCTTCCAAATTGCTTAAAGGACTTAAAGGACCATTAAAGGAGCTGTGGTCAATGTACCTATTCCTGTGGCCAATGTAGTAACGTCCATTCCAAGGACCTTTAGTGCAGCTGAAGTAGTACAACTTCATTTAAAGCGTAGGATGGAAACCATTAGGCCACCAAAAGTGGCTGATGCAATACGATTTTTAGTCGACATAGAGCTTTATAGGAAGCACCAGGTTACTGTTAATGAACAGTGGCTTCCTTCCTTTTCGTTTGACGAAATTCTATTCATTGCATCAGCTGAAGACAGGGACATAGTTTCAGAGTTAGCACAAAGATCTGCTGAAGCCTCAACAAACGGGCACAATAGTAGAGAGCCAGAAGATATTAACCCAGGAGGCCAGGAAACACTTTTAGAAAATGTCCCTGTAGAAAATATTGCATTGCGATGAATAGTTATAGCCCCTGGATAAGGTCAGCGACCATTAGATATGATCGAAGATTGCGATTCAATTTGCTTGCGTAAGCACAGCGCCACTCACTGCATTACAGCAGCATATGCGCTAATGAAGAGCAAATAGATCAATTAGTTCGCCACGATGATGGCTATAGAGTTTTAAAAGGTATTAGGACTTCACCTGCTCACTGGGAAGTAGAAAAAAAAAGTTATGGCTATGATCAGGCAGTTTAGTCTTCCGACCTTTTTTATCACATTTTCGGCAGCAAAAACTAGGTGGACGGAGCTACTTGTAATACTTTCTAGGAATGTAGACAAAGTAGATATTTCAGAAGAAGTAGCTAGCTGTTTAAGTTTTGACAATAAAGCCCGTCTTATTAGAGCCGATCCTGTGACTTGTGCTAGGTATTTTGATTTTGGTTATAGGCAGATTTTAAAATTAATGAAAAAGGAAAACGGTGTTTTTGGTAGGCATTATGTTGTAAGGTTTTATTGGCGAGTTGAGATTCAACAGAGGGGCTCCCCCCATATTCACGGTATGTTTGGTTGAAAGATGCTCCCAAGCTTGACTCGTCTGATGAGTCCAGCATTCCTAGAGTTAAGTCGTTTATTGATCAGTTTATCACAACTGATACTGATTGTCCGGATATGGCTCCATATTTGGAGTATCAAATCCACAACCACGGCCACACATGGAGACGAGAAGTTAGAGCCCAAAAAATTTGTAGATTCGGTATTCCATACCCTCCTATGCCCCAAACAGAATATTGTTCCCATTAGAAGATGGTGCTCCAAATGTAGATGAGCATCATAGAAATTTCGAAAAAATTAAGGGCTTCTTAGAAAGTCCGTTTGATCGTGAAACCATAGTCTCTAAGTAATTTCAATAGCTTTTTGTCCCACGATCAATTTAACCTTACTTATGAGTGCTATATCAATGCACTTAGGTCTAGCATAAGATACTTTTTGCTTTACGGGATCTAAATTGGGACAACAGTTTGCGTTTACCTTTCTATTATAGTAGGCTTCTACTTATTGACCTGCCATTATTAGTTAATCGTAGGACAATTTTAGGTATTACATTCCTACACAACTTAATCATTGGTAACATTAACTCGCCCAGCTTGTTAATGCTGCTACATTTTTCTGTTCCTTCCCGGATTACCAGGAACTATCGCCCCTTACAATTACCACAGTGCACCACAGATTATTCGTTACATTACGCTTTTCATGTCTTATGTGTTAATTATAATAAATATTATCACGTATTTTCCTCAGAACTCTCTCTTCCTCTAATAAAATCATTGCTTTCAGCTCATCTCATCAATGTAGTTACTCGGAATGCCCGGAGTTGAGTTTGGATGCTGACTTTTATATTTTCTATTCCTATCTTTATTTTCTTTCTTCATCTCTAATTTTGTATCTTTATTAATTTTTTTTTTCTCACTAATAATTTTTTTTTTAAGACTTATTATAAATTGTTAGGTTAATTGTCATACCAGAGAACCTATAACTCTAATTTAAGTTTTCAATTACTCATTCTATTTTTCTTAGTTTCAATAGTGTCACTGACCATTTTTGGCTGTGAATTGGGGCATAGCTGGCCGGTCTGGCAAATAAAACACCTCCATCGGGTTGGTGACACTCTTGTTATTTTAAATGTTTTGTACTTCTGTTTCGGCTTTATGTTTATATAATTTTAATTTTCTTTAGTTTGACTAACGATTTGTCAATATATTACAAAAATAAAAATAAAATAAATAACAAATAAGGAAGCCAAAAATTTATTTAAAGCGATTGACTATTATGTAATTTAAGGGTTGCCAAATGAATAATGAAAAATTTGTATTTATAAATCTTTTAAAATACTTTATATCGTGATACTCCCGATTCTTATTGGCGTCAAGGACTATATGATGCGCAATTATCAATATTCGCAATATTATATTATATGGAAATTATACTCTGAAGCACGAAACTTACTCCAAAAACTGTATCGAACGCTTTCTGCATCCAGATACTTTGACGAGTAGAAAAACCAAAAAATTCACTCTTTTAAAATATTTTATATCGTGATTCTTCCGAAACTCGCTGGCGCCAAAAACAATGACGATTAGTAAAATAAAAAAATTTACAATATTCGCAATATTCTGTTATAAGGAAACGATATTCTGCAATACGAAATTACTTCAAACAAATTTTAGACAGAGCAATAACATTGATAACTCCAAAAATACTCCGATTATACTAAAAACATTCCATGCACAGTTGAGCCATTCCTCGCATATCCGTGATATGGATAATATGGCGCCCTTGAGGTATTACTCAAGAAACAAGCAACTCCTGCTCCCAAGAACTGCTAATAATGGCTGCTTATGCAAGGCGCAATTATCAATATTCGCAATATAATAATTTATAGAAATGATATTCTGCAACACGAAACACCCAGTCAAAATTCATTTTAGACGGATAAACAAACAACATTGTTAACTCCAAAAACACTCCGATCACACCATAAAGAAATCCCCAGCAACAGCTTCGTTATACTTTGCATATCTCTGATTTAGATGAGATAGCTCAATTTATTGAGCAGGGTGTTGCATGTTGGGAGGATTGAAAATGTACACAATGTTCCAAACAACTGGCAATATGCTCAGTGTTAGTTCTTATAGAACGGAACAATCTCTCAATTTTCCACTCTCCGCTGGACTCCATCAATTCCACCATTCGAAAGAGGCGTAAAATGTCTATTGAAGCAGAGCGAGTGCGGCTGGGCAAGCTCTTAGACGAAATCAACAACGATCCGCCGCCCCGGTGGCACACGGGCTCGCTCATGTGGCTGGACGTTGATGAGCTGGAACGTCGCATTGAGGAGTATGAGAAAGAGGAAGAGGACAACAATTGGTTACGTCATCTGTACAATCTTTTGCAGACTTAAAGCTTTAAGGAACTGAACGGTATGCAATTTAGTTTTTCGATCTGTCTAGAAAGGTTCTAGAAAAGTTGTTAAAATACTTCCATACAATGCTGTCAAGAATTCGTCGATGGCTGCAATCCGTTGCTGTACAAATACATATGTATATGTATATACAAATAAAAAAACATATACATATACATATACATATAGATAGACTATTACCAATACATAAATACAATTACGAATGCATATACAATGCAATGCGTTATCAAAATACTTTTGTCTACCATTGTACAATATAAGTGAATTGATGAATGTCACTAAAGGTCAAGTTAAAATACAGCGATCAACCCCTACTATTTTGAGGTATCTAAATTACCATTAATTTCGGGAGCTTTGGCAGGATATTTCATTAAAAACATTACAAAATTTGTTTAGCTCAATTCTTTTTATAGAAACGGTATTCTGCAACACGAAACACCCAGTCAAAATTCATTTTAGAAGGATAAGCAAATCAAATTGTTAACTCCAAAAACACTCCGATCACACCTTATAAAAAATTCTCAGCAACAGCTTCGTTTTACTTTGCATATTGGGTCAAATCTCGGCAGGATATTCTCCCGTCAGAAATGAAATCGTCATGAAGATCACAACGATGCAATAAACGTGTACAACACACGACTTGACATTGACACAATCATACAGTACAAATATTATATATCGTGATGCTTCCGAACAAAGATCATGCGATTGAATAATATGTAATTTAAGAGTTGTCAAATGAATAGAGAAAAATTTGTATATATAAATCTTTTAAAATACTTTATATCGTGATACTTCCGATTCTCGCTTGTGCCAAGAACTATACGATGCGCAACTATCAATATACGCAATATTATATATTAAATGGAAACGATATTCTGAAGCACGAAACTTGCACTCCAAAAACTGTATCGACCGCTTTCTGCATCCAGATACTTTGACGAGTAGTAAAACCAAAAAATTTACACTCTGCAACGCGCAATTATAAATATTCGCATTATTATATAATATGGAAACGATATTCTCCAATATTAACGTTTTCTCTCACTTTGTTAAAGAAGTATGCAATGTCAAAATACTATTCCCCAGCGAAAGACTGATTTGCAATGCAATCCTGAAACCCTTCAGAACATGCAGGGCCTGAAACGCCAGTTTCGTAAGAGCTCAAGAGGATGTGAAATTTCCGGCAAGGATAACACCACAGCAAACCAATGACCCTATATAAGGTACGATGGATGCAGGAACACAGATGGCAATGCTCAGTCAAGAATAAATGTATATCATAGACTATTGCTATAATACAAAAATGAAAAATAAATATTTATAAATGTTTTTAAAGACTTTATAACCTGATGCTCCTAAGGCTATCAATAAAACGAAGATAATAATAGGGATGATAATGATGATAATGAAAAAAGTTTGGAGTACCAAAAACTTTCGTGTGCGATAACGGGGTACAATTCGCAGGTAGAAGTTTCCGCTTATTCATGGAGTCTCTTGGGGTAGCTCTCCAGTTCACAGCGCCGTATTCGCCACAGGAGAATCCCACGAAAGGAGAGTGGCTAGTCTCGCTCAGTTGAAGCCATTTTACCGGGGCGATGCGGAGAGTGACGGGGCGAGCGAAGACGAACATGGGCGAGAAGTCGCGGAAGACTCTGCCGACACACCGCCCCACCCGTAACATCCGTCATTACCCAACCAAACCCAACCCACTATTTTTAAAAGACAATCTCAGTCGTAGTAGTTGACCCCGTAGTTAGTTAGCAGCCATCGGCCAAAACCCATCCATAGTTGTCACATTAAAAGAATTTCGTATCTTCCACAGAAAAACAAACGAAGTCAACGAATAAGCAACAAGACCTAGACACAGGATGGGATCGATTTCTCACGCTACTAGAAGCGCCGCCGACAGCAGCTTCGAAGATGCCGAGGGTACTGGATCGGGTGTGCAGACACCAAAGCGTGGCGAGACGCCCGTGCACGTCGAGGGACCGGCGTCCCCCCGCTACCTGTCGGCTCTTTCGGGGAGCGAGGAGCCACAAAGGTGGGGGAGTCGGATCTCGTGGGCAGGTGATCGCCGAGCGTCGGAGCTGGAATACGCACTGTGGGGACGGGACGGCGGCAGGGAACACTGTCCCTCCGCCACCACTCCCGTCCCGGTGGCCGCGGTGCGGGGAGCAAAAGAGGAAGAGTCTGCGAGACCAGCGAGACGGCCCCGGCAGTCAAGGACCCGGAGGAAGGAGGCTGGAGTGCTGTTCGTCGAGGCGGCGTCAAGTGACGACGAGGATGGAGCGCGCCCGCCACTTTGGAGTCCTGACTAGAGGAAGCGAAACTGAGGGCTCAGACGACTCCCGATCGCCATTCAGGATGGAGATAGGGCGCTTTCATCCCGTCTGGCCCACGCCCGAGCGCGGTCGCATTTCCGCGCGTAGGCACCGTCGCTCCAAACGGTACGCACGGCCAATGCCTAAAGCAGCGGAGGGGCGGTCGGTGTCCGTCGGGGCGCCAAGAAACCCGGAGACGGCGGGGTCGGCGCTTATCAGCCGACGGAGCGGCATCACGCGGGCTGCCGCGAGGAGGAGCAGCTCATCCGAGACCGATTTTCTGGATGGCTGGGAGGCGCGCGTGTCGGAGTGCTTAGATCGGAGCGCAGAGATCTGGCCTCTGATACCGAGGAGCTGGCGCGTATATCCAGTGGGACTGATGCTGGATGAGGAAACCATCCGGAGGGTGAAGGAGGAGATCGAGGCCTGGGGACCGCGGCCGCGTCGCACGCGGTTCCACGTGACCACGGCTGCCGCCGTGTTCAATGTGACGGTCGCCATATACGGCCGGGTGACCGTCTCGCTTGTAAAGCAGGAGGGGTGTGTGTGTGTGTGTGTGTGTGTGTGTGTGTGTGTAGAATTGGTAGATTGTAAGCGAAAGGTTTTGTAGATATAAGAATTGGTAGATTGTAAGCAGAAGATTTTGTAGCTTGTAAGGGTTAGATATAAGGAGAATTTAATTTGAGGAGACGTTGAAGTCACATCTTTATATTTTTTCTTGTTCTTTTTGTAAAGGTGTTCTTAGGATTGACAGGTTGGTTGAGTCGCCGTCATGTGATGGTGGCGAGTCAGGAGTTGCGGGCAGAAAAACGTATATGATGGTTATAGATTCGGCACTGCGTCGGGATGTTGTGGCATTATTCATAAGAAAACAAATTCGTCATAAAACTGCAATAAAAATATGCTCTAGCCTAGTGCAATGCACAGCAGTCTGAATATATACAAATAATAACACTCAACTAATTATCTCAGCAATCTATTGCCCACCACAACTTTCATGGAAAGATTCGGATTTTAAAAATCTAGCTACATAAATTGCGTGGAAAGAACTTTATAGTTGCAGGCGACTGACTGGAACGCCAAGAGCAACTGGTGGGGCGATGTCAGATCCCGCAAGAGAGGGTCAATGTTACCAAAAAACATGTATGTCTGCCATCAAATAGCCCAGATATGAGCCCAATTGAAAAAATTGGGTGGCTAATGAAAAGCAAACTTCGAAATGAGCCACAGAGAAACATTTCTGACTTGATAATCAAATTGCAAGAGATGTGGGACTCAATTTCTCAAGAGCACTGCAAAATTTGTTAAAATCAATTCCAAAACGGGTTAAAAAGAAATGAGGATACAAATTTAAAAAAAAAAATATTATGTTGTAAGAATGAATCATCAAATTAAACTATGGGTTTCCTCTTGTCAAAGTTGTACAATGCAAAAACACGATCGACACCCATGCGGAATTATAAAGGTGGTTATTTGCGTATTGCACGGAAAGAAATACTTTTGTTGTATAGATAAATTTTCAACATTTGCTAAACCCTTTCGAATACAATCAAAATCAGCTTTACATTTACGAAAGAGATTACTTGAAGTACTTCACTACTTCACAGTCTCCAAAATAATGGTTAAAACCTACGGAGCTGATACTATTCAGTTTATATTCGGACGAGACAGAGTTTAGACATATTGTTCCTAATTTATACAAAATTGTATAAAACATGTTATTTCATTGAATTTGTCTACGCGGGAATATAACTCAGCGCACATAATCGCTCAACTTATATACAGCTGCGAAAAAAAAAATAGCACCACTTTGAATTTCAAAGTTTAAGAAGTTCTCCTGGCTACATTTATCGATGGATTGGTCTGCAGATTACTTTTATTGAAGCAGAAAACTATTAACTATTACTACAAAAAAGAATTTTCATCAAAATATTCAACGTTTTTATGTAATTCAAAAAATGCTGAAAAAAGTCGAAAAATCGACGAAAAAAATAATAGCACCACTTTGTCATTTTCCGCTAAAAATTATTAAAAAAATAAAAATAAATTACAAACTTTATTTCATAGTTAATAATAAGTGAAAATAATAATATTCCTTAAGTTTAGTATTTAGTTGTGTTGCCCCAATTGGAAATTATGGCTGCACAACGCCTAGCCATGGAATCAACCATGTCCTGGCATCGTTTAAGGAGAATTTGATCCCAGGACTCAAGAACGACTTCCCAAATCATCTTTATAATAGTTGAATTAGATTCAGAAACTATTTTTTTGTCATCCACCCACAAGTTTTCGATCGATAGTTAATACTATGAAATAAAGTTTGTAATTTATTTTTATTTTTTTAATAATTTTTAGCGGAAAATGACAAAGTGGTGCTATTATTTTTTTCGTCGATTTTTCGACTTTTTTCAGCATTTTTTGAATTACATAAAAACGTTGAATATTTTGATGAAAATTCTTTTTTGTAGTAATAGTTAATAGTTTTCTGCTTCAATAAAAGTAATCTGCAGACCAATCCATCGATAAATGTAGCCAGGAGAACTTCTTAAACTTTGAAATTCAAAGTGGTGCTATTTTTTTTTTCGCAGCTGTATATATAGCTTTAAATTAAAGAAGTAAATATAATAAATATAATAAATTGAAAATATTAACTTTCAAAAACTTCCGGAATTCTTTATTTAAAATATATAGTTATCTATTTGAACGTATGTATAATTTAGAAAGAATACAATTTTCTTCTGTACTAGTTATAATTCATATTTCACAATTTTTTGCATCAAGTTAACTTTGATGTATTTGCAGTCAGTTGTAATATTCAGCTGTGGAAAGGGCTATCAATTATTACAATAAACAAAATTTTCGAGTATTAAAAAATACAAAAAATTATAATAATAATTTTCTGAATGTAAAATAAATTCGTAAAAATAAAAGCTTATATTTCACAACGTTTATACAGCGTTATTTACAATGGAGCCGCCGAAACGTAAAGCTCATAGGAATACGACTATAATAAGTTCCAACTCCACACAAACTGAGCCAATGACAGCCAAATGTACCGATGATGGGAAGAAATCGAAGAACTCAATGTCTAAGCAGCAGCAAAAGTCCGAGCTGACTGAAGATCTGCCGGCTGCCGAGGGCAACAAGTGGCTAAGAGCAAGACCCAACAGGCTGGAAAGAAGCTGAAGAAGTCCGACTCTCCGCTGGACTCCATCAATTCCACAATTCGAAAGAGGCGTAAAATGTCTATTGAAGTAGATCGAGTGCGGCTGGCAAAGCTCTTAGACGAAATCAACAACGATCCGCCGCCCCCGCGGCACACGGCCTTGCTCATGTGGCTTATGTGGCTGGACGTTGATGAGCTAGAACGTCGCATTGAGGAGTATCAGAAAGAGGAAGTGGACCAAATAATGATGAATTAGTTAGAAATTAATAAAAATGGGATACGATTTGGTTGTATTACATACCATCCCAACAAATTATCGAGAGCGTGTCTTTTGCAGCGTATTGAGCGAAAATTGTGAACGAGAGCTAGTGAAAAGGCTGAGTAAAAATATCTACGACACTATGAAAAAATGTCAAACTTAACAATAACAATAAATACATACTGGCCACAGGCTCTCCAATACACTTCCCGTACAAATCACACCAATATCAAATATATTATGTTTTCATGCAATGTTATGCTCACTTAAAGTCTAAATATATGCTTCAACTTAGAAGTGTATGAAGAATTTATGCAAATTGCAGCAAATTGAAAATAGATTGTATATTCTGCAGAAATAAACGGTTGAAGTTTTTGCAATGCGCAGCTAAAATACTTTTGCTCACCATTGTACGATATAAGTCAATTTTGTATAAAAAAAGGCAGCAGCTCTGAATCAAAGCCTACGAAATATCAGCCGAAAGTGCCGGCCAATACAATTTAATATTTCCATCTGCCAATATTATAGAATCATCTACTCCAACAACCACTAAGAAATTGTCAATTAAAAACGAAGCCCAAATCTTCTACAACATCTGAAAGATACAGAAACAAAGATGTGCATGTTAAAGCCGTGCTCTCCACTCAATTGGATTGTCGTATAAAAAGGGTATAGCCTAGTCGAAAATGTATGCATGCATTATGTATATCATAGCTAACAGTTATCCGTTTGATTGCCCATCATCCCCATTGATCCCCAGGAAAACAGGAAAAAAGGCACAAAAATGCACTCACGATGCAACTCGGAACACATTTGTTCTTAATTGTAAAAAATTATTGAAAATCTACTAAAAGTTATAACAGCGATTAACCATTGTCTGCAAACATATTTTAACAATTTAAGAGTGTCCCAGAACTCACAAATAAAGGAAATATTTAAGGGATGTCAAAAGAATTAAATCCAATCACGCCTAAGATGTCTGATGTTTGCAAGCTCCCCCAACTGCTACCCAAGAAAATCCCCAAAAGGTACATTACGATAGGCAGACAATAAAAATCTCGATAAGGAAAATGTTTCGAATTTGATGGGAATATAAACTAAAATATTGTTATTAATTAATTAGCCAAATTGTAGTCTCTTATCTATGGAAGTGAAGATAGAAAAAGAAGTCTGGAAAAATAAAAAAAAAACACAAAAATTCATGAAAGATATACCACAGTTGTATATTTAGCTGATTATGCAACGCGCAAATATCAATATTCCCAATATTATATATTATATGGAAACGATATTCTGCAACACGAAACTTGCACTCCAAAAACTGTATCGATCGCTTTCTGTAACCAGATACTTTGACGATTAGTAAAACCAAAAAAATACGTTTGTCTACCATCGTACGAAGAAGATAAACAAAGCTCACAAGGTACAAATTCCCCGATGCTATTAAGTCTGCTGGCTTTACTTGGCTTTTTGTTTTTTAAGTCAAAAAGTAAACAAATTAATATATATTTTTTTTAGTCCCCATTCAATTGGATAGTCGTATAAAAAGGGTATGACCCAGTCCAAAATGTATGCATGTACTATGTATATCATAGCTCAGAAATAACAGTTATCCGCTTGATTGTTCAAACTCTGCTCCCCAGAAAAACAGCCCAGGGAAAATGCACTCACGCTCCCATTGCTATCAAGAGACTTACATATTTCTTTTCATTCTAAACAATACGTTTCAGTCTGAGTGCGAGCGAATTCGTGGAAGACGGCTGCAATCCATTGTTGTACAAATATATATATGTATATATAAAAATACAAATACATATGCATACATATATAGATATACCATTACCAATACATAGATACAATTACGAATGCAAATACAGTGATCAACCCCTACTATTTTGAGGGTTCTCAATTACCATTAATTTCGAGAGCTTCGGCAGGATATTTCATTAAAAACATTACAAAATTTGTTTAGCTCAATTCTTTTATAGAAACGGTATTCTGCAACCCGAAACACCCAGTCAAAATTCATTTTAGACGGATAAGCAAATAAAATTGTTAATTTCAAAGCACTCCGATTACACCTTATAAAAAATCCCTAGCAACAGCTTCGTTATACTTTGCATATTGGGGCAAATCTCGGCAGGATATCCTCCCGTCCGAAATGAAATCGTCATGAAGATCACAACGATGCAATAAACGTGTACAACACACGACTTGACATTGACACAATCATACAGTACAAATATTATATATCGTGATGCTTCCGAACAAAGATCATGCGATTGAATAATATGTAATTTAAGAGTTGTCAAATGAATAGAGAAAAATTTGTATATATAAATCTTTTAAAATACTTTATATCGTGATACTTCCGATTCTCGCTTGTGCCAAGAACTATACGATGCGCAACTATCAATATACGCAATATTATATATTAAATGGAAACGATATTCTGAAGCACGAAACTTGCACTCCAAAAACTGTATCGACCGCTTTCTGCATCCAGATACTTTGACGAGTAGAAAAACCAAAAGATTCACTCTTTAAAATATTTTATATCGTGATCCTTCCGAAACTCGTTAGCGCCAAAAACAATGACGATTAGGAAAATCAAAAAATTTACAATATTCGCAATATTATGTTATAAGGAGTCTTTATAGACTTCAAAGGAGCATTCGACCACGTCGAATGGGACGCAGCGTTACGCCGACTATCGGACCTTGGATGCAGGATTGAGAGATCTGGCGCAGCTTCTTTTCGGACCGAAAAGCTAGCATCGTCAGTAGCTTTGGAGAAGCCAGTGTTGACGTAACACGTGGCTGTCCGCAGGGGTCCATCAGTGGTCCATTCATTTGGAACATCTTGATGGATGTCCTCTTGCGTCGACTCGAAGCGCACTGCACTTTTAGTGCATATGCTGACGATCTGCTGCTGCTCATCGAAGGGAACTCCAGATCTCAATTGGAGCTCAAAGGTGCCCAACTGATGGAGATAGTTGGAGGATGTGGTATCGAGGTAGGCGTCTCAGTCTCGGCAACGAAGACTGTGACGATGCTCCTTAAGGGAAGCCTGTCTGCTGGCAGGCATCCCGCTGTGAGGCTTGCAGGAGCAAATCTCCGGTATGTGACGCAATATCGTTACCTTGGCATCACAGTTGGCGAGCGGTTGAGTTTTCTCCCGCATATCATGTCTTTACGTGATCGGCTGGCTGGAGTCGGCGGAGCCCTGGCCCGTGTGCTACGCGTCGACTGGGGATTCAGTCCGCGCGCACGGCGAAGGATATATGCCGGACTCATGTTGCCTTGTGCATTATTTGGTGCTTTGGTGTGGCACAAGACGGTGATGAGACTAGTCAGCGCCAGGAGGTCGCTCAAGTCCTGCCATCGACTCATCCTTTTAGGATGTGTCCCTACGTGCCGAACGGTATCTACTGATGCCCTTGAAGTGCTAGCTGGAGCTCCACCGCTGGACCTTGTGGCAACGCGTAATGCAATGCAATTCAAGATGAAGCGTGGTTACACTATGGAAAAGGGAGATTGGTTCTACGGTCAAGATGTTTCGACTCTTGATCGTAAAATGAGGAGAACCTTGCTGGATGAATGCTTGCTACGCGAGTGGCAACTCCGGTGGGATAGCAGCGAACACGGACGTGTTACGCACCGTTTCATCCCGGATGTTAGTTTCGTCTTTAGCCGCCCGGATTTCAGTTTCACGATGCTGGCCAGTTTCCTCATAACTGGTCATGGGTCGTTGAATGCTTTTCTGCATGCGCGTGGTCTCAGCGAGACTGCTGGATGCCTATGTGGCCATCCCACGGAGGACTGGCAACACGTTCTGTGTGCCTGCCCCCTCTATGCGGAAGTGCGGGATCTGGAAGGACTTAGGATCCAGCAGACACCATCTGGTGACTGGAACGTGGAGGACACTCTGTGGACCCTGGAGAGCGTGCAACTGCTTGAGAACTATGCTTGCATAGTTTTCAACAGGCGACGCACACAGCTGGAGGGATGACGACCTGGACCTGGCTGACCAATGCCAGACTGACGGTCAAAATTGGTAGTAGCTTAACTACGAAGGGCCAACCAGAGCCTTAATCTGGTAGGCAACTTCACTATTGAGCTTGCCGCCGGTGCTCACCCAGCTCCAGGTTGTCGGAACCGAATTTGGGTAGTAGTCTATGACTACGAACAGTCGATCAAAACTGCTAATTTGAACCACGGGTTGGGCTAGCGCCAAGGCTGGCCCATTGAGGTTGGCCCCCTAGTGGGAGTATCGTGGTGGCTGTGGTGTAGACGTTATGACTCAATGTGGTATTGAGTCACGACAAGTTGCGATCCAAGCATGTCAATTTTTTTGGATCCCAACCGGATACTGTACCCGAAGTCAGTAGAGGTTATGATAGGCCTCGCCTCGACCCAAGAGGGAACGATATGCCCGACAGCACAAGTTCAAATTGGTACAAAAAAGAGCTCTCTTCTCTTTTTTGAGCGTTGGTGGACGCGTTATTTTCACCCGCTCACACTGGGCAAAATTGCCAAATAAGTGGCATAAAGTCAAAAATTTTATGGAACCAAAAATGAATTCTGTTTTATTATATTCAAAGTAGAAACCCTATATATGAAGAATCAAACAATGATTTTGCTAAAAATGCAATACTTTCATTATAATGAAGTTTCAAAGTCAGCTGATTAGTCAGCTGATTTTGGCGTCAAAATTGGTGGGAAATTTTTATTCAGTTTGCTTGGCAAATGTACAAATCGCAAAAATAAAATATTGTGAAAAATTGATTTTGAAGGCCTGGGTATGTAGAATGAATAAAAAAAAAAAACATTTTGTGTTCATTTTTCTTTTATGTTATATATGTTTACTGTTTTGTATTCTCCATAATGATAGAAAACCCATCCAAAGTGTTCATCTTGTGGGGAGTAAAACTTTACCTTCTGCGTGTTTGTGCGTTATATACTATATATCAAAATAAAATAGAAAGTGTGTACTATAAGTTAGTAATAACCCCGTTTGCGGCTTTTTGCGGCTCTTGCGGTACTTTGCTTTTGCAGCTCAGCTTTTTTACATATAGTTCAATAGTAATCACGTATACGCATTGTTGCCCTATATAGGCTATTTTTGGAGTCGTGGTCAAATGACTTAAAACTTTGTTTTTATATTTAGAGTGGTATATTTATAAAATATACCAAGTTTCAGCTCGATATGTGCAATATTAGACTTTATGCCACTTTTTAGGCAATTTTGCCCAGTGTGCCGCTGTACTATGTGTCACCTTATGGGGCACATGTGAGTACCGTGGTAGTAAACTTCCTCCGGAAGTACATGCCACGTAAAACAAATGCAAGGAATTTCTGTCCCTATCTACTCAGTAGGCTTTTGTTAGCAATTCAGAACACATCGTTCTAAATTGTTATTTTTTCAAAAACTACTTTTTGATATAATTGCGTTTCTGCGATTGTACACCATCTTTAAAGCGTCAAGATGCCGAAAACATCTAAGGATGAGAGAGGGTCACCCATGATGTCCGACGTGGACATCAGTGAGGCGAGAGGTGAGAGCGATGCTTTCATTCCACGCACTAAATCCGCTTTGCGTAGAAAGGGATCGAGGAAGATTGCAACTTCTGGGAAGGAGTCGCCGCCGCCCAAGTTGCGCATCGGGAAGAAGAATAGCGATTCGGATACTGCTGCTCTTATTTTGGAGCACATCAGTATTACATCTGATGAAGATACTGTAGCTGTTGCTTCTGATGCCCATGATGACCCTGCTACTGCTACTGCTGCTCCTGCTGCTCCTGCTGAAGTTTCTGCTAGTGAATTTGTACAGCGTGTACAAAACATCGAGAAGAGACTGAGGGATGTGGTAATCTGTAATGATGTACCATGTGAAGTTGCAATTGAGGTGCTCAATTTGTCAGCTAAGTACCAGGAGCTTGTTATTGAGTTGTATGGAAGGACAAAGGAGTTAGAGACGCTCCAGCGTCTTCGTCCTCAGGTTGCTGCTCCTACTATTGTTCGCGCTGCTGCAACTGGTAGAGCCGCCCCCCTCATGGCTTCGTATGCTGCTGTTGCTGCAACCACTGTCGCTCCTGCTGCTCCTCGTACCCGCAAGATTGCGGAAACCTGGTCTGCTATTGTGACGAGCAACAATCCTGAGGAGACACCTCGGCAAATTGCCGAACGTGTTCGCAAGGAGGTTGCTCCCGCCCTCGGTGTGCGTGTACACGAGGTGCGTGAGCTGAAGCGTGGTGGTGCGATTATCCGCACACCATCGACAAGTGAGCTCCAACGGGTGGTTGCGAACCCCAAATTTAAGGAAGTTGGACTTGATGTTAAGCAGAATGCTTCGCCAAGGCCGAAGATTCTTATAAGGGATGTGGATAGTAGTCTCACGCCTAAGCAGCTCATGGATGGGCTGTTTAAGAACCACTTCATGACGCGCATGTCGAGTGGTGTGTTCGAGAAGGCTGTGACCATTTCATCGAAGCCGTGGAGTAGCGCCTCTGGACCCACGGTCAACGTACAAATTGAGATGGATCAGAAGGCACTGGATATTTTGGATGATTACGAGAAGATATATGTGGAGTGGTTTGCCTTCCGCTGGCGTCCTATGATGCCGTCTTATGCATGTTTTAAGTGTATTGGATTTGATCATAGGGCTGCTGAATGCAGGATGAAAGATATCGTTTGTCGGCAATGCGGACGTGATGGACATCGTGCGTCTAGTTGCAGCAATCCTGTGCGTTGCAGGAATTGTAACTTTAGGGGACTGCCCTGTGAGCATCGTATGCTCTCAACGGTGTGTCCGATATACGCTGCAGTACTTGCGAGGGTGGCTGCTAGACACTAACAATGTTTAGCATCATCCAAGCAAACTATGGTCGTAGTCGCGCTGCTGTTACTGAGCTGGGAGTACGGATGAGGAGCCCAAGAACAAAGTTTTCACTGTTACACGAGCCATATGTTGACCCTGGAGGAAGAATCAATGACAGCCAAATGTACCGATGATGGGAAGAAATCGAAGAACTCAATGTCTAAGCAGCAGCAAAAGTCCGAGCTGACTGAAGATCTGCCGGCTGCCGAGGGCAACAAGTGGCTAAGAGCAAGACCCAACAGGCTGGAAAGAAGCTGAAGAAGTCCGACTCTCCGCTGGACTCCATCAATTCCACAATTCGAAAGAGGCGTAAAATGTCTATTGAAGTAGATCGAGTGCGGCTGGCAAAGCTCTTAGACGAAATCAACAACGATCCGCCGCCCCCGCGGCACACGGCCTTGCTCATGTGGCTTATGTGGCTGGACGTTGATGAGCTAGAACGTCGCATTGAGGAGTATCAGAAAGAGGAAGTGGACCAAATAATGATGAATTAGTTAGAAATTAATAAAAATGGGATACGATTTGGTTGTATTACATACCATCCCAACAAATTATCGAGAGCGTGTCTTTTGCAGTGAATTGAGCGAAAATTGTGAACGAGAGCTAGTGAAAAGGCTGAGTAAAAATATCTACGACACTATGAAAAAATGTCAAACTTAACAATAACAATAAATACATACTGGCCACAGGCTCTCCAATACACTTCCCGTACAAATCACACCAATATCAAATATATTATGTTTTCATGCAATGTTATGCTCACTTAAAGTCTAAATATATGCTTCAACTTAGAAGTGTATGAAGAATTTATGCAAATTGCAGCAAATTGAAAATAGATTGTATATTCTGCAGAAATAAACGGTTGAAGTTTTTGCAATGCGCAGCTAAAATACTTTTGCTCACCATTGTACGATATAAGTCAATTTTGTATAAAAAAAGGCAGCAGCTCTGAATCAAAGCCTACGAAATATCAGCCGAAAGTGCCGGCCAATACAATTTAATATTTCCATCTGCCAATATTATAGAATCATCTACTCCAACAACCACTGTCAATTAAAAACGAAGCCCAAATCTTTTACAACATCTGAAAGATACAGAAACAAAGATGTGCATGTTAAAGCCGTGCTCTCCACTCAATTGGATTGTCGTATAAAAAGGGTATAGCCTAGTCGAAAATGTATGCATGCACTATGTATATCATAGCTAACAGTTATCCGTTTGATTGCCCATCATCCCCATTGATCCCCAGGAAAACAGGAAAAAAGGCACAAAAATGCACTCACGATGCAACTCGGAACACATTTGTTCTTAATTGTAAAAAATTATTGAAAATCTACTAAAAGTTATAACAGCGATTAACCATTGTCTGCAAACATATTTTAACAATTTAAGAGTGTCCCAGAACTCACAAATAAAGGAAATATTTAAGGGATGTCAAAAGAATTAAATCCAATCACGCCTAAGATGTCTGATGTTTGCAAGCTCCCCCAACTGCTACCCAAGAAAATCCCCAAAAGGTACATTACGATGGGCAGACAATAAAAATCTCGATAAGGAAAATGTTTCGAATTTGATGGGAATATAAACTAAAATATTGTTATTAATTAATTAGCCAAATTGTAGTCTCTTATCTATGGAAGTGAAGATAGAAAAAGAAGTCTGGAAAAATAAAAAAAAACACAAAAATTCATGAAAGATATACCACAGTTGTATATTTAGCTGATTATGCAACGCGCAAATATCAATATTCCCAATATTATATATTATATGGAAACGATATTCTGCAACACGAAACTTGCACTCCAAAAACTGTATCGATCGCTTTCTGTAACCAGATACTTTGACGATTAGTAAAACCAAAAAAATACGTTTGTCTAACATCGTACGAAGAAGATAAACAAAGCTCACAAGGTACAAATTCCCCGATGCTATTAAGTCTGCTGGCTTTACTTGGCTTTTTGTTCTTTAAGTCAAAAAGTAAACAAATTAATATATATTTTTTATACTTTGTTCCCAAAGGGAAAAAAGTATATTGGTTTTGTGCAATGTCCGTCTTGCTGTCCGTCCGTCTGTCCGTCTGTCCGTCTGTCCGTCTGTCCGTCTGTCCGTCTGTCCGTCTGTCCGTCTGTCCGTATGAACGCAATATTTTTCGGCGCTATTAGAGCTAGAGACTTGAAATTTTAAACATATACTCATATATGCTCCCGAATTATAAAGTGTAAAAATTTTCCCGATCCGCCCACTAGGGGCGTGGCAAATCGGAAAACTCTTCCGCCCATAGTTAAGTTATCATACTAGATGATGAGCTAGAGAGTTGCAATTTGAAATGTATACTTGGGGTGACAACCCAAGTTCAAAAAGCTATGGCGGATATATCTACGCCCATTGGGGGCGTGGCAAATCGGGAAATACGTATCTTCTACACCGTTAAAGCTAGAACGCTGAAATTTTGCATGTGAGTTAATGTTATGATTCTAAGAAGATCGATCAAAAAGTTATATGTCTACGCCCATTGGGGGCGTGGCAAATCGGACCTGAATATATAGTGATTTTTCAAATTGTGCTATATTTTGAACACTATTGACACTAGAGACTTGAAATTTTGCATGTATACTCGGGTTGACAACCCAAGACTAATAAGCTATGGTAGATATATCTACGCCCACAGGGGGCGTGGCAAACCGCAAAAGTTTATATCTCCTACAGTTTAAGAGCTAGAAGCTTGAAAATTGGATGGTTGAGTTACTAATGTTCTCCTCTATCGATGCCCCAAAAATAATTTTTCAGCCTCTTTGGGGGCGTGGCATATCGAAAAATACCCTGTAATTTTCGCATTTTTGGAATGTAAGCAACCAAATTTTGCAGTCATGTTAGCCTCGGCCTTTTCTAAGAACTGGCAAAAAATTATGCGTCTACGCCCACTGGGGGCGTGGCAAATCGGCAAAGAAGTTTGTTGTGGCCAACTGCATAATTCATGCATATAATAGCTTAGTAGCAATTGCTAAGATGGCAAAAAGCATTTTAACATAAATTTAATAATATTAATAAATTTTAAAAAATAAAATTGATAAGTTTTTGATTAATAAATAAAAAGTTTCCACCGGGATTCGAACCTAGGTCTTTTGAAAACAACATGTAATCGTTAGCTAAACCTAAATCAATTCACAGCTGATCAGCTGACCAGCTGATCAGCAGCTTGTGACGAAACAAAACAATACAATCGCAATTCTTGCAATATGTATACACTTTTGGATGTGTATACACTTACACATAAATACATACATATATGCATGCATAGAAAAACTGCTTGCCACACAGCGTGGCAAATCGGAAAAATTGTTTTAGTTTTTGCTTAAATGCAAAATTCATATGCGTATGTTTATAAATTATCATCAATTGGCAGCAAGCATTTTATAATAAATATACAAATATAAAAAAATAAAAAATAAATAATTTTTGAAAAAAAGGTTTCTGCGGGATTCGAACCCACGCACCTAAGTATAGCTTGCATAGTGCTTACCACCAGCGCCACTGCCCTGACCTGCACTTCATTATCTAAAACCAAATAAGACATTGTAATGCATTGCTAGAGCGCCTTTTGACAAAACTAAAATAACGATCGAAAAATTCCCAATTCAGTCACAATTCGTAGAATATTCTGGCATGCAAACTTTTGTATGTATACTTAGAAAATTGTGTATACTCGTATAGTGTGTACATGTGTAAATCTGTATGTATGTGTAGGAAAAACGTTTGTTGCTTGCCATGTACGTTTTCTAATTGCCGAAATATTTCGTTAATTAAATGTTTATTAAAGAAATAAGATGCACCTATGGGAACAAAGTATATCGCAGTTAGTGGCGCCTAACTGCAACGTTCTTACTTGTTTAAATTTGTATTTATTTATGTTTGGCAAAAAGATATGTTTATACATAAAAAGTTTCATATACAAAGATGTGCATTTACATAGTCCCCATTCAATTGGATAGTCGTATAAAAAGGGTATGACCCAGTCCAAAATGTATGCATGTACTATGTATATCATAGCTCAGAAATAACAGTTATCCGCTTGATTGTTCAAACTCTGCTCCCCAGAAAAACAGCCCAGGGAAAATGCACTCACGCTCCCATTGCTATCAAGAGACTTACATATTTCTTTTCATTCTAAACAATACGTTTCAGTCTGAGTGCGAGCGAATTCGTGGAAGACGGCTGCAATCCATTGTTGTACAAATATATATATGTATATATAAAAATACAAATACATATGCATACATATATAGATATACCATTACCAATACATAGATACAATTACGAATGCAAATACAGTGATCAACCCCTACTATTTTGAGGGTTCTCAATTACCATTAATTTCGAGAGCTTCGGCAGGATATTTCATTAAAAACATTACAAAATTTGTTTAGCTCAATTCTTTTTATAGAAACGGTATTCTGCAACCCGAAACACCCAGTCAAAATTCATTTTAGACGGATAAGCTAATAAAATTGTTAATTTCAAAGCACTCCGATTACACCTTATAAAAAATCCCTAGCAACAGCTTCGTTATACTTTGCATATTGGGGCAAATCTCGGCAGGATATTCTCCCGTCAGAAATGAAATCGTCATGAAGATCACAACGATGCAATAAACGTGTACAACACACGACTTGACATTGACACAATCATACAGTACAAATATTATATATCGTGATGCTTCCGAACAAAGATCATGCGATTGAATAATATGTAATTTAAGAGTTGTCAAATGAATAGAGAAAAATTTGTATATATAAATCTTTTAAAATACTCTATATCGTGATACTTCCGATTCTCGCTTGTGCCAAGAACTATACGATGCGCAACTATCAATATACGCAATATTATATATTAAATGGAAACGATATTCTGAAGCACGAAACTTGCACTCCAAAAACTGTATCGACCGCTTTCTGCATCCAGATACTTTGACGAGTAGAAAAACCAAAAAATTCACTCTTTAAAATATTTTATATCGTGATCCTTCCGAAACTCGTTAGCGCCGAAAACAATGACGATTAGGAAAATCAAAAAATTTACAATATTCGCAATATTATGTTATAAGGAGTCTTTATAGACTTCAAAGGAGCATTCGACCACGTCGAATGGGACGCAGCTTTACGCCGACTATCGGACCTTGGATGCAGGATTGAGAGATCTGGCGCAGCTTCTTTTCGGACCGAAAAGCTAGAATCGTCAGTAGCTTTGGAGAAGCCAGTGTTGACGTAACACGTGGCTGTCCGCAGGGGTCCATCAGTGGTCCATTCATTTGGAACATCTTGATGGATGTCCTCTTGCGTCGACTCGAAGCGCACTGCACTTTTAGTGCATATGCTGACGATCTGCTGCTGCTCATCGAAGGGAACTCCAGATCTCAATTGGAGCTCAAAGGTGCCCAACTGATGGAGATAGTTGGAGGATGGGGTATCGAGGTAGGCGTCTCAGTCTCGGCAACGAAGACTGTGACGATGCTCCTTAAGGGAAGCCTGTCTGCTGGCAGGCATCCCGCTGTGAGGCTTGCAGGAGCAAATCTCCGGTATGTGACGCAATACCGTTACCTTGGCATCACGGCTGGCGAGCGGTTGAGTTTTCTCCCGCATATCATGTCTTTACGTGATCGGCTGGCTGGAGTCGTCGGAGCCCTGGCCCGTGTGCTACGCGTCGACTGGGGATTCAGTCCGCGCGCACGGCGAAGGATATATGCCGGACTCATGTTGCCTTGTGCATTATTTGGTGCTTTGGTGTGGTACAAGACGGTGATGAGACTAGTCAGCGCCAGGAGGTCGCTCAAGTCCTGCCATCGACTCATCCTTTTAGGATGTGTCCCTACGTGCCGAACGGTATCTACTGATGCCCTTGAAGTGCTAGCTGGAGCTCCACCGCTGGACCTTGTGGCAACGCGTAATGCAATGCAATTCAAGATGAAGCGTGGTTACACTATGGAAAAGGGAGATTGGTTCTACGGTCAAGATGTTTCGACTCTTGATCGTAAAATGAGGAGAACCTTGCTGGATGAATACTTGCTACGCGAGTGGCAACTCCGGTGGGATAGCAGCGAACACGGACGTGTTACGCACCGTTTCATCCCGGATGTTAGTTTCGTCTTTAGCCGCCCGGATTTCAGTTTCACGATGCTGGCCAGTTTCCTCATAACTGGTCATGGGTCGTTGAATGCTTTTCTGCATGCGCGTGGTCTCAGCGAGACTGCTGGATGCCTATGTGGCCATCCCACGGAGGACTGGCAACACGTTCTGTGTGCCTGCCCCCTCTATGCGGATGTGCGGGATCTGGAAGGACTTAGGATCCATCAGACACCATCTGGTGACTGGAACGTGGAGGACACTCTTTGGACCCTGGAGAGCGTGCAACTGCTTGAGAACTATGCTTGCATAGTTTTCAACAGGCGACGCACACAGCTGGAGGGATGACGACCTGGACCTGGCTGACCAATGCCGGACTGATGATAGTCAAAATTGGTAGTAGCTTAACTACGAAGGGCCAACCAGAGCCTTAATCTGGTAGGCAACCTCACTATTGAGCTTGCCGCCGGTGCTCACCCAGCTCCAGGTTGTCGGAACCGAATTTGGGTAGTAGTCTATGACTACGAACAGTCGATCAAAACTGCTAATTTGAACCACGGGTTGGGCTAGCGCCAAGGCTGGCCCATTGAGGTTGGCCCCCTAGTGGGAGTATCGTGGTGGCTGTGGTGTAGACGTTATGACTCAATGTGGTATTGAGTCACGACAAGTTGCGATCCAAGCATGTCAATTTTTTTGGATCCCAACCGGATACTGTACCCGAAGTCAGTAGAGGTTATGATAGGCCTCGCCTCGACCCAAGAGGGAACGATATGCCCGACAGCACAAGTTCAAATTGGTACAAAAAAGAGCTCTCTTCTCTTTTTTGAGCGTTGGTGGACGCGTTATTTTCACCCGCTCACACTGGGCAAAATTGCCAAATAAGTGGCATAAAGTCAAAAATTTTATGGAACCAAAAATGAATTCTGTTTTATTATATTCAAAGTAGAAACCCTATATATGAAGAATCAAACAATGATTTTGCTAAAATGCAATACTTTCATTATAATGAAGTTTCAAAGTCAGCTGATTAGTCAGCTGATTTTGGCGTCAAAATTGGTGGGAAATTTTTATTCAGTTTGCTTGGCAAATGTACAAATCGCAAAAATAAAATATTGTGAAAAATTGATTTTGAAGGCCTGGGTATGTAGAATGAATAAAAAAAAAAACATTTTGTGTTCATTTTTCTTTTATGTTATATATGTTTACTGTTTTGTATTCTCCATAATGATAGAAAACCCATCCAAAGTGTTCATCTTGTGGGGAGTAAAACTTTACCTTCTGCGTGTTTGTGCGTTATATACTATATATCAAATAAAATAGAAAGTGTGTACTATAAGTTAGTAATAACCCCGTTTGCGGCTTTTTGCGGCTCTTGCGGTACTTTGCTTTTGCAGCTCAGCTTTTTTACATATAGTTCAATAGTAATCACGTATACGCATTGTTGCCCTATATAGGCTATTTTTGGAGTCGTGGTCAAATGACTTAAAACTTTGTTTTTATATTTAGAGTGGTATATTTATAAAATATACCAAGTTTCAGCTCGATATGTGCAATATTAGACTTTATGCCACTTTTTAGGCAATTTTGCCCAGTGTGCCGCTGTACTATGTGTCACCTTATGGGGCACATGTGAGTACCGTGGTAGTAAACTTCCTCCGGAAGTACATGCCACGTAAAACAAATGCAAGGAATTTCTGTCCCTATCTACTCAGTAGGCTTTTGTTAGCAATTCAGAACACATCGTTCTAAATTGTTATTTTTTCAAAAACTACTTTTTGATATAATTGCGTTTCTGCGATTGTACACCATCTTTAAAGCGTCAAGATGCCGAAAACATCTAAGGATGAGAGAGGGTCACCCATGATGTCCGACGTGGACATCAGTGAGGCGAGTGGTGAGAGCGATGCTTTCATTCCACGCACTAGATCCGCTTTGCGTAGAAAGGGATCGAGGAAGATTGCAACTTCTGGGAAGGAGTCGCCGCCGCCCAAGTTGCGCATCGGGAAGAAGAATAGCGATTCGGATACTGCTGCTCTTATTTTGGAGCACATCAGTATTACATCTGATGAAGATACTGTAGCTGTTGCTTCTGATGCCCATGATGACCCTGCTACTGCTACTGCTGCTCCTGCTGCTCCTGCTGAAGTTTCTGCTAGTGAATTTGTACAGCGTGTACAAAACATCGAGAAGAGACTGAGGGATGTGGTAATCTGTAATGATGTACCATGTGAAGTTGCAATTGAGGTGCTCAATTTGTCAGCTAAGTACCAGGAGCTTGTTATTGAGTTGTATGGAAGGACAAAGGAGTTAGAGACGCTCCAGCGTCTTCGTCCTCAGGTTGCTGCTCCTACTATTGTTCGCGCTGCTGCAACTGGTAGAGCCGCCCCCCTCATGGCTTCGTATGCTGCTGTTGCTGCAACCACTGTCGCTCCTGCTGCTCCAATTGCTGCTCCTCGTACCCGCAAGATTGCGGAAACCTGGTCTGCTATTGTGACGAGCAACAATCCTGAGGAGACACCTCGGCAAATTGCCGAACGTGTTCGCAAGGAGGTTGCTCCCGCCCTCGGTGTGCGTGTACACGAGGTGCGTGAGCTGAAGCGTGGTGGTGCGATTATCCGCACACCATCGACAAGTGAGCTCCGACGAGTGGTTGCGAACCCCAAATTTAAGGAAGTTGGACTTGATGTTAAGCAGAATGCTTCGCCAAGGCCGAAGCAGCTCATGGATGGGCTGTTTAAGAACCACTTCATGACGCGCATGTCGAGTGGTGTGTTCGAGAAGGCTGTGACCATTTCATCGAAGCCGTGGAGTAGCGCCTCTGGACCCACGGTCAACGTACAAATTGAGATGGATCAGAAGGCACTGGATATTTTGGATGATTACGAGAAGATATATGTGGAGTGGTTTGCCTTCCGCTGGCGTCCTATGATGCCGTCTTATGCATGTTTTAAGTGTATTGGATTTGATCATAGGGCTGCTGAATGCAGGATGAAAGATATCGTTTGTCGGCAATGCGGACGTGATGGACATCGTGCGTCTAGTTGCAGCAATCCTGTGCGTTGCAGGAATTGTAACTTTAGGGGACTGCCCTGTGAGCATCGTATGCTCTCAACGGTGTGTCCGATATACGCTGCAGTACTTGCGAGGGTGGCTGCTAGACACTAACAATGTTTAGCATCATCCAAGCAAACTATGGTCGTAGTCGCGCTGCTGTTATTGAGCTGGGAGTACGGATGAGGAGCCCAAGAACAAAGTTTTCACTGTTACACGAGCCATATGTTGACCCTGGAGGAAGAATCACCGGATTACCGTCAGGCATGCGAGATTTCTCCGACCGCCACAACAAAGCTATAATTATCGTAGATGACCAGGAGGTGGTCTGCATGCATGTCTCCGAGCTTATCACCGAGTTGGCGTATGCGTGAGTGTGCCTGAAAAAATCGGCTCGATTTTCCTCACCTCCGCATGTTGCTAATTAGACACTGATTCGGATTCTGAGCAGTCAGTGCCTTGTATTGGTACAAAATAGAGTTATCTCTTTTGGGCGTTGGTGGACGCTTTTCTTTCACCCGCTGTACTATGTGTCACCTTATGGGGCACATGTGAGTACCGTGGTAGTAAACTTCCTTTCGGAGGTACACGTCACGTTAAATAAAACTCAGGATTTTCTGTCCCTATCTAC
This sequence comes from Drosophila koepferae, assembly GCA_030914345.1. Taxonomy (NCBI): domain Eukaryota; kingdom Metazoa; phylum Arthropoda; class Insecta; order Diptera; family Drosophilidae; genus Drosophila; species Drosophila koepferae. Next base: position 86,712 of record JAUESR010000196.1, read on the forward strand.
TCAGTAGGCTTTTGTTAGCAATTCAGAACACATCGTTCTAAATTGTTATTTTTTCAAAAACTACTTTTTGATATAATTGCGTTTCTGCGATTGTACACCATCTTTAAAGCGTCAAGATGCCGAAAACATCTAAGGATGAGAGAGGGTCACCCATGATGTCCGACGTGGACATCAGTGAGGCGAGTGGTGAGAGCGATGCTTTCATTCCACGCACTAGATCCGCTTTGCGTAGAAAGGGATCGAGGAAGATTGCAACTTCTGGGAAGGAGTCGCCGCCGCCCAAGTTGCGCATCGGGAAGAAGAATAGCGATTCGGATACTGCTGCTCTTATTTTGGAGCACATCAGTATTACATCTGATGAAGATACTGTAGCTGTTGCTTCTGATGTCCAGATACTTTGACGAGTAGAAAAACCAAAAAATTCACTCTTTGAAATATTTTATATCGTGATCCTTCCGAAACTCGATAGCGCCAAAAACATTGACGATTAGGAAAATCAAAAAATTTACAATATTCGCAATATTATGTTATAAGGAAACGATATTCTGCAATACGAAATTACTTCAAACAAATTTTAGACAGAGTTAGCAATAACATTGTTAGCTCCAAAAATACTCCGATTCCTCGCATATCCGTGATATGGATAAAATAGCTCCCTTGAGGTATTACTCAAGCAACACTCTTCTTCAAAGAGTCAAATGATAGCGAGGCCAATATATCTGCCACGACTGTTGGCTTCGATGCGAGGCGTCGATGTCAATATTTACTCCTCCTCCCAAGAACTGCTAATAATGGCTGCTTATGCAAGGCGCAATTATCAATATTCGCATTAAAATTTATAGAAACGATATTCAGCAACACGAATTACCCAATCAAAATTCATTTAAGACGGATAAGCAAAAACATTGTTAGCTCCAAAAACACTCCGATCAACCCATAAAGAAATCCCCAGCAACAGCTTCGTTATACTTTGCATATCTCTGATTTGGATGAGATAGCTCAATTTATTGAGCAGAGTGTTGCATGCTGGGAGAATTCAAAATGTGCACAATGTTCCAAACAACTGGCAATACGCTCAGTGATAGTTCTTATAGAACGGAAGTCTTTCTTCACATTTAAAATGTGAGAAAAGAAAAAAAAAAAAAAAAAAAAAAAAAAAAAAAATGTTCCAAACAACTGGTAATACGCTCAGTGTTAGTTCTTATAGAACGGAACAATCTCTCAATTTTCCACTCTCTGCTGGACTCCATCACTTCCACCATTCCATCATTTCCACCGGCCTCGCTCATGTGGCTCATGTGGCTGGACGTTGATGAGCTAGAACGTCGCATTGAGGAGTATGAGAAGGAGGAAGTGGACAATAAATGATTACGTTATCTGTACAATCTTTTGCTCACTCAAAGCTTTAAAGAATTGATCGGTATCCAATTTAGTTTTTCGATCTGTCTAGAAAGGTTCTGTCAAGAATTCGTCGACGGCTGTAATCCGTTGCTGTACAAATACATATATGTATATACAAATACAAATACATATACCTATACATACACATATAGATAGACTATTACCAATACATAAATACAATTATGAATGCATATACAATGCAATGCGTTATCAAAATACTTTTGTCTACCATTGTACAATATACATAAGTAAATTTATGAATGTCACTAAAGGTCAGGTTAAAATACAGCGATCAACCCCTACTATTTTGAGGTATCTAAATTACCATTAATTTCGGGAGCTTTGGCAGGATATTTCATTATAAGCATTACAAAATTTGTTTAGCTCAATTCTTTTTATAGAAACGGTATTCTGCAACACGAAACACCCAGTCAAAATTCATTTTAGAAGGATAAGCAAATAAAATTGTTAACTCCAAAAACACTCCGATCACACCATAAACAAAATCCCCAGCAACAGCTTCGTTATACTTTGCATATTGGAGCAAATCTCGGCAGGATATTCTCCCGTCAGAAATGAAATCGTCATGAAGATCACAACGATGCAATAAACGTGTACAACACACGACTTGACATTGACACAATCATACAATACAAATATTATATATCGTGATGCTTCCGAACAAAGATCATGCGATTGACTAATATGTAATTTAAGGGTTGTCAAATGAATAGAGAAAAATTTGTTTATATAAATCTTTTAAAATACTTTATAGCGTGATACTTCCGATTCTCGCTTGTGCCATGGACTATTCGATGCACAATTATCAATATACGCAATATTATATATTATATGGAAACGATATTCTGAAACACGAAACTTGCACTCCAAAAACTGTATCGAACGCTTTCTGCATCCAGATACGTTGACGAGTAGAAAAACGTTAGCGCCAAAAACAATGACGATTAGGAAAATCAAAAAATTTACAATATTCGAAATATTATATTATAAGGAAACGATATTCTGCAACACGAAATTATTTCAAACAAATTTTAGACAGAGTTAGCAATAACATTGTTAACTCCAAAAATACTCCGATTATACTAAAAACATTCCATGCACAGCTGAGCCATTCCTCGCATATCCGTGATATGGATAATATGGCTCCCTTGAGGTATTACTCAAGAAACAAGCAACTCCTCCGAAGAACTGCTAATAATGGCTGCTTATGCAAAGCGCAATTATCAATATTCGCAATATTATAATTTATAGAAACGATATTCTGCAACACGAAATACCCAGTCAAAATGCATTTTAGACGGATAGACAAACAACATTGTTAACTCCAAAACACTCCGATCACACCATATAAAAAATCCTCAGCAACAGCTTCGTTATACTTTGCATATTGGGGCAAATCTCGGCAGGATACTCTCCCGTCAGAAATGAAATCGTCATGAAGATCACAACGATGCGATAAACGTGTACAACGTGATGCTTCCGAACAAGGATGGTACGATTGACTATTATGTAATTTAAGGGTCGCCAAAAAAAAATAAAGAAAAATTTGTATTTATAAATCTTTTAAAATACTTTATATCGTGATACTTCTGATTCTCTTTCGCGTCAAGGACTATATGATGCGCAATTATCAATATTCGCAATTTTATATTACATGGAAACGATATTCTGCAACACGAAACATGCACTCCAAAAACTGTATCGAACGCTTTCTGCATCCAGATACTTTGACGAGTAGAAAAACCAAAAAATTCACTCTTTTAAAATATTTTATATCGTGATTCTTCCGAAACTCGCTGGCGCCAAAAACAATGACGATTAGTAAAATAAAAAAATTTACAATATTCGCAATATTCTGTTATAAGGAAACGATATTCTGCAATACGAAATTACTTCAAACAAATTTTAGACAGAGCAATAACATTGATAACTCCAAAAATACTCCGATTATACTAAAAACATTCCATGCACAGTTGAGCCATTCCTCGCATATCCGTGATATGGATAATATGGCGCCCTTGAGGTATTACTCAAGAAACAAGCAACTCCTGCTCCCAAGAACTGCTAATAATGGCTGCTTATGCAAGGCGCAATTATCAATATTCGCAATATAATAATTTATAGAAATGATATTCTGCAACACGAAACACCCAGTCAAAATAAATTTTAGACGGATAAGCAAATAAAATTGTTAACTCCAAAAACACTCCGATCACACCTTATAAAAAATTCTCAGCACCAGCTTCGTTATACTTTGCATATTGGGGCAAATCTCGGCAGGATATTCTCCCGTCAGAAATGAAATCGTCATGAAGATCACAACGATGCAATAAACGTGTACAACACACGACTTGACATTGACACAATCATACAGAACAAATATTATATATCGTGATGCTTCCGAACAAGCAAGATACGATTAAATATTTTGTTATTTAAGGGTTGCCAAATGAATAATAAAAAATTTGTATTTATAAATCTTTTAAAATACTTTATATCGTGATACTTCCGATTCTTATTCGCGCCAAGGACTATATGATGCGCAATTATCAATATTCGCAATATTATATTATATGGAAACGATACTCTGAAGCACGAAACTTACTCCAAAAACTGTATCGAACGCTTTCTGCATCCAGATACTTTGACGAGTAGAAAAACCAAAAAATTCACTCTTTGAAATATTTTATATCGTGATTCTTCCGAAACTCGTTAGCGCCAAAAACAATGACGATTAGTAAAATCAAAAAATTTACAATATTCGCAATATTATATTAGAAGGAAACGATATTCTGCAACACGAAATTACTTCAAACAAATTTTAGACAGAGTTAGCAATAACATTAACTCCAAAAATACTCCGATTATACTAAAAACATTCCATGCACAGTTGAGCCATTCCTCGCATATCCGTGATATGGATAATATGGCTCCCTTGAGGTATTACTCAAGAAACAAGCAACTCCTCCGAAGAACTGCTAATAATGGCTGCTTATGCAAGGCGCAATTATCAATATTCGCATTAAAATTTATAGAAACGATATTCAGCAACACGAATTACCCAATCAAAATTCATTTAAGACGGATAAGCCAAAAACATTGTTAGCTCCAAAAACACTCCGATCAACCCATAAAGAAATCCCCAGCAACAGCTTCGTTATACTTTGCATATCTCTGATTTGGATGAGATAGCTCAATTTATTGAGCAGAGTGTTGCATGCTGGGAGAATTAAAAATGTGCACAATGTTCCAAACAACTGGCAATACGCTCAGTGTTAGTTCTTATAGAACGTAACTCTTTCTTCACATTTAAAATGTGAGAAAGAAAGAAAAAAAAAAAATGTTTCAAACAACTGGCAATACGCTCAGTGTTAGTTCTTATAGAACGGAACTCTTTCTTCACATTTAAAATGTGAGAAAGAAAAAAAAAATGTTCCAAACAACTGGCAATACGCTCAGTGTTAGTTCTTATAGAACGGAACTCTTTCTTCACATTTAAAATGTGAGAAAGAAAAAAAGTTCCAAACAACTGGCAATACGCTCAGTGTTAGTTCTTATAGAACGGAACTCTTTCTTCACATTTAAAATGTGAGAAAGAAAAAAAAAAAAAAAAAAAAAAAAAAATGTTCCAAACAACTGGCTGTACAGTGTTAGTTCTTATAGAACGGAACAATCTCTCCATTTTCCACAAAAATAGAAAAAGCAGAATTCAGAGTTTTAAATCCTCATGAATTCTAAATTGCAAATCAACTGGAGATTTGCATTGTGGGCAAGCCACAGAGAGAATGAGCTCTCAAGCGAAAGTTGTCGCCTTTTATACCCTTTTGGAGGCCTGCTTCGATTACATAATGTTGTGCAACTCTGTAGACAGAGTTGCAAATTGGAACAGCTGATGCCATTTAGACATTTGAAACTATCGACATTTGAAAAGCGAGAGATCTAGCTTTTTTCAGGTCTTTTATTTTGAAATTATTTTTTTTTTGGATCAAATTTACACCAGAAAGCTGGTGATAGGATCTTATGGGTTAAATATTGAACGAACATAGACACATAGAGTCAGGCAACGCTAAGCTTATTTCTCGAGTATGCAAATATACAAGAACGTGGCAGTTGCAAGCAGCAAACGATTTTCCTATACATATACATATACATAACATATACATATACATATACATATATGTACATATACATATACATATGCATATGTGTACATATTAAGCGTTTATTCCATGCATACGGACAGCCAGCTATCAGTATCTTAAAAAAGGCAGTGGCCTTGATAGTAAATGCGATGGTTTTGTTAAAAGTATGTAACAGTCAGAAGGAGGCGTGGGAGACGCGTCGATCTCAGAAACTATAAGAGATAAACACTAAAGACAAAGAGTCTATTGGTTTTGTGCAATGTCCGTCCGTCGGTCCGTCGGTCCGTCTGTCCGTATGAACGCAATATTTTTCGGCGCTATTAGAGCTAGAGACTTGAAATTTGGAACATATACTCATGTATGCTCCCGAATTATAAAAAGTAAAAAATTTTCCGATCCGCCCTCTAGGGGCGTGGCGATTCGGAAAACACTTGCGCCCATAGGCCAGTAATTATACTAGATGATGAGCTAGAGAGTTGCAATTTGGAATGTATACTCAAGCTCAATAAACCCAAGCTCAAAAACATTAATTAAAAAAAAAAATAGTATTAAGTTTTCGATTAATAAATAAAAAGTTTCCAGCGGGATTCGAACCCAGGTCTTTTGAAAATAACATGTAATCGTTAGCTAAACCTAAATAAATTCACAGCTGATCAGCTGATCAGCAGCTTGTGACGAAACAAAACAATACAATCGCAATTCTTGCACTATGTATACACACTTGGATGTGTATACAAACATCTGCGTACACATACATACATAAATGCATGCACAGAAAAACTGCCTGCCACGCAGCGTTGCAAATCGGAAAAGTTGTTTTGGTTTTTGCTTAAATGCACAATTCATATGAGTATGTTTAACAAGTAAGAACGTTGCAGTTAGGCGCTACTAACTGCGATATACTTTGTTCCCATAGGTGCATCTTATTTATTTAATAAACATTTAATTAACGAAATATTTCGGCAATTAGAAAACGTACATGGCAAGCAACAAACGTTTTTCCTACACATACATACAGATTTACACATGTACACACTATACGAGTATACACAATTTTCTAAGTATACATACAAAAGTTTGCATGCCAGAATATTCTAAGAATTGTGACTGAATTGGGAATTTTTCGATCGTTACTTTAGTTTTGTCAAAAGGCGCTCTAGCAATGCATTACAATGTCTTATTTGGTTTTAGTTAATGAAGTGCAGGTCATGGCAGTGGCGCTGGTGGTAAGCACTATGCAAGCTATACTTACGTGCGTGGGTTCGAATCCCGCAGAAACCTTTTTTTTTCAAAAATTATTTATTTTTTATTTTTTTATATTTGTATATTTATTATAAAATGCTTGCTGCCAATTGATGATAATTTATAAACATACGCATATGAATTTTGCATTTAAGCAAAAACTAAAACAATTTTTCCGATTTGCCACGCTGTGTGGCAAGCAGTTTTTCTATGCATGCATATATGTATGTATTTATGTGTAAGTGTATACACATCCAAAAGTGTATACATATTGCAAGAATTGCGATTGTATTGTTTTGTTTCGTCACAAGCTGCTGATCAGCTGGTCAGCTGATCAGCTGTGAATTGATTTAGGTTTAGCTAACGATTACATGTTGTTTTCAAAAGACCTAAGTTCGAATCCCGGTGGAAACTTTTTATTTATTAATCAAAAACTTATACATTTTATTTTTTAAAATTTATTAATATTATTAAATTTATGTTAAAATGCTTTTTGCCATCTTAGCAATTGCTACTAAGCTATTATATGCATGAATTATGCAGTTGGCCACAACAAACTTCTTTGCCGATTTGCCACGCCCCCAGTGGGCGTAGACGCATAATTTTTTGCCAGTTCTTAGAAAAGGCCGAGGCTAACATGACTGCAAAATTTGGTTGCTTACATTCCAAAAATGCGAAAATTACAGGGTATTTTTCGATATGCCACGCCCCCAAAGAGGCTGAAAAATTATTTTTGGGGCATCGATAGAGGAGAACATTAGTAACTCAACCATCCAATTTTCAAGCTTCTAGCTCTAAAACTGTAGGAGATATAAACTTTTGCGGTTTGCCACGCCCCCTGTGGGCGTAGATATATCTACCATAGCTTATTAGTCTTGGGTTGTCAACCCGAGTATACATGCAAAATTTCAAGTCTCTAGTGTCAATAGTGTTCAAAATATAGCACAATTTGAAAAATCACTATATATTCAGGTCCGATTTGCCACGCCCCCAATGGGCGTAGACATATAACTTTTTGATCGATCTTCTTAGAATCATAACATTAACTCACATGCAAAATTTCAACGTTCTAGCTTTAACGGTGTAGAAGATACGTATTTCCCGATTTGCCACGCCCCCAATGGGCGTAGATATATCCGCCATAGCTTTTTGAACTTGGGTTGTCACCCCGAGTATACATTTCAAATTGCAACTCTCTAGCTCATCATCTAGTATGATAACTTAACTATGGGCGGAAGAGTTTTCCGATTTGCCACGCCCCTAGTGGGCGGATCGGGAAAATTTTTACACTTTATAATTCGGGAGCATATATGAGTATATGTTTAAAATTTCAAGTCTCTAGCTCTAATAGCGCCGAAAAATATTGCGTTCATACGGACAGACGGACAGACGGACAGACGGACGGACAGCAAGACGGACATTGCACAAAACCAATATACTTTTTTCCCTTTGGGAACAAAGTATAAAAAGTATTATCAATTGGCAGCAAGCATTTTATAATAAATATACAAATATAAAAAGAATTATATAATATAATATATAATAATTTTTGAAAAAAAAATTCTTTGCGGGATTCGAACCCACGCACCTAAGTATAGTTTGCATAGCGCTTACCACCAGCGCCACTGCCATCATCTAACTGGCACTAACTAAAACCAAATAAGCCATTGCTAGAACGCCTTTTGACAAAACTAAAGTAACGATCGAAAAATTCCCAATTCAGTCACAATTCTTAGAATATTCTGGCATGCAAACTTTTGTATGCATGCATAGAAAATTGTGTGTATACTCGTATAGTGTGTACATGTGTAAATCTGTATGTATGTATAGGAAAAAGGTTTGTTGCTTGCCATGTACGTTTGCTAATTGCCGAAATATTTCGTTAATTAAATGTTTATTAAATAAATAAAATGCGCCTATGGGTACAGAGTATTTCGCATGGTGCCTAGCAGTGAAGTTCATTCGTTTTCGCTATATGTTAATTTAATTAAATTATTAAAACAAAATTAAAAAAATAAAAATAAATATATATATATATATATGTATATGTATATATATATATATATATAAGAGATAAATATAAGAGATATATATATATATATATATATCTTATATATAAGTTAAGGATACGTAGTAGGCTGGATTCTACTATCAGACATGAGAGGAGAATACAACGTACGGAGCTGTTTCTATTCAGTTTATATTCGGATGTGACATAGTTTAGACCTATTATATTAAATATATCGTTCCATGGAATCCCAGTGTATTTGTCTACGTGGGAATATAACTCAGTGCACATAATCGCTACTCACGTAGTGTGTGTGCGCTTAACTGGCGCCCGAGCAGGGACCCACATTCTTCACAGTATTGAAAGTAAAATATGGCGCAAAAATAACTAAATAAGTGATAATTCAATAAAAACCATCTTGCGATGAACAATTGTTGGCTAAACGGTGGTACTCCTGTGATTTGCAGGGTATCGGGGTTCAAAGCCTTGCCACGATAACAAAACGTAAGTGATAAATAATAACATAATTGCAGGTAAAATGGTGGTACCTCTGTATCATGTCAAGCGTTCCTTGTGCATATGCACGTATCTCGGTTCAAATCCTTACCGTAAGTCAATTCAATAACCAAAAAGAAATTTGTTGGCAAGTGTTGTCACAAATATTATAAAATAACATAAAAGAAGTTAGCAGGTAAAATGGTGATACCTCTGTATTACGTCAAGCGATCCTTGAGCGTATGCACGTATCGAGGTTCAAATCCTTACCGTCAGACAAATATTATAACAATTTATAAAATAAAAAAGCGTCTTCTACTGTGTCGAATGATGGGTGCCGTAAGTTTAATTATAAAATAATAAAAACCACCGCAGCAATTTATTGCGGGTGCAATAAATAAACAAACGAAACATAAAATATGTATTATAAACAATATAATACGAATTGCGTTAGACTGCCCCATTCGATCGTGGAATCATCCTTACCCTAGTAGGTTCTTCTAGAACTAAAGAGGATAAATGAGGACTTCCCAACCTAGGCATTGGTTGTCGTTTTGGTTCAGTTGTGCAATATTTAACTAAATAATATAAAGATACACAAAAGAAAAAGAATTGCCCAAATGAGTCTGCCCAGATGACTGTGGAACAACCCTCACCTTAGTAGGTCTTGTACCAAAAAGGAACCTGGGGGCTTCCCTAGCCATATAAACAAATAAAATCGTTTACCGAAGAATCGGAAACAAACATATAACTAAATAAGTCGAACAATAATTTTATAAAAAAATAATAATTTAATAAAAGTAATAGTAATGAAATAATAATAATAATGGTCAAAATCATAAGAATTATTAAAATCACAATTTATATTCAAAATTTTGTACACATTACAACTCTGTGAAAACGTTTACTAATCTTTATCTCCACAGGAAGAAATGTGACGAGTAGCTGCCTTAAGACGATAATCGAGCTAAAACTAATTGAATTATTTCTTTTTTTTATGCTCTGAATGAAGTAGGCCTTGATATCGAATCACACGATATCTGGCTGTTCAAAATTTGGTTTGTTCAGTTCACTTTTCTACTGAGTAACTGAAGCATATAAAAAAAATTTTTTTTTTCTCTCTAAAAGAAAAGCAAAAAAGCATTAAAAAAAAATTTTTTTTTTCTCTTTCGACAAATAGAAAAAAGCGTTCAAAGCAAAGAATATTCGAATAACAAGTTTATATAGAATACAACCTAGTCTAACTAACGGAAATTATGGAAAATATACAGGAAGCTCTCCAAGGAATAAACACGGCGTTGGCTTTGCTAACCAACCAAGTCTCAGGAATTAAAGAGGATTTATTGCAATTAAATAATAAAGTGATCAATATGGAGAGAGAGAATGCCAGGCGTTTCCCAGTGGCCCCGCAACAAATCCCATTGGCTCGCCCACGCAATGAGTATGAATTAAATGAGATTGCGACATTACCAGACTGCGTGAAGGAATTACGTCCCTTTGAAGGGAACGTTTCGGAATATGTTCCGTGGATAAACAGAGTTGATAGTATACTTGAGGATTACTCTATCATCAAACAAAGGCCACTCTATCGAGCAATTATTTTGCATGTTCGCGGGAAGATTGTGGGTAACGCCGATATCTCGCTTTCATCGTATAACGTACCGGATGATGATTGGCCAGAAATAAAAAGGGTTTTAAACTTACATTATGCAGATAAAAGAGATGTACGTACCCTTGAGTATGAATTAGGCCAAATGGTTCAAGGGCATGATGATGTGGATTCCTTCTACATGCGGATCAATAATCAATTTTCGTTAATACTTCAGTCTCTAAAATCCGGAGGGCAACCGACTGCAGTAATGTCTGCTTTAATAGAGTCATATAGAGACAAAGCCCTAGATGTATTCATAAGAGGTTTAAGTGGAGATTTATCGAGGTTGCTAACAGTTCGTCAACCAAAGAGTTTGCCGGAAGCTTACGCGGTTTGTATGAATCTAGAGAATATTTCTTTGAGAAATAATACGCAGCGAGCAATATATGCGACTCAATACTCTACTGGAAATAGGTTTCAGCCCAGGGGTATTAACAATAATTCTTATCGACAGCCCAAACCTATGTTCACGATGAACAATACAGGGCAAGTCTTGCCAAGTCAAGAGGCTCTCACTATCTGAACAAATGCTCTCCCTATCTGAGTTCGTGACTTCGCCAAAAATGTTCTGCGGCGGAAGAAGTACACATAGAGAGCAACGCTCATTTAGAGCACACGATGGGTCTCCACCTTGAAGTTCCTGGTTGGATGGTGGATTTGGAACCCTAGAAGAGGAGGTTTTTTTTAGTCGGTAGGCAGTCACGCAGTCCGACACACCAGCCAGAGTGACGACCTGACTGACGGCGCATAAAGCATTTTTTTCCTACCTCAGAAGACAGTCCGAATTCCGCAACAGGTTAATCATAACGCCGTCACAATAAATATTGGATCCAATTAGGGAATCTTGACTATTTTCAAGACACTCGCTATCTGAGCAAATGCACCCTGATCTGCGTGACGCAGATTTTTCAAAGGGAAGGAGTTAAGGATACGTAGTAGGCTGGATTCTACTATCAGACATGAGAGGAGAATACAACGTACGGAGCTGTTTCTATTCAGTTTATATTCGGATGTGACATAGTTTAGACCTATTATTCCAAATCATACAAAGTTATATTAAATATATCGTTCCATGGAATCCAAGTGTATTTGTCTACGTGGGAATATAACTCAGTGCACATAATCGCTACTCACGTAGTGTGTGTGCGCTTAACTTATATATATATATATATATATATATATATATATATTAAAATGCCTAGGACTAAGAGAATTTCAGCTTCTTCTAGGTCTCAGAGACAACGTAATAGAAATTTGTTAAAAAGGTCTAATGCTGAATATTCAGAGCAGGAAAGGATTAGTAATTTAGAGTCTCTACGAGAGCGTAGAGAAAATGAAGAATATAGTCAGAGTGAGAGGAATAGAAATAGACAGCGAAATAGTATTTAAAAAATAGCCAAAATAGTATTTTGCGAGCTATTTTATGCACAAGTTCTCAGACTAGACAGATAGGGCAATTGAATGACACTTCACACTAGACGCAGACAAGACCCTGCTCATAGGGCGAATGAACAGAGACGAAACACTATCCGGCGAGGTCGTCGAAGACAAGACATTGAACAGCGCCTTTTAGAAAGAGCTAGAGACAGATTTCAACGATCGCAGGTTAGAGACGATCCAATCCGTAGGATCATTTAGCAGGCACGTAATACAAGTGCACGGCGGACTGCTCGCATTCAAGCACGGCAAGCAGTTTTTGACGCCAATAGAAGCATATCACAGCGAGTTAGCCAATATCGCAACAATGTAGACAATAGAGAAGCTGAGAATATGCGTAATGCAACCAGAAACAGGATAGAACGTTTCAATGCCATAATAGAAAATAGTTCCCAAAATATTAATGCTAGTTTTGCTGATCTAATAGCTGATTTTAATAGTACAGTGAAACAGTGAAACCTGATCAGGTTTGCATTTGTTGGAAAGGTTTGTGGTTTCCACACCAAGTAGAAAAAATTTCACGAGAAGCTATCGAAAGTAAGTGTAGTGCAGAAGTTGCTTCAGATATTTTATACCTATCATCTAGGTTTCCTTCAGAAAATAATAAAAATAACTTCTGTAAAACATGTAGTCGTAGCATCAAGTTAGGTAAAAAACCAAAAGCTTCAATAACAAATGGCTTAGACTTTCCAGAGCTTCCAAATTGCTTAAAGGACTTAAAGGACCATTAAAGGAGCTGTGGTCAATGTACCTATTCCTGTGGCCAATGTAGTAACGTCCCTTCCAAGGACCTTTAGTGCAGCTGAAGTAGTACAACTTCATTTAAAGCGTAGGATGGAAACCATTAGGCCACCAAAAGTGGCTGATGCAATACGATTTTTAGTCGACACAGAGCTTTATAGGAAGCACCAGGTTACTGTTAATGAACAGTGGCTTCCTTCCTTTTCGTTTGACGAAATTCTATTCATTGCATCAGCTGAAGACAGGGACATAGTTTCAGAGTTAGCACAAAGATCTGCTGAAGCCTCAACAAACGGGCACAATAGTAGAGAGCCAGAAGATATTAACCCAGGAGGCCAGGAAACACTTTTAGAAAATGTCCCTGTAGAAAATATTGCATTGCGATGAATAGTTATAGCCCCTGGATAAGGTCAGCGACCATTAGATATGATCGAAGATTGCGATTCAATTTGCTTGCGTAAGCACAGCGCCACTCACTGCATTACAGCAGCATATGCGCTAATGAAGAGCAAATAGATCAATTAGTTCGCCACGATGATGGCTATAGAGTTTTAAAAGGTATTAGGACTTCACCTGCTCACTGGGAAGTAGAAAAAAAAGTTATGGCTATGATCAGGCAGTTTAGTCTTCCGACCTTTTTTATCACATTTTCGGCAGCAAAAACTAGGTGGACGGAGCTACTTGTAATACTTTCTAGGAATGTAGACAAAGTAGATATTTCAGAAGAAGTAGCTAGCTGTTTAAGTTTTGACAATAAAGCCCGTATTATTAGAGCCGATCCTGTGACTTGTGCTAGGTATTTTGATTTTGGTTATAGGCAGATTTTAAAATTAATGAAAAAGGAAAACGGTGTTTTTGGTAGGCATTATGTTGTAAGGTTTTATTGGCGAGTTGAGATTCAACAGAGGGGCTCCCCCCATATTCACGGTATGTTTGGTTGAAAGATGCTCCCAAGCTTGACTCGTCTGATGAGTCCAGCATTCCTAGAGTTAAGTCGTTTATTGATCAGTTTATCACAACTGATACTGATTGTCCGGATATGGCTCCATATTTGGAGTATCAAATCCACAACCACGGCCACACATGGAGACGAGAAGTTAGAGCCCAAAAAATTTGTAGATTCGGTATTCCATACCCTCCTATGCCCCAAACAGAATATTGTTCCCATTAGAAGATGGTGCTCCAAATGTAGATGAGCATCATAGAAATTTCGAAAAAATTAAGGGCTTCTTAGAAAGTCCGTTTGATCGTGAAACCATAGTCTCTAAGTAATTTCAATAGCTTTTTGTCCCACGATCAATTTAACCTTACTTATGAGTGCTATATCAATGCACGGTCTAGCATAAGATACTTTTTGCTTTACGGGATCTAAATTGGGACAACAGTTTGCGTTTACCTTTCTATTATAGTAGGCTTCTACTTATTGACCTGCCATTATTAGTTAATCGTAGGACAATTTTAGGTATTACATTCCTACACAACTTAATCATTGGTAACATTAACTCGCCCAGCTTGTTAATGCTGCTACATTTTTCTGTTCCTTCCCGGATTACCAGGAACTATCGCCCCTTACAATTACCACAGTGCACCACAGATTATTCGTTACATTACGCTTTTCATGTCTTATGTGTTAATTATAATAAATATTATCACGTATTTTCCTCAGAACTCTCTCTTCCTCTAATAAAATCATTGCTTTCAGCTCATCTCATCAATGTAGTTACTCGGAATGCCCGGAGTTGAGTTTGGATGCTGACTTTTATATTTTCTATTCCTATCTTTATTTTCTTTCTTCATCTCTAATTTTGTATCTTTATTAATTTTTTTTTTCTCACTAATAATTTTTTTTTTAAGACTTATTATAAATTGTTAGGTTAATTGTCATACCAGAGAACCTATAACTCTAATTTAAGTTTTCAATTACTCATTCTATTTTTCTTAGTTTCAATAGTGTCACTGACCATTTTTGGCTGTGAATTGGGGCATAGCTGGCCGGTCTGGCAAATAAAACACCTCCATCGGGTTGGTGACTTTCTTGTTATTTTAAATGTTTTGTACTTCTGTTTCGGCTTTATGTTTATATAATTTTAATTTTCTTTAGTTTGACTAACGATTTGTCAATATATTACAAAAATAAAAATAAAATAAATAAAAAATAAGGAAGCCAAAAATTTATTTAAAGCGATTGACTATTATGTAATTTAAGGGTTGCCAAATGAATAATGAAAAATTTGTATTTATAAATCTTTTAAAATACTTTATATCGTGATACTCCCGATTCTTATTGGCGTCAAGGACTATATGATGCGCAATTATCAATATTCGCAATATTATATTATATGGAAACGATATTATGAAGCACGAAACTTGCACTCCAAAAACTGTATCGAACGCTTTCTGCATCCAGATACTTTGACGAGTAGAAAAACCAAAAAATTCACTCTTTTAAAATATTTTATATCGTGATTCTTCCGAAACTCGCTGGCGCCAAAAACAATGACGATTAGTAAAATAAAAAAATTTACAATATTCGCAATATTCTGTTATAAGGAAACGATATTCTGCAATACGAAATTACTTCAAACAAATTTTAGACAGAGCAATAACATTGATAACTCCAAAAATACTCCGATTATACTAAAAACATTCCATGCACAGTTGAGCCATTCCTCGCATATCCGTGATATGGATAATATGGCGCCCTTGAGGTATTACTCAAGAAACAAGCAACTCCTGCTCCCAAGAACTGCTAATAATGGCTGCTTATGCAAGGCGCAATTATCAATATTCGCAATATAATAATTTATAGAAATGATATTCTGCAACACGAAACACCCAGTCAAAATAAATTTTAGACGGATAAGCAAATAAAATTGTTAACTCCAAAAACACTCCGATCACACCTTATAAAAAATTCTCAGCACCAGCTTCGTTATACTTTGCATATTGGGGCAAATCTCGGCAGGATATTCTCCCGTCAGAAATGAAATCGTCATGAAGATCACAACGATGCAATAAACGTGTACAACACACGACTTGACATTGACACAATCATACAGAACAAATATTATATATCGTGATGCTTCCTAACAAAGATCATGCGATTGACTAATATGTAATTTAAGGGTTGTCAAATGAATAGAGAAAAATTTGTATATATAAATCTTTTAAAATACTTTATATCGTGATACTTCCGATTCTCGCTTGTGCCAAGAACTATTCGATGCGCCACAGTACCAATTTGACGTCCACTACCGCCGAGGAAATTTAAACGTGGTGGCTGACGCTCTTTCGCGCCAGCTTATGGATGCTTGTCAGCAGGTGAAAGAGGCGGGCGTGCCTTGCAAGAGGGTCATGAGGATGCTTGAGAAGATTGAGAAGGAGCCACAGAAGTTCAGCGATTATATCGAGCAAAATGGGCAATTATATCGGAACTTGGGGCACCAGATCGACTGAGAAGACTACATCCCCTGGAAATTGTGCGTACCAGAGGGCCAGAGAGGCAGAGTGCTAAAAGAGTGTCATGACGCTCCCACAGCGGGCCAGTGGTCCTCTGCCGCGTTCTAAGCATGGGAACACAGTGCTGCTAGTTTTCCATGACGCGTTCGCTAAATGGGTAGAGTTGGTGCCGCTGAGGAGGGCCACCACGCGTCGCTGCAGATGGCGTTTAGGGAGCGCATACTCGAAAAGTTTGGAGTACCAAAAACTTTCGTGTGCGATAACGGGGTACAATTCGCGAGTAGAAGTTTCCGCTTATTCATGGAGTCTCTTGGGGTAGCTCTCCAGTTCACAGCGCCGTATTCGCCACAGGAGAATCCCACCGAAAGAACGAATCGCACAGTCAAAACCATGATAGCGCAGTATATCGAAGGTCATCAGAGTTCGTGGGATGAACTGCTGCCCGAGATAACGCTGGCGGTCAATTCGAGTGTGGCAGATTCCACGGGGTTTACGCCATCTTTCCTCATGATGGGGCGAGAGCCGCGATTGCCAGACTCGCTGTACCACCAAGTCACACCGGGCTTGGCGACGAAGGATATCGATCCGAAGGATTGAGGAGACAGGATGAGAGAGGTCTTCAGGATCGTTCGCAATAACCTGCAGCGCGCATCGAAGGATCAAGGTCGATATTACAACCTGCGTCGTCGGGAATGGAGACCGAAATTGGGCTCACTGGTTCTGATGCGTCGGCATCACTTGTCGAACGCGGCGGATGGTTTCGCGGCGAAATTGGCACCAAAATTCGACGGGCCATACCGGGTGGTGCAGTTTTTGTCCCCAAACATTGTACGTCTGTCCAAGAAGGGCGACCGCAAAAGGAGAGTGGCTAGTCTCGCTCAGTTGAAGCCATTTTACCGGGGCGATGCGGAGAGTGACGGGGCGAGCGAAGACGAACATGGGCGAGAAGTCGCGGAAGACTCTGCCGACACACCGCCCCACCCGTAACATCCGTCATTACCCAACCAAACCCAACCCACTAATTTAAAAGACAATCTCAGTCGTAGTAGTTGACCCCGTAGTTAGTTAGCAGCCATCGGCCAAAACCCATCCATTATTGTCACATTAAAAGAATTTCGTATCTTCCACAGAAAAACAAACGAAGTCAACGAATAAGCAACAAGACCTAGACACAGGATGGGATCGATTTCTCACGCTACTAGAAGCGCCGCCGACAGCAGCTTCGAAGATGCCGAGGGTACTGGATCGGGTGTGCAGACACCAAAGCGTGGCGAGACGCCCGTGCACGTCGAGGGACCGGCGTCCCCCCGCTACCTGTCGGCTCTTTCGGGGAGCGAGGAGCCACAAAGGTGGGGGAGTCGGATCTCGTGGGCAGGTGATCGCCGAGCGTCGGAGCTGGAATACGCACTGTGGGGACGGGACGGCGGCAGGGAACACTGTCCCTCCGCCACCACTCCCGTCCCGGTGGCCGCGGTGCGGGGAGCGAAGGAGGAAGAGTCTGCGAGACCAGCGAGACGGCCCTGGCAGTCAAGGACCCGGAGGAAGGAGGCTGGAGTGCTGTTCGTCGAGGCGGCGTCAAGTGACGACGAGGATGGAGCGCGCCCGCCACTTTGGAGTCCTGACTAGAGGAAGCGAAACTGAGGGCTCAGACGACTCCCGATCGCCATTCAGGATGGAGATAGGGCGCGGTCGCATTTCCGCGCGTAGGCACCGTCATGGTTTATGTGCTCGTTCTGGGTAAATAGAGTTTCTATCATTTATGGTAGTTTCTTGTTCCCCGGATAATTTAGTTACGTAGCCAATTGTGGAACTTTCTTGCTAAAATTTTTAAGAATACTAGCCGGGCAACCGATTATTTCTTTTAAATTATAACGATTATCAATTAACAATCAATTCAGAACTGGCACGGACTTGGGGAATCCGACTGTCTAATTAAAACAAAGCATTGTGATGGCCCTAGCGGGTGTTGACACAATGTGGTTTCTGCCCAGTGCTCTGAATGTCAAAGTGAAGAAATTCAAGTAAGCGCGGCGCACCTGGTATCAGGAGCATGCAAGAGAGGGTATGGTCCCCAATTACGTCACGGGACCTGCAAGTGCATAAAGTGTCTTTGACTTCGTCTCCGGGGCCCGATGGTATAACTCCAAAAACTGCCAGGAGTGTTCCCGTCGGCATAATGCTTCGCATTATGAACTTGATTCTCTGGTGCGGAGATTTGCCCGTACCCTTCCGAATGGCTCGAACTATTTTCATCCCGAAAACTGTGAGAGCGACAAGACCGCAAGACTTTCGTCCAATATCTATACCTTCGGTCGTGGTGAGACAGCTGAATGCCATCTTGGCATCCCGATTAACGAACTCCGTTGATTGGGATCCAAGACAGCGAGGCTTTCTACCCACGGACGGATGCGCAGATAATGCGACGATTGTTGACTTAGTTTTGAGGGACCATCATAAGCGTTATGCGTCGTGCTATATCGCCACGCTCGATGTGAGCAAGGCGTTTGACTCTATAGCTCACGACGCGGTATTCAACACCGTAACTGCTTATGGTGCCCCAAGAGGCTTCGTCAACTACTTACAAAGCTTGTACAAGGGAGGTGGCACCTACCTCGATGGTAGAGATTGGAGGTCAGAGGAATTCGTCCCTGCTAGAGGTGTTAAGCAGGGTGACCCTTTGTCCCCCATACTGTTCAATCTGGTCATCGATCGGTTGCTCAGGTCTCTATCCAAAGACATCGGTGTCCATGTCGGTAATGCAAAATTAAATGCAGCAGCCTTCGCAGATGATTTGATGTTATTTGCTTCCACCCCAAAGGGGCTTCAAGAACTCTTGGATACCACGGTTAACTTTTTGTCAACCGTTGGGCTAACCCTTAATGCTGATAAATGTTTCACGGTAAGCATTAAAGGTCAACCGAAGCAAAAGTTTACGGTGGTGGAACCACGTAGCTTTCGTGTAGGTTCAAGCACGTGTCCAAGCTTGAAGCGTTCGGAGGAGTGGAAGTATCTTGGCATCAAATTTACTGCCGATGGGCGGGCTCGTTACAATCCAGTAGAGGACATTAGTCCAAAGCTGGAGAGATTAACGCAGTCCCCCCTCAAACCACAACAGAAGTTGTTCGCCCTCAGAACAGTCCTAATCCCTCAACTCTACCATAAGCTCACGCTAGGTAGTGTGGCATTAGGCGTTCTGAGAAAGTGTGACAAGCTGGTGCGGTCGTTCGTCAGGAAGATGGTAGATCTTCCGCTGGACGTGTCAGTCGCATTCTTCCATGCCCCTCACAGTTGTGGGGGTCTCGGGATTCCCTCGATACGCTGGACAGCTCCAATGCTGCGCACTAAGAGATTGCAGAGTCTCAATTGGCCCCACCTCGAGCAATCAGGGGTGGCCAATAGCTTTCTCAGTGACGAGCTACGAAGGGCCCGGGACAGATTAAAGGCAGGAGTTAATGAACTGTTATCACGTTCAGAGATCGACACGTACTGGGCGACTAGATTGCACATGTCTGTTGATGGTAATGGTCTCCGTGAAGCAGGGCGATACGCTCCGCAACACGGATGGGTATGTCAACCCACCAGGCTGATGAGCGGCAAAGCTTATCGGTCAGGGATCAAGCTGCGCATAAACGCCCTCCCTACGAGGTCTCGGACCACGCGGGGAAGGCACGATTTGAATAGACAGTGCCGAGCAGGATGTGATTCTCCCGAGTCATTAAATCACATTCTGCAGAAATGTCACAGAACGCATGGGAGACGTGTGGCAAGGCACAACAGTGTAGTTTCCTATCTCAAGAAGGGGCTTGAGAGAAGAGGCTACACAGTCTATTCCGAACAAGGCCTGCACGGCCAAGAAAGGGTATACAAACCCGACCTACTTGCATTCCGACAGGACAGCACAATTGTGCTAGACGCTCAGGTTGTGACAGACGGACTTGATCTTGACAGAGCTCATACGAGCAAAGTCGAGATCTATAACAGACAGGACCTACTGACGACTTTGCGGTCTGTCTATCAGGCGAGAGAGAACATCGAGGTCGTATCCGCTACACTAAACTGGCGGGGTATTTGGAGCTATCAATCCGTAACAAGGTTGAGAGCTCTGGGTATTCTGTCCGCTGGTGACAGCAATGTCATTAGCTCCAGAGTGGTGTCAGGCGGAGTATTCTGCTTTAAGACGTTCATGTTCCATGCAGGATATCATAGTGGAATAACTTAGCACTATATTACGATTCCTTTTCAAAAGCTTGCTACCTTGGCACAACATCTCAAAAAGGTACAAAGAAATCCGGACCGGTCCGGACGCATGCGGTCGTCTTTATCTATCAGAAATTCCTGATAGGTGAGACGTAGGCGCTGGACGGACCAGACAATTAGCCAAATGCCTCGTCATCTAATTAGTAACGCGCATGAATGGATTAACGAGATTCCTACTGAGCAATCCAGAACACATCGTTCTAAATTGTTATTTTTTCAAAAACTACTTTTTGATATAATTGCGTTTCTGCGATTGTACACCATCTTTAAAGCGTCAAGATGCCGAAAACATCTAAGGATGAGAGAGGGTCACCCATGATGTCCGACGTGGACATCAGTGAGGCGAGAGGTGAGAGCGATGCTTTCATTCCACGCACTAGATCCGCTTTGCGTAGAAAGGGATCGAGGAAGATTGCAACTTCTGGGAAGGAGTTGCGCATCGGGAAGAAGAATAGCGATTCGGATACTGCTGCTCCTATTTTGGAGCACATCAGTATTACATCTGATGAAGATACTGTAGCTGTTGCTTCTGATGCCCATGATGACCCTGCTGCTGCTACTGCTGCTCCTGTTGCTCCTGCTGCTCCTGCTGAAGTTTCTGCTAGTGAATTTGTACAGCGTGTACAAAACATCGAGAAGAGACTGAGGGATGTGGTAATCTGTAATGATGTACCATGTGAAGTTGCAATTGAGGTGCTCAATTTGTCAGCTAAGTACCAGGAGCTTGTTATTGAGTTGTATGGAAGGACAAAGGAGTTAGAGACGCTCCAGCGTCTTCGTCCTCAGGGTGCTGCTCCTACTATTGTTCGCGCTGCTGCAACTGGTAGAGCCGCCCCCCTCATGGCTTCGTATGCTGCTGTTGCTGCAACCACTGTCGCTCCTGCTGCTCCTCGTACCCGCAAGATTGCGGAAACCTGGTCTGCTATTGTGACGAGCAACAATCCTGAGGAGACACCTCGGCAAATTGCCGAACGTGTTCGCAAGGAGGTTGCTCCCGCCCTCGGTGTGCGTGTACACGAGGTGCGTGAGCTGAAGCGTGGTGGTGCGATTATCCGCACACCATCGACAAGTGAGCTCCGACGAGTGGTTGCGAACCCCAAATTTAAGGAAGTTGGACTTGATGTTAAGCAGAATGCTTCGCCAAGGCCGAAGATTCTTATAAGGGATGTGGATAGTAGTCTCACGCCTAAGCAGCTCATGGATGGGCTGTTTAAGAACCACTTCATGACGCGCATGTCGAGTGGTGTGTTCGAGAAGGCTGTGACCATTTCATCGAAGCCGTGGAGTAGCGCCTCTGGACCCACGGTCAACGTACAAATTGAGATGGATCAGAAGGCACTGGATATTTTGGATGATTACGAGAAGATATATGTGGAGTGGTTTGCCTTCCGCTGGCGTCCTATGATGCCGTCTTATGCATGTTTTAAGTGTATTGGATTTGATCATAGGGCTGCTGAATGCAGGATGAAAGATATCGTTTGTCGGCAATGCGGACGTGATGGACATCGTGCGTCTAGTTGCAGCAATCCTGTGCGTTGCAGGAATTGTAACTTTAGGGGACTGCCCTGTGAGCATCGTATGCTCTCAACGGTGTGTCCGATATACGCTGCAGTACTTGCGAGGGTGGCTGCTAGACACTAACAATGTTTAGCATCATCCAAGCAAACTATGGTCGTAGTCGCGCTGCTGTTACTGAGCTGGGAGTACGGATGAGGAGCCCAAGAACAAAGTTTTCACTGTTACACGAGCCATATGTTGACCCTGGAGGAAGAATCACCGGATTACCGTCAGGCATGCGAGATTTCTCCGACCGCCACAACAAAGCTATAATTATCGTAGATGACCAGGAGGTGGTCTGCATGCATGTCTCCGAGCTTATCACCGAGTTTGGCGTATGCGTGAGTGTGCCTGAAAAAATCGGCTCGATTTTCCTCACCTCCGCATGTTGCTAATTTGGCAATGATTCGGATTCTGAGCAGTCAGTGCCTTGTATTTTAGGTCCATCCGAAATGAATACAAGAGGATGATGCTGAAGGCAAAGGAAGAGGATTGGTGAAGATATGTCGGTGAGCACCAGGATGATCCATGGGGATCTGTTTACAAGATATGCCGAGGCAGCAAGAAGTGCAACGATTTTGGTTGCCTTCGCTCGAACGGCCAGACAGTTGTAACGT
This sequence comes from Drosophila koepferae, assembly GCA_030914345.1. Classification (NCBI taxonomy): domain Eukaryota; kingdom Metazoa; phylum Arthropoda; class Insecta; order Diptera; family Drosophilidae; genus Drosophila; species Drosophila koepferae. The sequence continues at coordinate 109,740 of JAUESR010000196.1, forward strand.
GGCACGACTGTGCAAATGTCCTGCTCCGTAACTTTTTCCCAGCTGCGGAGAGACCAGTGGACATTTCTGTTCATCATGGAGTACCACCAGACCTTGAATCTTTTGAGATTGAGGAATGCATCGCCAAGGTTCGGAGCAGACGTTCACCTGGTTTGGATGGCATTACTGGACGAATGGTTAAGGCGACTTGGCGAGCTATACCCGAGTACTTGTCAGCGTTGTATTCCCGCTGCCTGGCTGATGGATATTTTCCATTTGAGTGGAAGCGCCCACGCGTGGTTGCGCTCCTCAAAGGCCTTGACAAGGACAGGAGCGATCCAGCGTCCTATCGAGGCATCTGCCTGCTGCCAGTTTTCGGCAAAGTGCTGGAAGGGATCATGGTGAACCGAGTGAAGGAGGTGCTCACGGATGAGAATCGATATCAATTCGGTTTTCGACCCGGACGTTGCGTGGAGGATGCCTGGAGGCATGTCATTAGCAGTATTGAAGCCAGCTCGGCTCGATACGTGCTTGGAGTCTTTATAGACTTTAAAGGAGCATTTGACCATGTCGAATGGGACGCAGCGTTACGCCGACTATCGGACCTTGGATGCAGGGAGATTGAGATCTGGCGCAGCTTCTTTTCGGACCGAAAAGCTTGCATTGTCAACAATTTTGGTGAAGTGAGTATCGATGTTACACGAGGCTGTCCACAGGGGTCCATTAGTGGTCCATTTATTTGGAACATTTTAATGGACGTCCTTCTGCGACGACTCGAAGCGCACTGCACTTTTAGTGCATACGCTGACGACCTGTTGCTACTCATTGAAGAGAACTCCAGATCTCAATTGGAATTCAAAGGCGCCCAACTTATGGAGATAGTTGGAGGATGGGGTATTGAAGTAGGCGTCTCAGTCTCGGTAGCTGTTGCTTCTGATGTCCAGATACTTTGACGAGTAGAAAAACCAAAAAATTCACTCTTTGAAATATTTTATATCGTGATCCTTCCGAAACTCGTTAGCGCCAAAAACAATGACGATTAGGAAAATCAAAAAATTTACAATATTCGCAATATTATGTTATAAGGAAACGATATTCTGCAATACGAAATTACTTCAAACAAATTTTAGATAAAAATGTGCACAATGTTCCAAACAACTGGCAATACGCTCAGTGTTAGTTCTTATAGAACGGAACAATCTCTCAATTTTCCACTCTCCGCTGGACTCCATCAATTCCACCATTCGAAAGAGGCGTAAAATGTCTATTGAAGCAGAGCGAGTGCGGCTGGGAAAGCTCTTAGACGAAATCAACAAAGATCCGCCGCCCCGGTGGCACACGGGCTCGCTCATGTGGCTGGACGTTGATGAGCTACAATGCAATGCGTTATCAAAATACTTTTGTCTACCATTGTACAATATAAGTAAATTTATGAATGTCACTAAAGGTCAGGTTAAAATACAGCGATCAACCCCTACTATTTTGAGGTATCTAAATTACCATTAATTTCGGGAGCTTTGGCAGGATATTTCATTATAAGCATTACAAAATTTGTTTAGCTCAATTCTTTTTATAGAAACGGTATTCTGCAACACGAAACACCCAGTCAAAATTCATTTTAGAAGGATAAGCAAATAAAATTGTTAATTTCAAAGCACTCCGATTACACCTTATAAAAAATCCCTGCAACAGCTTCGTTATACTTTGCATATTGGGGCAAATCTCGGCAGGATATTCTCCCGTCAGAAATGAAATCGTCATGAAGATCACAACGATGCAATAAACGTGTACAAAACACGACTTGACATTGACACAATCATACAGAACAAATATTATATATCGTGATGCTTCCGAACAAGCAAGATACGATTAAATATTTTGTTATTTAAGGGTTGCCAAATGAATAATAAAAAATTTGTATTTATAAATCTTTTAAAATACTTGATATCGTGATACTTCCGATTCTTATTCGCGCCAAGGACTATATGATGCGCAATTATCAATATTCGCAATATTATATTATATGGAAACGATACTCTGAAGCACGAAACTTACTCCAAACGAGTAGAAAAACCAAAAAATTCACTCTTTGAAATATTTTATATCGTGATTCTTCCGAAACTCGTTAGCGCCAAAAACAATGACGATTAGTAAAATCAAAAAATTTACAATATTCGCAATATTATAGTAGAAGGAAACGATATTCTGCAACACGAAATTACTTCAAACAAATTTTAGACAGAGTTAGCAATAACATTGATAACTCCAAAAATACTCCGATTATACTAAAAACATTCCATGCACAGCTGAGCCATTCCTCGCATATCATTGACTCTTCTTCAAAGAGTCAAATGATAGCGAGGCCACTATATCTGCCACGACTGTTGACTTCGATGCGAGGCGTCGATGTCAACATTTACTCCTCCTCCCAAGAACTGCTAATAATGGCTGCTTATGCAAGGCGCAATTATCAATATTCGCATTAAAATTTATAGAAACGATATTCAGCAACACGAATTACCCAATCAAAATTCATTTAAGACGGATAAGCCAAAAACATTGTTAGCTCCAAAAACACTCCGATCAACCCATAAAGAAATCCCCAGCAACAGCTTCGTTATACTTTGCATATCTCTGATTTGGATGAGATAGCTCAATTTATTGAGCAGAGTGTTGCATGCTGGGAGGATTAAAAATGTTCACAATGTTCCAAACAACTGGCAATATGCTCAGTGTTAGTTCTTATAGAACGGAACTCTTTCTTCACATTTAAAATGTGAGAAAGAAAAAAAAAAAAAAAAAAAAAAAAAAAAAAAAGTTCCAAACAACTGGCTGTACAGTGTTAGTTCTTATAGAACGGAACAATCTCTCCATTTTCCACAAAAATAGAAAAAGCAGAATTCAGAGTTTTAAATCCTCATGAATTCTAAATTGCAAATCAACTGGAGATTTGCATTGTGGGCAAGCCACAGAGAGAATGAGCTCTCAAGCGAAAGTTGTCGCCTTTTATACCCTTTTGGAGGCCTGCTTCGATTACATAATGTTGTGCAACTCTGTAGACAGAGTTGCAAATTGGAACAGCTGATGCCATTTAGACATTTGAAACTATCGACATTTGAAAAGCGAGAGATCTAGCTTTTTTCAGGTCTTTTATTTTGAAATTATTTTTTTTGGATCAAATTTACACCAGAAAGCTGGTGATAGGATCTTATGGGTTAAATATTGAACGAACATAGACACATAGAGTCAGGCAACGCGAAGCTTATTTCTCGAGTATGCAAATATACAAGAACGTGGCAGTTGCAAGCAGCAAACGATTTTCCTATACATATACATATACATAACATATACATATACATATACATATATGTACATATACATATACATATGCATATGTGTACATATTAAGCGTTTATTCCATGCATACGGACAGCCAGCTATCAGTATCTTAAATAAGGCAGTGGCCTTGATAGTAAATGCGATGGTTTTGTTAAAAGTATGTAACAGTCAGAAGGAGGCGTGGGAGACGCGTCGATCTCAGAAACTATAAGAGATAAACACTAAAGACAAAGAGTCTATTGGTTTTGTGCAATGTCCGTCCGTCGGTCCGTCGGTCCGTATGAACGCAATATTTTTCGGCGCTATTAGAGCTAGAGAAATTTGGAACATATACTCATGTATGCTCCCGAATTATAAAAAGTAAAAAATTTTCCGATCCGCCCTCTAGGGGCGTGGCGATTCGGAAAACTCTTCCGCCCATAGTCAAGTTATCATACTAGATGATGAGCTAGAGAGTTGCAATTTGGAATGTATACTCGGGGTGACAACCCAAGTTCAAAAAGCTATGGCGGATATATCTACGCCCATTGGGGGCGTGGCAAATCGGGAAAAACGTATCTTCTACACCGATAAAGCTAGAACGCTGTAATTGCATGTGAGTTAATGTTATGATGCTAAGAAGATCGATCAAAAAGTTATTTGCCTACGCCCATTGGAGGCGTGGCAAATCGGACCTGAATATATAGTGATTTTTCAAATTGTGCTATATTTTGAACACTATTGACACTAGATACTTGAAATTTTGCATGTATACTCGGGTTGACAACCCAAGACCAATAAGCTATGGTTGATATATCTACGCCCACAGGGGGCGTGGCAAACCGCAAAAGTTTATATTATATTAGAGCTAGAAGCTTGAAATTTGGATGGTTCAGTTACTAATGTCCTCCTCTATCGATGACCCAAAAATAATTTTTCAGCCTCTTTGGGGGCGTGGCATATCGAAAAATACCCTGTAATTTTCGCATTTTTGGAATGTAAGCAACCAAATTTTGCAGGCATGTTAGCCTCGGCCCTTTCTGAGAACTTATGCGTCTACGCCCACTGGGAGCGTGGCAAATCGGCAAAGAAGTTTGTTGTGGCCAACTGCATAATTCATGCAAATAATAGCTTAGTAGCAATTGCTAAGATGGCAAAAAGCATTTTAACATAAATATAATAATATTAATGAATTTAAAAAATAAAATTTTTAAGTTTTCGATTAATAAATAAAAAGTTAGCCAAACCTAAATAACCTAAATGCTGATCAGCTGATCAGCAGCTTGTGACAAAACAAAAATATACAATCGCAATTTGTACTATATGTATACACACTTGGATGTGTATACACATATAAACATCTGTGTACACATACATACATACATACATATATGCATGCATAGAAAAACTGCTTGCCACACAGTGTGGCAAATGGAAAAGCAGTTTTAGTTTTTGCTTAAATGCACAATTCATATGCGTATGTTTATAAATTAACCCATTGAAAATGGGAATTCAGGGTATAATGGTTTTGTGAAAATGTATGTAACAGGCAGAAGGAGACGTCGCAGACCCCATAAAGTATATATATTCTTTACCAGCACCGAAAAATAAGTTGATCTAGCCCTGTCCGTCTGTCCGTCTGTCCGGCCGTCCGTCTGTCCGTCTGTATGAACGTAGAGATTTCGGAAACTACAAAAGCTAGAGAGCTGAAATTTTACATGAATACTCGTATGTTAGCTACGCAGTACGAGTTGTTTTTTCGATAACTCATCACATTTCAAAATTATCGATAACAAATCGAAAATTCGTTTACATTTTTTTGGATTTTTAGGCGTAACTTCTACACTGTTTCAGCTAGAGACTTCAAATTTGTATACTTAGATAGATATTATGGATACGCAGATTACGTAATTTTCAGATTTTTGATGTCACGCCCCCTTCGCCACCAATTTGAAAAAAAAAAATGCATTTCAAATACTAGAGACTAGCAATTTGGCATATAGATGCATTTGGATACTCTTAATCTACTCTGAATTTCATGACGATCATTCATCTAGAAATGGAGTTATGAGCGTCCAAAGTTAGCAGAGCGTGCGCTCATAAGTGCGGAAAGAAGAAGAGTAAAAAAAAAAAAAAAAAGAGCTAACAGTGGTAGTACCTACTTCAACTATAAAGGCACGCATAGCGTTAGCAGTTGCAAACTATAAAATAATTTACTTCGATGTAAATTATATGGGCAAAATTGCCAAATAAGTGGCATAAAGTAAAAAATTTTATGGAACCAAAAATGAATTCTGTTTTATTATATTCAAAGTAGAAACCCTATATATGAAGAATCAAACAATGATTTTGCTAAAAATGCAATACTTTCATTATAATGAAGTTTCAAAGTCAGCTGATTAGTCAGCTGATTTTGGCGTCAAAATTGGTGGGAAATTTTTATTCAGTTTGCTTGGCAAATGTACAAATCGCAAAAATAAAATATTGTGAAAAATTGATTTTGAAGGCCTGGGTATGTAGAATGAATAAAAAAAAAACATTTTGTTTCCATTTTTTTATACCCTGAGCCCATTGAAAATGGGAAATCAGGGTATAATGGTTTTGTTAAAAGTATGTAACAGGCAGAAGGAGGCGTGGCAGACCCCATAAAGTATATATATTCTTGATCAGGGTGACGAGAAAAGTTGATATAGCCATGTCCGTCTGTCAGTCCGTCCGGGTGTCCGTCTGTCCGTATGTTTGAACGCGTCGATTTCCGAAGATACAATAGCTAGAGAGTTCATTGTTTTTGTGTTAGGTCCGTATATTGCACGCGCAGTACGAGTTTGTTTTAGAAATTCGATAATTTGTATATTTGCAAAGTTATCGATAAACGAATTTATCGGGAACCAGTTATAAAATTCTAGCTAATTCATCTTTAGAGTTAGAGTCTCTAAGTCTTCTGCTAGATTTACTACAATTTCGGTTTTTGTCAGATGTTGGATTCCGGTCCCCACTTCGCCCCACCACCCCCAAATGTGAAAAAATGTATTTCAAATACTAGAGACATGCAGTTTGGTTTAGCATATACATAGATATGAATATCATAATCATAATCTGAAGATATCAATATGATTGTCCATCTAGAAACAGAATTATTAATCATCAAAGTTTTCTCATCAAAACCCATGCGACGCAGCAGCAAATCATCGAGACAGCAAAACGCTTGCAATGCTTACACACATACAGACGCACAAGCATAGATCAGCGTGTGTGTTTGCTCGAGTTTTTGCATGTATAGATTCTTACACGTGGAGAATCGAAACGAAGCATTCTTGGAATATGATTCGTTCGAAGAAGGGCTCAGGGGATTTCGTAGTCGAGCAGTCTCGACTACAGCTTTCTTACTTGTTTACATATAGTTCAATAGTGATCACGTATACGCATTGTTGCCCTATATAGGCTATTTTTGGAGGCGTGGTCAAATGACTTAAAACTTTGTTTTTATATTTAGAGTGGTATATTTATTATATTTATATTATATATTTATTTATTTTGTTTCAGCTCGATATGTGCAATATTAGACTTTATGCCACTTTTTTGGCAATTTTGCCCAGTGTGCATTGGAACTAGGGCCAGAAAAGACAATAGATGTTGTCTCTGCAATTTGCGCATTACATAACTGGTTGATGGCCAAGAAAGAGTCAAAACATAAACTGCATACCATTTCAAAGAAGTACGGAAAACTCTACTGAATTTAAACATTTTTTTTTGTGCCTGATGATGAAGTGTCATGTCAATATAAACATATATGAAATAATCAATTACTCTGATATTTTCAATAAATTTTGTTATTTATAAAAATTTTGATTTTATAATTATTTCCGTCATCATTTTTAATGAATTTATGCGCTTTGCTTGCTGCAATATAGCGATTGAAAGCAAACAGCACATGCAACCATGCAAGCAACTGAGGCAACCAACTTAACGGCAAAATTCTGTATTCAGACGACAAGCAAACAAATTTGCCGCAAACAGTTATTGCAAATTTTTTGTTTGCAGCTAAATGTTTGCACTCGTGTTCAAACGTGCAAATTTGATTGCAGCAATCAACATGCTGCAAATTGTTTACATCGTGTGTACCTAGCTTTAGAATATTCCGGCATGCAAACTTTTGTATACATACATACCGCCCTGATCTGAGCTTTGTTAACTAAAACCAAATAAGCCATGGCTAGAACGCCTTTTGACAAAACTAAAGTAACGATCGAAAAATTCCCAATTCAGTCACAATTCTTAGAATATTCTGGCATGCAAACTTTTGTATGCATAGATAGAAAATTGTGTGTATACTCGTATAGTGTGTACATGTGTAAATCTGTATGTATGTACATATGTATGTATGGGAAAAACGTTTGTTGCTTGCCATGTACGTTTTCTAATTGCCGAAATATTTCGTTAATCAAATGTTTGTTAAATAAATAAGATGCACCTATGGGAACAAAGTATTTCGCTGTTAGTTGCGCCTAACTGCAACGTTCTTACTTGTTTCAGTAAAAAATAGTGAAAAAGTGAAGCATAAACATTTATTTATGTAGTTCCTTAGGGCAGTGTCTTTGCCCCCCTGTACCACGACATGCCGCAGCCAGAACACATCCTTTATGGATCATCAACGCTGGCTACCTTGGCAGACGATGTGTGCATCACATACAGAATACGATGCGAATACGATGCTGCTGACGGTATCCAGGACTACCAGTACCACAGGCTACCGATGCCAAGTATCTTGGAGTGGTACTGGATCGTAGACTCACCTTCTCCAAGCACATAACCGCCCACGTGCGGCGGTGAGAAAGCATTACCGGCTTCTCTAAAAAATAAGATGTGGAAATATGGCTGCCAAATCTGGGGCATGGCTTGCGACAGCCAGATCAAAAGATTACAGGTTGTCCAGAATAAAATCATAAGACTAGTTACCGGCTGCGAATGGTATTTGAGAAACTTCATATTGACTGAGACCTTAAACTGGCCACAATCTTCGATGCAATCAACCAGCACCAAGACAGACTGAAGAGGCACAGAAAGCGGCTGGCAAACACTCTGAACACACACCGAACTCCAAGGAAGCCCAACCTGAGGGAACCAAGAGACTTACTTAATAGGTATCATAGATAATTGTCAATCTCATTGATTTTGTAATTTGATAAAGTCAGCCGGTGAGCCCAAAAGGGCAGAATTAATAGAAGACGAAGTCCACAAAGGGGTTATTGTAGTGCCGTATGACTGAAAAGAATGAAAAATTAGAATCTTAATGCTGAACATTAATTAGTTTTAGTAGTTGTACGGTCATATGCAATGTAATAGCAATTAACGAGGCCTGATAAAGCCAGGCTTATTGTAATATGTATTGCAGTTAGCCAACTCAATAACCACACTAAGGCTAATCATAGCTCATGGAACTAATACAAAACTTTGCTTCTAGAAGAACAGATGGCCTTAAGAACTTGTCAACAAACTCATGCAAAGTTTCAGCTCGATCCAGACCTTAGGGGCTCTGCCGAACTGGAGCTGACTTTGGAGTTGAAGCTCGAACTGAGTCAGCTTAGCTTTAAGTGATTAGCGAGGCATAGGCAATGTATCATAGCATATATTATAATTATATATAGAAATATATTGATAGGAAGTTTCTTTTCTCACTCTCATATTTTTTGTACGCTTACAAGTCTGCAATGTACAAGCAATCCATCAATTTTCAAATTACGCTCCTTAATATCGAACTGCGTCGTGGACCAGCCAAACATTCGAGTCGACATAGTCGTTGTTCATTGTGCCTGATTGACAGGGTCACTTACATGGCCTATAGACCGAGGAGTGGCATCCTGATTATTCAGCGCATTCAAGTACATGTGGATGCTTTGATGGCCTGGATGGCCTCGAGTTCCCAGCGTGACGAACGAAAGTTTTCATTGTGTGGAGCTGCGGCTCTACCCTGTAATTCACATTGGCTGCAGACTTCAATTTCAAGTTGAAGGCGTTCCAAATAGGCGTGACAGTTACTAAACCCGTGACTGTGACTGAGAAGACAGAGGCTGAAGCTATGGATGTAGCTGATGCTGTGCCAGAGACTGAGACTGAGGCTGAGGCTGATGTTGTGTTCGTAGCTGAAGGAAGGGCAGGACTTTCACTCAATAGCAGCGAGTTGTTAGGAAAACTATTTTACCGCTCAATTGATTTTGCAATTTATTTGCGCGCATTATGCAAACGCACACAGACATAAACAGAGAGTAGAACACACACGGGCAGCAGGAAGCGAGCAGAGGGTAACGGGTATCGACTATCGAGTTACGGGCAAGGGGTATTGAGTATCTCAACAGCAGGAGGAGCAGCAGGAGCAGCAGGAGCAGCTCACGTGTCCTCAGCCCAAAACGAGCTTTTGCCAGTGGCGGGCGTAGTTTCAATTCTATTTACTCCCAATAATCATCATCAATGTCAGTGGCGCTTGCACTAAAGTAAAATAACAACAGCAGCAGCAGTAGCAGAAGCAGCAACAACAACGACATCAACAGCAGCAATAACAATAACAACAATAACAACAACAACAACAACAACAACAACAATAACGATAACAAGAACAACAAGAACCTTGAGCACATCAACGTCAACAGGATCATTGGCGGTATTGACGGCAACAACAGCAACAGCCATAGAAACAGCAACAGCAGCAGCAACAACTACAAAAAAGAAAACACAAGTTAAAGCGTTGCGGTCGGGTGTGCCCGACTGAACAATACTCTGCAAATGCAAAGCAACAGAGACAAAAGACTTTAAAGAGTTGAGCTCTCGAAAATATTGCCTTTGGTGCTGAGGGAGAGAGCCTACGCTACGTGGCAAAACCAATATACTCCTTTTTTATGGTTAGAGAGTTTATAAAGCATCTGTGTGTTGTTTTGTTGTCACAGTTGCCCAGACACTCCAAACGAGGCACACACACGATGGCAAGATGGAGAGGCAGCAACGCATAGGAAAGTTGATGTTTATATCGATTGCTGGCAATTTCGAGAATTACAACAGTCACACACACACATGTAGTAACAGACAGGACGTGCGCATGTTGCTGTCCTGGCGCATCCTGCCCTCCAGCTACGCCGCGCTGCTCGCTGCCCCGTTGCCAGGTTCGTGTGCTGAATTGTCGTCAGCGTGCGAGGGCGCAACCGGCGACGAGGTCAACGTCGCTGTCGCTGTCGCTGTCGCAGTCGCCATCACCATTTGACATTACTTTTCGAACAATAACATAAAGAGTGGTCGGGTGGCAGAGCAGGAGGCGGTAGAGCAGGAAACTGCTGCAAGCGGAAGTACTCGACTGGCAAATACCTTGCTTCAAGCTATAGAAGCTTTAGAATAAATATATGTAAAAGAGTTAATTGCTTGGCAACAGAAATGGCTAATCTTATATATGTACATACATATGTATATTACTTAGATAATATCTAATTCAGCTAAAATGCATTCCAATTGTCGGTAATCCCTAATAGATACCATCAAATACTTAGCAAGGAATGCTTGCCAAGCTATGGCGGTTAACCAATAGTAAGCAATAGTTCCAGCAATGGAAAATGGTGCAGAACAAGCGAAGAAAAATCAGAAGCCTTTGCCCAACATTTCGAGAACCGCTTTCAGCCAAACTTGTAACTCAATAGATCAAGAACTCATTGAAGTGCACTGTCTGCCAGATAGATAGTTATAGTAATGGCAGCCACAATAATAGCAGCAACTTGTCTCCATAAAGGAATCATCTTAAATTATATCTCATAACCTATAAATTAAATGATTAATCTAGCAAGGCATTTTTCTAGAATTACACAAGGTCGGTGCAATGCACAAGAATAATTGTCAGACGCAAGTCTGTTGTGTTTGGAATTGAATTTGAAGGATGATTATTTATGGGATGATATGGATACGGTCTGATCACTTTTAGTGGAGACGAGGACGTATCAGTGTCAGTATGGCCGTGTCGGGACATAATTAATGGACGACACTGTAGTAAAAAATATTTGACAATTGGTGAATGCGCTTTGCTCCGTTATTCGCCAGATGGTCAGCGTAGTTCGATGCAGATATGCAGCAATTTTGTGCAAGGTTCTAAGTGGCGTACGTGACCAAATAATGTGTGAATCTTGAGTCACTGACAGAGAAAGAGATCGCTGCATTTTCTACTACTAGAGAATGTGTGTGAGCGATGTGGTACTGATACTGAAGGCATTAACGTTTGGACAGTGACAGTGAACGGTGCACTCGAGATCATTCCCCATAAGAAATTAATAATATAATAATGTCTGCCGGCCAAACGAATAATACTAACAGCAAACCTTCCCAAAACACGCTTAACACTCATATTTAATAATGCGCTTCGATTAAAATTCAATTACATGTTATGTATGTACATAGTTGTAGAGACCAACAGAACTACGCATGCCCATTCAACTACTAAAACTACTACAATCTGTAGGACGAATAGATGCCCACTCACAATCCGGGTAAGCCAACAGATCAATTAGTCTACTATCAGAAGTATTGCTTATATCATATCTAATTAAATTCGTAGATCTCTAAACAATACCTGAGACCTAGGTAAGGTTAAAAAGATTTATGTAGGCTTTAAAGTGTCAACGTATGCAGATGATACGGCTGTGTTATCAGCAAGCTTTATCAGATCATTCTATGAATGGTCTAAAAAGTGGTGTGCCAAAACAAACTAGTCCAAAGCAATACATGTTCTGCACTCCCGGAGATGCATTCAATATGACCGTCAGCCTGACATCATGATTGCGGCCAATAAAATCACAAATAAAACCAGCCAAAGGTATTTAGGTGTCCAGAGGCAACAGCAATATGGTTAATATGGTTATCAATCGATACACTGAAATGGTCGGTACAAAAATAGATTGGGATGGGTATTTGCAGCGCATATCGTTCGTGATAAATTTGTCACCTGCGCTGCTTTAGCGACAGCGCTTTCGCTAAGCTCAAAAACGTTGGGACAATTCTAGAATTGCACTCAACTTCAAGTGCGAATTTCCAAGAGAGCGAGAAAGAGAGAATATGGAATGCGGCCCTGTAAAACGGAGTCACATTGCCGAGCTCACTCTTTTCCCGGCTGCATTCCTTAATATCAATCACATATTCTTCGGACAGAGAAAAAAGCCAAGAGTTATATTCTCATTGCCGAAAAAAATAAAAGTTCGCAAGTTATTTGCTGACGTCGACCACGGTGCAGTTGATCACCGTGAGAAGTTATTGCAGTTTTATTCCTTTGCGCAGCTGCCCGAATTACCAGTATGGGACCGTTTGGTTTGCCTCAGCCAGCCGTTGTGATCACTGATGTCACTTCAGCTTTTTTCCAGCTAGATCCGGCTGTTTTGGAAATGCGATTGCGGGAAAAATTTGAAAACAGCGGGCAGCGGGAATTCTAGCTTTTTTAGCAAATTGAAATATTTTTTTTTAATTCTAATTTTTCACAATTTTGTGAGTTTTTTCTATCGCATTTGTTGATTAAAATCTTATAAATGTAAGTCTATTTCACTTAAAAATTGCCTATGCAAATTTGTGCGTCTTTCATCACTAAAATTGTGAAATTCGTAGCGATGCCGAAAGTAATTTACAAACAAAAAGTCAGAGATATATGGCTACAGAGCAAAGAGTTTAAGGAGTGGCTGAGGAAGGATCCCACAGACTTAACACGGGCGTATTGTAGCTACTGTAAGTGCAGCATAATTGCAAAATTATGTGATTTGCGTGCACACGGTGCTACAAAAAAGCCCATAAGTTCGATGAGCGGAATTGTGCAAAAAAAAAAAAAAAACAAAATACAATTTAGTCAAAAGGCAACAAAAACAACTGAGCAGGAGGCTGCGCTTTGCCTATTCGTTGCACAGCATAGCGCAATCGCTCCTGTTAATCATTTAAGTGAACCTTGCCAACAAAAGTTCGATGACAGTAGCACCGCGATAACAAAGATATTGATAACATAGTATTATTGGATAATACATTCATTCTTGAATAAAAAAAAAAAAAAAAAAACAATATATAAAAATCAGTATTTTTCCCGGGGATTCAGCTTTTTTTTTTTAAAGCTGTTTTCTTGAGTCGATTTAGCTGTTTTGCGTTCCAAAAAATGACATCACGAATCGTGATTGAGGTGGGGGTAGGGGATTACCGCCACCGATAACTCACGCGCTTTGACGGCCGTGCCATTCAAAGTGCAAGAAATAACAAAAAAAGGTATGTGTTAAGTTCTAAAATAACCTAACCTCTATGCCAGCAAAAGGAACTTGGACGAGCTGTACCGAGGTTAGGGTTAAAATTGCGCAAGGAAACAGAAAAATGGATCAGAACGGCGAGATAAATAAGTGCACAGTGAAATTTTTTGTGTTGAGAAAACTTAATTAATAAAAAAACTTGATTGACAAACAACATTTTTCAAAAAAGTTATTCGTTATACCTTTTTCTCTACCTTTTTTGTTTTCCTTTTGAAAGCTTATATATTATATTATATTGTATTGATGGGCATTGGTTTTTGGTGAGTAAATTCTAAACAGAGGTGACATTAAGGAAAATATATATGTTTTATTATATGTAGATGATGTAGTAGTTGCTACAGGAAACATGGATAGAATGAAAAATTAAAAAAAAATATTTAAGTGCTATACACTAAGTTTCGACTGTTATTTATTGTTTTATGGTCATTCGCCCGACTGTCCGCTTAACCAAAGCTGACCTGAACCTGTATTTCTTTCCGGGCAGCCCCTCGTTACACTTTAAAGTGAAGTTTTGCACAATTATTGCTGGAAAATTGCTGAAAATTGATGGAAATTGTCACATACTATGTACATACATGTATATAAAAAAAAAAACACATGTGGGGCTAAGCGCACTTAACGGCAAATCCGCTTGTCAGGGTCACACACGCACACGCACATACAAATACAAATTAACAACAATGGACAACTACGGCGATCACAGTGTAAGCAGCTCACGCGCTAAGCTCGCATAATGTGTACAAAATACCAAGCCCGGCAAACACCGCACACAAACACAGAGGGCGGACGGACAGAGAGATACATTCATATATAATCATAACATTTTTAACAAGTAAACAAAGTTATAAGCAGCATCACGAGAATGGCATACCCTACAAATGGAATAACATATCTAAAAAAATATCAAAATATCAAATATCAAATGCTCAGGGATTACTTTGAAATCCCGACCCGCGTGCATCTCTAATTTAACTATACAAGAAAACGTCATTGAACGAATAAATGGAATACCAGCAATACAGGCCCTGGTGCTGCAAAAGAGGCATAGCACTATTAAAAAATAATAACCTCAATAACAATATTAATAAATACATACTGGTCACAGGCTCTTCAATACCCTCCCGTACAGTTCACACAAATATCAAATAAATTATGTTTTCATGCAATCTTTTGCTCACTAGCAAATTGAAAACTAAATTCAGAATCAAATATAAGAAACAAAAATCTCAGATTTTATATTTAGAAGTTGAATGGATCCTGTTACCGCTCACAGTATGCAGAAATAAACTGTTGAAGTTTTTGGGGCTTGCCATCGAGATAAAAGCAGTTAAAAGCAGGACACGTGGCAAGTACTACCAAGCCCCTAGTAAAAAAAAGGCAGCAGCTCTAAATCAGTGTCTGCGAAATGTCAGCCAAAACTGGCGGCCACTGACAATTCTCTTCAGGAGATTGCTGTAAGTCTATGATTTCAAACATAGATGCCAATGAAGAATTTTTGCCAGTTCTTGCTAATTGCGCCAGAATTTTAAGAAGGCCAATAAGAATTTGAAATATCTATCGAATTTAAAAATCAAATCCAATTCAGCATTAGGATTGGCTGACTCAAATGTTCAGGGGGCGGTAAATTATCTGCTTTTGATCTGTATAAATCGAAAAATCGATATTTTGCCTAAGCGATATCTTTTATCGATTAATCTGATGTCAGTCTGCATTCAATTATTGTTTAAATTGACAAATCAGCTAAATATACATCGAATATCATCAGTAATAGTATTTATACTGAGTTTATATTCTGCATCTGCACCTAATATAGCCGCTTATACCCTGTTCTCTCTCTGTGTGTGTATGTGTGTGTGTGTGTGTTTGGCACATTTCGTAACCAAAATAATTGTAATACCCTCTGCATGGGTATAAAAATAGATTACAATGGTTTAAAGCTAACAATGGAAGACCTTTGCTGCGACTGGCTACACGTTAGTATCCAACACACATACATACACACACACATACACACATACACATACATACACACAAACACACGTACAGGCACAGGCACACAGAGACACATTGGTGTAGCGCCTTCGTTTGGTGTGCCAAGTCGCTAAAAACCCAAACAAAAATTTGCAGCTTTCTATCGCATAAATAAAGTTTAAAATAAAGTGAGCAAAAGAGTTGTTGTGGAGCAGTGCAGAAGCAACAGCAACAACAACAACAACAACATCAATGGCAAAGGCAATGCCATATCCACAGAGCTCACACGCAAACGCGTTTCTGCCACGCCCCAAAAACAAACGTCATTTAAAAGTTATTTCAACGTTAGTTGGTGCTTATGTAAAAGTAGCTGCCGGGCGCAAAAATGTTATCCGCTCAGCCCTCGCTAGTGTTTAAGCAAACTTCGCACTTGCACAACCAAACACACACACACACACACACACACACACACACACACATACAGACATACAGACATACACACGTTCACGTGTGAGCACGCACACATAAATGAACTAAACGCTACGTGCTGATTACTGCAAACGCAAGGATTTTCCCACACAGGATTTTGCCCAGCACCAGTGGAACAACAACAACAACAGCAGCAACAGCAGTAGCAACAACAAGAACAACAATCGCAACAACAACGTGAACAATCGCCACACAGAAAAAGGCGACACCAGAATTTACTACAGGATCTCATTTGTTGGTTTTGGTTCTGTTTGCCAAGCATTTCGCGCGATCCAAACACGGCAAAAACACCATCCATACACATATCCATACACACGTGGACATTGCCCGCTTAACAAAATATTTACCAAGTGTTCACATTGTACTGCCCCACCCCACGCCCACCATACCGCCCATTGCCCACAAACCAACAACACTTTCGCAACATTCAACGAAGGCAACGACAGAAGCAAGACGTCAAGCCATATGAGAAACTGTGAGCCAACTCGACTAGCAAAACACTCTGGCTTTAAGAGATGAGATTTATTGGCTGAATAATATTGCTGGAAGGCTTCCTTTTGAGCATGGTCAAAATTAACTGTCGTGGAATATTTAACTTGTAAAGCTGAAAACTAACTTTCTATTTGTGTATTTCCAGAATTAACTAACTGAATGATATAAAGAAATGTGTCATTAAAGTCAGCACGACCTTCCCCCTGCCCGGCCACGAGCTGCTCTAATTGCCAAACAAACAAAAAATCTTGTGATAAAAATTAGTTTTCTATTTATTTACATTTATTTTAAAAGTATTACAATAATTTTAATCATTTAAATTATTAAAATTGTAAGTCTTACAAAATATGCAAAAAATATTATATAAATAATTCAAATAATTGAAAGTTTTAGAAAATATGAAAATTATTTTTTTTTATATGCTTAAATATATTAAATCATATAAAGCTTCAGATAAATTTTATTTTTATTCTTTATAAATATTTAATATATATATATATATATATATATATTTTGAAATAATTTTTTTAAATATTTTTTTTTAATTTTTCAAAATATTACAACAAATTAAAAGTTTATTGTTAAATACTAGAAAATATTAAAACAAATTAAAAGTTAAGCAAATTCCAAATGCAATGACAAAATTTATAAATTTTTTAAAATATATTTATTCATATTATTTGTACAAACGTTTATTTGTATATTTTTCATAAATTTTTACAATTTAATGGGCATGGACAAATGCTATATATTAGCTAGTTTATAGTTTTTTTTTTTTACTTTAATTATTATTATATATTTATACATTTTGTTTATTTTTAGTTTTTTGTATAGATATTAAAATAACTCGAGTCAATTTAACAAATTCATTATTTATTCATTACGATATTATTAATGTATAACCCTTTCAGGGGTCGGATATAGCCTCTCAATTGTCTCTGCAAGCACACAAGATGCGCACATAAATATATATATTTTGTAAGAATTTTTATTATCAGAAAAAAAAAAGAAAAAGAAAAACTGCTAAGCACGCAGTGCAGAAAAAGCTAACTGCGTGATACTTATGTGAACACGTTGTAAGGATTATTAAAGTTTTGACACGAAATAATAATGTAGCCGGGCGCAGTGTATGAATGCCAGATCAGTATCAAGCGAGGAGGAGTCGACATGCTTAGGCCTGATAGCATCTTGTAGTATCTTCCAAATATAGTTATTCATTTTGGGCTGGTCTAATTGCTTGTGCAATCTGTAATCATATAATATAAATACTAGTTGACAAATAAGTTACAAATATTTCCAACGAATTTGCTTCTAATCAAATATTAGAGCGAGCCTGCCTGTGGCAGCTTTGGACAACTTACATTCAAATTTATTGTACTAATTGAGCCATCTGCTGCTGCTGCTTCTGCTGCTGCTGCTGCTGTGCAATTGTCTGTGCTGGTTGGGCTGGCTATCAAAGTCCCAAAGCTCCACTGGCAGATAGATTACAAGCCTGGGCCACAATTGTTGGGGCCAGTCTGCTTAACTGACGGACAGCATTAACAAATTTGTTGAGCCATGTGTATTTGCGGATTGGGCTATTGATGTTTGTCCATTGTTGACTGTTTACACGCACTATAATAACCCAACAATAAAACCCATACAAATGCGAAGCACTGAGGGTGAGCAGAATCAATCTGTATTAAAGGAATTTCAAAATAAACTATAGCATATTTGTTGAAATGGGGCATGTGGAATGTATGCTAGCATATACGCACATCTAGTTCTATAACTCATTCCATTTCCATATTATCCGTATAGATCAATATGACTGAGTTTTACTTGGCCCCAACTTTAAAAGGATGAAATATAAGATATAAGATTCCAAAGCATGATGTTCGAATTTAATTTTAACTGTATAAAAAAAGTCATTGAGCGAATAAATGCGTGTTTTTCTCCCTACACCTTCCTTGTGAAATAATTTATATCATTAGCTTGGTCAAAGACTAAACAAGGACGTAGATAATATATAATAATAAAAAATGAAAAAAAAAAAATGTTTATAAATTTTTAAAAATTGTATTTGTTATAAATTTTCGTATATATATAAAAATAAAAGATAATAAAGATAAAGATAAAGATACAGATATTTTATATCTTTAAAAACTTCATCGTAGCTGGGCACTGGAATGCCAAAAATAGCTAATGCCAGGTCCTGCAAAAGAAGAATAGCGTTATTAAAAAATAGCAACCTCAATAATAATATTAATAAATACATATGTTTTCATTCAATCTTTTGCTCACTTAAAGCCTAAATATATGCTTCAACTTAGATGTCAATGAAGAACTTATGCAAATTCTAGAAAATTGAAAGCTAAATTCAAAATCAAATACAAAAAAACAAAAATCTCAACTAAGACTGAGACTGACTCGGATGTACAAGAGATTGTATAAACAAAAATTGAATGGATCCTGTTACCGCTCACAGTATGCAGAAATAAACGGTTGAAGTTTTTGCAAGGCACTGTTAATTTCAGTTTATCTACCATCCTGTTGAGAAAAAATACACCATGCTGAAGCTTGCCATTGGGGTAATGCATCAACAGTTAAAAGCAGGACACGTAGCAAGCGCCCAGTAAAAAACGGCAGCAGCTCTGAATCAAAGCCTACGAAATATCAGCCGAAAATGGCTGCCAATACATTTTTAATGTTTCCATCTGTCAAATTTATAGAAACAACTACTCCAACAACCACTAAGAAATTGTCAATTAAAAAGCTTAAATATTCTACAACATCTGAAAGATACAGATACAAAGATGTGCATGTTAAAGCCGTGCTCTCCACTCAATTGGATTGTCGTATAAAAAGAGTATAGCCTAGTCGAAAATGTATGCATGCACTATGTATATCATAGCTAACAGTTATCCGTTTGATTGCCCATCATCCCCATTGATCCCCAGGAAAACAGGAAAAAAGGCACAAAAATGCACTCACGATGCAACTCGGAACACATTTGTTCTTAATTGTAAAAAATTATTGAAAATCTACTAAAAGTTATAACAGCGATTAACCATTGTCTGCAAACATATTTTAACAATTTAAGAGTGTCCCAGAACTCACAAATAAAGGAAATATTTAAGGGATGTCAAAAGAATTAAATCCAATCACGTCTAAGATGTCTGATGTTTGCAAGCTCCCCCAACTGCTACCCAAGAAAATCCCCAAAAGGTACATTACGATGGGCAGACAATAAAATTCTCGATAAGGAAAATGTAGTCTCTTATCTATGGAAGTGAAGATAGAAAAGAAAGTCAAAATTATATATTATATGGAAACGATATTCTGAAGCACGAAACTTGCACTCCAAAAACTGTACCGATCGCTTTCTGCATCCAGATACTTTGACGAGTAGTAAAACCAAAAAATGCACTCTTTTAAAATTTTTCATATCGTGATTCTTCCGAAACTCGTTAGCGCCAAAAACAATGACGATTAGTAAAATCAAAAAATGTACAATATTCGCAATATTATATTAGATGGAAAGGATATTCTGCAACACGAAATTACTTTAACCAAATTTTAGACAGAGTTGGCAATAACATTGTTAACTCCAAAAATACTCCGATTATACTAAAAACATTCCATGCACAGCTGAGCCATTCCTCGCATATGGTATGGATATGATATGGATAATATGGCTCCCTTGAGGTATTACTCAAGAAACAAGCAACTCCTCCGAAGAACTGCTAATAATGGCTGCTTATGCAAAGCGCAATTATCAATATTCGCAATATTATAATTTATAGAAACGATATTCTGCAACACGAAATACCCAGTCAAAATTCATTTTAGACGGATAAACAAACAACATTGTTAACTCCAAAAACACTCCGATCACACCATATAAAAAATCCTCAGTAACAGCTTCGTTATACTTTGCATATTGGGGCGAATCTCGGCAGGATACTCTCCCGTCAGAAATGAAATTGTCATGAAGATCACAACGATGCAATAAACGCGTACAAGACACGACTTGACATTGACACAATCATACAGTACAAATATTATATATCGTGATGCTTCCGAACAAAGATCATGCGATTGAATATTATGTAATTTAAGGGTTGTCAAATGAATAGAGAAAAATTTGTATATATAAATCTTTTAAAATACTTTATATCGTGATACTTCCGATTCTCGCTTGTGCCAAGAACTATACGATGCGCAACTATCAATATACGCAATATTATATATTATATGGAAACGATATTATGAAGCACGAAACTTGCACTCCAAAAACTGTATCGACCGCTTTCTGCATCCAGATACTTTGACGAGTAGTAAAACCAAAAAATTTACACTCTGCAACGCGCAATTATAAATATTCGCATTATTATATAATATGGAAACGATACTCTCCAATATTAACGTTTTCTCTCACTTTGTTAAAGAAGTATGCGATGTCAAAATACTATTCCCTGCATAAGACTGATGATTTGCAATGCAATCTTGAAACCCTTCAGAACATGCAGGGCCTGAGAAAACAGTTTCGTAAGAGCTCAAGAGGATGTGAAATTTCCGGCAAGGATAATACCACAGCAAACCAATGGCCCTATATAAGGTACGATGGATGCAGGAACACAGATGGCAATGCTCAGTCAAAAATAAATTTATATCATAGGCTATTGCTATAATACAAAAATGAAAAATAAATATTTATAAATTTTTTTAAAGACTTTATAACATGATGCTCCTAAGGCTATCAATAAAACGAAGATAATGATAGTGATGATAATGATGATAATGCAGGTCAAATCATGGTTTTCTCCTCACACGTTCATTGTAAATCAATTCTCTTACAGCAATATGAAAGTTCGGTTAAAAATAAACGCACGTCATAAGAGAATGAGAATAGAATTGACGCTTTTCTAGAATTATAATAAATACGCAAAAAGATTAATTCTGCACCGCACTTATTATTTAAAAGGTTTTCTCATACAGTTTTCCTGTAAATTAAAATATTGGAAAACACAGAAAATCCTTAATTAGCAAAAATTAAATCTCAATTGGGCAGTAATATTAAAATTTTGTGAAAAATAAGAAGTGTATGTCAATTCAATTGAAATCGACAAATATTACTCTGCGAGTTTTTGGACACATGGATATAGAGTAAGCCCATTCGGCCTTATCCGCAAGAGTTTAAAAAAAAAACCCCAAGTCTTAGAAAAAGGCTGCTAATGCCTACTGCGCTGTGAAATGCAGACTCCCCTATCAGCAGATTTAACTGTGCGCTTGTATGTATGCGGTTGTCTCTGTATAAACTTTTTGCTGTTTACGGTCGGGCAATTAGCTGCCATTTAGCTTGGTGAATTCGCCAAGCGATACAATCAGCTGCCGACTAGAGCCCCGTCCACGCCGGGATGCATTGTGTAGACGACTCTCGCCTAGCAAGCTCTCTGGTCTATCTGTGTTTGCTCCGACTGCCAAACATTATTCTCTACGCCATTCACTGGACAGTTGTGAATTCGGCAGGCAGGCTGGTTGTTGGCTGTTGCTGTGATTGATTGATTGATTGATTGATTGACTGCATGATTTATTGGCTATTTAGTTGGGTAGCAGTAAATTAGCTGCATAAATCGAATCTAAATACTTTATAGCCACAGCCCCTTCTGCAGCTGCGAGAGTCTCGTTTAAGCGAGCTTGAGTGCGTATGTGTGAGTGCCTTTAAGCACTCAACTTTTCGCATAGGTAAAGTTTTCCTGTTGGGTTCGTGGGCCAACCCCAAACAAGCAATTGTAACTCATTAAGCGTTGACTGTGCAGTAACATCAAATTTCCAGTAGGTAATCAAATGCGAGGGCAGCCTAAGCGGTTGTGCAGCTCTGTGGCTCAGATGGGCCAATATCAATATTTGCTAGCTATGCAGTTTAAGGCCTTAGCTTTCTTTATTTAGCTTGCAATCTCAGTGGCTGCCCTCGTAAGCACTTGTGATGTGAAATCAACCAAAAAGTTGAAGTTGCCTTTGCTTTTTCCGGTTGTTGCTATTGTTTTTACCACTTCTTCAAGCAGAGCAAGAACTAAGCTAACTTTTCAGCAACAACAATGATAAACGCAACAACGAGAACGACGACGATGACGACGACGACGACGACGACGTCAACAAGAACTGACACTAGTCTCTCACAATGACTGGCTTTGTTTTGTAATTTGCACCTATCGATGGTAAACTTTTTGCGCAATTTCCTCGAGTGTATATCTCTCGACTAGCGGCAAGTTGGAAACAAAAACAAAATATGCACTGCTGGGTACACAGGTTGAAACAGGAAAAAATAAATAAAAGATAGAGAGTGAGTGCGTGGAATGAACGATCCTGTTGGCAGTAATGATACGTATAGATTCCGGCAATAGACATTTAATTTCACTAATAAAGCAAACAATGCGTGGCATCTACTACGCCTAAGATTGCTCCTGGCAGCCCGACCGGGACGAGGGGCCATGTCAAGATAAACAACAAACACAGACAGATGAGAAATTGTACGGAGCATTAAAATGGCAGTCGGAGGTGTAGAACGCGCTGCTGCTGCTGCCGGTGCTGCTGTCCGTAGCATAGCGCTATGACGACGAACAAACAGACGACGACGACGACGACGACGACGTTCGAGCCAAGCGAAACGTGCAACACTTATACGTCATGTTATACGGGGCCTCAGTCGGCAACACGCACAATGTAATGGCATTTTTATGTTGCATCACGTAGCGGTCATAAGTCATGTTTAGAGCACTGACTGCTGCTGCTGCTGCTGCTACTATTGCTGTCTCTGTTCGTAGCATAACAGCTCTCCTCGCACTCCTCCTCCGCGCCATCATTATGCCCCTCAACTTACGAGCTTTGCTCTTACGTCTCTGCATCGCCCTATGCGTTTCGAACTC
The DNA here is from genome assembly GCA_030914345.1 of Drosophila koepferae. Classification (NCBI taxonomy): domain Eukaryota; kingdom Metazoa; phylum Arthropoda; class Insecta; order Diptera; family Drosophilidae; genus Drosophila; species Drosophila koepferae. The sequence continues at coordinate 133,192 of JAUESR010000196.1, forward strand.
AAATGAACTGTAGCTAAATTGGCTGTCTCTATATATATATGCTTCTGTGTGTGTGTGCGTATGTGGGCGGGTGGGCGGTTGGTCGACCCCTTGGTCCCTCGGTCCATCAATCGCTGCTGGCGCTTGGCGTGTGCCACGCAGGCAGCTGCCCAGTTGTCAGTCAGCGCGCATAGCTTAACCGGATATTACAAGGTGTTGTCCAAACATTGACCGTACATGAGCTTAAAGCAAAATTTAGCCACTAACTGCTAACTGCTAACTGCTAACTGCACGGTGCGAAGAACTGTCGTTCCTCGTTCGATTGCCAACATATGTGGCCTGATGCGGTGGCTGTGGCTGTGGCTGTGGTTGTAGCTCTGACCTCGCACGGCATTTTAAAGGCAATTAAACTGGCCAGCTTCGTCTTGACATTGATACATTGATACTCCAAACATATAGTGCCGATTTCATTTTGCCAAACTTCCTGCGCTCTCTCAGAAGATAAACAAAGCTCACAAGGTGCAAACTCGCCGATGCTATTAAGTCTGCTGGCTTTACTTGGCTTTTTGTTTTTTAAGTCAAAAAGTAAACAAATTAATATATATATTTTTTTAATTTGTATTTATTTATGTTTGGCAAAAAGATATGTTTATACATAAAAAGTTTCATATACAAAGATGTGCATTTACATAGTCCCCATTCAATTGGATAGTCGTATAAAAAGGGTATGACCCAGTCCAAAATGTATGCATGTACTATGTATATCATAGCTCAGAAATAACAGTTATCCGCTTGATTGTTCAAACTCTGCTCCCCAGAAAAACAGCCCAGGGAAAATGCACTCACGCTCCCATTGCTATCAAGAGACTTACATATTTCTTTTCATTCTAAACAATACGTTTCAGTCTGAGTGCGAGCGAATTCGTGGAAGACGGCTGCAATCCATTGTTGTACAAATATATATATGTATATATAAAAATACAAATACATATGCATACATATATAGATATACCATTACCAATACATAGATACAATTACGAATGCAAATACAGTGATCAACCCCTACCATTTTGAGGTATCTCAATTACCATTAATTTCGAGAGCTTCGGCAGGATATTTCATTAAAAACATTACAAAATTTGTTTAGCTCAATTCTTTTTATAGAAACGGTATTCTGCAACCCGAAACACCCAGTCAAAATTCATTTTAGACGAATAAGCAAATAAAATTGTTAATTTCAAAGCACTCCGATTACACCTTATAAAAAATCCCTAGCAACAGCTTCGTTATACTTTGCATATTGGGGCAAATCTCGGCATGATATTCTCCCGTCAGAAATGAAATCGTCATGAAGATCACAACGATGCAATAAACGTGTACAACACACGACTTGACATTAACACAATCATACAGAACAAATATTATATATCGTGATGCTTCCGAACACAGATCATGCGATTGAATATTATGTAATTTAAGGGTTGTCAAATGAATAGAGAAAAATTTGTATATATAAATCTTTTAAAATACTTTATATCGTGATACTTGTTATTGAGTTGTATGGAAGGACAAAGGAGTTAGAGATGCTCCAGCGTCTTCGTCCTCAGGTTGCTGCTCCTACTATTGTTCGCGCTGCTGCAACTGGTAGAGCCGCCCCCCTCATGGCTTCGTATGCTGCTGTTGCTGCAACCACTGTCGCTCCTGCTGCTCCTCGTACCCGCAAGATTGCGGAAACCTGGTCTGCTATTGTGACGAGCAACAATCCTGAGGAGACACCTCGGCAAATTGCCGAACGTGTTCGCAAGGAGGTTGCTCCCGCCCTCGGTGTGCGTGTACACGAGGTGCGTGAGCTGAAGCGTGGTGGTGCGATTATCCGCACACCATCGACAAGTGAGCTCCGACGGGTGGTTGCGAACCCCAAATTTAAGGAAGTTGGACTTGATGTTAAACAGAATGCTTCGCCAAGGCCGAAGATTCTTATAAGGGATGTGGATAGTAGTCTCACGCCTAAGCAGCTCATGGATGGGCTGTTTAAGAACCACTTCATGACGCGCATCGAAGCCGTGGAGTAGCGCCTCTGGACCCACGATCAACGTACAAATTGAGATGGATCAGAAGGCACTGGATATTTTGGATGATTACGAGAAGATATATGTGGAGTGGTTTGCCTTCCGCTGGCGTCCTATGATGCCGTCTTATGCATGTTTTAAGTGTATTGGATTTGATCATAGGGCTGCTGAATGCAGGATGAAAGATATCGTTTGTCGGCAATGCGGACGTGATGGACATCGTGCGTCTAGTTGCAGCAATCCTGTGCGTTGCAGGAATTGTAACTTTAGGGGACTGCCCTGTGAGCATCGTATGCTCTCAACGGTGTGTCCGATATACGCTGCAGTACTTGCGAGGGTGGCTGCTAGACACTAACAATGTTTAGCATCATCCAAGCAAACTGTGGTCGTAGTCGCGCTGCTGTTATTGAGCTGGGAGTACGGATGAGGAGCCCAAGAACAAAGTTTTCACTGTTACACGAGCCATATGTTGACCCTGGAGGAAGAATCACCGGATTACCGTCAGGCATGCGAGATTTCTCCGACCGCCACAACAAAGCTATAATTATCGTAGATGACCAGGAGGTGGTCTGCATGCATGTCTCCGAGCTTATCACCGAGTTTGGCGTATGCGTGAGTGTGCCTGAAAAAATCGGCTCGATTTTCCTCACCTCCGCATGTTGCTAATTTGGCAATGATTCGGATTCTGAGCAGTCAGTGCCTTGTATTTTAGGTCCATCCGAAATGAATACAAGAGGATGATGCTGAAGGCAAAGGAAGAGGATTGGTGAAGATATGTCGGTGAGCACCAGGATGATCCATGGGGATCTGTTTACAAGATATGCCGAGGCAGCAAGAAGTGCAACGATTTTGGTTGCCTTCGCTCGAACGGCCAGACAGTTGTAACGTGGCACGACTGTGCAAATGTCCTGCTCCGTAACTTTTTCCCAGCTGCGGAGAGACCAGTGGACATTTCTGTTTCTCATGGAGTACCACCAGACCTTGAATCTTTTGAGATTGAGGAATGCATCGCCAAGGTTCGGAGCAGACGTTCACCTGGTTTGGATGGCATTACTGGACGAATGGTTAAGGCGACTTGGCGAGCTATACCCGAGTACTTGTCAGCGTTGTATTCCCGCTGCCTGGCTGATGGATATTTTCCATTTGAGTGGAAGCGCCCACGCGTGGTTGCGCTCCTCAAAGGCCTTGACAAGGACAGGAGCGATCCAGCGTCCTATCGAGGCATCTGCCTGCTGCCAGTTTTCGGCAAAGTGCTGGAAGGGATCATGGTGAACCGAGTGAAGGAGGTGCTCACGGATGAGAATCGATATCAATTCGGTTTTCGACCCGTACGTTGCGTGGAGGATGCCTGGAGGCATGTCATTAGCAGTATTGAAGCCAGCTCGGCTCGATACGTGCCTGGAGTCTTTATAGACTTTAAAGGAGCATTTGACCATGTCGAATGGGACGCAGCGTTACGCCGACTATCGGACCTTGGATGCAGGGAGATTGAGATCTGGCGCAGCTTCTTTTCGGACCGAAAAGCTTGCATTGTCAACAATTTTGGTGAAAGTGAGTATCGATGTTACACGAGGCTGTCCACAGGGGTCCATTAGTGGTCCATTTATTTGGAACATTTTAATGGACGTCCTTCTGCGACGACTCGAAGCGCACTGCACTTTTAGTGCATACGCTGACGACCTGTTGCTACTCATTGAAGAGAACTCCAGATCTCAATTGGAATTCAAAGGCGCCAAACTTATGGAGATAGTTGGAGGATGGGGTATTGAAGTAGGCGTCTCAGTCTCGGTAGCTGTTGCTTCTGATGTCCAGATACTTTGACGAGTAGAAAAACCAAAAAATTCACTCTTTGAAATATTTTATATCGTGATCCTTCCGAAACTCGTTAGCGCCAAAAACAATGACGATTAGGAAAATCAAAAAATTTACAATATTCGCAATATTATGTTATAAGGAAACGATATTCTGCAATACGAAATTACTTCAAACAAATTGTAGACAGAGTTAGCAATAACATTGTTAACTCCAAAAATACTCCGATTCCTCGCATATCCGTGATATGGATAAAATAGCTCCCTTGAGGTATTACTCAAGCAACACTCTTCTTCAAAGAGTCAAATGATAGCGAGGCCAATATATCTGCCACGACTGTTGGCTTCGATGCGAGGTCGTCGATGTCAATATTTACTCCTCCTCCCAAGAACTGCTAATAATGGCTGCTTATGCAAGGCGAAATTATCAATATTCGCATTAAATTTTATAGAAACGATATTCAGCAACACGAATTACCCAATCAAAATTCATTTAAGACGGATAAGCCAAAAACATTGTTAGCTCCAAAAACACTCCGATCAACCCATAAAGAAATCCCCAGCAACAGCTTCGTTATACTTTGCATATCTCTGATTTGGATGAGATAGCTCAATTTATTGAGCAGAGTGTTGCATGCTGGGAGAATTAAAAATGTGCACAATGTTCCAAACAACTGGCAATACGCTCAGTGTTAGTTCTTATAGAACGGAACTCTTTCTTCACATTTAAAATGTGAGAAAGAAAAAAAAAAAAAAAAATGTTCCAAACAACTGGCAATATGCTCAGTGTTAGTTCTTATAGAACGGAACTCTTTCTTCACATTTAAAATGTGAGAAAGAAAAAAAAAAAAAAAAAATGTTCCAAACTACTGGCAATACGCTCAGTGTTAGTTCTTATAGAACGGAACTCTTTCTTCACATTTAAAATGTGAGAAAGAAAAAAAAAAAAAAAAATGTTCCAAACTACTGGCAATACGCTCAGTGTTAGTTCTTATAGAACGGAACTCTTTCTTCACATTTAAAATGTAAGAAAGAAAAAAAAAAAAAAAAAAAAAAAAAAGTTCCAAACAACTGGCAATACGCTCAGTGTTAGTTCATATAGAACGGAACTCTTTCTTCACATTTAAAATGTGAGAAAGAAAAAAAAAAAAAAAATGTTCCAAACAACTGGCAATACGCTCAGTGTTAGTTCTTATAGAACGGATCTCTTTCTTCACATTTAAAATGTGAGAAAGAAAAAAAAAAAAAAAAATGTTCCAAACTACTGGCAATACGCTCAGTGTTAGTTCATATAGAACGGAACTCTTTCTTCACATTTAAAATGTGAGAAAGAAAAAAAAAAAATGTTCCAAACAACTGGCAATACGCTCAGTGTTAGTTCTTATAGAACGGAACAATCTCTCAATTTTCCACTCTCCGCTGGACTCCATCAATTCCACCATTCGAAAGAGGCGTAAAATGTCTATTGAAGCAGAGCGAGTGCGGCTGGGAAAGCTCTTAGACGAAATCAACAAAGATCCGCCGCCCCGGTGGCACACGGGCTCGCTCATGTGGCTGGACGTTGATGAGCTACAATGCAATGCGTTATCAAAATACTTTTGTCTACCATTGTACAATATAAGTAAATTTATGAATGTCACTAAAGGTCAGGTTAAAATACAGCGATCAACCCCTACTATTTTGAGGTATCTAAATTACCATTAATTTCGGGAGCTTTGGCAGGATATTTCATTATAAGCATTACAAAATTTGTTTAGCTCAATTCTTTTTATAGAAACGGTATTCTGCAACACGAAACACCCAGTCAAAATTCATTTTAGAAGGATAAGCAAATAAAATTGTTAACTCCAAAAACACTCCGATCACACCTTATAAAAAATTCTCAGCAACAGCTTCGTTATACTTTGCATATTGGGGCAAATCTCGGCAGGATATTCTCCCGTCAGAAATGAAATCGTCATGAAGATCACAACGATGCAATAAACGTGTACAACACACGACTTGACATTGACACAATCATACAGAACAAATATTATATATCGTGATGCTTCCGAACAAGCAAGATACGATTAAATATTTTGTTATTTAAGGGTTGCCAAATGAATAATAAAAAATTGGTATTTATAAATCTTTTAAAATACTTTATATCGTGATACTTCCGATTCTTATTCGCGCCAAGGACTATATGATGCGCAATTATCAATATTCGCAATATTATATTATATGGAAACGATACTCTGAAGCACGAAACTTACTCCAAAAACTGTATCGAACGCTTTCTGCATCCAGATACTTTGACGAGTAGAAAAACCAAAAAATTCACTCTTTGAAATATTTTATATCGTGATTCTTCCGAAACTCGTTAGCGCCAAAAACAATGACGATTAGTAAAATCAAAAAATTTACAATATTCGCATTATATTAGAAGGAAACGATATTCTGCAACACGAAATTACTTCAAACAAATTTTAGACAGAGTTAGCAATAACATTAACTCCAAAAATACTCCGATTATACTAAAAACATTCCATGCACAGCTGAGCCATTCCTCGCATATCCGTGATATGGATAATATGGCTCCCTTGAGGTATTACCCAAGCAACACTCTTCTACAAAGAGTCAAATGATAGCGAGGCCACTATATCTGCCACGACTGTTGACTTCGATGCGAGGCGTCGATGTCAATATTTACTCCTCCTCCCAAGAACTGCTAATAATGGCTGCTTATGCAAGGCGCAATTATCAATATTCGCATTAAAATTTATAGAAACGATATTCAGCAACACGAATTACCCAATCAAAATTCATTTAAGACGGATAAGCCAAAAACATTGTTAGCTCCAAAAACACTCCGATCAACCCATAAAGAAATCCCCAGCAACAGCTTCGTTATACTTTGCATATCTCTGATTTGGATGAGATAGCTCAATTTATTGAGCAGAGTGTTGCATGCTGGGAGGATTAAAAATGTGCACAATGTTCCAAACAACTGGCAATATGCTCAGTGTTAGTTCTTATAGAACGGAACTCTTTCTTCACATTTAAAATGTGAGAAAGAAAAAAAAAAAAAAATGTTCCAAACAACTGGCAATATGCTCAGTGTTAGTTCTTATAGAACGGAACTCTTTCTTCACATTTAAAATGTGAGAAAGGAAAAAAAAAAATGTTCCAAACAACTGGCAATACGCTCAGTGTTAGTTCTTATAGAACGGAACTCTTTCTTCACATTTAAAATGTGAGAAAGAAAGAAAAAAAAAAAAAAAAATGTTCCAAACAACTGGCAATACGCTCAGTGTTAGTTCATATAGAACGGAACTCTTTCTTCACATTTAAAATGTGAGAAAGAAAAAAAAAAAATGTTCCAAACAACTGGCAATACGCTCAGTGTTAGTTCTTATAGAACGGAACAATCTCTCAATTTTCCACTCTCCGCTGGACTCCATCAATTCCACCATTCGAAAGAGGCGTAAAATGTCTATTGAAGCAGAGCGAGTGCGGCTGGGAAAGCTCTTAGACGAAATCAACAAAGATCCGCCGCCCCGGTGGCACACGGGCTCGCTCATGTGGCTGGACGTTGATGAGCTACAATGCAATGCGTTATCAAAATACTTTTGTCTACCATTGTACAATATAAGTAAATTTATGAATGTCACTAAAGGTCAGGTTAAAATACAGCGATCAACCCCTACTATTTTGAGGTATCTAAATTACCATTAATTTCGGGAGCTTTGGCAGGATATTTCATTATAAGCATTACAAAATTTCTTTAGCTCAATTCTTTTTATAGAAACGGTATTCTGCAACACGAAACACCCAGTCAAAATTCATTTTAGAAGGATAAGCAAATAAAATTGTTAACTCCAAAAACACTCCGATCACACCTTATAAAAAATTCTCAGCAACAGCTTCGTTATACTTTGCATATTGGGGCAAATCTCGGCAGGATATTCTCCCGTCAGAAATGAAATCGTCATGAAGATCACAACGATGCAATAAACGTGTACAACACACGACTTGACATTGACACAATCATACAGAACAAATATTATATATCGTGATGCTTCCTAACAAAGATCATGCGATTGACTAATATGTAATTTAAGGGTTGTCAAATGAATAGAGAAAAATTTGTATATATAAATCTTTTAAAATACTTTATATCGTGATACTTCCGATTCTTATTCGCGCCAAGGACTATATGATGCGCAATTATCAATATTCGCAATATTATATTATATGGAAACGATACTCTGAAGCACGAAACTTACTACAAACGAGTAGAAAAACCAAAAAATTCACTCTTTGAAATATTTTATATCGTGATTCTTCCGAAACTCGTTAGCGCCAAAAACAATGACGATTAGTAAAATCAAAAAATTTACAATATTCGCAATATTATATTAGAAGGAAACGATATTCTGCAACACGAAATTACTTCAAATTTTAGACAGAGTTAGCAATAACATTAACTCCAAAAATACTCCGATTATACTAAAAACATTCCATGCACAGCTGAGCCATTCCTCGCATATCCGTGATATGGATAATATGGCTCCCTTGAGGTATTACCCAAGCAACACTCTTCTACAAAGAGTCAAATGATAGCGAGGCCACTATATCTGCCACGACTGTTGACTTCGATGCGAGGCGTCGATGTCAATATTTACTCCTCCTCCCAAGAACTGCTAATAATGGCTGCTTATGCAAGGCGCAATTATCAATATTCGCATTAAAATTTATAGAAACGATATTCAGCAACACGAATTACCCAATCAAAATTCATTTAAGACGGATAAGCCAAAAACATTGTTAGCTCCAAAAACACTCCGATCAACCCATAAAGAAATCCCCAGCACAGCTTCGTTATACTTTGCATATCTCTGATTGGATGAGATAGCTCAATTTATTGAGCAGAGTGTTGCATGCTGGGAGGATTAAAAATGTGGCACAATGTTCCAAACAACTGGCAATATGCTCAGTGTTAGTTCTATAGAACGGAACTCTTTCTTCACATTTAAAATGTGAGAAAGAAAAAAAAAAAAAAATGTTCCAAACAACTGGCAATATGCTCAGGTGTTAGTTCTTATAGAAACGGAACTCTTTCTTCACATTTAAAATGTGAGAAAGAAAAAAAAAAAAAAAAAATGTTCCAAACTACTGGCAATACGCTCAGTGTTAGTTCTTATAGAACGGAACTCTTTCTTCACATTTAAAATGTGAGAAAGCTTTTCACATTTAAAATTAAAAAAAAAAAAAATATGTTCCAAACAACTGGCAATACGCTCAGTGTTAGTTCTTATAGAACGGAACTCTTTCTTCACATTTAAAATGTGAGAAAGAAAAAAAAAAAAAAAAAAATGTTCCAAACTACTGGCAATACGCTCAGTGTTAGTTCTTATAGAATGGAACCTTTCTTCACATTTAAATGTGAGTAAGAAAAAAAAAAAAAAAAAAAAAATGTGTTCCAAACAACTGGCAATACGCTCAGTGTTAGTTCTTATAGAACGGAACTCTTTCTTCACATTTAAAATGTGAGAAAGAAAAAAAAAAAAAAAAAAAAAAAGTGTTCCAGACAACTGGCAATACGCTCAGTGTTAGTTCTTATAGAACGGAACAATCTCTCCATTTTCCACAAAAATAGAAAAAGCAGAATTCAGAGTTTTAAATCCTCATGAATTCTAAATTGCAAATCAACTGGAGATTTGCATTGTGGGCAAGCCACAGAGAGAATGAGCTCTCAAGCGAAAGTTGTCGCCTTTTATACCCTTTTGGAGGCCTGCTTCGATTACATAATGTTGTGCAACTCTGTAGACAGAGTTGCAAATTGGAACAGCTGATGCCATTTAGACATTTGAAACTATCGACATTTGAAAAGCGAGAGATCTAGTTTTTTCAGCTCTTTTATTTTGAAATTATTTTTTTTGGATCAAATTTACACCAGAAAGCTGGTGATAGGATCTTATGGGTTAAATATTGAACGAACATAGACACATAGAGTCAGGCAACGCGAAGCTTATTTCTCGAGTATGCAAATATACAAGAACGTGGCAGTTGCAAGCAGCAAACGTTTTTCCTATACATATACATATACATATACATATACATATACATATACATATACATATACATATATGTACATATACATATACATATGCATATGTGTACATATTAAGCGTTTATTCCGTGCATACGGACAGCCAGCTATCAGTATCTTAAATAAGGCAGTGGCCTTGATAGTAAATGCGATGGTTTTGTTAAAAGTATGTAACAGTCAGAAGGAGGCGTGGGAGACGCGTCGATCTCAGAAACTATAAGAGATAAACACTAAAGACAAAGAGTCTATTGGTTTTGTGCAATGTCCGTCCGTCGGTCCGTCTGTCCGTATGAACGCAATATTTTTCGGCGCTACTAGAGCTAGAAACTTGAAATTTGGAACATATACTCATGTATGCTCCCGAATTATAAAGTATAAAAATTTTCCCGATCCGCCCACTAGGGGCGTGGCAAATCGGAAAACTCTTCCGCCCATAGTCAAGTTATCATACTAGATGATGAGCTAGAGAGTTGCAATTTGGAATGTATACTCGGGGTGACAACGCAAGTTCAAAAAGCTATGGCGGATATATCTACGCCCATTGGGGGCGTGGCAAATCGGACCTGAATATATAGTGATTTTTCAAATTGTGCTATAATTTGAACACTATTGACACTAGATACTTGAAATTTTGCATGTATACTCGGGTTGACAACCCAAGATCAATGAGCTATGGTAGATATATCTACGCCCACAGGGGGCGTGGCAAACCGCAAAAGTCTATATCTCCTACAGTTTTTGAGCTAGAAGCTTGAAAATTGGATGGTTGAGTTACTATTGTCCTCCTCTATCGATGACCCAAAAATGATTTCAGCCTGTTTGGGGGCGTGGCATATCGAAAAGTACCCTGTAATTTTCGCATTTTTGGAATGTAAGCAACCAAATTTTGCAGTCATGTTAGCCTCGGCTCTTTCTAAGAACTGGCCAAAAATTATGCGTTTACGCCCACTGAGGGCGTGGCAAATCGGCAAAGAAGTTTGTTGTGGACAACTGCATAATTCATGCAAATAAAAGCTTAGTAGCAATTGCTAAGATGGCAAAAAGCATTTTAACATAAATTTAATAATATTAATAAATTTAAAAAAATAAAATTTATAAGTTTTCGATTAATAAATAAAAAGTTTCCAGCGGGATTCGAACCTAGGTCTTTTGAAAATAACATGTAATCGTTAGCTAAACCTAAATAAATTCACAGCTGATCAGCTGATCAGCAGCTTGTGACGAAACAAAACAATACAATCGCAATTCTTGCAATATATATACACACTTGGATGTGAACGTACAAACATCTGTGTACACATACATATATATATGCATACATAGAAAAACTGCTTGCCACGCAGCGTGGCAAATCGGAAATGTTGTTTTAGTTTTTTCTTAAATTCACAATTCATATGCGTATGTTATTATCAATTGGATTTTATAATAAGTATACAAATATACAAATAAATTAAAAAATAATAATTTTTGAAAAAAAAAAAAAAATAATAATAATAAAAACGTTTCTGGGGGACTCGAACCCACGCACCTAAGTATAGCTCGCATAGCACTTACCACCGGCGCCACCGCCGTGGTCTGAGCTTCGTTAACTAAAACCAAAAAAGGCATTGCTAGAACGCCTTTTGACAAAACTAAAGTAACGATCGAAAAATTCCCAATTCAGTCACAATTCTTAGAATATTCTGGCATGCAAACTTTTGTATGCATGCATAGAAAATTGTGTGTATACTCGTATAGTGTGTACATGTGTAAATCTGTATGTATGTACATATGTATGTGTCGGAGCGCACTATATGTGATTGTTGCTGCGTACTGCACGTGTGCGCTGTGTGTGTGTGTGTTGATGTATATGGGAATTCTGGTGTTCACCAGAATTCATAATTTCATCATATCAATAATGTTGCATCAGTCGCTAATTGCGCTCTGATTGGTTCTTTGCATTTTGTCGCTTTAATAAGTACCGTTTTAGCGAGACGACAGCGCTACAACGCTGTCGTCGAGTGTGGTTCGGAGCTATGCAGAAGAATAACACTAGCATTGAGAGGCAGTTTAGAAATGAACGTGGAAGCATAAGCACCGAAACTCGCTTCGCTAAGTACGCTATTATGGACCAAATGAATTCAATTCCGACATCAGAAGTGGGATCGGCGCCACCCCCTATATTTACTGAAGAACAGTGGCGCGTAATTTTGCAAATGCAAAATCAAAATATGTTGGAGTTTGCAAAAACAATGCAAGCTTCTACATCAGAACAACAACAAAAGCGTGAGGTCACATTGCCGAAATTCTTTACCAACGCCGCTGGCGTAGACGCTTCAAAGAGGTGTGCAACTGCAGATATTATTTTAACTGAACAGCCGCTAGAAGGAAGCAAGCTTATTATGGCATTAAGCAATGCAATGGAGGGCAGTGCATCCCAATGGCTAACGGAAATCTCCTACCCTGGCATGAAGTGGAGCGAGTTTAAAGAATTGTTCCTTCATCGATACGAAAGCAATGAAACACCAGCAGCAATGTTTTTGCATTTGTTAAGCAGTCGTCCGGCTAATGAAGAGTGCTTGACAGTATATGCCAGCCGCTTGGTCTCATCGCTAACTACGGCCTGGAAGGACAAAAACATAGAGGAGATCGCCGTTTCTGTTGCGCTTGCACATATGGCAAATATGGACCGCCGTTTGCAACGAATTGTATTCACTTCAAGGGTGCAAACAAGAAGTGATTTGCAATTGGAATTGAAGGCTTACAATTTTCAAAAGCATCGCGATACCGGCCGTGATCTCAGCCCTGGACCTGACAATAAAAGGCGAAAAATGTCAACCATGCTGTGCCATTTCTGCGGACAACCCGGACACAAAATGGCAGAATGCAGAAAAAAAAACGCGATGCGAGGCCGACGCGAAAACCCAACGAGAGAAGACCCGGGTTACCTGCTTCAAGTGTGGCCAACCCGGGCATTTTGCGAACCGATGCTCTGGAAGTGACGTCCCAACAAAGCAAAAGAATGTAAACCAGTGCTTTGTGTCTGAGCCAACAGGAGTCATGTTACATCGAGGTGAGAGCTACCCAATTTGCTTCGACTCTGGTGCCGAATGTTCCTTGATAAGAGAAAAGATAAGTGACCGATTGTCTGGAAAGCGCATGAATAATATAGTAATGCTAAAAGGTATCGGTGATGCCGGTATTTATAGTACTATGCAAATTCTCAGTCAGGTTATTATTAATGAAAACATGATAGAAATATTATTTCACGTTGTTCGAGATGAGGACTTGAAGAATGATGTCATCATTGGACGTGAAGTCCTTAATCAAGGTTTCAATGTTGTGCTCTCACCGAATGTGTTTAAAGTTATAAAATCAAAATCTGTAAATATTTGTGCCGCTACTGATTCTCCAATTAATATTGATGAAATTGATACCGATTTGACAAATGCTGATAAAAACAAATTAATAAATTTAATTAAAAATTATACCTCAGCATTCTCTAAAGGGATTCCAAACACACGAGTTAATACAGGCGAACTGAGAATTCGACTAATTGACCCCAACAAAACTGTGCAACGTCGGCCGTATAGGCTCAGTCCGGAAGAGAGAGAGATAGTGCGTGAGAGGTTAAGAGAGTTACTCAGATGTAACATTATCCGCCAAAGTTGTTCTCCGTATGCAAGTCCTATGTTGCTTGTAAAAAAGAAAAATGGGTCCGAACGTTTATGTATTGACTACAGAGAATTAAACTCAAATACCGTCGCTGACAAATACCCCTTGCCCCTCATTAGTGACCAGATTGATAGGTTGCGTGGTTCGTATTACTTTACTTGTTTAGATATGGCTAGTGGTTTTCACCAAATTCCGATTCACCCTGATTCCGTTGAATATACTGCATTTGTGACTCCGGATGGCCAATACGAATTTCTTACAATGCCTTTCGGACTACGTTTTTCAAAGGACAGTTATGCAAGCTTTAGGCAATCTTGCATATTCATACGTAATTGTCTATATGGACGACATTATGATCGTGTCACCAACAATTGAGTTAGGGTTGGAAAGATTAAGAACAGTATTGAACGTTCTGACAAGGGCGGGATTTATCTTCAATATTTCGAAATGTTCTTTTCTGAAAACAAAGGTACAGTATTTGGGTTTCGAAGTAAAAGCTGGCGAGATTAGGCCAAACTCACAGAAGACTACTGCATTAAGTTTATTACCACCTCCGCAGACTGTTTCCAGTTTGCGACAGTTTATTGGTCTGGCTTCCTACTTTCGCAAGTTTGTACCCGATTTCGCCAAAATAATGAAGCCACTCTATTCTCTTACGTCAGGAAAAGGAAGTATTGTCTGGAATGTTGAACTCGAGAATATTCGAAAAAAAAATAGTAACTGTCCTTACAAATGAACCTGTTTTGGTAATTTTTGACCCACAATACCCCATTGAGTTACACACTGATGCCAGTTCCTGTGGATATGGTGCAATACTCCTACACCGTATTAATGGTAGTCCTCATGTGGTGGAATATTTTAGCAAAACAACTTCGTCCTCTGAAGCTAGATATCACTCATATGAGTTAGAAACATTGGCTGTGGTTGCTTCTGTAAGACACTTTCGTCATTATCTGCTTGGGCGAAAGTTTGTGGTATACACCGATTGTAATTCACTTAAGGCTTCACGGACAAAGATAGACTTAACACCAAGAGTTCATCGCTGGTGGGCCTATCTGCAATTATTCGATTTTGATATCCAATATAGAGAGGGAAAACGCATGGCTCATGCAGACTTCTTTTCCAGGAATCTAGTTCCTTCAAAGCCACAACTGGTGCTAGAAAAAATCACCGAGAAGCGAGTAAACTTAGCTGAAATTTCAAGTGAGTGGCTTCTTACTGAACAGAAATTAGATCCAGAGATTGTAGAAATAGTCCGTAAGCTCAATTCCAACGAGCAACAAGACGATTTAATTAAATCTTATGATTTAAGGAAAGGTATCTTACATCGCAAGATTCAAAGAAACAGTAGAACACGTTGTCTACCGGTGGTGCCACGAACATTTAGATGGTCCACGAGTCAGTTATGCACCTTGGTTGGCAGAAAACTCTTGACAAGGTTTACCAATATTATTGGTTTCATAACATGAATAAATATGTTCGCAAATTTGTAAACAACTGCATAACTTGTAGAACTTCCAAGTCACCTTCTGGGAAAATACAAGCTGAGCTCCATCCAATCGCGAAGGTGAACATCCCTTGGCATACTGTTCACATAGATATTTCTGGAAAGTTGAGTGGTAAAAGCGACCTAAAAGAATATGTCATCGTTCAGATTGATGGCTTCACGAAATTTGCACACCTTTATCACACCCTTAAAATAGACACCGAAAGCTGCGTTAAGGCCTTAAAAGCCCCAATTGTCCTATTCGGGCTACCAAATCGTATCGTAGCTGACCAGTTTCAAGTTCTCGATTCTCTGAATTTTGTTCCTCACAAAATATAAAACTTCATCTAATTGCAACTGGGGCAAGTCGTGCAAACGGCCAAGTTGAGCGTGTTATGAGTACGCTCAAAAATTTACTAACTGCGGTGGATTCGAGTCAAAGATCCTGGCAAGATGCACTTGGCGAGGTTCAGCTTGCATTAAATTGCACAGTTAGTCGTGAAACTGAAGCGAGCCCGTTGGAAATGTTGATAGGAAAAGAGGCTCGACCGCTAGGGTTAATTCCACCAGTATACTGGTGTGTGGGCGTGGTTCAATTTTGAAAAAAAAAATTCGAAATTCTAAAAAACTCATACTAATATGTGTGCAAAATTTCAAGCTTCTATCTCTTCAGGGACAATTTGTGCCAAAAAATCGGGCTTTTTACCCATAGTGCAGTAGACACAAAAATCGAAATTGATTTGAACAGTGTTCGGACTCGTGCCAGTAATAAGATGAAGAGTTTGGCTGATTATGGTAAACAACGCTTTGACAAAACCAAGGCCGTGATTGTAAGGCATAATGTTGGTGACTATGTTCTGTTAAGAAACGAGGAGAGACACCAAATGAAATTAGACCCGAAATTTAAGGGCCCATTTTTGGTTACCGAAGTCCTGGAAGGAGACAGGTATATGTAAAAGTCGTTTACAAATAAACGACTTTACAAATACTGTCACGAGGACATTAGAAGAATTCCAGATGGTAAAATTCCTGATGAATTGGATATTGATAACGAAAATCAGAGCTCATCAGAGAATATAGTTGAGACTGAGAGTGTTCCGTCCAAGTGAGACGACGAATTAAATTTATTGTTTTGTTTTATTTGTCTTTTTATATATTGAACATTCATTTTCTGGCGCACGTTCATTTGAAAGTTAAGCAAATACTTTGCTGTTTTGTTGAAATTGCATAGTGCAAGTACAATGATTAATTGTTTTGTTAAAATTTAAGTGAATTTATGAATTCTGTTAAAGAAAAAGAAGATACTCTGTATGTTATGGTTAAGAATAAAGCTTAAGTTCAGTTTATGTTATGAAACACAAAAGATGTCTTTGAATTTGATATTTGGACATTACACGAGGATGTGTGAGTGTCAGAATGGTTATCCGTCTAAGAGAGACGATGGTTATCCGTCTAAGAGAGACGATGGTTATCCGTCTATGAGAGACGATGGTTATCCGTCTATGAGAGGCGATGGTTATCCGTCTAAGAGAGACGATGGTTATCCGTCTAAGAGAGACGATGGTTATCCGTCTATGAGAGACGATGGTTATCCGTCTATGAGAGGCGATGGTTATCCGTCTAAGAGAGACGATGGTTATCCGTCTAAGAGAGACGATGGTTATCCGTCTATGAGAGACGATGGTTATCCGTCTAAGAGAGACGATGGTTATCCGTCTAAGAGAGACGATGAATTCAGTTAAAAATCTTTTGTTACATAAGAAATTTGAATCTAAAATTGGGAGTACTACACGAGGACGTGTCAAGGTCAGGATGGCCGTGTCGGAGCGCACTGTATGTGATTGTTGCTGCGTACTGCACGTGTGCGCTGTGTGTGTGTGTGTTGATGTATATGGGAATTCTGGTGTTCACCAGAATTCATAATTTCATCATATCAATAATGTTGCATCAGTCGCTAATTGCGCTCTGATTGGTTCTTTGCATTTTGTCGCTTTAAGAAGTACCGTTTTAGCGAGACGACAGCGCTACAACGCTGTCGTCGAGTGTGGTTCGGAGCTATGCAGAAGAATAACACTAGCATTGAGAGGCAGTTTAGAAATGAACGTGGAAGCATAAGCACCGAAACTCGCTTCGCTAAGTACGCTATTATGGACCAAATGAATTCAATTCCGACATATGTATGTATGTATAGGAAAAACGTTTGTTGCTTGCCATGTACATACGTTTGCTAATTGCCGAAATATTTCGTTAATTAAATGTTTATTAAATAAATAAGATGCACTTATGGGAACACAGTATTTCGCAGTTAGTTGCCCCTAACTGTAACGTTCTTACTTGTTTTTCTTTAATTTAATTTATATTTTTATATATATTATAAAAGGATTCCTGCCATCTTAACAATTATTACGAATCTTCTTTATATGCGCACGCATATGAATTATGCAGTTAACTTTAGCAAACTTCATTGCCTTTTTGCCAACCCTCTAGTGGACATAGACCGTAACGTAATTGTTGAATTTTGAAAATTTCTGTAGGCTGTATTTCGATATGCCACAACGTGAAAAAGACACGTTAATAAAATGTTTCACAATTTTGCACAATTTTTCATTCACCGATTGAAGTGATCATCAGTAATTAAACCATACAAATTTGAAGCTTCTATGTAGCACTCAAACTGTTGGAGAGACTTGCAAGATTCTTGTTTTAGTTACCCTTAAACCTGCTTGTTTGCGGCCATCTCTTTGGTTCCATCTTTTCATTCAACAATGTTCTGTTTATGCATGGGAGATAATATCCCAGGCACAGCTCAAGTAGCAGTTATGGCCGCAGCACGCCTCTTCCACTCTTGCCACGCCCTATTGGCCGCCCAGTTCGCCTGTCGAGTTTTGATTTATTTGGCCGGCTAGCAGACAAAAGCCGCGGCCGTGGGAGGCTGGCGCATCGCTGATGAGTTGGGTGGCGGCAACTTGGCCCGTCCTAGCCTGGTCAACCTATCGCCCTCTCACCCCTTCTAAGCCATTTCACGTAGCTGGCCATAAGCGCCTTTTCACTGCAGACTTGGCCCAATAGGCGTGTCTCAGTGGCGGGGCATAAACTACACGCGCAGACAATTGCTCCGAACTAAGAGCGATAAATAATTTCATCGTTGTTGCTGCTGCTGCTGCTGCTGCTGCTGCTGTTGCTGTTGCTGTTGCTGTTGTTGTGGTTCTGTTTGAGTTGCTGTTGCTGTTGTTTCGCTTTCATAATTCTAAATACTGCTCTCTCGTTCTGATCAAACGTCATACTAAGCCTATTTCCATGTTGTGGCATCAACTGCCACCCACTCCACCCACAGCAACCACATCACCAGCCCACTAGCGGCCCTCCCTCCCATCGCATTCGGTTTGTTAGCTGCTTTTTATGATTTACGCAGACAATTTTGACGCGCCTCCCAGCTCTTTGGTCAGTTGGGTAAAACTTACAGCTGCCCCTTCCCTTACGCCCACACCCCCGCCCCAACTCTCTCTCTCTCGCTCTCTTTCACGCCCCTTTCGCTTCCCTTTCTCAGACCTTTTCATTGTTATTGCTGTAGTAGTCTTTGTTTTGTAGGTGTGTTCAGTGCTTTTGTTTAGTTCACGTTTTGTTTTTGTTTTTGTTTTTGTATTCTCTTTTTATTTTTATTTTTATTTTTTTCTGTATTTCCTTGATGCCCGTGTCCTCAACTGGAACTACAAATTTGATCAAAAGCGTTGCCTGATTAATGAATTGATAAAGTCCGAGCTGTGCTCACATGCTGGCCATGTAGTCCTCGCATTTGCTAATTAACATTCGCCCTCGCCGGGTTTCGCGGCTGGTGCTTGACATTTTCATTATGGGCCCAATGATTTGTGCCCGACGATAAGCCTGCTTTGTCCAGAGTTGTGGCCTTTGACTAATATTGGATGAAGATTAAGGTGGTTTTTAATTAATTAGTGGAGCAGTCAAGGCAGCTGGCCGCATAAAAGCGAAAATTGCATCCTCCGCCAAGTGCTGCAGCGAAGCTCATAAAAATTAAAACCAGAAAGATAAGATGAACATTGTTAAATACACTCCCAAACCGTACTTATAGCTAACAGTTATTTTCCTAATGGAGTTATACGATAGAAGAGCCATGGGCTAATCAGTCAAGATTGGTTCAGAAGCGAATAACTCGATCGATATTTTCGGTTGAATTTTTTAAAATAAAATAGAAATGTAAATACTATAATCTGAATAGCATCTGAGGAGAAGAAGTTTAGAAAGTATTTTAATAATTGTTGATATGCTTATGTAGTAGTATTTGTAATATTTAAAAAAAGAATAGAAATGGTAATAGTACTAGTAATAGTAGTAGTAGTAGTATTAGTAGTAATAGTATTGTAGTAGCAAATAGTAGTAGTATTAGTAGTAGTAGTAGTAGTAGTAGTAGTAGTAGTAGTAGTAGTAGTAGTAGTAGTAGTAGTAGTAGTAGTAGTAGTAGTAGTAGTAGTAGGAGTAGGAGTAGTAGTACTAGTAGTAGTAGTAGTAGTAGTAGTAGTAGTAGGAGTATTAATAGTAGGAGTAGTAGTAGTAGTAGTAGTAGTAGGAGTAGTAGTAGTAGGAGTAGTAGTAGTAGTAGTAGTCGTCTTCTGTCTAGTCGTATTGTAGTATGTATTCGTGTAGTCGTCGTCGTCGTCGTCTCGTACGGCGTCGTCTCTAAATCTCGTCGTAGTCGTCGTCGTCGTCGTCAGTCGGAGTAGAGTCGTCGTAGTCCTAATGTTGTCGCAAGTAGAGGTACTCAGTTACAGAAAAATTATATAGTCATATAAACAACAAATTTATAGCACTACGCCTTAAATCGAGTTCTATTACACAGTTCTTTTCCCATAATGTTAAAAAGGGGCAAAAAATGCAATATATATGTATATTAATGTACTAACATCTACTATTAGGGTCAACGATATTTTACATCAGAAAATATTTTTTTTGGGCAGTATAAGATTTTTGGGTATTTCGTCAGAGTTTCCATTAAGTTTTTAAGTGTAGGAATGGACCTGCAAGTGGCAAACTAGTTTCGGTCAAAAACACTCATAGACACTCACGAAGCGCTCGTAGATATGTATGTACATGTATGTATGTTCGTACAACTCTCAAGCAACTCCTAATCAAGTGCCCCCCGAGGAGTCGTAAACAAAGCCAACGGGCTACAAATGTAAAAATATGCACGTGGGCGATAGTCGCACACACACACGCAGAGTTAGAAAGAGAGATAAAGATAGATAGAGAGAGAGAGAGAGTGTGGGAGAGAGTGTGAGAGAGAGAGGGGAGAGAGAGAGAGAGAGAGAAAACTAGCATTTAAAAAGCATGTAAAGTGCTCTGTGCGGAATAATCCGCCTGATATAGTATACTTTTAAGCATACATAGTACAACTACATACATATGTACATATATGAGTAGGCCATAAAGAGCAAGCATTATATTATTATTGAACTAATAGAGCAAGTAAGCTTGTACACTTCTTGCCGATGTTGGGTTACGATATACATACATACAAATTTGATTTTTTGACTTTAGATGCAAATATGTAAGTCAATAATGCAAAAAGTACAATTTTTTTAAAATGGGAATCTGTTTAATACTATTTCTTTAATTTATATATTTAAAATATATATATAAACAAGTAAGAAAGCTGTAGTCGAGACTGCTCGACTACGAAATCCCCTGAGCCCTTCTTCGAACGAATAATGTTCCAAGAATTATTCGATTCGTTTCTGCACGCATAGACGCTGATCTACGCTTGTAGGCATGTATGTGTGTATGCATGTGTGTAAGCATTGCAAGCGTCTTGCTGTCTCGCTGCCTTTGTTGCTGCGTCGCATTGGTTTTGATGAGAAAACTTTGATGATTAATAATTCTATTTCTAGATGGACAATCGTATTGATTTCTTCAGATTATGATTATGATATTCATATCTATATGCAAAACCAAACTACATGTCTCTAGTATTTGAAATGCATTTTTTTCACATTTGGGTGGTGGTGGGGCGAAGTGGGGACTTGAATCCAAAATCTGACAAAAACCGAAATTGTAATAAATTAGTATCTATATATATGCAGAAGACTTGGAGACTCTAACTCTAAAAATGAATTAGCTAGAATTTTATAACAGGTTCCCGATAAGTTCGTTTATCGATAACTTTGCAAATATACAAGTTATCGAATTTCTGAAACAAACTCGTACTGCGCGTGCAATATACGAACCTAACACAAAAAGAATGAACTCTCTAGCTTTTGTATCTTCGGAAATCGACGCGTTCATACATACGGACGGACGGACGGACGGACGGACGGACAGACGGACAGGGCTAGATCAACTTATTTTTTTATGCTGATCAAGAATATATATACTTTATGGGGTCTGCCACGCCTCCTTCTGCCTGTTACATACATTTAACAAAACCATTATACCCTGATTTCCCATTTTCAATGGGCTCAGGGTATAAAAAAAAATAAATATATATATATATATATATATTCAATATGTAACAAATAAATCAACATACATTTGTATATCGATAGATGTATGTATGTATGTATGTATGTACATACAATAAAAAATAAATTAAAACAAGTAAGAAGGCTCTAGTCGAGACGGCTCGACTACGAGATCCCCTGAACCCTGCCAAAAAGTGATACTCTTCTTCTTTGCGCGCGCTCTGCTAACTGCGCAGTTGCTGCCGTGGCTTGGGGGTGGGTTGGGCTATACTTTGGACGCTCATAACTCCATTTCTAGATGGACTATCTTTATGAAATTTTCAAAGTAGATTAAGAGTATCTAAATCTATCTATATGCCAAATTGCAAGTCTCTAGTATTTGAAATGCGTTTTTTTCAAATTGGGGGCGAAGGGGGCGTGGCATCCAAAATCTGTAAATTACATAATCTGCGTATCCATAATATCTATATAAATAAACAAACTTGAAGTCTCTAGCTGAAACAGTGTAGAAGTTATGCCCAAAAAACCTAAAAAATGGAAACGAATTTTCGATTTTTTATCGATAATTTGGAAATGGGATGAGTTATCGAAAAAACAAAATAAACTCGTACTGCGTAGCTAACATACGCATGTTCATGTGAAATTTCAGCTCTCTAGCTTTTGTAGTTTCCGAAATCTCGACGTTCATACGGACGGACGGACGGACGGACGGACGGACGGACGGACGGACGGACGGACGGACGGACGGACGGACAGACGGACAGGGCTCAATCAACTTATTTTTTTATGCTGATCAAGAATATATATACTTTATGGGGTCTGCGACTTCTCCTTCTGCCTGTTACATACATTTTCACAAAACCATTATACCCTGAATTCCCATTTTCAATGGGTTCAGGGTATAACAAGTAAGAAAGCTTTAGTGTAATGCTTCGTTTCGATTCTCCACGCGCAAGAAACTATACATGCAAAAACACGAGCACACACACACGCTGATGTACGCTTTTACGCCTTTATGTGTGTAAGCATTGCAAGCGGCTTGCTGTCTCGCTGCCTTTGTTCTGTTTCTAGGTGGACAATCGTATTGATCTCTTCAGATTATGAATATGATATTCATATCTATATGCTTAACCAAAATGCATGCCTCTAGTATTTGAAATGAATTTTTTACACATTTGGGGGTGTGGGGGCGAATTGGGGAACGGAATCCAAAATCTGACTTAAATCGAAATTTTATTAAATTAATATCTATACATATACATACATGTACATACATGTGTGTAAGAAGACCTGGAGGCTCTAACTCTAAAGATGAATTAAATATAACCTTATAACTGATTATCGATATACTTGTATATGAACATAGATATATCTACCATATCTTTCTCATTTTGGGTTGTCAACCGGAGTATATACATACAAATTGATTGATTATTTATTAGACTTGTTGGGGATTTAAAAATGTCTAAACAAGCTCATATGACAACTCCAGTCTTTAGCTTTGATCTGAGAGTTGATCTCATGAGAGTTGAGTATGATCTGATTCTTTTAAAATATCAGCCTAGTAATATCTTGTTTATTTACTATTTACTCGAGAACAAAATACTTTATTATTCGACAAGCTCCAGTCAAACCGTGAAGCTACCGGACTTATTTGAAAATTTGTTAATCTAAACACTTACTTACAGAGGCCATTCATAGGTAGTTGGCAAACAACTTTGTCCCAAAAAAAAAAAAAGCCAGCGATATAAATCCAGTTGAACCAGTTGAACGGATGCTGTATGTAGTCTTCGATAACTTTTCTAATGGATTTCGATAACTACTCTACAGAGTATAAGCAGATGGAATCATCTCATGCCAATATTTCTCACTTCATATTGATTGTCAACTTTTCAAGGAGGCCCAAAGCCATTAGAAGATATTAGATTAGATATAGAGAGCGTGTAGTCAAGACTTGATGATTGTACTTGGGCAATGGGCACGAAGACGTCTCTCGCCCGTTCGTCCGTTTGTCCGCTCGCTCACAGAGAGAAATTTACATACATATGCGTGTTGCACATGGCCGCTTGTCACGTTGGCAAACAGCTAGCACATTCAAGTTTGCCTATTGACCATTCGGAATCGGTGTCATGCCACATGTTACGTTTACGACTGCGAATACATTCATAGTTCGCCTATTGACCATTCAGAATCGGTGTCAAGGCTGAAATATGCTCGCATAGCGGCTAGCGGCTGGCGGCTTAGTTCAAATTCCGTTGGTCCTCTGCACGTGTCCTGGCCATAAAATGTTTATCCCTAACTGGTAACGGTTTTGGGTCTCTGCATTTCGGTACTCTATGTGCGAGTTTTCTTCTCTTTTTTGTTTTTTTTTTCTCCTGTTTTTCTGTGTGCCTCAGGTGCTGACACAGCAAAGGCACCCACGGTGCTACCTTAGTGGGCCATTTGGGGGCTGGGTTGGTCCGGCAATTGGGAAAATGTCTGTAAGTATTCAGTGTAAGTGCTCATATGTATATCTGGCAATCTCTCAATGGCTGTTTGGGCCGAATGTAATTGCTATGAACTTCATGCAATTGGACTACATCATCAACATGCGTGCTGCGACTGCCAAAAGCAACGCTGACAACTCTATGATGACCACTCCGCCCTTAACTTAAATGAGAGCTCAAATTGCTGCGATAATTGTTGGCGGGTTGACGGGTTGCCGGGCTGCCGGGCTGCTGGATTGCTGGGCCAGCTTAAACTGATAAGCAATGCTCATGTGCCACGTCAAAATCGGCCGTTGCGCAATTAACAAGTTGGCAAACCCGTTCACAAACTGCAGATGGAGATGGAAATGGAGCTAGCTCTGGGGCGTGGCATTTTGCACGGCAACTTGTTATTTTCAGTCTGACTAATTGCATGCGTGCAAACGAGTGACAACAGCAGCAGCAGCAGCAGCAGCAACAACAACAACAATGACAACTGCAATGTCGTCTGCCAGCGTCATTTTGGTCAACATGCAGCAGGAACATGAACTGTAGCAGTATCATCGGGGCGCCCCAGGGACTGCATAGCTCTAGGCTCTCTGCTACCGTCGCTAGCTCAGCACGCAGACATAAGATTTATGTTGTTGTTGTTGTTGTTGGTGTTGTTTGGCTGGCTGGTGTTACCCTAGCCCAGTAACATTGCCAAATGCAAGCCGTTCTTCGAACTGAGGACTAAATCAACGGCACCCAGTCTTCCATGTTCAGGGCTAGCCCATATATACGAACGGACAATATTTCCGGGCCCTGCACTGCACTGCACTGCACTGCACTGCGTATGCTGCCCCGATCCTGTCCTCGACGCTAAAATATACTTTGTATGCGTCAGTGTTATGGTTTTGTGGTTGCATTTTGCAATTTTGCAAATGATAAAGTGATTCAGAGAACGGCAGGAAGAGGGGGGTAGAGCGCTCGCTGGTGGGCGTTTGCAAGTGGAGGCTAGGAATAGTGGAGTGTTCGCGTCTCGTGGTTGTCAGCAACGGCAACGGCAACGGCAACGGCAACGGGAACGGTTCAAGTGGTCCCAGCGTGACCGCCGCACAAAAGATGAATGAGACA
This sequence comes from Drosophila koepferae, assembly GCA_030914345.1. Classification (NCBI taxonomy): domain Eukaryota; kingdom Metazoa; phylum Arthropoda; class Insecta; order Diptera; family Drosophilidae; genus Drosophila; species Drosophila koepferae. The sequence continues at coordinate 158,336 of JAUESR010000196.1, forward strand.
TTGGACGATTTTGCAGCTACTGCTGTTGCTAGGTGGCTTTTCCGGCACGGGCAGCAGCAACAACGACAGCAACGGCAGCAGGAGCCCCAACAGCACCAACAGTAGCACAACACAAATATCGCACATAAAACAATCAACGACAACTGCAGGCTGACACAATCGCCGGAAGAAATGCTGAAATGAAGTCACAGCCACGGCAAATGGAACAAGTTCCTAGGGTCACACTCAGCACAATGATTGGATACATTATACAGTGAGCATGACCTCATGGACAACTCTCTCTCACTCTCCTGCTCTCTCTGTACATTTTGTCACACACAATGTAATCGGTTTTTATCGAATCCATTTCATATGCAATACGAGTCTCTGCTCATTCAATCCAGCATCAGTAGTAGCCACTTGAATGCCAAGTACTTTCATCAACCGAGGCTGCTTATCATGCATGTTATGCAAATGAACCTTTCAATCCCTTTGTGTCAATTGATTGTATTTATTGGAGGATTACAAAGATTAGTTATATATGTATATGTAAAAAAAAAAAAAACATGTATACTCAAGAGTCGTAAAAACGCATTACATATTTGGTGGGGTTGGTGTGGGGCTGCCCGTCTATAGCTTATACTTGATGGCACGCAGAATGGGATACTTTTCATTGCCGGTGCAGCCGCCGCGGAAGTCGTCGAAGCTCAGGTCAACAAGGGCCACGCCGCCGAGGCCTTTGGCCTTGACGTAGGCGGCCTTGATGGCAGCCGTATCGGGATCCTCGTAGCCAACCCAGAGACCGTTCTCGCCCTTGTCATCGGCCGAACGGTAGGCGTAGCTGCCGAAGCGCTTGGTGGGATCGCCCACCTTGCGGAGGGGTCCGTCAGCGCCCTTCAGATGCTGGTTGGCTTGGTTGGGCAGCTTGGCGCACACCTCGGGCCAACTGTAGAAGCCGGGAGTTTGAGTTTGGATGCCTGCGGGTCCGACATTATCGGTCTCGGATACGGGCGGCAGGCCAGTCAGGCCGGAGTCCTTGGTGAGCTTCCACACACGGCCGTACGTTGGGATGCCAACGTTGATCTTGGAGGCGGGCGCATGGTTGTTGAGCCAGTACTGGACCTGGTAGTTGATGTTGTGCTCGGGATTGCGTTCGTTCAGCTCGTAGATGGGTGCCGGGAAGTCAGCCACTTCGGGGTTGCGCACGGGTGTCTGGAAGTCGTAGGCGTGCAGGTTGACATAGTCCACGTTGTTGATCAGAGCGGGCACGTCATAGAACACTGTATTGAAGCAAAGGCTTTAAGATTTTAAGTTGATGTCATAATGCATCGAGCTAGCTTACGTGACGAGTTGACATTGGGCAGGACACTCAAACCCAACAGATATCCGTCCGGACGGAAGGCGTTCTTCAGCTCACGCACTAGAGCCGTAAACTCCTCCTTGTGCTCCTCAGCCTTCTCGTCGACAACGAAGTCGCCGGTGAAGATCTTCTTGAAACCCTTCCAGAACGAGCCAATGCCGCTGTGCACCTTCTTGGGCTTGTTCTTGGGGAACTGCCAGGCGAGATCGAGACCATCGAAGCCGTAGGTCTTGACTAGCGAGTGGGCGCTGTTGATGAATGGAATACGAGCGTTGCTGCTCTCCAGCAGAGTCAGATACTTGGAGTTCTCCTCCTCGGTGACATCCTTGTCGCCACCGACGCTCAACAGAACCTTCAGGGCCGGATACTTCTTCTTCAGGCCAGTCACAGAGCGGAACAGGCTGCTGCCCAGATCCAGATCAAGTTTTTCGTTGGTGCTGACCAGCTTGTTGCTGCTGGGATTGATGCCTGCATAACCGTAAATCAGATGGGTGCAGAACTGCAATGCTGGCTCCAAGTCGTTGAGGGTTAGCTTGGAGAGGCCTGCGGGTGAAACAGAGCCAAACACATGAAATGGATGAGAGGGGGACAGAGAGCAAAAAAGAGAAGAAGAAGAAGAAGAGAGAGAGAGATAGACTGTCATATATGCCAAGCCCAAATCTAATTGCCTTCGACATTATTCAATTAACAAAACTTGGCATCGTCTCTGACTCAGCGTCCACACTGTATCACATGATTCAAATTTTAATTAGCAATCAACGCGTCAACAACAATCGCCAGGTATGTTTCTATTTCGAGCTAAACTCCGAGATCAAATTTCATACAAATTAGGATTAGTAATATGGAGCTTATAATTTTTTTTACAACTGAAACATGATGATCATATTTTTTATTCAAATTAATGATTAAACATACCTATTAACCAAACAATTTGGGTATCTGAATATATTGTATGCTGAAAACTATATCACAAACTTTAAAAAGAAATATTCTTCGTTGGGTATCAATACGATACCGATTTCAATAAATCTAAAATAAACCAGATCTAGTCTAAATCTAAGATCTAAGATCTACAATTGACACGATTGACAACATAATATTCTGCAAAGCTCATATCATATAATTTTTAATGGCTGCACGGGCCTTCGAAATTTATAAATATTGAAGAGATATTACGTAAAATGTCGTAAACTGGTAACAGAAAACAAAACCTCAAAACAATCAGTAAAAAGATCGCGTAACCCATGTATATGCAAATCTTGTTGTTTGCTCAAAAATCTGAGAAATGAGACTTGAAAAAATGACATAAATATAAATTAAAAAAAAAAAAAAAAAAAAAAAAAAACAAACAAACAAAATAATATAAAACCAAAAAAAGTCAACTACGTTCCTGGTATACATTCATATTTTTAAGTGACGATCGTGTCTGGGGCCGACCTCACTTCTTTCCTTCACTTTGTTTATCAACAAAGAGCCAATTAGCTGAGTGTTATAAAAAGTAAACAGACTCAATCGAGATCATGAGCATTGCTCATTCGTCAATTATAATGGACATTTATATATGTATGTATAACGAGACGAGCGTTAACCTCGCCACACAGCTGCGGCTGGAATTAAGTGATATATGTCCTCTATAAGCAGTATTCACTGTAATCTGATATTCAAACAGCTCAAACAAACAACTTATTAAGTGTTATAGTTTTTGGAAAACAAAACTCGATCTATTATTGAGAAGGCGTTTAGAAGTTGAGTGTATAAGGTATTCATGGAATATTTTTAGCCATTTCCAGTTTTCGCTAGCTGCACCATAGAGAACTGTTTGTCTGCTTGATTGAAAGTTAATTAGATACCCCATATAGAGCTCTATTAAGCTATTACTTAATTAAATGAAAGTACATGAGTTCAGTGTTCAAAGTCCGTGCGAGGTTCATAAAATGGAAAGTTTGTTGAGAGTCCCCTTTTCAAATATATGTATATATTTATATACACTTTTGATTCTATATTTCTCTGCTATCAGTAGATAAGGTTGTCTTCGTTTGCTTTGCGGGAATTTCTATAGGAAACCCAACCGACTAATTAAAAAGTCTTTCTCTAGCTAGATTCTAACTTCATTTATGTCAACTGCAGTTCTCTTCGTTTTATTTGCACTGACAGAAATGTCTTTTATCTGGCATATATAGAAAGTTTTTTCAGCATTATTACTAGCTATTTTTCTGCTTCTTACCTTCTCTGATGAAGCTGGCGCCATCGTAGTAGCAGAGCAGATGCGCGGTGCCCGCAGCGGCGTTGCTTTGACCAATTGTCAGGATGCCCAGGAGCAGGGGCAGCAGGGTACAGTGGAGCTTCATGTCTAGCTGCAGAGTGTGAGTGGGAAAGAGAGAGAAAGGGGGAGAGAAAGAGCGAACAAAACGAGGCACGTGAGTAAGCTGCAATTACAGTAATTGACGGGAGCATCGAGCAAGCGTCAAGAAACGCCAGTTAACTGCCGGATGCTGGGCTATGACTCACAAATGTGTTACAATTCACGAAAAACTCCCGTTTATTGCCAACACACACACACACACACACACATTAGTACAGAAATAAGTAATTAGCGAAAGCGAGAGCGAGAGCGACAGCGAGAGAAATGAAAGATCTAACGAGCTGCACAGGCTGTCAGCGGCACTAATAATCTAATCATAAAAAAATTAATTATAAAACATTTGACGAGCAGAAGTGACAAAAAAAAAAAAAGTAATCAAAAAAATTGATACTAAGTAAAATCTTTGCCTATACGCGTAGCGATTATATTTGACATTTTTAATATATATTTTATATATGTATGTATATATATATTGAAATCATTTCACTACTAACTTGATGTGCTCGCATCGAATGTTAATTTGAAACTGTGAACAGCTCGAGGCGAGACAAACTTAAAGTGAACTCACTGAGAATAGGGTAGAGAGATAGAGGCTGAGCTGCGACTGAAGCTGAGACAAGGTAAAGACGACAAGCAACAACCAACAACAACCGCAAAAAAACAACAAAAACAAAACAGAGCAACAACAACGACAAAAGCTAAGCGAACGCAATGAGAATGAAACGCGACTTGAAAATGAAATCGAAAAGTGGGCGATGAAAATCAACAAAACAGAGCAGCAAAGCTTCAGCCGAGCTTCCCATACATCAGTTCGCACTTATGTAAGCACACACACACACATGTACATATGTATGTGTATGTATGTACATCTATGTTTGTTTGTCTATATGTAGACCTGAAGCTATATACATGCATATATAGTTCGGAATGATATCATACAGAAATGACTGATGATAAACAACTCGACACATGCTTACGTGTGAAGGCAAACGCATAAATCTGACCAACTACAGGATACCCTATTTACATTTACTTTTTTTTAATATCCTGAAACAAACAAATTTGCTTAATATTATATTATTTTATTACATTTTTTAAGCTAGAGTGCCAAACTTTTTCTCCTAAAGAGCTCTGTATTCTTATTAATATATTTATTTATTATTCTTCTTAAAATGCCATAAAGCTGGACTTTGGAATTTTATTCTAATTTTTTATTTTTTATACAAATTTAAAAAAAATTTTTTTTTGTTAAAAATGCCTCATTAGGATAGCGCACTCAAATAAATGTTGCAATATTTCACTCACCTTTGGCACATTGTATTTTTATTTCATATCTCGATCAACTTCGCCTTGCTGTCATTTAAATTTTTGTATTTATTTTTTTTTATTATTTTTGTTTATTTCTTAATTTATATTTTTGTCGGGGCGTTCACTGAATGCATTGTCCTCGCTGCTCAGTTCGCCTTGTTTAAGTTTGGCATATCATTTCTCATCGATTTTCCTGGTGCAAAGTCCGAATAATGCGTATTCACGATTTTGGTTCGCTAAAAATCAAATGTATAAACACACGAAATTTATTTTCATTATATATATTTTTAACTAACAAAATTAACAAAAAGATCAAACGAAATGAATTCCAGAATCCAAAAGTCCTAAAATTCATATACTGGATTTTGTAATGCTCTCCGATAAACCCAACTAGTTAGGTCAAGCATATTAATAAAGGATTGGCGATGCCAGCTATTGTAGTCTTCTATATGTTTCATTTAGCATAATATAAGTTTTATCTTAGTAAAAATATTTCTCTTTATAATCTTGTTGTCAAATATCTTCAAGTTAATTTAGTCTGGCCATATTTTTCAATTTAAGGAGTATTTTCTACAGTATTTTTTCCTAATCTACAAATAATTTTCTATGAAATTAATCTGCATGTTCTAATATTTTAAATTAATTTCTTACTAATATTAGATTCTTAAGAAAAAAAAGGTGATAGGTGTATGTAAATATGTATATGAATACATACGAAAGTATATATACTAATATATTCGTATATGAAAAGCAAGGTGTTATAGCAAAGAAACTGATACAAATTGAATTTCTACAGCTGTTTATAGATTAAATTTGTACATATGTATACGTGAATGTATTTGTACTATATGCCTTCGTATTTAAAGCTTCAATTTGTAAATATGCAAACAGACAAATATTATATACATGTATGTATATATTTATATATGTATTTTTATATGGACAGAGTACTGCGCCCGGTGGTTTTTGTTTAAAATTCGCAGAAAAGCTCAAATCGAACAATGATTTTGTAATAGCTGCGTTAATTCGTAACACAAATAGATTAAATAGGCTAATCAACAGCGATATGATGAAAGGCTAAATACCCTAAGTAAAGATTTGGCAATTGGCAACAATTGTGAGACATCTACTGATAGCCGTTATATCTCAGAAATGAAAGCTGGCAACATTTTACTTCTGTTTATCAGTTCGCCAGGAGACGTGATGAAGCTAGAATACTTTCAACAAGAGTATTAAGAAGCTCTTGTCTTATATTAATGTATATATGTGTATATACATATATACGATGAAACCGTTGCTCGACCTTATCAATTTGTGTCAGCCAGAGGTCGTTAAGATACTTTGCTGCCACAGTTCGTTCACATATTTAGTTTTAATTTGGTTTGGCTTTCGTTGACAACGTGACTTATCTGCGGATTGGTTTTGAGCTGCTGATCTGCTCTCCGTTTGGCTGTGCTTCAGCGGTCGGACAGAATGACAGACAAACAGACGGACGGACGGACGGGCGGACGGGCGGACGGGCGGACGGAACGTTTAATGGGATTTTGAATCGTTTTTGTTTTTCTGTTCACTTTGCTTTGATTTCGTTTCATCGATACTCTCTGCAGAGCATTAACGTGAACAATGGCAATTGCTCGAATACCCTTTAGGGCACATTACAGAGAACTGAAGAAGCTATTTAAATCATTATTCTAGAAAATATTGTTTAACTTGCTTCGATTTGACTGATTTGCGATGGCATTTAAAATATGTGTAGCTGCTGAAATTCAAGATGAAATTGAAGCATTGAAATACAAGAAATTCAATTATTGATTTTACTGTGGCTTCTGATAACAATAATAATAGTATTATAATTGGGTTGACATGAGTTTCTTTCAATTCTCCTTCTTTGCAGGGAATCTCGTAGTTGAGCAATCTCCAATATTATCTGCACAAATTCTAACTTTTAGCTAATACTCTTTTAAAATTCAATTCTGTCATATGAATATGTTGAACGTCGACTTAATTACATTTTACATTTTGACGTAGCTAAGCCGGGGAAACTAAATATAAATAGTATAAAGAACTAAGTAATATAGAAATCGAAATTAATATTCTGCTTGCTAATCGGTCTTTGTATGACTCTTATTTTTGTTTGTCAGCTACATATGTATTGCTCGTATACTCCTCGAAATCAGATATCATGCTATGGATATTTTTGAAAATAGTTGAATAGCAAAAGGAATAATATGAACTAAATATTATATTTACAGAGATTAAAACACAAATTAACAATTGAAACCTGATAATTAAGTATTTTCTGGCAATTTATACTTGGACCCGAACTTTTTTATGCAAAACGTACTTTAAAATTTTTAGCCTAAATATATTCTAGTTCGAAAATTCTCATATCAATATATAATATTGATACTTTCCATCTTTCATACAAAAATCCTTGGCGGATTTAATGTTCAGCTCCTAAGTGTGATTTAATTATAAGTTACGTAATTTCAAGGAATTTTTGCTTTTTGTAAAATCATCAATAATCAAATTGTTTCATCTACAAAATATACTTGATTTGTGTACATTGCTACACATGAGTTTATTTTGTTCAAGTGATTGCGCAACTGAGGAATTCCCACTTCTTTCTCTCATCTCTTGAACTTAAGCTAGATTAGTCCCATTTTCATAAATGCTCTCAATTGGTTTGCACGTTGATCGATTCAAAGCCAACTCCTCTCAACATATGTATGTATATGTAGAGAAGGTTGAGCACATATTTGGGATACTTGTGCGCAAGTAGGTGTCCAGACTTATGTGAGGATAGAAACACGCATCGCTTGTTTGTTGTGTCAATGGCTCTCGGTGGCGTGCGAAGAGTTTTGCAGTGGACAGGACAAGCACTTTGCTCCGCAGCCATTGAATATGTACTTACAGCCACTTCGTTGGCGTGCATAGCAACAAGCTCATCTCGAGTCGCGGCCGCCTCCTGTTTACTCTGGCAAACAATCTGGCTAACTGTGCGAGAGCACAGCGCTAAACGAATCTCAACAGACTCTTGCAGTGTGAAGGAGTTTGCGTCTTGAGCAGGTAAAGCATGAATTTGTATAGTGTAAAGAACTGTTAAAAAGTGCGTGGAATCCGTTTGATATGGCAAACCTCAGCTGAGGCATTCATTTTATGCAACACGCTTTTACTCTGAGCAAGAGGATTTTTGTTTTCTTTCATTTCTGTCTTCGTCTAAAAGTTTTGTATTGAGTAATTGGTGTTATACTCATTAAAAGAGACTTATTTCGTGAGTTTTACGATAGACGCTCGCACACTGAGACTTAACGAAAACAACCCAAATATACATAACATATCTTTGCCATATTGAGCGCAATATAAACGTCCTTGAATGACGGTCGTGGAGGAATTCAAAAACAACTCGTAGCAGTTTGTACGCCAGCTTCTTCGTTGAGAACGGTGAGTGAAAGTGAGAAATACTTAACGGAACTTGCGTGCTCTGATGCATACCAAAAGCAGATTATCACCTCTTTGCTGGGGATTCAGGTGATTTCCTTATCCTTATTGGATTAGAACACTCTTACTTTTTTCACTTTAGCACCTCCAATGGAGTGTGATTCGGTTGTTCTTTATCGTGATTTCCCTAAAGCTATGAGCAAAAGTCGATTTAGTTTTATATGAAATATTCATAATGTAAAGCAACAGTGAACAAATAATATATTCCATTTTACAAGCATATTTATTCGCAACTCTCCGTCTCTACAATATCTCTGGCCCTGTAAACAATTTACATGTATTCTTAATATGGCGTTTCTCCCCTCGTCATGATATGGCATTCCGCCCCTTGTCCATCTATCCCATCTAGCCTGTCTGTTTGCTGAAACGAGAAATTTCAAAGCTAAGCGGAGAGAAGCAGATGCACAATGCACAAGCAAAACAGCTTGGGGATTGATTAGATTTCAATGCCATGGAATGATAGACGTCCCGTGTACAGACATACAAACATATTGCAGGCAAATGACATCTGAGAGCTCTTTAAGGGCTTAAAACTTGGATAAGCCATGAAAGTGCAGCTCGACCTGAATGTAAGAGTATCTCGAGAACATCGAGAACATAAAATTGCATTCTCGATTTGACTTTAGTATTTAGTTCAGTTTTAGTTCACTCCTCAACATATGCGATTCAGAACTCCAGAGGAATAGCAAGACCTAATGTTTCGTGCCAAATGACATGGCCAGCCAATCCAAACAGTTCATTTGACGCGTTGATGGACCAGCAGCTGACTGGCAGCCGAGTCTGAATTTTTTGTAGTAAAATAAATGATGTTGGCCGTGCTTGGTCATGTGCTGCTGCTGGCGAGTGGAATGGAATGGAAAACAAGAAACTAGAAAAACTTTGTGCTTAGATTGCTTAGAAGTTGGATGATAATGCCACGCATAGATAAGCACCGATGTCAAAAGTTTTGATTGAAATTAATAATTTTCAATTGCTTTCGCTCTGTGTTTGTCTGCTCCACTCTAAACTGCGGCCCACTCTCCGAAAAGTTGTCAATTTGTGCAAGCTGCTCCCCCACACAGCCAGACGGCTCCAGATCTAGTTCCCCTTGACTGACTCACACCATCTAGTTAAAATCTAAATATGCTGGCAAGCCTGAATGGCTGATGGTTTCTTCTTGTTGCTGTTGTTTTCGCAAGTTTTGCAGCTGGAGCCGGAGCCTCAGCCTCAGCCTCAGCCTCAGCCTGATATTGAGTCAGCAGATTGCATGGCGACCTTGTCCGCCTTTGACCTTATGCTGATGCTCTGGCTGCTGCTGTTGTTATTGTTATAGTTGTTGTTCATCATGACATAGTTGCGGGTCCCAGCAGCCGTCAGACAAGAAATGCGGAAGTATGCTCAGCTTTGGTTTGTTTCCTGTTGCTGTCTACGTACCGAACCGAACCGACCCGAACTGAACTGAACTGTGAACTGAACTCAACTGAACAGAACAGAACAGAACAGAACAGAACAGAAGAGAGGCAAACTTCAGTTTGGTATTAACGCTTTGTCTATCACCATCTTCATCTCTATCAGCATTGCCATGGCGCTGCCAACTCAACTGGCATTCGGGCTTAGAGTCGAGGGCACAAAAATTTCCAATCAAAACCAGATAGCGTGAAACCAGAAATTCACAACAACTCTTTGCAGTTGCAGTCGTTCGACGTTCTATTCGCTGCCATTTTGCTTGCTTTCGCAACCCTTTGGTCGATGCTTCGCGCCCCACGTCCCCTCCGTTGCCGGCCATCTTTATGGCAATACACTTTTCAGCTTCAACTCCCACTACTTAACATCCGCAACCCATCAGCCAGCCGCATCCCGTTGCAACTTGAAAAGTGTTTTACTGCCGTACAACGACGAGTGCAGCACGCCCGAATCTCGCCACTCCAAAAATACCGCACTGCACAAACTTCGCTGCACACTTTCAGGTGGGCCTCGATTCAGACTCGTGCCTTTACGGCTCGAATGCCAATTATAAAGCGATCAAGTGAGATATAGCAAGACTGGCCTATCTAGTATATCTAAGACCATAGCAGAGCAGCAACAGCAGCAACATCAGCTGGCATTGTCTAATTGTATTTGCTTGGCAGCTTTAGCTATTCCCATACACAATAGCTATATTCTATTAAGCTTATTATTGTCTTGTGAATATAAATACTTGTAGGCATGCAGAGTAGATAGATATAAACAATGGGATAACTTGATGGTATATAAAAGCCGAACAGTTGATATGAATTGGACAGGGTAAATAATAGAGCAAATTAGATTTAGAGTATGAGGAAGCTCAAGCTGTATTCAAGTTGACCTAACATTCATATGAGCTTGAACTTGGGCAATTGATTTTCGTGATAGGATTTAGATAAGTGCTCTCTGCTGCCAAAAACATTCCGACGAGTGCGAATTAGTTTAATCAGCTGTTAAGTAACATTATTTTAACATCTGTTTATAAGGAGCAATCTAAAATAATTGCATGAGGAAGTGCTGCAAGTGAAATGCGAAGCAAGGAACGCGGTCTGGTCTGACTAGAAATGAGAAATTGGATCAGCATACAGCAGCATCAGCATCTCTCTGCAACTAAGTAAATAACAGAAATAAACTTGAGTCCGGGATTGCGTCTGGATCCACCCTCATACCCAACATATATGCATATATAGCTTGATCGACTTCAGTTCATGGTTTGTATCTTAGCTGTCTCCTGCGCTTCCTACTCGCTGCATTTGCCATTCCGTGGAAGAAAAAGAAAGTCAGTCGAATGGCCCGTCCTATATTGGTAGTTCCCTTGCTCAATGTGTAATTAAATTTTAAAAAATTTTAGGTCGACTGAAAATTTAACTTAGACAACCTGACTACTATAGTGTGCCATTGATTGTTGCATTTGTTGATGGTTTACTGATTGATATTATCGATGGAAAAGGAAATCAAAAAGTTTCATTTCCCAAAAATAGGAAAAAGCAAATAAGAAATACATAAATAAATATAAGATATCTACAATATAAAATGAAAAAAAATAAAAATAAATAATAATAATAATAATAATAAAATAAATAACCGCGTAGTTGCTGCCGTGGCTTGGGCTGAAGTTTGGACGCTTATTCCATTTCTAGATTGACGATTTTCATGAAATTTTTAGAATATAATAATAGCATCTAAATGAGTCTTTTTGACAAATTGCATTTTTTTGTTTCAAATATACAAATTTGAAGTCTCTATCTAAAACGATGTAAAAGTTATGCGCAAAAAACGTTAAAAAACGAATTATCGATTTTTATCGATAATTTGGAAATGGGATGAGTTATCGAAAAAAACATATAAACATGGAATTTTGTACTGCGCAACTAATATACGAGTATTCATGTTAAATTTCTGGCTTTTGTAGCTTCAGAAATCTCGACGTTCATACGGACGGACAGACGGACAGGGCTCAATCAACTTATTCTCTTATGTTGATTAAGAATATATATACTTTGTGGGGTTTGCGACGATTCCTTCTGCCTGTTGCATACATTTCGACAAAACCATTGAAAATGGGAATTTAGGTTAAAATAAAAGAGATATAATTAATAAATTATAAATTTAATGTAAATAGATAAAATATTAATAGATAAAATAAAAAACAAAATTTATAAATAAATAAAATGAAAAATAATAAATAAATGAACTTTTCATTAGAACTACAAAATATAGAATTATTCAATGAATACTAAATGCAATATTAATATATAATTATTTTTAAATAGAAAAACACACTTTATATCAGCTACCCGCCGAGTGAGACGATATTTTATAATCTGACAATCTATCATTAATATTTATATTCATCGATCTAATCGATATTACCAGCTTTTTCAGCTATATAATGTTTTCATACAACTTTTAAAACAATTAAGTGAATTCTTCTTCAATTAAATTGCATAAAATCGTATTCAAATATTCTCTATCGATCTATCTCAGATATTAATCTTGTTGCAATTTTCTAGACTTCAGCATGACTCTGCCAACGTCTCACCATCTGCCTTTACAGGGTATATTCGCTGCGAATGGCAATCGATTTATTGTTCGTGTTGTTCTTTGTGTAACTGTTTTGTTTTGCTTGCTGCATATTGGTATACACAGTTCAATTCCCCGTTTCCATTGTGAAATTCGCATCTGCCCTCAGCACACGCATAGCAAACACACACACACACACACACACACCCAGACACACCTACACACGCATTTACAGACGCCGAGATGGAAGGGAGCTGCCGTTGCGGTTGCACGCAAATTTGCTGCTAGTTACCAACTGGCCGAGTTGGCCAAGCTGGTCGAGCTGGTCGAGCTGGCCAAATGGCCAAATGGCGGCCAGTTTCCATTGCCATTGCAATTTGCCGCATTGCCATTCCGATTGCCATTTCGGCAGCCATCGGTTGCAGTTGCACGCGCTGCACAAAGGGGCAACTGAAGCCAAAACAAACGTGCAGCGTGCAATGTGCTGCGGAAGTTCATGAATCCGCAACAATGACTTTTAATGTCGGAAGCTAACGCTAGCGCAAACGCCTTTTGCTGCAAGACCTTCAAATGCATTCGCCAAATTTACTTACTTCACTTCGCTTAGAATTCGTGCCGAATGAATGTGAACCTTTGTTGGCTAATTGCCTAATTAATTTCGTTGCCAGGCCAGGGAACTTAACCGAAAATGCCTTTCAAATTGATTCGAAATATAAAATCGATTGGCTACTTATGGCATTCAGTCGAGTCGCAGTCGCAATGACCAATGCATTGGGCACGGATCCCAAATCTCTGAGCAGATGCTTTGCCTTCTGCCAGCTTGTCTTCTTGGTCTCTTCTTTTGCCTTTCCTCATGGCAAATGTGCCATTACATTTGCTTTAAATTGCACTTAGCCGCTGACAAAGCACGAGCAGGAGCAGCAGTCGGAGCAGGAGTCGGAGCAGGAGTCGGAATTGAAGCTGCCGCTGGCAACCGAAGCAGCTGAGAAGAGTGGAATCGAAGCAAGTATGGAGTAGTCCAAGTCACAGGCATCATTACTCTTGGCAGGCAGTCGAGCGCATGAGTTGACAACTCTGTGTGTATTGGCTGTAATTTTGGAGAAAGACAATATTGCACATGTCATTGGCTGAGGTAAGAGCGAGTGGGGGAGTGAGTGGAGGAGGTTATGGAGTTACGGTTAGACGAGGACAAGATGGCTGAGTGAGCTGTTGGCAGCGTTGCCTGTTGGCTATGACTTATTCATGTCAGCCGCTGACAAACGGCTCCAGTTGGAGCTCTGCCTTCGGGCTCTCTTGCCAACTCTGCCAACTCCAAAGTTGAGACGGCAAAGCTAAAAATCTCAATCAGGCAGCTGCACTAAGATTCACTTTGGCAATGCCATTTGCCATTTGCCATTTGGCGTTGGCACTGCCACTGCCACTGGCGTTGGCGTTGGCGTTGGCGTTGGCATTGGCGTTGGCGTTGGCATACTAATGAACTGTCACACTCACGCACAGAGTGAGAGAGAAAGTCAGGTGCATTTTGTCAGGCTGCTGGACGTCTGAAGTGCCCATATATCTTTTGCAGTAGTGCGCTTAAATTACACTAAATCACAGCCAAACAAATTGAATTTTAAGTTTACAGCCCACAGGCAATGCCGCAATGCAGCCGCACGGATGAAAATCACTTGAAAAAGCCACAGTAGAGCGCTGCCAAATTGACGAGGCAGCATTCACTCCAGGTTGCTTGCAAACTCAACCACCCACCCAACCACCCACCCAACCACCCAACCACCCACCACACTGTCGCCCGCTCAGGTGTCTTTCATCTTCATCTTATTGTACTTGTGGCTTTGAGGCCGGTGGCATCCGCACAGACATTAGGCTGACAAACAATGCAGCTGCAGCGGCCAAGCTCTTCCACTCTCTCTCTTTTCTTCATTTTTTTTCACTCCCCCCTCCCTCTCTCTTTCTCTCGAGCTGAGCACCATCTCGGACAGCTGAAAGTCAGGGCAGCCAGCACTTGAAATTGCACTTAGTGGGCATTGCAGCTATACAAAAAGCAGCCACAATCGGACCAGATGGCCAACGGATGTGCTTCGAGTAGAATATGCGATTGCAACTGCATTCGAGTGGATTCATTATCTCTATTTCATAAATAGAACTGCCCCTTGAAGGCCTGATCATCCTTACAAAATGCAAATCAATGATGACAAATCTGCGATGCGAGCTAAGAGAGAGGGAGAGAGAGAGAGAGAGAGAGAGAGAGAGAGAGATAGAGAAAAAAGAGAGAAAGAAAACTAAGAGATATATTAAATAAAAATAATATAATAAATATATTTATTCAAAATATTTTGTATATGGAATTTCATTATTTTAGATCTAGATAATTATTTGAATGGGGAATTATTTCTTAAATTTTATTTTTTAAATTAACAATAGAACTAAAAAAAAAAAATAAATTTAAGCAAAAAAATTGTTAATTTTTTGTTTATGCCATTTTTACATTATATATGAATTTGTTTATATTTTATTATTTAACTTGATCAAATCAAAGCAATCGGTCTATAGCCAGCGCAGTCATTGGTTACTTAGCATGCGTTTAGTAATCCTGGCTTGTAATACTAATGATAATACTGATAATAATAATAATATTAGGGCCAAAATGATATGTAATGGTATTTTGATATAGCTCTTCGCTCTAAGCTGTTTTGCACCGTTTCACATGCTGTTCGGCCCACTGACACGCTGGCTACAAGCCCATGCTACCTAGGCTCCTGCTCTGTTCCTGCTTCTGCTCCGCCCCTGCTCGACCTCGGCTCGTGGGCGTTGACTAACGAACACTATCAACGAAATCTTGAAATTTCACTTGGCAAGCGTTCAACACGGGCCCAGCCGCAGCGTCTCACACCTGGGATCGTGGCGCCAGTTGACGCGCTCTAGCGCTAGCCAGCAGTCCGGGCACAGAGGCAGGCAGCCCAAACTGGCGCCGACACCGTTTAGCTACCTGTCTGGGTCGACAATCTGATCTGTGTGGGGGTGGGTGGCGGTGGGGGTGGTGCGAGGCGGCGACGAGGTTTTGCAAACTGCTTTGCATTCCAAGCTGTTGAAGTGTTCGGCTGCTAAGTCCTTGCAATGTTTTTATGCGTTGCCCCCGCTGTCTTCTAGTAGTTGCGCTGCTCCTGCTGCTGATGCTGCTTCGCTTCGTTTTATTCTTTCTTTATTTGCTTTTTCTGCACAATTTTTATTTCATTTTGGTTGGTTTTTTAACTGCTCGCCACAGATGCCATCAATATTTATCTTCCTCTTTGCCGCAGGCTTCGTTCGCTTTTGTCCTTTCGCCAGCAACAATATTTTTCTTGAGATTTCATATCATTTATCAGGCTTGACGACCAATTTGTCATTCTGAATCTGTCAATTTCTGCTTTATTAATCTTATACGAGACACACCTCCCACACCACTCTACACCTCCGCCTCCCTCTTCTGCCTAGCCTGCCTCTCCTGCCCCTGAGCTCTCACCTATTTACCTCAGTCGAGCGAGCGTCTTAAACTCTGCCAGAGATTTTCACTTACACAGATTTGATGAACCCGCCGCATGACAGGCTAACCACATAACGCCTCCAGCGTGCCCAATGCCGTCGGCCACGCTCTAAAGGGGGCCCTCATCAGGGGGCGTCGTGGGCGTGGCCGTCAGTCATTTGACTTGCTGTTGACAGTTGTGTGGGCGTATGTGTGCTTGATGAGTGTTTGTATGCGGTCGTATGTAGGTTCGTCAGCCCTCTCTGCCTTCTCTGTGAGTGTTTGAGTCACCTGTTAGTAACCTTTGCCAAACGGGCGATGTGAATTTATTGGCTGCCTTTGTAAATGAACGAAGAATTAAGCACATCAGCTTTTAAGAAAATTTGCCAAGTTAGAAACTCAAATAGAATTATGCAAGATTGATTAACTTAAAGACTCTCAAGCTATTGCGGACGAGTGGCTAGAAATCTTGAAAAATATGTTAAAATCTTTGTTTGTGTGTTCCACAAATGCCAAATGTAATTAAAACTGCAAAATATAATTATGAAAGAATTTGTAAAATTTATTTTCCAATCGGTTACAGCTTTGCTTAGCTTATCTTAGATCTAGACTTATTCATACCTTCTTCTATTCTATTCTACAATATTTAAAGTTAATTAAATTCAACTGCAAATCAGAAGTTATAATCTTTTCTGCCTTCGTCTCCTGTTATTAATAGCTAGATTTGAATGCGAACTAGCTTGAATGCGAGCTCTGCGAAAGACTGCAGCACAATTTAAAAGAATCTTCTATAACATACTTATAGGCGCCTTTGATTTTGCATTTCATTTTGACTTAATATTTGAGTAAGTCTAGTTTCAACATGGGCATGTGGAGGTTTAATCTTATACTCATTCACGAAATGGAATGAGCATATTGGTTTTGTGATGTGTCCGTCTGACTCAAGAGTTTCAATTTGGCCGTAGACCACTCAAGTTCTGAGAGATATGGTGGAAATCAGGAAACACAGCAAGAGCGAAACTCTAAAAGTTAGCCGGCGAGCCCATAAGTGCAGAATTTGTGAAGACGAAGTCCACAAAAGGATTATTGTAATAACGTATGGCTTTATAAATAAACAGAGTAAAAAAAAAGCCAGAAACTCGAAATTTCACGATTAAATTAGTGTTAACATCTAATGATTTGCATGCAAATAAAATATTTATACATAAACCATAAACCAATTGCCGGTGAGCCAAAGCGCAAAATGGATATTTAATCGTTTGGGCCATGAAAGAGTATTCTGCAGTCGGTAACGCCCGACTGCAAAGTTTTTACTTGTTTTGCTAATGAAATATTTACAAATTAGTGTCTCACTACCTTGATTTAAACGTAAATAAATAAAGTATATTTTATAAGAAATTAAACGACTTAAAGGATGAGAGTGCTAAATTCTATAACTATCAGAAATAATGCTCAAAAGGCATATGTTATAGACTTTAATATATATGTATTCGTGTGCCGATCTTTTAACGAACGTCATTGCAGGAGAGTCAATGCAATCGGTCTCCACATTCACACATTCACACTATTGATGTGTTTAGAGAGGACAAACTTCGTCGAGGAAAATCCAGAGCGAATCAAAACAAATAATAGCAAATGAATTCATTGAAGAGACAATGCATTCGGTTGCTCTCCGAGTCTGTTCTCAAAGTTCTAGTGAAAGAAGATCCAATGGAATGAACGATTTCAGTCCCATTACACATACATTTATAAAAGTCTTCGAAATTGCAATCTGAAATAAGACTCAGCGTCATTCGCTGGGCCTGGGCCCAACAATCTGATTAGCTATCATTTAGCAGAGCAAATTCAAAGATTTTCGCCTGGTTTTATATAACGTCAGCATAGACATCGTATATCGAGTGTATAGCTTCCACAGTAAGTCAGCCTAAAGCCAACCAGGTCGAAATGGTAATTTTCCACTGTAAACGAAAAGGGACCGCAACCCACCGACAACCGAAAAAGGCTAATTTTCTTACATATGTTATTGACAGAAAAGAAATTAATTAAAAGAAGATGTTTTAGGGAAAGTCGAAGACGGAATACCCTTAGCTAGAAGAAGATGTATAAGCAGCTTACAAGTATGGCAAGATATGTACATGGACATGGCCTCTGCAGCATGAGCCACGTTCAAGTGGAGTCAAATGGGTCGTAGACCTGGCTAGGTGTAGGCTTAACAAACCCCTTTTGTCAATGCTCAATGGGTATAGGCTATAAAAGGCACACGAGGACACGGCGCAATTTGAAGAGATGGCATGTCGACCAACTGCCTGAAGAAGAGGCCCATGGACGGAAATTGTTAATAGCACGTGGCCAGAGACATACATACAGAAGAGCGACCAACATATGTTTGTGCCTGTGTTTACGGACACAGACCCAGCTCGGATTCTGGGCCACACATTCATTTAGCGTGTTTCGGGCTGGCGCCTTTGCCATTGCTTGCTTATTGTTGTCAGCTGTTGTTCGGCACATTTGCGGACGGACGGACGGACAGACGGCCGCACGGAGAGCCGGCAGACAGGGCAGACAAGGCTGACGGGTTGGGCTTAATCTGCACGCATTTGGCCATCGTCTATCGTCTCGCGCATATCAATGGCACAGCCTAAGTTGTTAAAAGGACATTTCGCCTTGCTAATAATAAATGTAATATACAAACATACAACTCGCATTACAGACAAAGACAGCAATAGAGAGAGAGAGAGAGAGAGGGAGAGGGAGAGTGGGAGGTGTGGTAGCAGCAGGCGGTAACAGTTCCAGGGGCGCCCGTCCCCCAAAGAAAAAACTGTGTCTAGCCCCTGCCGAGGGGGCGATAAACCAATCAAAATATAATTCAATGAATTTTTATTAGCAAATTATGTTAAAGGGATTTGAATGTGCAAAATAAAAACGATGTCAACGCCAAGCCAGAAATCATTATAATGATGATGGCGACGGCAGCGACCTCCCGATGATGATGCCCAAGACAGTTAGAGGCAAGCGATTCTCGAAACCAAATGACATGTGCCACTTGGTCGACTTCAACTTTGAATATGGATAACTAGCCATTGAACATCACAAAGTTCTTCAACAGCTCAAGTACTTTGCAAAAGATGCAAAGTCGGGATTTGCTTTTAAGTAGAAATCAAAATTAGTTTCATAAGCGATAAAAATAAATGTTATGGAAACATAAATCGAAAAGAATATCTCAAATTACTAGAATGAGAGAGAACGAGAAAGAGAGAGAGAAAGTGAGAGTAGAGGTAGAGAAAGGAATTGAAATAATAGTGAGTTAGAGAAAAAATGGAGAGTGAGTATAGAAAGAATAAAGGGAGAATAACGTCAGAATGGTGATGGAGACTAGGGAAAGAGTGCAAAGGGAGAAGTGAGAGTAGAATGAATAAAGAGTGTGAAGCGAGAAGAGAAGAATTGAATAGAAGAAGAATAGAACGAGCAGAGTAGTTAAAAAGTGAGTAGAGAGAAAAGGAAGAGAGATGAGAGTGGAAAGGAAGCTGAGCAGGTAAAACAAATAGAGAGAGTAGAAGGAATAGATGTGTAGAGATAATTAATTATACATTAGATAGAGCGGAGACTGAGAAAATAAGAAAATAGAAAGAGTCGAAAGAGTAGAGGTTGTTGTTAGAGAGTAGCGAGAGTAAAGACACAGTGTGAGAATAGCTGAGAGTACAAACAGTACATCGAGATAAGAGATAGATAGATAGAGAGAGATAGATAGAGAGAGAGAGAGAGAGAGAGAGAGAGAGAGAGAGAGAGAAAGAAAGATTCGCGGAGAGTACAAGTATCAGTCGCTGATTTAACATATTCAATATTTTCATTCGTTTAATTTTGTTGTTCCTTAGCTCAGATTATTATTAGATTTATATTCATTTGTTCTAAAAGTTTCTCATTACTATTGCGCATTTCTAAAACTGTTCTTTAAGCTTCTTTATTTTTTTTATCAATCTGACATTTTTCACATTCCAATGAATGATATCATTAATAATGCATATGCTACACAAGCACTAGGCACAGGGCAGACAAATATTTCTTTAGTTCACATTCACATTTCAGGAAATAGTTTTCTATTCTATCGACATTTGCCTTTAAATGAAACTGGAATATTTTCATTTATATTTGTATACATATTATTCGCAGTTGATTTCAGAGTGCAAACTATTTTTCAACTTGCCCTGCCATGTGGGTTTGTAATTGTGATTTGTCAGCAACTAAAGCAATTAAGGCAAATACTTACTAACTAGTTATTCCGTTGCTAATAGTTTCAGTTCGGTTGCCCAGTAACTGTTTGTCTAATTGTTTTATTTGGCAGCACACTTTTCACTGGACTAGTCGTTCTGGCTTAAAGTTCTTCATTTGACTTTCGACCAACTGTTTGACTCCTTGAAACTTGTTTAGTCAACTTTTCAAATATATCAAGTTGAAACACGATTGAAGTAATTATTGTATTCTTCTTTTTTTATTTTTGGCCAAATTTAGCTAATTTTTTTTTGGCGAAATGAAATATTTCCTAGCGCATAGTCATTTTAAATAAAAGTTAAGGGAGTTTGATTCCATAGATATATTTGATATTTGATTTTAGTGGCTTTGATTACTCAAGTGGCAGGATTGAACTCTTAAGAGTCTAAGATCTGATGCAAGCTGACTATTAATCAATGATTTTTGAATTACTCGACATCAGGCGAAATAAAATACAATTAAGAGGAAGGTATAGAAAATGTTTTGGTTACTCTAGTCAACTCTCCTATAGTAGATTCCACGCTTTAACAACAGAAAATTCTAGAGAATTCATCACACATCACGCTTACCTAATCTCTTCATATCATGCTCAGCTCAGTATTGAAATAATTCCTCAGCTCAGCTAACTGCCTTGTCTTATAAGCAAACTAGTCTAGTCTCTAGCACTTTAGGTAACTGGGACTCTGAGATGTCGAATGTGGAATTTTCTAATTTGCCAAGACCCCAATAGACGGATCGGGAGATTAATACTTAAGTAGACGGGGTAGCAGGGAATGTTTTTTTCAAAATTTAATTAGCTTGAAGAGCTTCCGTATATATTCCCATTCATGAATGAGAATAATAGAATATATAAGATTTTCACTCAAGATTATTCACCTTAGTTCACTTCACAATTATATTTGGTATCTATATACCATATATATATGGTATACTATATATGCATAAGGGAGGTAAAGATGCTTTAGGCATCGTCAGTCAGATCGTCCTTCGGCTCCCATAAGGTTCTACTTATCTTAGCTAAACACTTACATATATATTCCTGCGTCCTAGGGATAACAATGATTAGATGCACATAAGAAACATAAGATGTATAGGAAAAATGTCAATTAGAGTATGGAGAATGCTAAAACGAAATTCATTTCAATTGTTGCGTGATTGAGAATCGCTCTTTCTCTGATATGAAGTTTAGAGAAATACTTGGTTTACATACATATATTCCACTATATCTGCCAGATAGAAAAGCTTTTCTATTTTATTTATTTATTTTTTTTTTTCACTGCCTGCCCGATATGGGGACTGAGAGACGTGACTCTTGTATATTCAATTTGGGCTGCCAGATAATCCTTAACCTTAACTAATTGCATGTGGACTGTGTTTATGTTTTTCTTTCATCTGCTGTCAGTTAAATTGTTGAAGCCACTAAACGACAGTTTCATAGCGTGCGCATAAATATGTATGTATATGTATGTGTTATGCAGCAGGAGGCAGACAGACCTTCAATATTGCCAAAAATATCATTTACAAATGCTCACAAATGATAAAATAACAACAACATAAACAACAAGATAAACAACAACAACAGGAACAAGAGCTGGAGAAAACTAAATACTTTTTATATAGACAACATTTTGGCGGAAAAGTTTTTGTTTTCTTCGTGACAACTTTGTTGACAGTTGACGGCATTTTGGCTGACTTTGCTGTGGTAGCTGGCCCACGCCCCATTCCCCAGCCCCGCCGAAACATATTTCTGGTCGTTTACATATTTTTCCTGAAGTTTGCCAACTAACAAACGCAACAACAGCAACAGCAACAGCGCCAAGGAAATTAATTTAAGCGCCACATGCAAAGCTCGCACGCCTAGAGTGTCACCTTCACACTCACTAACAGCCAAGTCTCTCTGCCCAGCCTCTCTGCTTGCCAGGAGGTGGAGCAGGAGGAGGAGCAGGAGCAGGAGGAGGCGAGGGGTCTGGGCATTGGGGCACGTTACTTATACATGGCACTGTCTTGTCATGAATCTCAAATGCGCACTTCTGCCAGACTTGACGCGCGGCGTCGCGAGTTGCGCTTTCCTTGACGTTGCCACGCCCCCCACTCGCCCGACTCCTGGTGGGCGAGACACACTGTGTGAGCCACTGCGGCAAGGCAAAAACTTTCGCCTTATTCTCGTATTTGTTTAGAGCATTGCCTGAAATAAATCATATGCAGCGCACATACGTGAGGCTTTGAGCAGTGTCTTATACGTGCTGCTGCTGCTCCTGCTCCTGCTGCTCATGTTGTTGTTGTTGTTGTTCTTATTGTCATTGCTGCAAATGGGAAAAGTTTGAGTTAATTAGCGCTTAGAAGTCTGGCGCTGCGCTCCACTCTCAAAAAGATACACAAAAATCAAGCAGCACAATACAAATGTCAATAACTTGGCCACAGCCATGCGTATACAAAAACTGTTAGTTGCAGCAAAACTTCAAGTGTAAATAACCGGTAAGTTATACAACTATGCAAGAGCTGGTGGTATCCAAAAAGGAATTGGCGTACGGACGGACAGACGAACGAACGGGCGGACATCTGCCAAGATTTCACATGAGCAACTTTCTCGACAACTGTGCACCCGCAACAGCAACAGCAACAACATACTCCTGCAGACATATCCCAGCCATATATGTATAGCTACTTACGCACACATACGTATATATACATATCTCTTGCGACTCACGACAATTGCATGCGGAAAAGGAAGCGAACATTTCTATAAATAGCCGAAAATCCTGATGTAGCCAAAAGTCAAAACTCTGTGCGAATGTCTCTGTGTGTGGGTGATGATAATAAATGCAGAAAAAACCAAAGCAAAAACATAAAGTTTATATTAAGAATATCAAAATTATCCTAGGCTGGAGCTCGAATCTCTAGAGCCTAGTCAACTTTTGTACCAAAAACTGAGCTGGAAATTCCAGCTATGCACCTAAACTGAACCTTAAAGAGCAGTTGAGCAAAACTTTCGACTTTACATATGTATTGTGTATGTAAATCCCTTATGGAGCACGCGCTACGTTCAATAATGCTAGAATTTCTATCTGTACCCAAGTGTGGCGATAAGTGTACATTGAAATTTGTACCTACAAAGTGGATGGCATAGCTGACACCTTGTAGGGGCGTTCTTGAGCACATTGTTCGTGAACAAAAGCTTTTTACTTAAAAGAAAAAGAAGAAAAGTGTAGCAAGATATTATCTGTGATATTTCTTCCCCTCACCTGTGCTTATTTTAACGTACATTGCTATATTGTTGCATAGTCTGTAGTTTTAGAGATCCTCATCTGTGTACCTAAGAAAACTAAAAGTATCTGCCATATCTTGCGTCTATTTTGATTACAATAAAATTTAAATAATTTATATATGATTGTTCCAGGCTTTACAACTTATTATAAATAATTCCGCGTAAACAATTTTAATGTGGGCTTTCTGCCATCCTTGGAGCATTTTAATCTAAACAGAAATTAATTAATATACAATATCTAATCTAAGAGATATAAAACATTCTATTCTCTCTTCTAAGAGGAGGTAATAGATTTTTTGGGTGTAGTATTTACAACGACAAAGAACTTATAGAATCATTAATACATTGAAGTTGTTTAGGTCCACCCCACAACTCTGCAGGTTTTGAAGATGGTTGCGTCTGAGTCTTCTCCACTTTCTGAACTTTATCTCCAATTTGGGAAACTTTGAGGTCTCGTTCTATATCCCTGGCTTATTATATTTAACCGATTTTCATTAAAGATATTATATTTAAGTAGCATAGATTCAACACTTAATAATATAATAATTATATAAATTTAAACAAAAAATAAAATAAAATAAAACAAGTAAGAACGTTGCAGTTAGGCGCCACTAACTGCGATATACTTTGTTCCCATAGGTGCATCTTATTTATTTAATAAACATTTAATTAACGAAATATTTCGGCAATTAGAAAACGTACATGGCAAGCAACAAACGTTTTTCCTACACATACATACAGATTTACACATGTACACACTATACGAGTATACACAATTTTCTAAGTATACATACAAAAGTTTGCATGCCAGAATATTCTAAGAATTGTGACTGAATTGGGAATTTTTCGATCGTTACTTTAGTTTTGTCAAAAGGCGCTCTAGCAATGCATTACAATGTCTTATTTGGTTTTAGTTAATGAAGTGCAGCTCAGGGCAGTGGCGCTGGTGGTAAGCACTATGCAAGCAATACTTAGGTGCGTGGGTTCGAATCCCGCAGAAACCTTTTTTTCAAAAATTATTTATTTTTTATTTTTATACTTTGTTCCCAAAGGGAAAAAAGTATATTGGTTTTGTGCAATGTCCGTCTTGCTGTCCGTCCGTCTGTCCGTCTGTCCGTCTGTCCGTCTGTCCGTCTGTCCGTCTGTCCGTATGAACGCAATATTTTTCGGCGCTATTAGAGCTAGAGACTTGAAATTTTAAACATATACTCATATATGCTCCCGAATTATAAAGTGTAAAAATTTTCCCGATCCGCCCACTAGGGGCGTGGCAAATCGGAAAACTCTTCCGCCCATAGTTAAGTTATCATACTAGATGATGAGCTAGAGAGTTGCAATTTGAAATGTATACTCGGGGTGACAACCCAAGTTCAAAAAGCTATGGCGGATATATCTACGCCCATTGGGGGCGTGGCAAATCGGGAAATACGTATCTTCTACACCGTTAAAGCTAGAACGCTGAAATTTTGCATGTGAGTTAATGTTATGATTCTAAGAAGATCGATCAAAAAGTTATATGTCTACGCCCATTGGGGGCGTGGCAAATCGGACCTGAATATATAGTGATTTTTCAAATTGTGCTATATTTTGAACACTATTGACACTAGAGACTTGAAATTTTGCATGTATACTCGGGTTGACAACCCAAGACTAATAAGCTATGGTAGATATATCTACGCCCACAGGGGGCGTGGCAAACCGCAAAAGTTTATATCTCCTACAGTTTTAGAGCTAGAAGCTTGAAAATTGGATGGCTGAGTTACTAATGTTCTCCTCTATCGATGCCCCAAAAATAATTTTTCAGCCTCTTTGGGGGCGTGGCATATCGAAAAATACCCTGTAATTTTCGCATTTTTGGAATGTAAGCAACCAAACTTTGCAGTCATGTTAGCCTCGGCCTTTTCTAAGAACTGGCAAAAAATTATGCATCTACGCCCACTGGGGGCGTGGCAAATCGGCAAAGAAGTTTGTTGTGGCCAACTGCATAATTCATGCATATAATAGCTTAGTAGCAATTGCTAAGATGGCAAAAAGCATTTTAACATAAATTTAATAATATTAATAAATTTAAAAAAATAAAATTGATAAGTTTTTGATTAATAAATAAAAAGTTTCCACCGGGATTCGAACCTAGGTCTTTTGAAAACAACATGTAATCGTTAGCTAAACCTAAATCAATTCACAGCTGATCAGCTGACCAGCTGATCAGCAGCTTGTGACGAAACAAAACAATACAATCGCAATTCTTGCAATATGTATACACTTTTGGATGTGTATACACTTACACATAAATACATATACATATATGCATGCATAGAAAAACAGCTTGCCACACAGCGTGGCAAATCGGAAAAATTGTTTTAGTATTTGCTTAAATGCAAAATTCATATGCGTATGTTTATAAATTATCATCAATTGGCAGCAACCATTTTATAATAAATATACAAATATAAAACAAGTAAGAACGTTGCAGTTAGGCGCCACTAACTGCGATATACTTTGTTCCCATAGGTGCATCTTATTTATTTAATAAACATTTAATTAACGAAATATTTCGGCAATTAGAAAACGTACATGGCAAGCAACAAACGTTTTTCCTACACATACATACAGATTTACACATGTACACACTATACGAGTATACACAATTTTCTAAGTATACATACAAAAGTTTGCATGCCAGAATATTCTAAGAATTGTGACTGAATTGGGAATTTTTCGATCGTTACTTTAGTTTTGTCAAAAGGCGCTCTAGCAATGCATTACAATGTCTTATTTGGTTTTAGTTAATAAAGTGCATCTCAGGGCAGTGGCGCTGGTGGTAAGCACTATGCAAACTATACTTAGGTGCGTGGGTTCGAATCCCGCAAAAAACTTTTTTTCAAAAATTATTTATTTTTTATTTTTTTTATATTTGTATATTTATTATAAAATGCTTGCTGCCAATTGATGATAATTTATAAACATACGCATATGGATTTTGCATTTAAGCAAAAACTAAAACAATTTTTCCGATTTGCCACGCTGTGTGGCAAGCAGTTTTTCTATGCATGCATATATGTATTTATGTGTAAGTGTATACACATCCAAAAGTGTATACATATTGCAAGAATTGCGATTGTATTGTTTTGTTTCGTCACAAGCTGCTGATCAGCTGGTCAGCTGATCAGCTGTGAATTGATTTAGGTTTAGCTAACGATTACATGTTGTTTTCAAAAGACCTAGGTTCGAATCCCGGTGGAAACTTTTTATTTATTAATCAAAAACTTATCAATTTTATTTTTTTAAATTTATTAATATTATTAAATTTATGTTAAAATGCTTTTTGCCATCTTAGCAATTGCTACTAAGCTATTATATGCATGAATTATGCAGTTGGCCACAACAAACTTCTTTGCCGATTTGCCACGCCCCCAGTGGGCGTAGATGCATAATTTTTTGCCAGTTCTTAGAAAAGGCCGAGGCTAACATGACTGCAAAATTTGGTTGCTTACATTCCAAAAATGCGAAAATTACAGGGTATTTTTCGATATGCCACGCCCCCAAAGAGGCTGAAAAATTATTTTTGGGGCATCGATAGAGGAGAACATTAGTAACTCAGCCATCCAATTTTCAAGCTTCTAGCTCTAAAACTGTAGGAGATATAAACTTTTGCGGTTTGCCACGCCCCCTGTGGGCGTAGATATATCTACCATAGCTTATTAGTCTTGGGTTGTCAACCCGAGTATACATGCAAAATTTCAAGTCTCTAGTGTCAATAGTGTTCAAAATATAGCACAATTTGAAAAATCACTATATATTCAGGTCCGATTTGCCACGCCCCCAATGGGCGTAGACATATAACTTTTTGATCGATCTTCTTAGAATCATAACATTAACTCACATGCAAAATTTCAGCGTTCTAGCTTTAACGGTGTAGAAGATACGTATTTCCCGATTTGCCACGCCCCCAATGGGCGTAGATATATCCGCCATAGCTTTTTGAACTTGGGTTGTCACCCCGAGTATACATTTCAAATTGCAACTCTCTAGCTCATCATCTAGTATGATAACTTAACTATGGGCGGAAGAGTTTTCCGATTTGCCACGCCCCTAGTGGGCGGATCGGGAAAATTTTTACACTTTATAATTCGGGAGCATATATGAGTATATGTTTAAAATTTCAAGTCTCTAGCTCTAATAGCGCCGAAAAATATTGCGTTCATACGGACAGACGGACAGACGGACAGACGGACGGACAGCAAGACGGACATTGCACAAAACCAATATACTTTTTTCCCTTTGGGAACAAAGTATAAAAATAAAAATAATTGGACAAATATCTGATTTTAATCTGAAAGAAAAACTCAAGAATATTATCAACATTATATATAAGTCAACTCGGAAATAATGAATAAAACAATAATATTGGATCACGGTCTACGCAAAGAGCAGCTGCTATAACAGTCTCTGCGCGCGTGCATTTATCATTTATAAGTTGAGTCAGCTGGAGGAAATATGGTTATACGTGTAGATTATCGGAGCGCAGACGACTATTAATAGACATACTAAAGCAATACTAAATAAGCTGGAAATGCTCGCATTCGCAAAGTTTTGCAGCTGAAGCAATAAAACCGCAGGCACCGCATGCTCGCCCCCGCCTTTGTCTGCAGCGCCTGCTCCTGCTCCTGCCCCTGCTCCTCCTGCTGCTGCTGCACCAAACTGAGAATCGTCCAAGATGTGTTTACCGCACAATGTGCACTTCGGTTAATGTGGTATCGCTGCCAGCTTAGTTGGCAACTGTTGTTGCATGCCTCGCCTCGGGTTTGTTTGGCTGTTGCCGGATGAAAGGAGCTGGAGTTTTATGCAGGCCTTTGAGGCGCAGGACACACACACACACACACACACGCAGAGAGCACACAGAAAGTTGCGCCTTGGCTACGAAGGAGCTGCAAAAGAAATCAAATAAATATACAATCATGTGAGGAATGTTGAATGCAACCAGCACATAAACACACACAGACACAGATACACAGGACACACTCATTGTCCTGCTGATGCTGTTGCTGCTACTCCTGCTGATGCTGCTACTCCTGCTAAGCTAAAGTTTTGCCGCATGCCTCTTTTAAATGTTTTATAGGTGATAGAAAAATATTTTTCACACGTGATGAGAATTTATGTTTGCTGTCGATGCAGCAATAAATGGACCAAAAAATCAACACACAAATGCCAGCACAGCAGCTGACAAGCATTCGCATCGTCCTCTTGCTCATAATGATGCATAAATACAGTTCCAGGTGTGTGTGTGTGTATAGCTGGCAAATAATAATAATAATAATTTGAATACAAATGGATTAGTTTATCAAATTCCATAAATGCGATATAGTTAGGCTATCGCCGAAGTTGTAATACACTAGCAAGACCTTTTGCGATAACTGATATGATTATATTTGCTTTGAAGTTGGCCTTGATTTAGCTAACACAGTGAAGAGTTAAGCTTAAGATATCGTTAAAAATATGATAAAAATATATGCTTTATAAGAAAGACTTAACTCAAGTTCATTCAAGATGTTGAGATTTATTTTATATATTTTCTTTGTGAACTGAACTATCTTTAAGGTTTTCGGTAAGTGTCTTACGTTTATCATATGATTCTCCAATATATTATATTAATATTTTTAATAATAATAATATTATACAATTTGTAGCTTGCTCAAGTCGTGGAGCTCAACTACAAATTACCCTAAACCTTTCGCAGAGCTGTTGTTTCAATTATTCTAGGCCTCCTGCATTCATGTACACAAATCTATGTGTGTTACTCAGAGTAAAATGATATGCACACACACACGCACACACACACACACCTTTACCTTAATGTAGTGACTTTCCTGGGGCTGCATTCTGTAGAGGCAAATCTATGCGAAATTAGTTATTGAATAACTTTTGTTCTCGTTTTACTATCACAATGAAATTTGCTAAGCCCAATAATAACATTCCGATGTGTAATTGCCAAAGACCAAGTCTTCAGTATTTCCACAACAAACAAAAAAATCTATTGTGTCATTTAGGGTTGGAATGGGTAAAGGTATTCAAAGTCAACAATTAATGAATCTGTGCATGCAGCAAAGCAATCCATTTATTCAGTTTGATATTACTTCTTTCAAATGGTTGAATGAGATGAATTATTAAATAATATTGTGACAAGCTTTTGTGCTGCTCATGGAATACAAATATACTTTATTTTTGAATATACATATATATATATACACATATATATATATATATATATATATATATATATATATATATATATATATATATATATATATATATATTTTTGCACTGTAATTTTTGTATTGGGCATTTTTATACCCTGAACCCATTGAAAATGGGAATTCAAAATGTATGTAACAGGCAGAAGGAGAAGTCGCGGACCCCATAAAGTATATATATTCTTGATCAGCATGAATAAATAAATTGATCTAGCCCTGTCCGTCTATCCGTCCGTCCGTCTGTCCGTCCGTATGAACGTCGAGAAATTTTTTCATGAATACTCGTATGTTAGTTACGCAGTACGAGTTTGTTTTGTTTTTTTCGATAACTCATCCCATTTCCAAATTATCGATAAAAAATCGAAAATTCATTTCCATTTCTTACGTTTTTTGGGCATAACTTCTACACCGTTTGGGCTAGAGAGTTCAAATTTATATATTTAGATAGATATTATGGATACGCATTTCAAATACTAGTGACTTGAAATTTGGCAAATACACATATTTGGATGCTATTAATATATTCTGAAAGTTTCATGGGAATCATTCATCTAGGAACCTCTCACCCCCAAGTCGAAGCAGCAACTGCGCGGTTAGCTGAGCGCACGCTTATACGTTCGTGAAGAAGAAGAGTGTTAGCTTTTTTTTTTGCAGGGTTCAGGGTATCTCTTAGTCGAGCCGGTTCGACTAGAGCCTTCTTACTTGTTTTTTTAAATTATTGACGAACTTTAAATACAGGTCTTTCGATATTGCCAATGCGAAGATCCTTAGAGAACCTGCAGCGATGCAGGCAGCGATTAGTTTAGATAGTTTAATGAGGGCCAGTTAAGCTCGCTCAAAAAAAGAAATCAAACATCAACTGTTTCTAAAAAATGATATCTCAGTCAATAGACTTTATGCTAGCCTCTGGCAACTGTCAGATCTCGTGATAATTTTATTATTTGACTGCACTTGAAGTCATGTCGCTTACATTTGACCACTTTAAATAGCAGCGCCCGGGCGCCATTCAGAGGGAGTTTTGGGGCCTTCATCGTTTTTCCATTGTCGGGCAATGCCGACGCATTGAAGAATTTAACAAACCGTAAGAAATGAACATTAAACAGGACGTGGACTTTGTTTGCTTTTTGCTCTCGTTCTCTGTCACACAGACACACACACACACACTCTCTCTCTCTCTCTCTCTGTCGCTCCATCGCCCCATCTCCCTCTATTTCTCTATTGTTGTCTCGCTTGCCCTTTTCACTGCGCGTCGCTTGACATAACTATCGCTGTTAGTGTATCTGTGTCTGTTTAAGTAAAGTGCGGGTTTTGTGATTCGGAAAAGCGAAGGACGCGTCAGGTCAACGGGCGTGGCTGTGTGACAAACCAAGTATACTCACACACACACACACACACACACACACACACACACGCACACACACACACACGCACACACTTTAGTCAGGCAATTCAAATAAAGGAGAAGGCGAACAGAGTCCTGGTAGCAATGAACCTTTACAAATTGAATCGCTGATCCTTTTGGGATGTTCGAAGTCAGGACAGTTTTGACACTTGTGGACACACGCGAACACTCACACACATACACATACACACACTCACACACATACACACTCGCACAATATGAGGAAGGGGGAGACACTTATGATTGTGAGTAGATGTTGACTTTTTGTTATTTGCTCGCTTGTTAAGTTTAAACGCTGTAAATGGCTTAGAAAACTGCCAGGCAACCAATCATTTTCACCAGCAACAATAAAATTGGACGCAAATAAAAATGCTATTGACACAGTTTGTCAAAGCTGTCTCAAACTTTATTATGGCGTCCCTTTGGCTTAAAGGTCACCCGACCCGCGCACCCGTCCCCATCCTCGTCCCCTCGCCGGCTGCCTCGTCTGCCCACAGCATCTGTTTATCGTTGCTGTTGTTGGCCCTTTGAAATAAGCTTGATAGAGTTGCTATGGCCGTCGCCATTTGTGCTCAACGCTGTTGATTTGTTTTCTCTCGTGTTGCCTTTGCCTTTGCATTTGCCTTTGTTGTTCTTGTTGTCTTGTTGTCATACTCATTGCCATGGTCAACTGGCCCAGGCCTCTGGGGCATGCGGTGGCTGGGGGCTGGCCCGGGGGGGTCGCCGCAAGAAATGAGCAGTCAAACTGTTCGCCAAGCAAACAGAACAAAAACTGAATCAGAATCAGAAACAGAATCAGAAACAGACATAGGCCAGTCAAGTGTATTAAATGTTGGCCAATACCCCGACTCACACACACACACACACACACACACACACACCAACACAGTTCATGAATCGAGTCTGTATGGCAACACCCGAAAATCCAACACCCTGTGCAGAGCCCCTTCGGTGCGGTGACAATGACGAAGTGTTGACAAATGTGTTAAGGGATTTGCGGTTGGTTGACTTTCATTTTCGTCAATGATTTTTGAGTGTATTGTTCTTGATTTACTTTGCAGTAATTTTACTTTGTTTTTTTCCCCGTCTTTTTTTCTCCCTGAACTTTGATTATGTATTCCCGGACCCGTGACCTCTTTAGCCACCACCACCTCCCAGTCGATTCGATATTTAACAAAAAGCTGTTGAAATGTTAAGCGTTGGATTCGCTTCTGTTATGAGCAAGTGATGAACCTGACTGAGCTGGCCTTAAATGAGTCAAGGGATCATTCGCTTGCTTTCAGTCATCAAATGATGCAAATGGAACTGCAGCGCTCCAATTCCCTATATTAAGCATAAATGTATTAATTGTAGTCACAGGTGGTATAGGCAATGAAAGGAAAAGAGAGAGAGATAGAGAGAGATAGAGAGAGAGAGTGTTAGGCTCTGTCATTGACGAAACATCATCATATTATTGTAGAAGCTTTGATCTCTGCAAATAGATGTCCTTCACTCTGAGAAAAAACTCAGATCAACCAATTGCATTGATTCATCAGCGCGTTCATTCGCGATCGGCTTACAGCAGATTTCCTTTCTGTTATTTCGCTCTCGTTGTTTTCCGATCATTTGGTTGATTTTTTTTTTGTATGTATCGGCTGCCTATGTAAATTGCGTGGATGAATGATGTGAAGTGTGTTTGATCTTGAGTTGTTTTATTTGAGTTATTTGCAAGGGAGTCTAAGTAAGTCCAAGTCTCATTGTGCCGAGCGTCATTCGTAGCGCTCCCCAACCGATATTCGTTAAAAGAGCAATACACGAATATTTTAACGCGATGCGCTCCAAGCAAAAACGAAAAGAGCCGAAGTTGCCTGCATTGAGCGAGAGCAACTGAGAATGTTTTGTTTTTTTTTTTTTTCAGGGATCGCAAATATGAGTTAAGAATTAGAAAAAAAAA
Organism: Drosophila koepferae; assembly: GCA_030914345.1. Taxonomy (NCBI): domain Eukaryota; kingdom Metazoa; phylum Arthropoda; class Insecta; order Diptera; family Drosophilidae; genus Drosophila; species Drosophila koepferae. The sequence continues at coordinate 191,467 of JAUESR010000196.1, forward strand.
ATGAAGTAGTGGAAAAAATACATAGGGGTTTCTTAGCCGAATTAAAAAACGGATAAACTTTTATTTGCAATTTTGTATTACAATTTTTTCTTAAGTATTAAAATTTATATGATAAAAATAAAAAATAATGAGCACACACAAATAATGAAACGATCAACTATGATTTGTAAGCAATGCAATTTATATAGTAACCTAAAGATCATTCATGTAGCATGAGCTGCAGAGATCTATGCTGTACTCAACTGCAAGGATCAACTATCTCAGCTGAACTGTTCGGCACTAAGAAGAGCGACGGATTCTATTGAAATTTGATTCTAATATATTATTCTCATTGTCATGGCCTACCACGACGCATAATGGGCGTATCGGGTATACGTAATTTCTGATACGAAGCTGATTTGAAGCTCTAGCTCTAGGGAGAAATCTAGTCATATGTAGCATGCATCCATCGATAGCTAGCAGGGTGAAGATCACATTGCAAGGTTGTCCCACTGCTGGCAGCGATAACAATCGAAAAAATTTGATATCAACGAAAATTCGATAGCTGTACGATTTTTGAATAAATACATATAATTGGCGTAATGTAAATTAATGAATTAATAAATATAATAAATACACTTGGCGAAACATAAATTGCTGATATCTCTCTATGATCATCAAATCACATACGACCTGCTAATAATCTATGATACATTCGCACAGCTACTATACAATATATATTTATGCATAACCACTTAGTAAAGGGCATACCTGGCGCTTTGTTCGTGCAAGTAGCTAAGCTGTGCCGGAGCACAGAGACCCAATTTAAAAGGAAAAAGGAAAAATATGTAAAACTGCAAAGAGTAGTTGGCAGTACGACTGCCATTGCCGTCGTTTCTTATTCAGAAATGTATTTAATGCTAGACAAAAGGCGCATTAACTGCAAAATCAGCTAAACCAAAGAAGCAACCAACTCGCAAGGCAATGAGAGAGAAGCAGGAGCAGCAGCAGGAGCAGGAGCAGGAGCAGGAGCAGGAGCAGGAGCAGCAGCAGGAGCTGGTACAGCTAAATGGTAGGTTGCATTGAATTGCATATAATGCATGGGCCAACATAATTTTAATGAGTTTGCTCTTAATCCGTTTGCAAGATGCTGTCAATGAGATCGCGGTGGCCTTTTATCCTGTGTGTCGTGCATGTTACAGAGCTCGTTGTTGTTTTCAGCAACGTCCACGTTGTTATTCCCTGGCTGTTGCCCTGGCACTTCCTGTGATTATGTATACCCTGCACGCTGCCAAAACGGGTAGCAACTGCTAAGCAATAAATAAGTTCCTAATCAGTTCAGTTCAGATGGAAATCATTTGGGAAGGGTATGCATAGAAGTTAAAGTAAATTCAACTTGATTTCCATTTTCTTGCTGCTTCAACCGTCTCTGGTGACGGCAACTGCCAGCTGTGTGCACAGGGTATCGCTTTGTGAGGTCCTTTTGGCTTGAGTCGTCTTACTTGTTTCATAATGCAATGCTGCCGGCGTCGCACTGTGGACAAACTCAACACGTTTCGCGCGTAAATTTGGAAGGATCTGCAGCTCTTTGAATTGCTCAGCTCACTTTGATTGACATTAAATGATGTGCTGATTGCACACTCAACTTTGTGATAACTCATTCGCAAGCAGTGCATCGTAGTGCAATATGGTAAATAATTAAATTCAGTCTGTTAACGGTTCGGAAACTCCACTTGACAGATTGATGTACTTTAGTTGTTTTTTTTTCCTCTGCATAAAGTTCCTTATTAAAAGTTCAACAAAGCAACAAATTGAATGTTTGACTGCAAAACAGTTAAAACTACGTACAGTGCACTACGGCGTACTCGGCTCACGGCCCACAGCTCACGGCTCTCGGCTCGGCAGTTGCAATGAGTCGACTCAACTGCTGTCTGTCATCGTTTAACGCTTCACATTTCCCCAGTGACTATGTGTGTGTGAGTGTGAGTGTGAGTGTAGGTATGTTTGTCTCTCTATCTCTGCTTCTGTGTCTCTCTGTGTCTCTCTGTGTCTCTCTGTGTGCCTCTGTGTGTGTGTTCATGTTTTCTTTCTATCTGTTCTGCTACAATTTCCCTTATGCCCTTAGCATTTTACGCTGCCAGTTTATTTTTGCCAGTTGCTGTTTGTTATAATTTTCCGCTCTTTGCAGCATTTTAATTTGATTCTATAAACGTTCTTTGCGTCTCAGGCCTTTATTTCTATATTAATGCTCTATGCCAACTTGGCATTACAATTTACTTAGCCATCATGCCAGAGCAAGTTGGATTCTTTCATAAAAGTCAAAGTAGAACTAAATAGTTTTAATAGTTTTATATTCTTATGTAACTTGAAAGTAATTTAGTTATGCAGTCTACACAATTTATATAAAATTTTACAAATAAATAATTGTAGAGGAAAACAAACAGATTTGAAGCCTCAGAAGTTTCAAAGTTATAAATAATAAATAATGTAATATAATATTCCTTCTCTCTATTTCAAATATTAATAAAAATAATAATAAAAATCAATTTTTCATCAATATTTTTCAAAATAAAAAACAAATTCTTAAATAAAGAATTTTTTAGTGGAATTTTGCATCGACTCTAAAATTGATTACAGCAAAAAAAAATTAAATATAAAAGCCAAACAAATAATAACAAACTAAGTTAAACACTATATTAAATAAATCAAGCAAATAAATTTGAGTATCTTTATTTATTTTTCATATATGCCTTTATATACTAGTTAGTTAAACTGTAACTAATGACAAAGTTAGTGCTTAAAGTATTCGACATGAGTTGAGTCCAGGCTTTGCTTAAAGTTGTGCCTTCACAGTGTCCAATTACTCGGAACAGTAACTGTGTGACATATTTCTTTGATACTCTGTTTGCAAAGTGAAGACGGGTATATTCATTTGAATAGTTGCATTAAAACATTTAACATTTTTAGATAGAATCCTGCAAAGTCAATGGGTCTATAGTCTGGGAGTTAGAAAACTGTTTTATCAGTGAAAAGAGCTAAGCTTATTCTCATGTTAATTCGTAGTAAACAAGAATGCCTAAAAGACATTTTATTTTTTTTATGAATTCTCTGTTAATTATAAAAAAATTGTTTACAAAACTTTTTTATTGTATACTTTCATATGCATAAAAACTTGAAGAATCTTTTTAAATATTCTCTTTTTCTTCAATGAATTTTTGTAAAATTATTATTTGTTTTTCATGACAACCAAATATTTCTTGCTATATTTGATTGTATTTCTTACTATATAAATTTTTTGCGATTTGCTACTTTTGACATTTGGTCAACAGTCTGCGAAAAGTCTGCGAAATTAAGCGAATTGAACTAAGGAACTGCGTAAAGTCTTCTAAAGTAGTGATGAAGACGTACTTCATTCGGATTTATTTATAATAATAATAATAAATAAATAAATAGGCAAAGTGTTCTGGCAACAAATCTTTCAAAACTTAATATAACCTGGAACTTATAAAATTTATTTTTCTTATGAATAGCTTGAAGGAAACTAAAGAGTAATAGAGTGTAAGATTGTAGATAATTGATCAACATTTTTTGTCAAGACCTGGGACAAGAGATCTTCGGGTCAATGGAAAAACTAAAGACATAAAAAAAAAAGGAAAAGAGAATACGCATACACATGTGCATTTAATTCAAGTTTATCCAAGTTGAATCGCTGAAAAATGGCTGGAATAGACAGAAAAGGAAAAGCTGGACATTATGCAACCCCCAATGTATTCCCTTCTGAACGTGAGCGAGAGTATGAAAAGAAAAGGTGGTTTATAAAAAGTATTAAAGGATTTGCACTGCACTCGCAGTGACACATCATATTTCCACATTTTGTAGTCAAATAGAAACGAAATGTAATTAAATACATAAATAGTAAATAGAAATTGTTTTTTGCTAGTTTGTTTTGGCACACAGCCACAAATGCTGGCATTTGTGAATTAACTTTAATTAAGCCTAATATAATCCTCAATATAAAAAGCGAAAAAGCGAAATAAATGGTAAAATATGGTTTTGCCGGCTGCGAGCTGAATGAAATTCGAGCTAATTTGCGAATGGAGGAGATGAGTGCTTGGGCCAGGTGCGTGCGCATTTTGTGATTGGGTTAGGGCTAGAATTTGATTTGATCCGTGCCCGGTTGCCTGGAGATGCGTTCAAGGAAATCAGAAACTTCGAATGCCTTCGAAGCCGGCAGCCCGTAATCAAATGCTGAGGCCCAAATCAATTGAGCGAAATACCAATTAAGCACAACAAATGTATCTGACCAACGGCTTTCAAAGGGAATGCTATGCTAACCTGCGAATGCATAAGCAACAGTCCGGAATTCGGGCTCCTCGATACGGCTGGTTCGGCTGCTGCGGCTGTCCGGCCAGGAGACGCAACTGTCCGGCAATCAAAGCGCATTTCGGTCCGAAAATGCTGAGAATTTTGCAGAATATCCAAACATGAGTTCGCTGCTTGCGGCTGGCCGAATCCAAATTGAAGAAGGCATCGGAATCAAAGCTCGCCGAACTACAAACGAATATTTTGGCGGCAATGAATAATAAAAATATCGTGGCATACTTTGGCGGGCCGTCGTCGCAGCCGCAGCCGCAGAAAATGTAAAATATTTTCAATTAATTTGACGCCGCGCTTCATTTCGAATTCTAAAATAAGAATATATTCATTTGACAGGCCAAAGCCACAGCCAGAGCCAGAGCCAGGCCCGAAATTCGGCCAACTCACTTTTATGTTGATTGCTCATCTAAGGCCGCAAACATCTTCCACTCCGATTGCCGGCCAGCATTTGCGACCTGCCATGCCATGCCATGCCCTGGCCAGCCCTTTTCTGGCATTCATTTAATTTGGCAGCGTTGTTTGTGCAACACTCGAGCGCGTAGCAAACTAAAATAATTTATTTTTGCCTGGCTCGCTTGGCTCGCTCTGCCATCAGTTTGATTTCAAGGTAAGACTTTGGAACTTTCGAGGAGCTCAGCTCATATACCTACTATAGATGATGTACATACATAGTATATAGGTGTGAGCTGACTTTGTTTTTTATATTTTTTTTTATATTAGTGCTGCTGCTGCAGACAATTAAAATGGGTTTTTATTAAAACTAAGCTATGTTTTAATCAAACACACGCAGAGCGAGAGCGAGAGCGAGAAAGAGAGAGAGAGAGAGAGAGAGAGAGAGAGAGAGAGAGAGAGAGAGAGAGAGACTGGACCAACATTCAAAGTGGCTGCACAAAGGCCTTGTCGGTAATGCGGCTTATCAGCAATGCGGATAAAGCCAGCATAATCCGTGAGTGTGGGCGATAAACGTGGCCAAATTGATATTTTGCAAACATATAGAATACATTCAAATGCACACACATGTGTACATATACATATACATATATATGTATGTACATATATGGCTGTGTGCATGGGTAAATATTATATAATGGGCGGCATAAATTCGCATCGTTTTCGTTCGTCGAAGCGTGGAACACAGTGACAAGGGCCCCGGCATCATTGACATTCATTGGATTTGGCGGCCATTCGCACCTGATGCCCAGACAGACGCCGAAAGTGCTTTACATGTATTCAAATGCGACAAGTCCGCGTTCCACATTCCCCATTCCCCATACCCCATACCCCATTTCCCCGTTCCCCCGTTCCTATCATCTGCCAAATGATTTAGAATATGAATTGGAACGAACTTGGGTCTTCCGCTTTGCCTCTGCTCGGAGCTCAACTCATTTCGCATCGCAGCTTTATGGCGCTCAATAATTTTTGGGCGATTATTGTGCACAAGATTTATGATACAAGTGAAGATTGAATACAGCACACACTCAGCATAGGCAATAAAATGAATAACACTCAATCATATATTAACAGTGATGATTTAATGAATCAGTCTCAACTTCTTTGCCTGCCTCTATGAGCGTCTACTTTTTGACTTGAGTGTATTTATTTATAGTTCACAATGAAAGCTCTTTACAAAAATAAAATATGAATCAATTAAATTGGCCAAAAACAAAAAAGGCAAATACTTCAGCAAACTCTATGGTCGAGTACGTCATTAGAGCAGCAAGCAAATGGGCTTAAAGCCATTCACTTGACAAGGCCTTGACTATCGCTTAGGCCCAATTCAAAAAGTTATAGAAAAAAAAAATTATTAGGAATTAAAAAAAAAAAATTATTGCGATATTTTCTCTGATTAATGATATCATGTGTAATGCATAGGACTTATTTTTATAATTATTTAATTTTTTATATAATTTTACGATCGAGAATCCAGTTAATTTTATTCAAATTAATTTGTCACAACAGAAAACATAATAAAGTTTGAATTGAATTTAATTATAGTCATTTTTTGTGAATAATATGTTTAAAATAAAAAATAAAGAAACATTTTTAAAACAACTTAATTTGCGTAAACAAAAAATTCCATCACAAGAGGAAAAGGAAAAAACAGATTGAAAATTGCAAACTTAATCACAAAAATGCAAATTGAAATGTTAATGAATTCCAAAACAAATTCCAATTGCTGTTAAAATATCTGTGAAATGCATTTTGGAATTTAAGCTAAAAATACGTTTTTATTAAAAGAGAATTATGAGCTAAAATTAGAAGCCAACTGATATCGATTGGGTTTCAACTAAAGCGAATCCTTGTGATAAATCAAAGGAAAATATTTAAGCCAATTGCATTATTTATATCGAGTGCTTTAATAAATGCTTACAACTCAAGTTGTAGCGAATTGGGTTATATATGTATGTATGCATGCTCATAATAGGGTCAGATGTGCTGCCTAATAAACAGGCATACATTAGCAGACGAGTACATAATTATATATAAATATTGTATATGAACAAAAAACAAAGCTCTAGTCGGGAGTGCGCGACTAGCAGTTACCCTGAACTACTGCTAAGAGCGGATATTGCAATCGCGCTAGTGAAATTCTCTATTGGGTGTTAGTTATTAAATAACTTCTCTTCTAGATAACATTTCTTAGTCAAATTTACAGAGTGTGATAATGACATACAAATGATCATATTGGCCAAAACACAAGTTTCTAGTATTTGAAATATTATTTGAATTGACATCCGAAATTGAATATATATAAAATATCTACAGCTAGCAGCATTAGGCTTCAAATAAAAAGTCAAACTATCAATGGATATCGTTGCAAATTTCAAGTCTCTTGTTTTTGGGGTTTACGTGATTGCTCCGTTTATTAGAATGTACGAACAGACGAACAAATAGATATTCTTAGATGGACACCATGGAACCATTATAGACGGATTTCCCATTTCTTATTTCAACCCTTTCATGTTCTTAAATTTAAATTCTAGTAGGCAATAAATAGAAACTTATTCGACTACAATTTAGCTGAGCTGTCAAACAATCTGAATTTGAGAAATATTTCTCAAGGCATTCATCCCATGAATTGTTAGTCGTTGCTATAGAAAAAACAAACTCCAACCAGAAAGGGTCAATAAGTTAGACTTCAATGAAATTCACATTGACAGCAGAGCATAAATATATATATATATACAAGTACATATATATTTATATATATATATAAATATGTCAAATGACATTGTCTGCTGTGCACAGGGTATTCGCTGGGAAGACATTTGCTGCGCAACTCTATAGGACTCTCACTTGTTTATTCACCTCGACTGTCTAAAACCATGGCGAAGTTGGAAACGAAACTTTATTTTGTATATCCAGTCCAACTTTTCTGGGCAATAGCTTTCACCTGCACACCGACGCACACATGCACTCACTTACACACAGATGCACACATATATCAAATGGTTAACTTTGTACATATACAATAAAAATTGCAACGCCAGAGGAATACCGCACAGACAGACACAGACCCTGGCAGACGATGGAGGCTCAATGTGTATGGTAACGACCCGACTCGTCGGCTAGTTTAACTGTTTGCATCGCCGGCACTCGGCAGGTGGACAGCCAGAGTGTCCGGACGAACAGTGACAGCTATCCGTGTGTACGATGTCCAAGTCAAATGTGCATTCTGCAATGTCCAATGCCAGAGTGACATGTGCATTGGTCAAGGCACTGCAGCTCGTGCCCTGACATGTTGCACTGCTGACCATATTTTATTCCAGCTCAGAGTAGTTTGTATGCGCTGGCAGTGCAGACATTTATATATATATATACTATATATAAGTATATATAAATAAAAAATATATATGTACATATTTGGTAAAGACTTTTGCGTTCATTTTATTAATGATTTCGGCTTATTGTTGTTTAAAGCTGATATATTGCATATTGTACAAGCAAAAGTGCTTCAGCTGAGACTGACCGACTAGTAGATACTCTGAATAGCTAGCAAATGATTTTGATAAATGGGTTTGGAGTGAATGAACTCATTATCTGTCATAGTCTTAGAGAACAAAAAATCGTAATCAGTTAGAAATTAACATATATATTAAACTGAACAATAACTTAACTTTTCTTATCTATATTCGGAAAATGTACTGATTTTTTTTAACAAGCGTGAAGAAATTTGTATTTAAACTGACAGAACTGGGCTAGATTGCTAGTACTGATATAGTAGTACTATATATATATGGCTGTTACATACACCTCAACATAAACAGTATACCCCAAATTTACAATTTGTATGAATGCAGCGTATAAATCGCATTTAAAAGAAGTCACTTTATTGCTACGAGCTCAGCAGCTCAATGTACATAGTTCTGTATTAACACAAGAATATGTAAATATATAACTGATATATCTTACAATATAATAATTACAAAATATATATTTACACTCTTTTTTAATTAAAGAACCCAGATCTAACTAATTTATCCCAATTTACAAGTGAAAATAAAATCAGTATAGTTATGCTAATAAAGCACGTCTCATCTCAGGTTTGCTTCAATATTAAATAGAAAACTCTAGTAGAGACCCATTTTCATGGTACTGGGCTACAGTGTGCGATACATGAGTGCGCCTTAGCCAACCGCAAATAAACACTAATGCGAATGCAACTAGATGGACCGGCCGACGACACGTGTAAAAAGTAGAATTTGTAATGTGAAATGGCGTCGATGCAGAAGAGCAACTGCCGCCTGCAGCCTGCTATAGTGGAAAGGCTATAGCACGCGAATTTCGACGAAATGATTCGGGTCCAGAACTGAACATTCTCATTAGCACCATGTCAGCAGCGCATAATCGAGTTACTAGGCAAATAGCATGCATGCCCGCAGTGCTAATGATAAACAAATTCAAATGGCCTGCTAATGATTACCGACTGTAAAGAAGGCAAAAAAAAAAAAAAAAAAAAAAAAAAAAAAACGATTGCACTTCGCTTGCAGAGAGCTGCAGGCGCAATTAAAGTGCGTGTAGAGCAATAGAGGTGTGCAAAGAGCTTAATAAATTAGCTCAGGCTAATGCTATGAACATCTGCTCATACTTCAAGCATCTTTATCGGCTCCTACTTTTCGTGCAGTAGAACAAAAAAAAAAAAAAAAACAATTCCCATTCCCATTCGATTGGACTTCAAATTGATTTTTATACTCATTCGCAAAGTGAGAAGAGACTATAAGTTTTTTGAAATGTTAGTCCGTCCATCTGTCTATCCGTCTGTTCGACTATCTACCGCTCCGTCCGTATTCGCTGCCATCGGTGCGTCTATCATAATCTTTGTCTCTCCGTCTATCCGGCGGTCGGTCTATCTGCCGGCCCATACGACTGTCCGTCCGTCCGTTCTATTAGGCTAAACGTATGTCCGTCTAGCTGTCCGCCCGCCTATCTGTCGGCAAATATGACTGTCGATCCATCCGTCCGTTCGTCTGTTCGCCTAACCATCTGTCGGCCGTTCCTCTGTCCGTACAGCCGTCTGTCCATCTTTCGGCCCATGCGACTATGCGGCTATCCGTATGACCATCTGTCCGCCCGTCCACCTGTCGGCCCATACGACTGTCTGTCCATCCGTCCACCCGTCTGGCCGCCCAACCATCTATCTGTATGTCTGTTCGTCCCCCTATCTATACGACCGTCTGTCCATCTTTCGGCCCATCCGTCTGTTGGTCCGTCCGTCTAGTTGGTCCACGGGTTCATTCGTGCGTTCATTTGTCTGCCCTACTGAACCTAATAATACATTGTATAATACGTACTTCTTGGTACCCTCATCACTAAGGGCGTGGTAATTCCGGAAATACAATATGCGCTATCTCAGTATTACTATTAATTAAAGTACGAACGGAATCGAATACAAATTATTTCGTCTGTTTTGGGAGAGCTAAGTTACAGTAGAGAACTTTTCAACTGATTTACCAAATCGACATTCAACTGTTTTTTTATTCTACCTTGAAAGAGTATAATGCAGTCAGTAAAGTCCGACTGCAATATTCCTACATGCTTTTAACTGAACTCCGGCGTGTTGAGGCAGGTAAAGCATTGGCACAATAGCCAATGCCAATTACTTCAACACCTATGTATGTCCATGCGCGTGTGTTCGTCTATATAAATGCGTATACTTTATTTATTCTCAATTATGTCTGTCTGGCTGTCGGATATTGGGGTTTGCTGACCTTTGTCCGTGTTGCGAGCGAAAGCTTTAATGACGTAGCAATCTGTCGCAGGTAGCTCATGAAATTAGACACGAGTGTCCGGTTTGGGGGCGGTCGTGGCGCCACGTCTACCACACGCCCCCACCCTCTCGCACTCTCCCCAACTCCACTCCATGGGGCCGCAGGTAGGCGCATAATGCCTGGTGATTTGTTATGTTTTTCTCTTTTTCTTTTATTTTGTTGCTGTTGTTGTTGTTGTTGCTGCTGCCTTTTGTTGTCCCTGGAGATTATTTGGCGGGGTGCTACTAAAGCATTCACCTGAAAATTTTACAATGGCAGCGTGCGACCCATGGTCAACCGGAAGGCGGCTGCTTTGGTTGTTGGTAAATTTGCCAGCTATTTGTGGTGAATTTAATTTAATATTTATTTAAGTTTTCCAGCAGCCTTTGTCTTGCGTTTCAATGGCATTTAACTACCCTAGCCAAGGCACTTCACACTTTGGCAAGGAATCTGACAATTGAAAGAAATAGATATATATTAGTTTGTCATAATGACGAATGTTCAAGCACGAGAATGGTTCGAGGAGGTATTAGGTATGAAGGAATCAGATGAACGTGCTCTATGCAGAAATAAATATTTTTACGTAGCCACGAACAAAGGAGAAACGCTGTTCATATAATATATATTCATATTATATGTATTAACCTCAATACGAATTTAATGATGAAGTCCAATGACAACACTTGGTCAGTAATTTACAATCTCTTAGCTTCACCTGAGAAGAACTAATCTCACGTGTTTTCACACTTGTTAAAATGTTTGCTACACGCAGGCCAACCATTTGGCTTCGTGTTCGCTTAAGACGTGGATTAAGCTCAATGCTTGAAAGCTAATTAAACTCGCTCACCATGTAGAAGACGGCTTTAAAATATATTTTTATCTCGTGTCATGTGTTTTCCGTCCTGCCTGAGACTTAAAAATATTCTTAAATTTATATAAAAATTTCCTTGAACTGCGCATAAACAGTTTAAAAGATCTAAGTCTAGACTGTTGCTGTTGTTTTTGCTTAAATTCACGTAATTAATGACGGCGCTGAGAGTCGAATGATGTTGTCCCTTTAAGGGAGCTACCCCAGAGAAATGTTCAAGTCGACATAATGCGGCAGTCACATTTTAAGGAACAAAGCCTCCTTGAGCTCGTAACACATTTTGCAAGCAGGCAGAATGTCGCACGGATGCCGAGTTCAAGCTCCATGCACTGAAATAAATTAGCAATAAATGAAATATATGTACACGAGAGAGAGGTGTCCAGAGCACATAACTAAGAACTCATCACTGATCTGACAGATGAGGACATTAGAGAAGAGAGAAGAGAGAAATCTATATTCAGCGAAATTTTAGAATTATGAAACTCAATCGATTTGATATCATATATACAGAAGTGAAAATATTCCCGTTCAGTCAGTATCAGACCAGTATCTCTCTCGCTTTGTTCATCTCACTCAGCTTACCTTCCATGCTCCAAATAGAGTATAGCTCAGGTCGGTAAGAGGCAGCTGTCGTGTCATAATTAGTCTTTAATTCCCTTTTAAAATGCTGCGAGAACTACAATATTTATGCTGGGATGGCGTTTCAAAGTCAACTCCAAATACTCTCAACTAAAGTGCGTGATTGAGAGTTTCAGGTGTTAATACTGAATTGTTGGGCGAATGCTAGAGAAATTGTTTATTTGTTAATCGTTAAAAGGCAATGGAGTAGAGCTCGCAAACACGCTTTGGCTTAGATAAATCGAAATAAATTTAATTCTAATGCCTGGAAAATACCCTCAAACAGCGCTCGCCTGCCATCTTCGAGTTGGTGCTGGCTGACAAAGGGAGAGAGAGAGGGAGAGAGGGAGAGAATGTGTGTGTAGGTGTGTGTTTGCGTGGATGTGCGTATAATTAATGTGGTTGTTTTTTTTTTCCCTCATTTTTTTTATTTTTTTTTATTTTGCTAGCCGCTCCACCCACTGCAGCAACGCCTCTCCATGTGGCTGGCCGTTTGCTTTTGGTTACACTTTATTTCAAATTATTTGCTGCTTTAGCACGCTGCCTCGATAGCCGCAACAACAAAGATAACAACGCAAACAAGCTTGGACTCGCGTGTTATCCAATTCTGTAATACTCTGTACAACTGAATCTCATAAGAATGAAATGTTTTCCTCTAAGGTTTGAGCTGAGCCTCAGAGGCTGGCAGTCTAAGCATACAGCCATAGCTTAGAGTCTTATTAAATACTGACTAAGTAAATAATTTGTTCTACATATGTTAATAATATATGGATTTTATACAAGCCCTGGGTCTGCCCGGTTCCAAATCATATTTCATATTAATTTGCAAACGTGGAAAATAAAAATTTTATAAAATTTAATTTCATGATTCTATATAGTTATCTTCGAGCTTCATGTAAAGATTAAAACGTTTTTAAAATATTTGGATACTATTTTCTCTAGCTTTTAATAGAAATGGAATATTAATCTTTAATTCTAATTTTCGTATCAGCGAGCATATATTTAAATTCCTGAATACAAAAAGAATGTCTCTGGGCCACACGAAATCCAATTCATGTAATTTTACTATAACTTCCCTTTATCATTTCCTATTCAGTTCCCATTTATGTACATCAAGTTTAAAGCATATTAAACCTATTTATATATACGGCCGAAACCAATATACCCGACCAGCACCTGGCTTACAGGGCATCAGAAAAACAGCAACATTATTTTCACATCATTTAATTTAATGTGTAGCTAGAGGCTGGCAAAGGCCAGCCAGTTTGTTTGCTTTGTTTTATATATATTATTTCACTTGTGGTGTCGGCGGCGACAGCGGCTATAACACCAAACATAAATTCCAAGGCAACGCGACGTTCGCACTACAAATTCGTGTACGGGCGCAAGTGGGACGTCGCACGACACGGCGCGACACGACACCCAGTTTAAAAACAGTAATTATTTTAAGGGATTTTTTATGCTAAATAGTAGGGCTGACATATGTATAGGTACACACACACAAACACACACGCACATACACTTACGTAGGACAGGGAAAAACCGAAATCCAGCTGGATTGTGGGGTGGCTTTGACTGCGGGACGAACCAGCCAGCCGACTAGTCAGGTGTGAAGTGGCCACGACGCAGCATTGAATAATTACATTTTAATAGAGTGTCCGCCAAAATGTCTTCAAAACAATTTTTAACAGAGTCCCCCACATAAGGCAACATTAAATAACAAAACAGAAATGCCAGCAGCATGTCGAAGTTTGAATGCCCTCGATATATTAAAGAGATTTTCAAATTATTTCAAGCTCGCTTTTCTTTTATAAATGATTGCCTCAAATATTCCAAGACCCTTCAAGACATTACGCTGTTAATCCACCGATAGGTTTGGCATGCCTTAAGGTAGGGTATAACGACGTCTTAAAGGACAGCGTGTGGCTGTGGTGGGACATTCCAGCTGCTTCAATGGCCACTTAGTACCGCATTTACAAGTATAAACTTTCGAGTGAAATGACTTGAGTGTTAGTCGTCAACTCGAGTCAAGTGCTCCCCAATAACATTGCCTTAAATAAGCCGCCATTTTACTGCACTTTTGCTACAAATTTCATAATTCCACCCATTTGACATTTCACGCAATTAAGAATGCTGTAGTCGAGTGCCCATTTCGAAGTGATGATAATAGCTAAAACCTATATTATGTTTACCAAGTGTGAATGGGGATATGTGGTAAATGTGAGCTACATAAACACAATATATTATGGCAATGAAGAGAGCGAGGTATAAAACGAGATAGACAAAGAAAGAGAGAGAGAGAGAGAGAGTGAGAGAGAATCTCAAGGAGAGATATAGAAATACATATATAGCCACCGTGAATAGAAAATTAGACAGTAGGAAAAAAGATGGGCAGAGAAACAGACAAGACAAAGATAGACAGAGACAGACAGATGAAGAGAGAGAGTCATAGATAGAGTTACAGATAGAGAGAGAGAGTTTCATAAAGAGTTACAGATAGAGATGGAGAGAGAGTTCTTTGAAAAATTAAAAAATGTTGAAAGACCAGAGACCAGACAGCAGAGACCAGAGACCAGAGGCCAGAGACCAGAGTCTGGAGATTACATACTAGAGACTAGAAACTAGAGACGAGAGATCAGAGATCAGAGAACAGACACAGAGACCAGAGATCAGAGACCAAAGATCAGAGATCAGAGATCAGACCAGAGAACAGAGAACATATGGATAGGTAGGTAAGAGAGGCAGTAATGGACAGAGATGTGGAGAGAGAGCGAGAGAGGCAGAAACTAAGACATATTGCAATAATTATTCATAGTAATTTATCATATTAATTTGACTTTGATATTATATGAGAGTCTAAGGAATAATCACTTACTCTTTAAGTTTTGTTATGATAACCAAAGCTGATTATAGTAAGGAAATACTTTAGTGTATAGTTTGGTAGGCTAACAACACAATCGATGGCAACCCCTAGTAGTGAAGGTCACAGTTCAGTGTTCTGTTCCTTATTGGTAAGGGTATTCAGGTGTCGGTTTACCGTTGTAACTGTTTTTCTTGTCCACGCTAAGCCTGCCGTGGCTTCTTATGAGGCTGAATGACTATTTTTATTGGCCATAAAGTAAAAGAGTTGCTGTAACTACCTTTAGCCGGACGGACATAAAGCAGTATTGTGTTTGCCATAGTCGGGCATATACTTTAGTTAAAGCCGCTGGCTGGAACGCACAAGATGTGCGCCGTCGTGTACGAGTATAATAATAAATTTCATCAAGTCACCAAGTTTCGCAATATGCCACACGTACGTCATTAATCTTCAGTTTTGAGCTAAATTTGATGAATTAGTGGCCAATGCGTGGCCGAGCGCACAATAACCGGCAAAACAAACAAACAGCCAGACCGACAAACGGACGGACGGATGGACGGACGGAGGGATAGTTGGACAGCCGGAGGCATTAAGTTTGCTGAAGGTTGCTTTGCCAGTAAATGACGAACTTGGCAGCTACCGACAGCGATGCTCTGGCAGGATATCAATAAAGCCAAGCGGACAGGCTAAAAGCCACATACACACACACACACACACACACACACACACACACACACACATGCACACACACGTGCTCACGGAGGCACAAGTTCACACAGAGCAGATTTACTGAGGATGCTTACGTTTGATTTGGGCTTAAATCTGCGAGCCGTGAGATTGAGGGCCGACTGAAAGAAGTTTAACTAAAATAATAAAAGTCAAACAGTGTACAAACAGCTTTGGACTTGCGCCAGTCTTGGAGTCATGGGGTGTGGGGGTGGGGGCCAAGACTTTATTTAGCTGTGAAGCTATGCTAGATACGTTTTATGTTGGATACATTTTGTTACCGTGCTTACGTGTTCAGTTTAATTGATATTGTAATCATGGTAAGGGGGAAAAAATGAAACATTTTTATGGCTCTTCTCAAGGTTTGAATTGGCTCTTCAATTGCTTTCATTTATTATTCAATACATGAGGAAGGGAATGGGAACTAAACTGAGATTGTTTTTATGATCATATTTCATCCAAAGCAGAGCTCGGCTTTTAAGAGGCTTTGCTCTGTGGCGTTGGCTAGTGTAGGCTAATTATTTATTTTTCTGTGACAATTTCGAATCTCTCGAAAAGACGGGAGATAACATTGAGAACAAGACAAGTGTTAAAACCGAAATACTGAAGTAGTCCAATAGAAATTAGAGGACACAGCACTACATTTAATTATCAATATGTAACTATAATGTATCGATCTTTTACTATAATGCCAACGGTACTTGACGAAATGATCATCAAGGGAACAAGCTAGGAATTGAGGCATTTAGATAAGATATGTAATTAATTAAGAAAAAGGCTCTAGAGGATTTATATCAACTGTGAACTGAATCGTTTAATTTCATTGAAATAACCCCTAGTCTCGGCTAAATGCTCCGTCCAGACTTATAATTAATTCTAGTTTTACATCTACTCATCTTGCCCCATGGATGGGGCCTAGTCTAGCCCAGGCTAGGTCCAGAATATTATACTGTAAATTGGAGTCATCAATGCACGTGCTTGTACAACTTTGTGCTTCTTATATTTTATAACTTCAAACAAGAGCTCACAAATACGTGTTGACAAATTCTTAATGTCTACAAATGAGTGTCTATCGCTCACATTCTGAGAAAAAACTCAGAGTGCAATCGGCTCGCAATTGTTTCGCTTTGTTTCATTTCGCTCGTCTATTGTGTACGTATGTGTATGTGTAAGTGAATATGAATACAGTTTACATAGGCCCTTTGAGCTCTTTGCTTACTTATCTACGAGCATCAGTCGTATCGCTCCTTAAGCGATGTTCGGGAAAAGAGAATCACATTACAGTAGGGCCACGCAAGGCGCTCAGCCGAAAACAATAACGAAAAGAACCGAATGATGAATGATGAATTATGGATGATGAATGATGAATGATGAATGATGAATGATGAATGATGAATGATGAATGATTTTCTTCGGCTGATCTCGTGAGCGGTTGAGTTATTTGAGAACTATGCTTCATAAGATAAGTCGTGCGGAGAGCAATCATAGGAAGAAAGACAATGTTGCTCTCACCAATCCAACTCCAACTGCATATCATATGTATTTAATAATTTCAAAACTCAAGCTATGTACATCAAATAACTCAACACATTCAATACTCTACTACAGTTCGCTGCATAGCAACAGCCAGAGCAACTGCAAACTAGAGAAGCATTTGCAAATGCAATCATAAACAAAGTTTAATTTTAGAAAAACAAACCCTTCAATATGACATGCCCTCAGTCAAGGTGTGCTCAGTCGCCGTCTATTTATGGGATGCATCAAAGTTGGCCCTTGCTTCGCCTCTTTAGCTCTTCTTTATGTAGTCAAATTGAGAGCTAGCCAGTGGGCTGCCGCCGAAGAAGCCGCAAAGAGTTGGCTTTAAGCAGAAGCAGCATAAGCTCAAACGGGGCATTGTTGGTTGTTTACTTTGTCGGGGCAACACAATTTGAATGCTCACATTTCATTCTAAATTTCTCTCTATGAATGCCATAATTTTGCTTTTTCTCAGTTTTTAATCTATTGTCGCAATTGTATACCCCTTGGTCGAAGCCAAGTGCCAAAGGGGCTGAACAACTGATTATGCGAAATGAATTGAAATTTAAAGATTTACTTAATAATTGAGCTCAATGTGAAAATGTAATCTTGTTGACTTTCTTTTACAATTTTTCCCTCAATTTACATTTCTTTATGTCATAATGCGAATATTAAATTTATCAAAATGTTTACACATAAATGGGTATGTGGCAGTCACGCACCTTCGACTCTAGGCACTTTTAGTTGTTTTTAATTAATTTTTATGCAAGTAATTAAAAATGCCAGCGGCTTGCATTGTCGTGGCTAGTTTTTGTTTTGGTTCTTTTTGTTATGCAGTGCAAATATCATGCAGTGGAATAAGCATGAAGCGGGAAATTAATTACGTGCCCTCGTTGCGAGCGCACAAATCTCTAACATCCAATAGCCAGCTGCACTTATACCCTGCAAATTAAAAAAAAAAAAATATCATAAATTTGAGCAGATAAATCGAATACTTTAATTAAGGTCTCTCAAAAGCTCTCTACGTAAGCTACGGGAACTCTCTTTTAGGTCGCCGCTCTCAGCTGAGACTTTTTTATTCCAAGTAGAATCTATTAGTTTTCTATATTTTTTATTAAACAAATACTATTATACTCATTAAAAATACATTTTAGACTAAGAAGTTAAGCTATGCTCAGCAAGTCAATTTTTAATTTAGTCGGGAATACCCGACCCAAATGCACTGTGTAGTCATCCTCTTGTTGTCGAAGCATACCCTTGCTCTTAGTCTATATGCATACACAAATACATACATAAATTCATAGATACATACCTACATATGTGCATACATACATTCATACTCAGTGCAAGCCTCTCACTTGACTCGTAAATAGTATCTGCTGCGCTGGCTTCCAATTGCAGTCATATTTTAAGAGCCTTTGGTATATATGGCATTGAAACGTGTGTTAATTCCGAAAGCGCAATGCGATCCCTTTTAGCTATATACATACAGCCCGAATCGGTACACACGTTAAATCCTTCATCTGTGTGTGTGTGGGTGTATTGGTTGCTATGCGAGCTAGACTAAAAGTAGATGCTAAGAATTTGAGCAGTTAATAAATTAATTTAAATTTGCTGTCAGACAGGGAATGTTGTTTTACAATATTTGTATATTCATATACATTGTAATTCCCATATATGTTATGCCATTTAACATGCATTTTCAATGGATAGCCGGTCCATTTGGAAGACTTCAACAGAGAATAGAATAGAAGTTTGGAGAAAACTTTATTAACGATTAAAAAATGTGAATTCTCAATATCTGTATCAGCTCTGTTTGCTATAAGAGAAAGTTGGTGTCATCTTACATAAGTATTAAGTAATCAAGAGCGCTATTTGAATTTTGGGTTAAAAGAACGGGGAACGCTCCCACTGCACTATGGGTAAAAGCCTGCTATTTTAGAATAAATTACCCCTGAAGAGATAGAAGCTTGAATTTTGCATACATATTATTATGAGTTTATAATATCACCTCCCCTTCCCAATCAACCCTGATCTCAGTTTGCATCACAGATAACTAAATCCACACCCTAATTTACCGTTTATATATGAAAATACTTTCATTATCAAACTGCTTCGCAGCCGGGCTATTTATATATTTTATTTTATCATATCATTCTTTATATTATTATTTATCTTGACTTTTGATAAAGAGTTTTTTATGCCTTTTAAAATGTTTACAGAAATGTTTTCTATATTATGAGCTAATAAATAGTTAAATTTTTGGTTCCAAGGAGTTCAGAGGAATTCAAAGAGTTGTGGAGTTGTTTTCTTTAACTCTCTTACAGTGAGTATTAAATACAAGTCTTAGCCTTTATGTCAGCTAATAATTGATATATCTTTTTTTTTTTGTGTTTTATATCTCTTTAATATTATTTTTACAATATTTGTTCATATAAAGCTTATGGATATAGAGTGTTTAGCTTTTGCTTTTCGACTGAGAGTTTTTATAATTAATAATTTTCTGTTCTTTCTTTGTTTTGAAGTATCTGTAGCAAAGGTGTTTGGATGGATAGATGAAGTTTTAAAATTCTTGAGTTCAAGAGAACTTTTGCTTCTTTTATTCTTTATAGTCACGCCAAGTAGTGCGATGAATGCATGAGAAATGCATTTAAGAGGAATCCATATAAAGTAAATATTTTGTGAGAGAAGCCAATTCAACTTTTATATATATATATTTTTGTTTCAAAAGTCTATCGAATCATATAATACTATTAAGCTTGCCTGCAGCACTCCATAAAGAGAATTTCAAGTTCATAAACTTAAAGCTAGCAAAACTCTCTACTTGAATATATTCTCCCTCTCTCTCTCTCTCTCTCTCTGTCTCACTCTGTCTCTTTCTCTGCAAATTCATGGTTTTGTTAATCCTAACTTACTCAATTTAACAAAAATAGTTATTTAAATTGGAAACGTTTTCATATGCCAACAGAATTTCTTTTTGTTCTGCATGCAGTTTACAATTCTTTGCTACGTTTCTACTGCGAGTGAGGAAGACCTTTATGTTTCTAATTTTTGCAACGTTTTCGGGTCGAGACCCGAGACTGAACGAAAATTACAAAAAAAAAAAGAAACAAACAGAAGAAGAAGAGGAAAGAAGAATAGAAACAAGTAACAGTTATTGTTGCAAATAAAAAGAGACCACGACTAGGAAATACCCTCAGCTGCAGTCACTCTGTTGATTCTCATTTTGCGCTTTATGCACATTTGTCTGAGCTTCAGAGCACATATAGAATGAGAGAGATAGAGAGAGAGAGAGAGAGAGGCGGATGGACATACACGAAGCTTGTTGGGCCTCAGCATATTCAATTTTTCTCGCATTTCCTTCGCCATTCTTAATGGGTAGCGCTGGCTGTTAACATTTCATTTTGTTGGCAAATGTTTTGGGCATCGCAGCAAACATTTTAATTATGAGCCCAGTTTGTTCAGCTCTCTTGTTTGTGGTTATTGTAAAAAAGCCAAATGAAGAAAGTCATATGAATAAGTGGGCCGCCGTTACAGGTGCGGGCGCAACTGCTGCGATGAGATGAATGTTGAATGCTGCATGTTGAATGTTGAATGTTGAATGTTGCTGAACGTGGTCTGTGAGTGTGGCTGGGAGCCCGGGTGGCCGTGTGGACGTGTGGCTATTGCCGGCGCTAAATGAAAAACAAAATGGACTCGTGGCGGCGCATTTTGTGGCTGCTGCCTGGCGGCGACGAAGATGCCAACAATGATACGGACGGAGGCGACGAAAGTAACCAAATGTGAGACTCGCAAGAGGCGAAGCGAGAATGCAGAGGGAGATGGATATGGAGTGAAAAGAGGAAGAGGGAAATGGGTGCTGGTGAAGGAGATGGAGTGCTAGTCATACTGGTCTCATTGCAGTATTTACAATCCCGTTCGTTAGCGAAAAGCCATTTTTTAAACAGCTTAAAAGAAGCCAGCCCTTAATGCTAAGTATTCCAGAAATACCCTTAAACTCGTTTGGTTGCTATGCTAATGTTTTATATAAAGATTATCTTTGTTGTTGAAACAATCTAGTTAATAGAGTTGAGGTTTGGTAGAAAGCTGTGTTTTAGTTTCAAGAAATCGATTAAGTTTTATGCAATTTACTCTAAGTTTTGAATTTTTATTATACCCTGAACCCATTGAAAATGGAAATTCAGGCTAAAATGTTGTTGTGAAAATGTATGTAACAGGCAGAATAAGACGTCGGAGACCCTACATAGCATAAGTATTATACAAAAATAAGTTGATATAGCTTTGTCCGTCTGACCGACCATTCGTCCGTCCGTATGAACGTCGAGAACGTCGGAAACTACAAAAGCTAGAAAGCAGAAATTTTACATGAATACTCGTATGTTCGTTACGCAGTACGAGCTTATTTTGTTTTTGCGATAACTCATCCTATTTATCGATAAAAAAACGAAATTTCGAATTCATTTGAGTTAGAGACTACAAATTTGTATATTTAGATAGATATTATAAATACGCAGATATTGTATGCCCCGCTCCCTTCGCCACCAATTGGAAAAATAACGCATTTAAAATACTAGAGACTAGCAATGTGGCAAATTTAGATGCTTTAATATATTCTGAAAGTTATTTCATTTCAATTTTATAAATGTCATGCAAAATATATGACTAAAAGTTGAAATTTCTTATATGCTATATAATGCTGCGAATATTATAATAGAGCTTAACTAGATTACATAACATATGCTATGATATATAAAAAAAATTATATACGATTTTACATTACATCTAAACCAGTCAAGTTATGATATAATAACTTAATGTTTATAGAAATATGATCATGTTACCTAATAACAATAATGCCAATGCCACCATTATAGAGTTAAAATTCAATTCAATCTTGATAAATTTTTGTGTAAGCAAAGAGAGAAAGAAAGAGAGAGAGATAGAGGCAGAGAGAGAGAGAGAGAGAGAGAGAGAGAGAGAGAGAGAGAGAGAGAGAGAGAGAGAGAGAGATAGAGAGTGGAGACAAAGATCTGTGGATAGAGTACATTAGAGCTGTGCACACTCGACACTCAGCATGTGCTCATGCATCTAGTTGTCTCTTTCTCTCCACCTCTCTCCGTCCCTCTCTCTTTCTCTCTCTCTCTCTCTCTCTCCAGGCGTATGTGTGTGAGTGTGTAAGTGACATGTTAACGACGGCGCTTAAATGACTTTTGTGCGGTTTTTAGTCAAACTTCAGAGCACAGCAGCCACAGTCAGCGCCCTCAGTGTGTGTGTGTGTGTGTGGGTGGGTGTGTGTGTGTGTGTGTGTGTGGGTGTATGTGTGTTTGTTGCGTTTGCTTCTTGCGCTGCTCGTTTGCAGAAGCATTTTTCAATTTTATGGTTTTCAGATGAATTGCGTTTGGCCATAAGTGAATGCCATGCGATGCCAAACCCAACCTCCCCCCCGCGCCACCCCGTCCCCTCGTTCCTGATTTAAAAACGTGGCAACCGCGTCAGCTGCAGCAAACAGACAACAAAGAATCAGATGCGCCCTCCGACGCATAAAGTTATATTTTTTTGTTTGTTTATTTTTTTGTTTTTTCTTTTTTTGCCATTTTGTTTGTTTTGTGGCTCTTGCGGAATTGACTCTTGCAGCAGATCTAAACAAGGCCGTCTGCCACTGGACTTCTAAGCCATTAATTAATATACTCGTCGCTATCCATCTATATATACTATGTGCATAGGCTTTTTTTTTCTTTTTGCCAACCAACTGATTGGTTTAATGGGTAAGCACAAACCAGCCACAACTATGAAAACTATTTTTTATGCAAGGTGTATATTTGACTAGCTAACTCTGGTATCGATCTGATGTCATCTGCCTGTATGATCAAACTTGGAATCGTTTAAGTGAAAAGGTCCTATCACACCTTGTATATAATAAATACAGTAGAATCTAGTCATAACGACTGCGCTTAAGCGTGTGTCCGGGTATTGCGACGAAAATGGGAAAATGGGTCCCCATACAAGCTTATATGATTATAGCTGTACAAGTCTCTCTCTCTCCCTCTTTATCTCTCATTCTTTCCCTCTCTCTCTTTCTCCCTCTCTCTCTCCCACTTTCCCCACCTCTCTCCCACTCTATTCCACCTTTCCCTCTTTTTCAATAAATCTTTCATCAATATTCATTGCCAATTACCAATTTTTGACTTAAACATCGAATATGTCAATAGGCTTGTGCGTGGTATCTACCAGTCGGTCACACTGCAAAAGCAACGTTGTGAGTTTATGCTTCATTTTTAACACATCAGCCACTTTATTCTGCTGCTTAGAATAATATTAATTTTTCTCTGCGGTTTCTGCTCTTTCAGTGAGCTTCTCCATTTTTTTTCACGCCGTAAAGCAGACTTCACTTCGAAACTCTGCTAAATCCCGGTTGCTGCTGCAACATGCAATGATTGACTATACTGTTCCGAGCATAAGAGTCAGCTATTGTCATAAAGCATAGTTCTTCAGTCTGTCTAAAGATCAAATTTATATATATTTATTTATTATTGGTAGTTAATTTTAATTATAAATGAAACTATCTATACTATCTATAATTGACAAGCAAAAAATCTAGAACTGAGTTTGAAATATTTGAGGGCATTCGAAATATAATAAATAAAATAAATACGTTGCTTAGTATTTTTTTTTTCTCTCCTTGGAGGATCTTTACGATAATTTACGTGACAAATTGTTGGCTTTCAGTTTTATATAAGTATTTTTAAGGTACTACCCGAAAAATTGTTTGTGTTCATACGGATAAACGAACGAAAAGCCAGAAAGACATTGCAAAAAGTGTATATAGACATATTTGAATAAATTTGTATATTCACTTGAATAAATGTATAATATTCATTCATCTAGTCCCCTGTCTGTCCTTGCCTCCATTCGCATTTTCACAAAAGCTCTTTAAATCCCGAGCTTGTGAATGCTATATTCATGTCTCCTTATATAGTTAATCAATTTTCTTTTCTATGAAATCGATTAATATCGGTGCTGTTACGGTAACTAATCAATGCCATTATCCGATTGCACAGCACAGCACAGATTGCAGGGTATCTCCACGTCCCCCGCCCGTGAGTGCTCCAATTCGTTTTTATATTGTGGTAGTTTTTATTGCCGGAGCAATGCGCATATCGCCTCTGTTTATATGACTTACCACGCCCATCCATTAACCGCCATCTGCGCTTGCTAATATTATAAAAGTTGAGAGCCGTTTATTTAGGAGTTAAGAGCGCATTCGAATAAGCTTTGATGTTTATAGTTTTTAAATAGTTGAGGACCTTCGGGCTACAAACTAAATGGGGCAAATAAATACAAGAACTTTAGATGCAACTGGACAATGGACAAACACATAATTCTTGATGTAAATAAATTAGAGAATTTCATAAAAACTTGTCTCGCGCCAGTGCGCAATAAATGCCAAGATTTGTCTGCTGTCCTCAACAACCACAGCAGCAGCAACAACAAATCATCATGCATCAACGTTAGACTATTTGCTCAACTGTTTTCGCCGGCTCCAGCAAAGGGCAAAACATATACTTAAAGCCAATGACCAAAATGGAAAAGAAGAAAACGAAACGAAGAAGAAAAACGAAAATTTGCGCTAAAAATTACAATAAACGAAAAGCTGAACTCCGGCCACCGCACTCCGAACTTTGGACTCCAGCCTCTGGACTCTGGACTCCGTATTCTGGTCTCCGGGCAGGCAGAGCGGAAGGAACTGCTGGCGCCGCCTGCTGCCACACGTTGACATTTCACGGCTGCTCCGTCTGCTGCGTCTGTGTCGGCATCGCAATTGTTTGGCTGTCAGCTTGCCTCCCGTTATTTGTTGCAATTTAAGTGACTTGGAATTGCAATTTATTGTTGCCTGTCGGATGCCCCAAACTTGGCCAAGCTCATTCCAATTTCACCAACAACAACAACAACAACAAATAAAAGAATATAAAAAGCAATGATTATGCCTGGCACGCCGAAACTTAAATACTCTTTAGATGATATGTGGGCATGTGAATCGTATGAGTCAAATTCCTTGAGCTTGTAAAAAGAAAATATTAGATATATCGGATTTCTTAATTTCTTTCATCATTTCGTTTACAAATCTCGGCTGCGATTTGATTCTGTTAATTTGTTGTATTCTCCTTCTTCTTCAATATTTAGAAACTTTATTATTTTATCTTAAGCTTATAGAATGCGGTTAAATTGTAGATTCTGAGGAATCGAATAAAATTCCAAAGTTTATATTCAAAGTTTAGTATATAACATGGTAAAACGGAAAAAATGGAACAATATTTAAAAATCTATTAATTCGGCGTTTTTAAAATTTTTTTTTCAAACGTGAAAAAGAAAGCTTATTTTGTTTTTTCTTTTCAACTGTGTTTTATTTATTGGGAATAATATAATTAAGCAACAAATAAAACTTATTTCTTGATTTGTTTATATAGTTTTTTATTATTATTTTTTTTTTTTATGAGTGGACATAGTTAAACATAATTAGTTATGCATAATTATGTGTAACAACATGTATAATTACTATTATTATTTATTTATTTTTAATATATATGTAAACTGTAAGACTCGTAGCTTTTCTTCACTTTTTATAGAATTTACCTTAAATATATTTAATCTAAAAAAATCTAGAAATGAATTAAATATATTTGTGAATCTAACGAATACAGAATGAATAGCTTGGGAGCAAGTCATGAGACATTTTATCTTGTAGGGTAGAGGGCTCTCCTATGACTAGTGCTTAGGGTTGCAGTTAGGGCCTGTTGAAGCTAGATGTCTAGCCAGACTGTTCTATCTGTCTATCTATTCTCTCTAACTATACTATGTAGTTATTCTGTCTGATTGTCACGGTAGATATCTCTAATCATCTGCTGCTGCCTTTAGACGTTACAAATCGCATGCGATATTGAGAGCACCCTCTGCGAGAATATGAAAAGTGAGTGAGAAATCTTTGTTTGAAACTGTTTGTTTGGGCAATACCCTGTATACAGAAGAGATAAGATAATCAACTACACTACCTACTAATAATACACTGTGTAAATTGTATTTTTAGCAAATATAAAAAAAAGATAAAAATTTCTGATTTAATACAAGTTCGTATTTAAAGTTACATATATTTTAAAATATAAAATTGAAGGATATCAAATATATCAACTCAAGAGTAGGACTTCCCATGTATTTCGCTCTTAGCCATTTACAATGAGTTTAGAGGGTATCACAAGTATGCTAACTGGGTTTTCGCAACGGCTGCGCTTAGCTTTTGCCACAGCGCTCGCAAAATGTATAAGAATTTAGTGTAATGTAGTTTTTATTGCATTTTCATGAGTGGAATGCGTAGCGCGGCATTAAATCTACATACTCGCATCTGTTGACTCGGCTTGTGTGGTGGGATACGTTCACACGACATACGACATATTTTGTCTCAGGTAAGCTCTTTTACTCCTCCCACTCCTTCACATTCTTCCTGCCCATTCCGTTTCAAAAATATGAATTAGTAATTCCATTTTTTTTTTTTTTTTTTTTTTTTTTTTTTTGTTCCGTGCGAATTTTTTAGAATGTATTTTTAATATGCACATCACAGCAGAGCTGAAACATTATGTGGAGAGTTATATTCAGAAAAAAAGAGAAAAAACTCAGAGAGCAACAGATTGCATCGGTTCCTCGAGGGGTTCGTTCGTGATCAGCTCGCAATTGTTTTTTTTTTTTTTTCGCTCTGGCTGTTCGCCCAGTATTTGGTTGAGTTAAATGAAGCAAAATATCGTTTGTGACTATTTTGGAATTACTAGACACATCAATAACGTACGTGAATGTGAAAACAGTTTACATAGACCATTTAAGTAAGCTGCTCACTCACTAAACCACATCATAGAGCGAGCTCCCTATCGTATCGCTCGCTAACCGATGTTCGGGAAAACAGAAAAACGAAAAGAACCGAAGTCTTTTGTTCAGAGCAAAAGCGAGAGAATATGGATGATTTTCTTCGGTTGACGGTTTACAGTTATTTGAGCGAGCATAGGAGATGAGTCTTAAGGAGAGCGATCATAGGGACCACCCAAAAATGAAAACCGCAAAGAACCAAAGACTCTTGCTCAGAGCGAATGACTATTATTTGTATCAGTTGATCTCAAGTCCACTCAAGATTTATTTCGCGAGTAATAAAATAGACCACTAATTTAGTAATGGGGATGTATTTAACGAAAACAACCCTAGCATAAACAGTAACACATACAGTACAATTAAGAAAGCTGTAGTCGAGACTGCTCGGCTACGAAGTCCCCTGATTCCCTGAACAATCAAAAGCAGGACACGTGGCAAGTACACCCAAGCGCCCAGTAAAAAAAGGTAGCAGCTCTGGATCAAAGCCTACGAAATATCAGCCGAAAATGGCGGCCAATACATTTTAATATTTCCATCTGTCAAATTTATAGAAACAACTACTCCAACAACCACTAAGAAATTGTCAATTAAAAAACGAAGCCCAAATCTTCCACAACATCTGAGAGATACAGATACAAAGATGTGCATGTTAAAGCCGTGCTCTCCACTCAATTGGATTGTCGTATAAAAATGGTATGACCCAGTCCAAAATGTATGCATGAACTATGTATATCATAGCTCAGAAATAACAGTTATCCGTTTGATTAATCAAACTCTGCTCCACAGAAAAACGATACAACTCGAAACATATTTTAACAAATTATGGGTGTCCAAGAACTCACAAATAAAGGAAATATTGAAGGGATGTCAAAAGAATTAAATCCAATCACGCCTAAGATGTCTGATGTTTGCAAGCTCCCCCAACTGCTACCCAAGAAAATCACCAAAAGGTACATTACGATGGGCGGACAATAAAAATCTCGATAAGGAAAATGTTTCGAATTTGATGGGAATATAAACCAAAATATTGTTATTAATTAATTAGCCAAATTGTAGTCTCTTATCTATGGAAGTGAAGATAGAAAAAGAAGTCTGGAAAAATAAAAAAAACACAAAAATTCATGAAAGATATCCCACAGTTCTATATTTAGCTAATTATGCAACGCGCAACTATCAATATTCCCAATATTATATATTATATGGAAACGATATTCTGCAACACGAAACTTGCACTCCAAAAACTGTATCGATCGCTTTCTGTAACCAGATACTTTGACGATTAGTAAAACCAAAAAAATACGTTTGTCTACCATCGTACGAAGAAGATAAACAAAGCTCACAAGGTACGAATTCCCCGATGCTATTAAGTCTGCTGGCTTTACTTGGCTTTTTGTTCTTTAAGTCAAAAAGTAAACAAATTAATATATATTTTTTTAAATTTGTATTTATTTATGTTTGGCAAAAAGATATGTTTATACATAAAAAGTTTCATATACAAAGATGTGCATTTACATAGTCCCCATTCAATTGGATAGTCGTATAAAAAGGGTATGACCCAGTCCAAAATGTATGCATGTACTATGTATATCATAGCTCAGAAATAACAGTTATCCGCTTGATTGTTCAAACTCTGCTCCCCAGAAAAACAGCCCAGGGAAAATGCACTCACGCTCTTATTGCTATCAAGAGACTTACATATTTCTTTTCATTCTAAACAATACGTTTCAGTCTGAGTGCGAGCGAATTCGTGGAAGACGTCTGCAATCCGTTGTTGTACAATTATATATATGTATATATAAAAATACAAATACATATGCATACATATATAGATATACCATTACCAATACATAGATACAATTGCGAATGCAAATACAGTGATCAACCCCTACTATTTTGAGGGTTCTCAATTACCATTAATTTCGAGAGCTTCGGCAGGATATTTCATTAAAAACATTACAAAATTTGTTTAGCTCAATTCTTTTTATAGAAACGGTATTCTGCAACCCGAAACACCCAGTCAAAATTCATTTTAGACGGATAAGCAAATAAAATTGTTAATTTCAAAGCACTCCGATTACACCTTATAAAAAATCCCTAGCAACAGCTTCGTTATACTTTGCATATTGGGGCAAATCTCGGCAGGATATTCTCCCGTCAGAAATGAAATCGTCATGAAGATCACAACGATGCAATAAACGTGTACAACACACGACTTGACATTGACACAATCATACAGTACAAATATTATATATCGTGATGCTTCCGAACAAAGATCATGCGATTGAATATTATGTAATTTAAGGGTTGTCAAATGAATAGAGAAAAATTTGTATATATAAATCTTTTAAAATACTTTATATCGTGATACTTCCGATTCTCGCTTGTGCCAAGAACTATACGATGCGCAACTATCAATATACGCAATATTATATATTAAATGGAAACGATATGCTGAAGCACGAAACTTGCACTCCAAAAACTGTATCGACCGCTTTCTGCATCCAGATACTTTGACGAGTAGAAAAACCAAAAAATTCACTCTTTAAAATATTTTATATCGTGATTCCTCCGAAACTCGTTAGCGCCAAAAACAATGACGATTAGTAAAGTCAAAAAATTTACAATATTCGCAATATTATATTAGAAGGAAACGATATTCTGCAACACGAAATTACTTCAAACAAATTTTAGACAGAGTTAGCAATAACATTGATAACTCCAAAAATACTCCGATTATACTAAAAACATTCCATGCACAGCTGAGCCATTCCTCGCATATCCGTGATATGGATAATATGGCACCCTTGAGGTATTACTCAAGCAACACTCTTCTTCAAAGAGTCAAATTTTAGACAGAGTTAGCAATAACATTAACTCCAAAAATACTCCGATTATACTAAAAACATTCCATGCACAGCTGAGCCATTCCTATCCGTCATATGGATAATATGGCTCTCTTGAGGTATTACTCAAGAAACAAGCAACTCTTCCTCCCAAGAACTGCTAATAATGGCTGCTTATGCAAGGCGCAATTATCAATATTCGCATTAAAATTTATAGAAACGATATTCAGCAACACGAATTACCCAATCAAAATTCATTTAAGACGGATAAGCCAAAAACATTGTTAGCTCCAAAAACACTCCGATCAACCCATAAAGAAATCCCCAGCAACAGCTTCGTTATACTTTGCATATCTCTGATTTGGATGAGATAGCTCAATTTATTGAGCAGAGTGTTGCATGCTGGGAGGATTAAAAATGTGCACAATGTTCCAAACAACTGGCAATATGCTCAGTGTTAGTTCTTATAGAACGGAACAATTCCTTCACATTTAAAATGTGAGGAAAACAAAAAAAAATTATTCGATGTTCCAAACAACTGGCAAAATATGCTACAGTGTTAGTTCTTATAGAACGGAACAATTCCTTCATATTTGAAATGTGAGAAAGAAAGAAAAAAAAAAAAAAAAAAAAAAAAAAAATGTTCCAAACAACTGGCAATATGCTCAGTGTTAGTTCTTATAGAACGGAACAATCTCTCAATTTTCCACTCTCCGCTGGACTCCATCAATTCCACCATTCGAAAGAGGCGTAAAATGTCTATTGAAGCAGAGCGAGTGCGGCTGGGAAAGCTCTTAGACGAAATCAACAAAGATCCGCCGCCCCGGTGGCACACGGGCTCGCTCATGTGGCTGGACGTTGATGAGCTACAATGCAATGCGTTATCAAAATACTTTTGTCTACCATTGTACAATATAAGTAAATTTATTAATGTCAATAAAGGTCAAGTTAAAATACAGCGATCAACCCCTACTATTTTGAGATATCTAAATTACCATTAATTTCGGGAGCTTTGGCAGGATATTTCATTATAAGCATTACAAAATTTGTTTAGCTCAATTCTTTTTATAGAAACGGTATTCTGCAACACGAAACACCCAGTCAAAATTCATTTTAGAAGGATAAGCTAATAAAATTGTTAACTCCAAAAACACTCCGATCACACCTTATAAAAAATTCTCAGCAACAGCTTCGTTATACTTTGCATATTGGGGCAAATCTCGGCAGGATATTCTCCCGTCAGAAATGAAATCGTCATGAAGATCACAACGATGCAATAAACGTGTACAACACACGACTTGACATTGACACAATCATACAGAACAAATATTATATATCGTGATGCTTCCGAACAAGGATGGTACGATTGACTATTATGTAATTTAAGGGTCGCCAAAAAAAATAAAGAAAAATTTGTATTTATAAATCTTTTAAAATACTTTATATCGTGATACTTCCGATTCTTATTCGCGCCAAGGACTATATGATGCGCAATTATCAATATTCGCAATATTATATTATATGGAAACGATACTCTGAAGCACGAAACTTACTACAAACGAGTAGAAAAACCAAAAAATTCACTCTTTGAAATATTTTATATCGTGATTCTTCCGAAACTCGTTAGCGCCAAAAACAATGACGATTAGTAAAATCAAAAAATTTACAATATTCGCAATATTATATTAGAAGGAAACGATATTCTGCAACACGAAATTACTTCAAACTAATTTTAGACAGAGTTAGCAATAACATTAACTCCAAAAATACTCCGATTATACTAAAAACATTCCATGCACAGCTGAGCCATTCCTATCCGTCATATGGATAATATGGCTCTCTTGAGGTATTACTCAAGAAACAAGCAACTCTTCCTCCCAAGAACTGCTAATAATGGCTGCTTATGCAAGGCGCAATTATCAATATTCGCATTAAAATTTATAGAAACGATATTCAGCAACACGAATTACCCAATCAAAATTCATTTAAGACGGATAAGCCAAAAACATTGTTAGCTCCAAAAACACTCCGATCAACCCATAAAGAAATCCCCAGCAACAGCTTCGTTATACTTTCCATATCTCTGATTTGGATGAGATAGCTCAGTTTATTGAGCAGAGTGTTGCATGCTGGGAGGATTAAAAATGTGCACAATGTTCCAAACAACTGGCAATATGCTCAGTGTTAGTTCTTATAGAACGGAACAATTCCTTCACATTTAAAATGTGAGGAAAACAAAAAAAAAATTATTCGATGTTCCAAACAACTGGCAAAATATGCTACAGTGTTAGTTCTTATAGAACGGAGCAATTCCTTCACATTTAAAATGCGAAAAAAAAAAAAATATCCGATGTTCCAAACAACTGGCAAAATATGCTACAGTGTTAGTTCTTATAGAACGGAGCAATTCCTTCATATTTGAAATGTGAGGAAAAAAAAATTATCCGATGTTCCAAACAACTGGCAAAATATGCTACAGTGTTAGTTCTTATAGAACGGAACAATTCCTTCACATTTAAAATGTGAGGAAAACAAAAAAAAAATTATTCGATGTTCCAAACAACTGGCAAAATATGCTACAGTGTTAGTTCTTATAGAACGGAGCAATTCCTTCACATTTAAAATGCGAAAAAAAAAAAATATCCGATGTTCCAAACAACTGGCAAAATATGCTACAGTGTTAGTTCTTATAGAACGGAGCAATTCCTTCATATTTGAAATGTGAGGAAAAAAAAATTATCCGATGTTCCAAACAACTGGCAAAATATGCTACAGTGTTAGTTCTTATAGAACGGAACAATTCCTTCACATTTAAAATGTTAGGAAAAAAAAAATAAAAAAAAATTATCCGATGTTCCAAACAACTGGCAAAATATGCTACAGTGTTAGTTCTTATAGAACGGAGCAATTCCTTCACATTTAAAATGCGAAAAAAAAAAAAAATATCCGATGTTCCAAACAACTGGCAAAATATGCTACAGTGTTAGTTCTTATAGAACGGAACAATTCCTTCACATTTAAAATGTTAGGAAAAAAAAAAATAAAAAAAAATTATCCGATGTTCCAAACAACTGGCAAAATATGCTACTGTGTTAGTTCTTATAGAACGGAACAATCTCTCCACTTTTCACAAATTTAATGGACGAAAAGTCATTTAACTACTATGAGTTAAATGATAGAATTCAGAGTTTTAAATCCTCATGAATTCTAAATTGCAAATCAACTGGAGATTTGCAGTGTGGGCAAGCCACAGAGAGAATGAGCTCTTAAGCGAAAGTTGTCGCCTTTTATACCCTTTTGGAGGCCTGCTTCGATTACATAATGTTGTGCAACTCTGTAGACAGAGTTGCAAATTGGAACAGCTGATTCCATTTAGCCATTTGAAACTATCGAAAAGCGAGAGATAATAGCTTTTCAGCCAAATGAAATAGCTTTTTTCAGCTCTTTTATTTTGAAATAATTTTTTGGATCGAATTTACACCAAAAAGCTGGTGATGGTGGGTGGATGGTGGGATCTTACGGGTTAAATATTGAACGAGCATAGACACATAGAGAGTCAGGCAACGCTAAGCTTATTCCTCGAGTATGCAAATATAGTACTACAAGAACGTTGCAGCTGCAAGCAGCAAACGTCTTTCCTATCCATATACATATACATACATATATGTTTATATACACACATATATGTACATACATATGAACATGTACATATGTATGCCCGTGTGTACATACATATTCAGCGTTAATCCATACATACAGACGTCTGTATTCTAGCATATTCCACAAGTTTCTATTGAATTGTGGATTTGTCAACCGTTACTTTTGATATTGTCAGATGACAATTTAGTAGGGAAGCTACAAAAATATTTGGTTTTAGCTCACAGAATATCAAAGTAGGCAGTGGCGTTGATTGTAAATGCGATGCAAGTTGCGCAAAAAGGGTGTGGGTTCAAATCCTGCCGAGGACCTATTTTTATTTCATCACACATACTATTTTAAAACATCCGAGTTCAAATCTCGATTTTTTAAAACTTTAATTTAATTGATATTTTTGTATTCATTATAAAATGCAGTTGCCACGCCCCCAATGTACATAGACCCAAAATTTGATTTGATTTCAAAATATATTTCGATTTGAAGTGCAAGTGTTGCAATTCATCATAATAATAGAGTGATAGTGGATAGAGGATAGAGGGGTAGAGGCCGTCAATACCACCGTCAATTATTTGAGAGAAGTGCAATGTGTTAAAAGACGTCCGAATTTCCACTCTGTCAGCTTGTTACAGACATTTGCATATGACCATGAAGCTCTAAAATCGACCTAAGGTATAAATACGATAGACTAAATCTCAATCGAAAATTGCAATAACCTATATACCCTGTATTTACTTGAATTGGGAACTTGCATTTGCAGGATCATTTTGTATCAAAAACATTTCACTGGAAGTTCGCTTGGAACATTATCATGTACTGAGTTGATCAAATCACTTTCCCCATAATTGAAATAGCTGTAAATGGACTGGGGTCAACGAGCAGCAAAGTAACAACTTTCGATTCGTGACTTCTATATACATACATATATATGTACATGTGTGTATGTATATGCCGAGCAAACGATTATATTGCATAGATTGGTGTCAATTTGGCTGTCGTCCCAGTGTCCGTTATTTTTTTTTTTTTTTTTTTTTTTTTTTTTTTTTTTTTTTTTTGGCCATCTAATATGGGCGACCCATATTCGATGGGATGTTGTAAATTTCATTATATTTGTCAAACCAATTGAAAAGTTGGCGGAACTTTGTGTTGATTTAACACTCGCATGCCAAACAACAGAGGCACAAAGCGAGCCCCGGACTATCAGTGGGCCTCCCTTTTGTTCGCTTGATTCGGTTGGACTCCCTCAAGGCGCTTGGCAAAAAAGTTTTCCGGCACACAAAGAAGTTTAGAGCAGAGAGCTGAGAGCTGGGAACTTATAGCTTGTTGTTGGCTCGGTCGGCAGACATAAATAAAGAATTGTATGATAAATCGCCACTAACAACGAACCAAAAAATAGAAAAAGTTGAAAAATTATTTGAAAAGAAGAAGTGAAACAATAAACAGCATTGACAGTCAAAAAGCGGAGTTGGGTATGGGCCACAGGCCACGAGCCACGAGCCATGAGCCACCGACCAAGGACCATGGACCCAAAGCCCCCACAAACCAATGGCCGAATCAAAAGAGCCAGAGTCAGAGCCAGAGCCAGAGCCAGAGCCAGAGCCAGCGCCAGAGCCAGAGCCAGAGCCCAATCCAATGGAGAGTACCAAGTGACCACACTGTGATTTACGCTCATGAAATTGAGTTGTGGCGCAAATTATTTATGAACAAAGCGAACACACAGGAATAACAAACGCCGAGGACAACAAAGAGGCACAAACGAGCGTTATAATAGTCGTTCAGTTAGTGTACGACCCATGTACTAATACTAAGAGCAATCTGCACTCGGACTTGTAGTCGGAATTGGAATCCATGTCATAGTCAGCGACAGACTCAGAGTTGGAGTTGGAGTTGGACTCGAAGTTTGAATTGGAGTTGGAGTTGGGGTTGGTGTTGGTGTTGGAATAGAGGCAGGGTCCCTTCTGTGGACAGCTTAGTGGCCGCCACATCGGTGTGTCGCCTTCGGTTCAAACTTTCTGCAAAATAATTTATTAGCGGCAAACGAGCAAAAGTTTTATGAAAATTTAAAAAGAAGCAGGCGAACCGACCCATTTGGACGTAGCAATTCATTGTCGCCTCTGCCTCCGCGTTTGCTTTTGTTTAATACATTTTGACTCTGTCAAAAAGTTCAGGCAGCACAATGCGACTGCCACAAATATAGGTATGTATGTATGTATATTTATATACATATGTATGTATTAACTATCTCCAGTTCCATATAGTTTTGGTAGAAAGATAGAGCACTTGGCTGGGTGCGTCGTTGTCCATTTGATTTACAGGTAAATGCCAATGGGAAATGAATTATTTTACATGACATTCAAATTGAAAGGTTTTGTACACGTTCACGAATTGAACAGAGTATATTGTCTTTGCATTTTATATCAGAAATATATTTGTTGCAGATCTCCTAACTTTGACTCCATTTAGCTCTAAGGCTTATCTAGAAGTGGGCTTATTTCAGACTATACACTATACACATCCAAGTGTGCATACATATTCCAAGAATTGCAATTGTATTGTTATGTTTTGTCACAAACTGCTGATCAGCTGGTCAGCTGATCAGCTGTGAATTTATTTAGGTTTGGCTAACGATTACATGTTATTTTCAAAAGACCTGGGTTCGAATCCCGCTGGAAACTTTCTATTTATTAATCGAAAACTTATACATTTTATTTTTTAATTTCATTAATATTTTTATATTTATGTTAAAATGCTTGCTGCCATCTTAGCAATTATATGCATGAATTATGCAGTAGGCCACAACAAACTTCTTTGCCGATTTGCCACGCCCCCAGTGGGCGTAGGCGCATAATTTTTAGCCAGTTCTAAGAAAGACATAACATAACTGCAAAACTTGGTTGCTTACATACATTAAACAAGTAAGAACGTTGCAGTTAGGCGCTACTAACTGCGATATACTTTGTTCCCATAGGTGCAGCTTATTTATTTAATAAACATTTAATTAACGAAATATTTCGGCAATTAGAAAACGTACATGGCAAGCAACAAACGTTTTTCCTACACATACATACAGATTTACACATGTACACACTATACGAGTATACACAATTTTCTAAGTATACATACAAAAGTTTGCATGCCAGAATATTCTAAAGCTAGGTACACACGATGCAAACAATTTGCAGCAAGTTAAAAATAATTTGTAGCAAAAGTTTGCACAACTGTTCACACCAATGCAAATATTTCATGCAAATTGCTTGCTGAAATCAATTTTTGTTTTGCACGAAAATTTTTGCATGGCTATTTCGTGCAATATATTGCGTTAATGTCTACACATGTTTTCATTTTTTATTTGCATTGCTTGCAAGTGACACTCATTTGCAAGTTCTGTTGTTTGGGAAAAGGCAAGGAATAACGACGTGTCAATATTATGTCGACACAAAAATCGAGAGTTGCTGCTGTTGCTATATTAGTAATTTTGATAAAAAATATTTCATAAAAAGTGAGAAGTAAAATATTTGGTTAAAAAGAAAAAAAAAAAAAAAAAAAAAAAACAGCTAACAGTGGTAGTACCTACTTCAACTATAAAGGCACGCATAGCGTTAGCAGTTGCAACTATAAAATAATTACTTCGATGTAGGAGGCAAAGGAATAATTTCTGATGGAGGATGTTAAGGTGCCCCATGTACTTGTAGCGGATGATGCATTCAGATAGAAATGATACATAATGAAACCATGTCCATTTAGAAATCAGCCTGTCATTGGAACTAGGGCCAGAAAAGACAATAGATGCTGCCTCTGCAATTTGCGCATTACATAACTGGTTGATGGCCAAGAAAGAGTCAAAACATAAACTGCATACCATTTCAAAGAAGTACGGAAAACTCTACTGAATTTAAACACTTTTTTGTGCCTGATGATGAAGTGTCATGGCAATATAAACATATATGAAATAATCAATTATTCTGATATTATTTTATTTATTATTTACAAAAATTTTGAATTTTATAATTATTTCCGTCGTCATTTTTATTGAATTTAGGCGCTTTGCTTGCTGCAATATAGCGATTGAAAGCAAACCGCACATGCAACCCTGCAAGCAACTGACGCAACCAACTTAACGTCAAAATTCTGTATTCAGACGACAAGCAAAAAAAGTTGCCGAAAACAGTTATTGCAAATTTTTTGTTTGCAGCAAAATGTTTGCACTCGTGTTCAAACGTGCAAATTTGATTGCAGCATTCAACTTTCTGCAAATTGTTTGCATCGTGTGTACCTAGCTTAAGAATTGTGACTGAATTGGGAATTTTTCGATCGTTATTTTTAGTTTTGTCAAAAGGCGCTCTAGCAATGCATTACAATGTCTTATTTGGTTTTAGTTAATGAAGCGCAAGTGAGGGCAGTGGCGCTGGTGGTAAGCACTATGCAAACTATACTTAGGTGCGTGGGTTCGAATCCCGCAGAAAACTTTTTTTCAAAAATTATTTATTTTTTATTTTTTTATATTTGTATATTTTTATTATAAAATGCTTGCTGCCAATTGATGATAGTTTATAAACATACGCATATGAATTGTTGAGCTATCGAGATTTTTCGTATAGCTTTGGATTAAAACACAATTTGATTAGCGAGTCTTAATTGTTTATTAGATGCGAGTATGCATATATATGTAAATATGTATGTTAAAGAAAACGTTTCTTTTTTGACAAGCGAAAGTAAATATGCACACATTCGATCTACGCGAGCCGGCCGATCAGACTGAGCCGTTGCGTGGGAGAACGAATGAACGTTAAAAAAGGAGAGCGCAATCTCTTTACAAAATTCTCTTAGATGCTAATAGGTTTGGCGAACTGCCGCTCTTAGTTCTTATAAAGCGCTGATTGCTGGGCCCAACATTTTTGCATTTAAGCAAAAACTATAACAATTTTCCCGATTTGCCACGCTGTGTGGCAAGCAGTTTTTCTATGCATGCATATATGTACATATGTATGTGTACACAGATGTTTGTAAGTGTACACACATCCAAAAGTGTATACATATTGCAAGAATTGCGATTGTATTGTTTTGTTTCGTCACAAGCTGCTGATCAGCTGGTCAGCTGATCAGCTGTGAATTGATTTAGGTTTAGCTAACGATTACATGTTGTTTTCAAAAGACCTAGGTTCGAATCCCGCTGGAAACTTTTTATTTATTAATCAAAAACTTATAAATTTTATTTTTTTAAATTTATTAATATTATTATATTTATGTTAAAATGCTTTTTGACATCTTAGCAATTGCTACTAAGCTTTTATTTGCATGAATTATGCAGTTGTCCACAACAAACTTCTTTGCCGATTTGCCACGCCCCCAGTGGGCGTAGACGCATAATTTTTTGCAAGTTCTTAGAAAAGGCCGAGGCTAACATGACTGCAAAATTTGGTTGCTTACATTCCAAAAATGCGAAAATTACAGGGTATTTTTCGATATGCCACGCCCCCAAAGAGGCTGAAAAATTATTTTTGGGGCATCGATAGAGGAGAACATTAGTAACTCAACCATCCAATTTTCAAGCTTCTAGCTCTAAAACTGTAGGAGATATAAACTTTTGCGGTTTGCCACGCCCCCTGTGGGCGTAGATATATCTACCATAGCTTATTAGTCTTGGGTTGTCAACCCGAGTATACATGCAAAATTTCAAGTCTCTAGTGTCAATAGTGTTCAAAATATAGCACAATTTGAAAAATCACTATATATTCAGGTCCGATTTGCCACGCCCCCAATGGTTGTAGACATATAACTTTTTGATCGATAACTTAGAATCATAACATTAACTCACATGCAAAATTTCAGCGTTCTAGCTTTATCGGTGTAGAAGATACGTTTTTCCCGATTTGCCACGCCCCCAATGGGCGTAAATATATCCGCCATAGCTTTTTGAGTTGGATTGTCATCCCGAGTATACATATCAAATTGCAACTCTCTAGCTCATCATCTAGTATGATTACTGACTTATGGGCGCAAGAGTTTTCCGATTTGCCACGCCCCTAGTGGGCGGATGGGGAAAATGTTTACTTTTTATAATTCGGGAGCATATACATGTATGTGTTGGAACTAAGTTGATTTCATCCATAGTCGCGCACTTAGCGAAGCGAGTTTCAGTGCTTATGCTTTCGCGTTTATTTCTAAACTGCCTCACAATGCCAGTGTTCTTCCTCAGCATAAGCACCGAACCACACTCGACGACAGCGTTGTAGCGCTGTCGTCTCGCTAAAACGGTACTCCTTGAAGCGACAAAATGCAAAGAACCAATCAGAGCGCAACCAGCGCCTGACGCAATATTACCAATATGATGAAATTAGGAATTCTGGTGAAACCCAGCATTCTCTTACACAGCAACACACACACACACACGCACACAGCGCGTATGTGCAGTACGCAGAAACAATCACATACAGTACGTAGCAACATAGTTTGCCTTGACACGGCCATCCTGACCTTGACACGTCCTCGTGTAATATGCCAAACATTAACTTCAAAAATGTATTTGTAATAGATTTCAAACTTAATTCATCGTCTCTTTTAGACGGATATCCATCTGATAAAATATTCAGTTCAACATTTCTTCGTACAAACTTTTAACATTTATTCTTAATTAAAACATTTGAAAACATATTTCTTTCGATTCAATTCAATAACTTCACCTATGCAGGTTACAAAAATAAAACATGATGCATAATATTTTGCCAAATTCTCGATTTTACATTTTCTTTAACTAAAATTCCGAATTTAATTCAAAAAGAAACAATCATCGTCTCACTTGGACGGATAACCTTCGTCTCACTTGGACGTCTCACCATCGTCTCACTTGGACGGTTCACCATCGTCTCACTTGGACGTCTCACCATCGTCTCACTTGGACGGTTTCACCATCGTCTCACTTGGACGGTTCACCATCGTCTCACTTGGACGGCTCACCATCAGCTTCTATCAGACCATTTGACGGGCCTGGATCTTCATCATCAATGTCCAGCTCATGGGGCACATTTCCCTCTGGAAGTTTTCTTGTGTCCTCGTGACAGTATTTATATAATCGTTTACTTGATAACGACTTTAACATGTATCTGTCACCGTCTAGGGACTTCAACTACCAAAATGGGCCCTTGAATTTTGGGTCTAGTTTTGTCTGGTGTCTCCTCCTCGTTCTTGAGAAGGACATAGTCACCGACACTGTGTCTTACAACGGCGGCCTTGGACTTATCAAATCGATTTTTGTTGTAAGAGGCTAAAGATTTCATACTGCTACTTGCTCGAGCCCGTGTGGAGTCTAAGTCTACTTCCAATTCTGTGTCCAATGGAGGAACTAATCCAAGAGGTCGACCTTCTTTCCCTATTAACATTTCTAAGGGACTGGCCTCAGTTGCCCGATTTGTTGTGCAGTTTAAAGCTAGCTGCACCTCGCCAAGAGCATCTTGCCAGGGCCTTTGGCTTAATTCGACTGCAGTTAATAGGTTCTTCAGCGTGCTCATAACGCGCTCAACTTGTCCATTAGCACGACTTGCCCCAGTCGCGATATAATGAAGCTTTATGGTTTTTGAAACAGCAAAATTCTGCAAACTGTGCGCTAGAAAAACATCTACCCTGATCAGCTATACTGCGTGTTGGTGCACCAAACAAGGAAGTTGAAGACTTTATGGCCCTGATACAAACTCTCCGTATCTATTTTGAGGAGTGTGGTAAAGGTGTACGAATTTTGTGAAGCTGTCAATTTGAACAATGATATATTCCTTTAAATCACTTTTTACCACTTAATTTGCCAGTAATGTCCATATGGACAGTGTGCCAAGGGATGCTAATCTTTGGTATAGGATTGTAATTCTGCTTGAACTTTGCCGGAATGTGACTTTGCTGTCCTGCAGGTTATACAATTGTCAACAATTTACGGACATATTTGTTCATTTTCCTCAAACCAGTAAAATTGGTAAACTTTGTCAAGTGTTTTTTGCCAACCAAGGTGCATGATTGACTCATGTACCTGGTTAACTACTGACCATCTGAAATTTCGAGGCACAACTGGCAAGCATCGTGTCTTACCATTTTTTTGGATTTTACGAAACAACATCCCTTTTCTCAAATCATATGTTTTAGTTACTTCATCTAGTAGGTCATTTGAATTCAGTTTTACTGACAAGGGCAGCAATATCCGGGTCCAATTGCTGTTCGGCAAACAACCAATTATTTGAGATTTCTGCTATGTTTATTCGCTTCTCGGGAATTTTTTTCCAAAATTAATTGTTTCTGAGTAACTGGGTTTCTAGATAAAAAGTCGACATGTGCCATACGTTTTCCTTCTCTGTACTGTATGTCAAACTTGAAAGATTGTAAATAAGACCACCAGCGATGAACTCTAGGAGTTAAGTCTATTTTGGTTCGTGATGCCTTTAACGAATTACAATCTGTATAAACCACAAATTCTCTGCCAAGCAAGTAGTGACGGAAATGTTTAACGGATGCAAATACTGCCAGAGTTTCAAGCTCATAAGAGTGGTACCTAGACTCGGCTGGCGAAGTTGTTTTGCTAAAATATTCTACAACGTGAAGCTTATTGTTAATTCGATGTAAAAGCATGGCACCAAATCCGATTGAGCTAGCGTCGGTATGTAATTCTATAGGGTATTGCGGGTCGAATATTACCAGAACTGGTTCGTTTGTAAGAATAGTCACAATTTTCTTGCGAATGCTTTCCAACTCAGTAGTCCACGCAAAACTTCCCTTCCTGATGTTAGGGAATACAACGGCTTTATGACTTGAGAGAATCCGGGTACGAATTTGCGAAAATAGGATGCAAGACCAATGAACTGTCGTACACCAAAAACCGTCTGTGGCGGTGGCAATGATGTTAACGCAACAATCTTTCGCGAGTTTGGTCGAATTTCCCCTGCTCTTACCTCATATCCCAGATATTGAACGACTGTTTTTAAGAAACTACATTTGTTAACATTAAAAATGAATCCAGCATCTGTGAGAATGTCTAGTACTATTTTTAACCTTTCCAATCCTAATTCGACTGTGGGTGACACGATCATGATATCATCCATGTAAACAATCACGTATGAATAGGCCAAGTCACCCAAGGCACGCATGACTGCCCGTTGGAAAACGGATGGCGCATTTTTGAGTCCGAACGGCATGGTCAGGAATTCATATTGACCATCCGGGGTCACAAATGCAGTGTATTCTATTGAATCGGGGTGGATAGGAATTTGGTGGAAACCACTCGCCATATCAAGACACGTGAAGTAATTTGCGCCACGCAGCCTAGCGATCTGGTCGCTAATGAGCGGCAAAGGGTACCTGTCTGCGATTGTGTTAGAGTTTAACTCTCTGTAGTCGACACAAAGTCGGTCTGTACCATTTTTCTTCTTGACAAGCAGCATAGGACTGGCAAAAGGGGAGCAACTGGGTCGAATAATGTTGCATTAAGTAACTCACTTAACTTTTCTCGTACAATGTCTCTTTCTTCAGGGCTAAGTCTATAGGGCCGACGTTGTACAGTTTTGGTTGGATCGATCAAGCGAATTTTCATTTCCCCTGTCGTGACTCGTGTGGATGGTGCCCCTTTTACAAGTGCAGTGGAGTAATTCTCAAGCATTTTTATTAGTTTGTCTCTATCAGCCTCGCACAATTCGGTATCAAGATTTGTAAGGTCAACTGGTTCCCTATCTATTGAGCAAATATTTAGGGCTTTGGCTTTTACTACGTTAAACTTGTTTTGTGACACAGTGACATTAAATCCTTGTTTAAGAATTTCGCGGCCAATAACAATGTCGCTTTTCAATGATTATCTTGCACTACATGGAACAATATTTGAAGTGCGTTCTCATTTATGGTGACCTGGCTTAATATTTGTAAGGTGCTATATATGCCAGCATCGCCTATACCTTTTAACATGATAATATTGTTTAAAACGCTTACCA
Organism: Drosophila koepferae; assembly: GCA_030914345.1. Lineage (NCBI taxonomy): Eukaryota > Metazoa > Arthropoda > Insecta > Diptera > Drosophilidae > Drosophila > Drosophila koepferae. The sequence continues at coordinate 235,014 of JAUESR010000196.1, forward strand.
GCTAGCTTACTACATATTTTCTCTTTAATGAGTGAACACTCTGCGCCAGAATCAAAAGAAATTGGGTAAATCTCACCGAGCTGCATCATCACTCCAGTTGGCTCTGGTACAGAGCACTGGTTCACAGTCTTCCGTTGGAATGCTCCCTGTGTACTTGTTGATTCCTTTTTCGAGCATTGATTTGCGAAGTGTCCCAGGCTGGCCGCACTTGAAGCAAGTAACAGTTGGCTTGTCTTGCTGAGATGTCGCGTCGCCCTTTTGTCGCATTTTGGCTCTGCACTCAGCAATTTTATGTCCTGGTTTGCCACAGAAATGGCACACTATTGTCAATATTCTCCTCTTCTTGGCGTCAGGTCCAGGTCCGGAGTCGTCATCACGGTCGGCATTACGATGCTTTCTAAAGGTGAATGCGCCTAGTTCGGATTGCAAGTCACTTCTAGTTTGAACTTTTGACGTGAACACAATCCGTTCCAAGCGGTTATCCACATTGGCTAAATGCGCGAGCACAATTGACACAGCAATTTCTTCGATGTTTTTGTTTTTCCAATTGGAAGTTAGAGTGGTCACCAAACGGCTAGCATAAACCGCAAGACATTCGCCGTTAGTTGGGCGACTGTTTAGTAGATTTAGAAACATTGCCGACGGCGTTTCACTATTTTCGTAGCGGCGGAGGAATAATTCCTTAAATTCAATCCACTTAATGCCGGGATATGCAATTTGAGTTAGCCACTGTGAGGCACTGCCCACCATAGCTTCGCTTAGTGCCATGATGAGTCTGCTTCCTTCTAGGGGCTGTTTCCGTTAATATAATGTCAGCTGTGATGGACCACTTTGAGGCATCTGCACCTGCAGTGTCAGAGAAAAATTTTGGCAAAGTGACGCCACGAGTCTGCTGTTGCTCGCGTGTTGGCGCTTGCATGGTTCTTGCAAGCTCTAGCAGATTCTGGTTCTGCATTTGTAAAATTATGCGCCACTGATCCTCTGAGAATGCAGGAGGTGGTGCTGATCCCACTTCTGATGTTGGAACTAAGTTGATTTCATCCATAGTCGCGCACTTAGCGAAGCGAGTTTCAGTGCTTATGCTTTCGCGTTTATTTCTAAACTGCCTCACAATGCCAGTGTTCTTCCTCAGCATAAGCACCGAACCACACTCGACGACAGCGTTGTAGCGCTGTCGTCTCGCTAAAACGGTACTCCTTGAAGCGACAAAATGCAAAGAACCAATCAGAGCGCAACCAGCGCCTGACGCAATATTACCAATATGATGAAATTAGGAATTCTGGTGAAACCCAGCATTCTCTTACACAGCAACACACACACACACACGCACACAGCGCGTATGTGCAGTACGCAGAAACAATCACATACAGTACGTAGCAACATAGTTTGCCTTGACATATGTATGAGTTTCAAGTCTCTAGCTCTAATAGCGCCGAAAAATATTGCGTTCATACGGTCAGACAGACCGACGGACGGACATTGCACAAAACCAATAGACTCTTTGTCTTTAGTGTTTATCTCTTATAGTTTCTGAGATCGACGCGTCTCCCACGCCTCCTTCTGACTGTTACATACTTTTAACAAAACCATCGCATTTACTATCAAGGCCACTGCCTTATTTAAGATACTGATAGCTGGCTGTCCGTATGCATGGAATAAACGCTTAATATGTACACATATGTATATGTATATGTATAGGAAAAACGTTTGCTGCTTGCAACTGCCACGTTCTTGTATATTTGCATACTCGAGAAATAAGCTTAGCGTTGCCTGACTCTATGTGTCTATGTTCGTTCAACATTTAACCCATAAGATCCTATCACCAGCTTTCTGGTGTAAATTTGATCCAAAAAAAATAATTTCAAAAAAGCTAGATCTCTCGCTTTTCAAATGTCGATAGTTTCAAATGTCTAAATGGCATCAGCTGTTCCAATTTGCAACTCTGTCTACAGAGTTGCACAACATTATGTAATCGAAGCAGGCCTCCAAAAGGGTATAAAAGGCGACAACTTTCGCTTGAGAGCTCATTCTCTCTGTGGCTTGCCCACAATGCAAATCTCCAGTTGATTTGCAATTTAGAATTCATGAGGATTTAAAACTCTGAATTCTGCTTTTTCTACTTTTGTGGAAAATGGAGAGATTGTTCCGTTCTATAAGAACTAACACTGTACAGCCAGTTGTTTGGAACATTTTTTTTTTTTTTTTTTTTTTTTTTTTCTCACATATTAAATGTGAAGAAAGAGTTCCGTTCTATAAGAACTAACACTGAGCGTATTGCCAGTTGTTTGGAACATTTTTTTTTTTTTTTTTTTTTCTTTCTCACATTTTAAATGTGAAGAAAGAGTTCCGTTCTATAAGAACTAACACTGAGCGTATTGCCAGTTGTTTGGAACATTTTTTTTTTTCTTTCTCACATATTAAATGTGAAGAAAGAGATCCGTTCTATAAGAACTAACACTGAGCGTACAGCCAGTTGTTTGGAACATTTATTTATTTTTTTTTTTTTTTTTTTTCTTTCTCACATTTTAAATGTGAAGAAAGAGTTCCGTTCTATAAGAACTAACACTGAGCGTATTGCCAGTTGTTTGGAACACATTTTTTTTTCCCTCACATTTTAAATGTGAAGAAAGAGTTCCGTTCTATAAGAACTAACACTGAGCGTACAGCCAGTTGTTTGGAACATTTTTTTTTTTTTTTTTTTCTATCTTTCTCACATTTTAAATGTGAAGAAAGAGTTCCGTTCTATATGAACTAACACTGAGCGTATTGCCAGTTGTTTGGAACACATTTTTTTTTCCCTCACATTTTAAATGTGAAGAAAGAGTTCCGTTCTATAAGAACTAACACTGAGCGTACAGCCAGTTGTTTGGAACATTGTGCACATTTTTAATCCTCCCAGCATGCAACACTCTGCTCAATAAATAGAGCTATCTCATCCAAATCAGAGATATGCAAAGTATAACGAAGCTGTTGCTGGGGATTTCTTTATGGGTTGATCGGAGTGTTTTTGGAGCTAACAATGTTTTTGGCTTATCCGTCTTAAATGAATTTTGATTGGGTAATTCGTGTTGCTGAATATCGTTTCTATAAATTTTAATGCGAATATTGATAATTGCGCCTTGCATAAGCAGCCATTATTAGCAGTTCTTGGGAGGAGGAGTAAATATTGACATCGACGCCTCGCATCGAAGTCAACAGTCGTGGCAGATATAGTGGCCTCGCTATCATTTGACTCTTTGTAGAAGAGTGTTGCTTGGGTAATACCTCAAGGGAGCCATATTATCCATATCACGGATATGCGAGGAATGGCTCAGCTGTGCATGGAATGTTTTTAGTATAATCGGAGTATTTTTGGAGTTAATGTTATTGCTAACTCTGTCTAAAATTTGTTTGAAGTAATTTCGTGTTGCAGAATATCGTTTCCTTCTAATATAATATTGCGAATATTGTAAATTTTTTGATTTTACTAATCGTCATTGTTTTTGGCGCTAACGAGTTTCGGAAGAATCACGATATAAAATATTTCAAAGAGTGAATTTTTTGGTTTTTCTACTCGTTTGGAGTAAGTTTCGTGCTTCAGAGTATCGTTTCCATATAATATAATATTGCGAATATTGATAATTGCGCATCATATAGTCCTTGGCGCGAATAAGAATCGGAAGTATCACGATATAAAGTATTTTAAAAGATTTATAAATACAAATTTTTATTATTCATTTGGCAACCCTTAAATAACAAAATATTTAATCGTATCTTGCTTGTTCGGAAGCATCACGATATATAATATTTGTTCTGTATGATTGTGTCAATGTCAAGTCGTGTGTTGTACACGTTTATTGCATCGTTGTGATCTTCATGACGATTTCATTTCTGACGGGAGAATATCCTGCCGAGATTTGCCCCAATATGCAAAGTATAACGAAGCTGTTGCTGAGAATTTTTTATAAGGTGTGATCGGAGTGTTTTGGAGTTAACAATTTTATTTGCTTATCCTTCTAAAATGAATTTTGACTGGGTGTTTCGTGTTGCAGAATACCGTTTCTATAAAAGAATTGAGCTAAACAAATTTTGTAATGCTTATAATGAAATATCCTGCCAAAGCTCCCGAAATTAATGGTAATTTAGATACCTCAAAATAGTAGGGGTTGATCGCTGTATTTTAACCTGACCTTTAGTGACATTCATAAATTTACTTATATTGTACAATGGTAGACAAAAGTATTTTGATAACGCATTGCATTGTAGCTCATCAACGTCCAGCCACATGAGCGAGCCCGTGTGCCACCGGGGCGGCGGATCTTTGTTGATTTCGTCTAAGAGCTTTCCCAGCCGCACTCGCTCTGCTTCAATAGACATTTTACGCCTCTTTCGAATGGTGGAATTGATGGAGTCCAGCGGAGAGTGGAAAATTGAGAGATTGTTCCGTTCTATAAGAACTAACACTGAGCATATTGCCAGTTGTTTGGAACATTTTTTTTTTTTTTTTTTTTTTTTTTTTTCTTTCTCCTCACATTTTAAATGTGAAGGAAGAGTTCCGTTCTATAAGAACTAACACTGAGCGTATTGCCAGTTGTTTGGAACATTTTTTTTTTTTTTTTTTCTTTCTTCTCACATTTTAAATGTGAAGAACGAGTTCCGTTCTATAAGAACTAACACTGAGCATATTGCCAGTTGTTTGGAACATTGTGCACATTTTTAATCCTCCCAGCATGCAACACTCTGCTCAATAAATTGAGCTATCTCATCCAAATCAGAGATATGCAAAGTATAACGAAGCTGTTGCTGGGGATTTCTTTATGGTGTGATCGGAGTGTTTTTGGAGCTAACAATGTTTTGGCTTATCCGTCTTAAATGAATTTTGATTGGGTAATTCGTGTTGCTGAATATCGTTTCTATAAATTTTAATGCGAATATTGATAATTGCGCCTTGCATAAGCAGCCATTATTAGCAGTTCTTGGGAGGAGGAGTAAATATTGACATCGACGCCTCGCATCGAAGTCAACAGTCGTGGCAGATATAGTGGCCTCGCTATCATTTGACTCTTTGTAGAGAGTGTTTGCTTGGGTAATACATCAAGGGAGCCATATTATCCATATCACGGATATGCGAGGAATGGCTCAGCTGTGCATGGAATGTTTTTAGTATAATCGGAGTATTTTTGGAGTTAATGTTATTGCTAACTCTGTCTAAAATTTGTTTGAAGTAATTTCGTGTTGCAGAATATCGTTTCCTTTCTAATATAATATTGCGAATATTGTAAATTTTTTGATTTTACTAATCGTCATTGTTTTTGGCGCTAACGAGTTTCGGAAGAATCACGATATAAATATTTCAAAGAGTGAATTTTTTGGTTTTTCTACTCGTTTGGAGTAGTTTCGTGCTTCAGAGTATCGTTTCCATATAATATAATATTGCGAATATTGATAATTGCGCATCATATAGTCCTTGGCGCGAATAAGAATCGGAAGTATCACGATATAAGTATTTTAAAAGATTTTATAAATACAAATTTTTTATTATTCATTTGGCAACCCTTAAATAACAAAATATTTAATCGTATCTTGCTTGTTCGGAAGCATCACGATATATAATATTTGTTCTGTATGATTGTGTCAATGTCAAGTCCGTGTGTTGTACACGTTTATTGCATCGTTGTGATCTTCATGACGATTTCATTTCTGACGGGGAGAATATCCTGCCGAGATTTGCCCCAATATGCAAAGTATAACGAAGCTGTTGCTGAGAATTTTTTATAAGGTGTGATCGGAGTGTTTTTGGAGTTAACAATTTTATTTGCTTATCCTTCTAAAATGAATTTTGACTGGGTGTTCGTGTTGCAGAATACCGTTTCTATAAAAAGAATTGAGCTAAACAAATTTTGTAATGCTTATAATGAAATATCCTGCCAAAGCTCCCGAAATTAATGGTAATTTAGATACCTCAAAATAGTAGGGGTTGATCGCTGTATTTTAACCTGACCTTTAGTGACATTCATAAATTTACTTATATTGTACAATGGTAGACAAAAGTATTTTGATAACGCATTGCATTGTAGCTCATCAACGTCCAGCCACATGAGCGAGCCCGTGTGCCACCGGGGCGGCGGATCTTTGTTGATTTCGTCTAAGAGCTTTCCCAGCCGCACTCGCTCTGCTTCAATAGACATTTTACGCCTCTTTCGAATGGTGGAATTGATGGAGTCCAGCGGAGAGTGGAAAATTGAGAGATTGTTCCGTTCTATAAGAACTAACACTGAGCATATTGCCAGTTGTTTGGAACATTTTTTTTTTTTTTTTTTTTTTTTTTTTTTTTTTTTCTTTCTTTCTCACATTTTAAATGTGAAGAAAGAGTTCCGTTCTATAAGAACTAACACTGAGCGTATTGCCAGTGTTTGGAACATTTTTTTTTTTTTTTCTCTCTTTCTCACATTTTAAATGTGAAGAACGAGTTCCGTTCTATAAGAACTAACACTGAGCATATTGCCAGTTGTTTGGAACATTGTGCACATTTTTAATCCTCCCAGCATGCAACACTCTGCTCAATAAATTGAGCTATCTCATCCAAATCAGAGATATGCAAAGTATAACGAAGCTGTTGCTGGGGATTTCTTTATGGGTTGATCGGAGTGTTTTTGGAGCTAACAATGTTTTTGGCTTATCCGTCTTAAATGAATTTTGATTGGGTAATTCGTGTTGCTGAATATCGTTTCTATAAATTTTAATGCGAATATTGATAATTGCGCCTTGCATAAGCAGCCATTATTAGCAGTTCTTGGGAGGAGGAGTAAATATTGACATCGACGCCTCGCATCGAAGTCAACAGTCGTGGCAGATATAGTGGCCTCGCTATCATTTGACTCTTTGTAGAAGAGTGTTGCTTGGGTAATACCTCAAGGGAGCCATATTATCCATATCACGGATATGCGAGGAATGGCTCAGCTGTGCATGGAATGTTTTTAGTATAATCGGAGTATTTTTGGAGTTAATGTTATTGCTAACTCTGTCTAAAATTTGTTTGAAGTAATTTCGTGTTGCAGAATATCGTTTCCTTCTAATATAATATTGCGAATATTGTAAATTTTTTGATTTTACTAATCGTCATTGTTTTTGGCGCTAACGAGTTTCGGAATAATCACGATATAAAATATTTCAAAGAGTGAATTTTTTGGTTTTTCTACTCGTTTGGAGTAAGTTTCGTGCTTCAGAGTATCGTTTTCCATATAATATAATATTGCGAATATTGATAATTGCGCATCATATAGTCCTTGGCGCGAATAAGAATCGGAAGTATCACGATATAAAGTATTTTAAAAGATTTATAAATACAAATTTTTTATTATTCATTTGGCAACCCTTAAATAACAAAATATTTAATCGTATCTTGCTTGTTCGGAAGCATCACGATATATAATATTTGTTCTGTATGATTGTGTCAATGTCAAGTCGTGTGTTGTACACGTTTATTGCATCGTTGTGATCTTCATGACGATTTCATTTCTGACGGGAGAATATCCTGCCGAGATTTGCCCCAATATGCAAAGTATAACGAAGCTGTTGCTGAGAATTTTTTATAAGGTGTGATCGGAGTGTTTTTGGAGTTAACAATTTTATTTGCTTATCCTTCTAAAATGAATTTTGACTGGGTGTTTCGTGTTGCAGAATACCGTTTCTATAAAAAGAATTGAGCTAAACAAATTTTGTAATGCTTATAATGAAATATCCTGCCAAAGCTCCCGAAATTAATGGTAATTTAGATACCTCAAAATAGTAGGGGTTGATCGCTGTATTTTAACCTGACCTTTAGTGACATTCATAAATTTACTTATATTGTACAATGGTAGACAAAAGTATTTTGATAACGCATTGCATTGTAGCTCATCAACGTCCAGCCACATGAGCGAGCCCGTGTGCCACCGGGGCGGCGGATCTTTGTTGATTTCGTCTAAGAGCTTTCCCAGCCGCACTCGCTCTGCTTCAATAGACATTTTACGCCTCTTTCGAATGGTGGAATTGATGGAGTCCAGCGGAGAGTGGAAAATTGAGAGATTGTTCCGTTCTATAAGAACTAACACTGAGCATATTGCCAGTTGTTTGGAACATTTTTTTTTTTTTTTTTTTTTTTTTTTTCTTTCTTTCTCACATTTTAAATGTGAAGAAAGAGTTCCGTTCTATAAGAACTAACACTGAGCGTATTGCCAGTTGTTTGGAACATTTTTTTTTTTTTTTTTTCTTTCTTTCTCACATTTTAAATGTGAAGGAAGAGTTCCGTTCTATAAGAACTAACACTGAGCATATTGCCAGTTGTTTGGAACATTGTGCACATTTTTAATCCTCCCAGCATGCAACACTCTGCTCAATAAATTGAGCTATCTCATCCAAATCAGAGATATGCAAAGTATAACGAAGCTGTTGCTGGGGATTTCTTTATGGTGTGATCGGAGTGTTTTTGGAGCTAACAATGTTTTTGGCTTATCCGTCTTAAATGAATTTTGATTGGGTAATTCGTGTTGCTGAATATCGTTTCTATAAATTTTTAATGCGAATATTGATAATTGCGCCTTGCATAAGCAGCCATTATTAGCAGTTCTTGGGAGGAGGAGTAAATATTGACATCGACGCCTCGCATCGAAGTCAACAGTCGTGGCAGATATAGTGGCCTCGCTATCATTTGACTCTTTGTAGAAGAGTGTTGCTTGGGTAATACCTCAAGGGAGCCATATTATCCATATCACGGATATGCGAGGAATGGCTCAGCTGTGCATGGAATGTTTTTAGTATAATCGGAGTATTTTTGGAGTTAATTTTATTGCTAACTCTGTCTAAAATTTGTTTGAAGTAATTTCGTGTTGCAGAATATCGTTTCCTTCTAATATAATATTGCGAATATTGTAAATTTTTTGATTTTACTAATCGTCATTGTTTTTGGCGCTAACGAGTTTCGGAAGAATCACGATATAAAATATTTCAAAGAGTGAATTTTTGGTTTTTCTACTCGTTTGGAGTAAGTTTCGTGCTTCAGAGTATCGTTTCCCATATAATATAATATTGCGAATATTGATAATTGCGCATCATATAGTCCTTGGCGCGAATAAGAATCGGAAGTATCACGATATAAAGTATTTTAAAAGATTTATAAATACAAATTTTTTATTATTCATTTGGCAACCCTTAAATAACAAAATATTTAATCGTATCTTGCTTGTTCGGAAGCATCACGATATATAATATTTGTTCTGTATGATTGTGTCAATGTCAAGTCGTGTTTTGTACACGTTTATGCATCGTTGTGATCTTCATGACGATTTCATTTCTGACGGGAGAATATCCTGCCGAGATTTGCCCCAATATGCAAAGTATAACGAAGCTGTTGCTGAGAATTTTTGATAAGGTGTGATCGGAGGGTTTTTGGAGTTAACAATTTTATTTGCTTATCCTTCTAAAATGAATTTTGACTGGGTGTTTCGTGTTGCAGAATACCGTTTCTATAAAAAGAATTGAGCTAAACAAATTTTGTAATGCTTATAATGAAATATCCTGCCAAAGCTCCCGAAATTAATGGTAATTTAGATACCTCAAATAGTAGGGGGTTGATCGCTGTATTTAACCTGACCTTTAGTGACATTCATAAATTTACTTATATTGTACAATGGTAGACAAAAGTATTTTGATAACGCATTGCATTGTAGCTCATCAACGTCCAGCCACATGAGCGAGCCCGTGTGCCACCGGGGCGGCGGATCTTTGTTGATTCGTCTAAGAGCTTTCCCAGCCGCACTCGCTCTGCTTCAATAGACATTTTACGCCTCTTTCGAATGGTGGAATTGATGGAGTCCAGCGGAGAGTGGAAAATTGAGAGATTGTTCCGTTCTATAAGAACTAACACTGAGCATATTGCCAGTTGTTTGGAACATTTTTTTTTTTTTTTTTTTTTTTTTTTTTCTTTCTTTCTCACATTTTAAATGTGAAGAAAGAGTTCCGTTCTATAAGAACTAACACTGAGCGTATTGCCAGTTGTTTGGAACATTTTTTTTTTTTTTTTCTTTCTTTCTCACATTTTAAATGTGAAGGAAGAGTTCCGTTCTATAAGAACTAACACTGAGCATATTGCCAGTTGTTTGGAACATTGTGCACATTTTTAATCCTCCCAGCATGCAACACTCTGCTCAATAATTGAGCTATCTCATCCAAATCAGAGATATGCAAAGTATAACGAAGCTGTTGCTGGGGATTTCTTTATGGGTTGATCGGAGTGTTTTTGGAGCTAACAATGTTTTTGGCTTATCCGTCTTAAATGAATTTTGATTGGGTAATTCGTGTTGCTGAATATCGTTTTCTATAAATTTTAATGCGAATATTGATAATTGCGCCTTGCATAAGCAGCCATTATTAGCAGTTCTTGGGAGGAGGAGTAAATATTGACATCGACGCCTCGCATCGAAGTCAACAGTCGTGGCAGATATAGTGGCCTCGCTATCATTTGACTCTTTGTAGAAGAGTGTTGCTTGGGTAATACCTCAAGGGAGCCATATTATCCATATCACGGATATGCGAGGAATGGCTCAGCTGTGCATGGAATGTTTTTAGTATAATCGGAGTATTTTTGGAGTTAATTTTATTGCTAACTCTGTCTAAAATTTGTTTGAAGTAATTTCGTGTTGCAGAATATCGTTTCCTTCTAATATAATATTGCGAATATTGTAAATTTTTTGATTTTACTAATCGTCATTGTTTTTGGCGCTAACGAGTTTCGGAAGAATCACGATATAAAATATTTCAAAGAGTGAATTTTTTGGTTTTTCTACTCGTCAAAGTATCTGGATGCAGAAAGCGTTCGATACAGTTTTTGGAGTGCAAGTTTCGTGCTTCAGTATATCGTTTCCATATAATATAATATTGCGAATATTGATAATTGCGCATCATATAGTCCTTGGCGCGTATGAGTATTTTTGGCAACCCTTAAATAACATTATAATCAATCGTATTATCCTTGTTCGGAATCATCACGATATAAATTATTTGTTCTGTATGATCGTGTCAATGTCAAGTCGTGTCATGTACACGTTTATTGTCAATTTCATTACTGACGGGAGAGTATCCTGCCGTGAGCAGTTGCTGGGGATTTTGTTTATGGTGTGATCGGAGTGTTTTTGGAGTTAACAATTTTATTTGCTTATCCGTCTAAAATGAGTTTTGACTGGGTGTTTCTTGTTACAGAATATCGTTTCAATAAAAATAATTGATCTAAACAAATTAAAAAAAAAAATATTTATAATTAAATATCTTGCCGAAGTCCTCGAAATTAATGTTAATTAGCAGAGTTTGAACAATCAAACGGATAACTGTTATATCTGAGCTATGATATACATAGTACATGCATACATTTTCGACTAGGCTATACCCTTTTTATGCGATAATCCAATTGAGTGGAGAGCACGGCTTTAACATGCACATCTTTGTATCTGTATCTTTCAGATGTTGTGGAAGATTTGGGCTTAGTTTTTTGATTGACAATTTCTTAGTGGTTGTTGGAGTAGTTGTTTCTATAAATTCGACAGATGGAAATATTAAATTGTATTGGCCAGCATTTTCGGCTGATATTTCGTAGGCTTTGATTCAGAGCTGCAGCCTTTTTTTTTTACTGGGCACTTGCTACGTGTCCTGCTTTTAACTGTTGAGGCATTACCCCAATGGCAAGCTCCAGCATGGTGTATTTTTTCTCGACAGGATGAAAGCTAAACAGAATTCAACCGTTTATTTCTGCATACTGTGAGCGGTAACACGATCCATTCATTGTTTTTATATTTGATTTTGAATTTAGCTTTCAATTTTCTAGAATTTGCATAAGTTCTTCATTGACATCTAAGTTGAAGCATATATTTATTTAATTTATGAAAACATAATTTATTTAATATTGGTGTGAGCTGAACGGGATTGTATTGAAGAGCCTGTGACCAGTATGTATTTATTAATATTGTTATTGAGGTTGCTTTGTTTTAATAGTGCTATCCTTCTTTTGCAGGACCTGGCATTGGCTCCCCACAAGCTATTTTTGGCAATCCAGTGCCCAGCTGCGATGAAGTTGTTACAGATATAAAATATCAAATATTTCAAAATATTTATACATATTTTTTATACATTTATAACAATTTATAATAAATACAATTTAAAACGATTTATATATTTATCTTATATTTTTATATATTTATAACAATAACAATGTAAAAACATTCATAGGTATTTTTCATCTGCATATAATTACAAAAATATAAGATTGTTGTTCTCGGCTTACATTATAGCTACGCTTTATAACGAACCCTCTCGCATAAGCTCCTCTTGTTCAAAAGTCTTTGACCAAGCTTACGATATATGTTTTGTCAAATCATTTAAATAAATAAATCAATGTATTATCGATTTGGAGATTGATCTTATAATTATTCAAGATTCACAATTCGATCGCATGGACAGTTTTTTAATAGAAATCAAAACTTTTCCCACACGGTTTCTAAATAATATTACAGTCTGTATTTTCCTGGGACTGCGAATTACACCTCAATCTTTTGAACGTGTCGGTCGGCATTATCTCCAGACTTGATGTAAAAATTATATATAAATATTTAACTCAATTATCAAATCTGGATTGTCTTTTATGTAATGCAAAATGCAATAGCTGAGTGCTTTTAAAAACGGGCTTTAATTATTGCAATTAGATTGTATTTACATTAAAAAGAATTGTTTATTGATATGCACACTAAGTGCAATTAAACAATAGCGAGTTCGCTTCTGGGAATCACGAGCTATCAAGTTGCATAACAATTTCTTATTATTTTATTTTTATATTATTTGGAGTCGATTACATCAGGAATTCGTTTTACACTTGCCCGAGCGAAAGTTACAATTAATGTTTGCTCTACGGTCCAGACAAGCTATACAGAGTCGCGCAGAGCTCTTTAGCTGCTTAATATGCACAGTAATGCGTGCCTCGATCATGCGACTTGATTTCTATTAGTGTTGTCGAATATTTGCAAAATATCGTATCGATGATATTTTAAGTTTTGATCAAATATCAATGTGATATTTGATATGTAAATTTAAGAATATCGATATATTCATATTTTTCGATTTTTTAAAAGCTTTTTTCTCACAATAAATTTATAATCCGACACAAAAAAACAGGAATAATAAGAATAATATTTGTTATTAAAATGATAAAGACAGTTTTACTCCAGTATTCGGTACTGAAAGATTTCAAAAAACGCGTTCTGTTATACGAGTATCCGTCATACGACTTTGTGAGTCGCAGACAACACATTTTATTGCCGAAGCAAGTCGTTCCGAAGTCACTGAGGTACTTAGGGATGAATAGGCATAGTAATTCCTGGCAGAGCCTAAGGCACAATTTACTTTTGGCTATTCCCTTTTTAAATTCAGAATAGTATGTTTTCATAATTTTCACAAATTAAGTTCTTGCAAATTTGAGCTTGATTCACTTTTTTTTATATACATAATAATGGTCGAAAGAAAATTCAGATATAAATATATTTTTATCAGGTACCGAATAACAGTTATCCGACTCACTTGTCCCATTTATTTCTGCGAGATACAGCCAAAAAGCGCACACACACACACACACTTTCACTGAGTAGGAGAGTTATTTTTATACCCTGAACCCATTGAAAATGGGAATTCAGGGTATAATGGTTTTGTGAAAATGTATGTAACAGGCAGAAGGAGAAGTCGCAGACCCCATAAAGTATATATATTCTTGATCAGCATAAAAAAATAAGTTGATTGAGCCCTGTCCGTCTGTCCGTCCGTCCGTCCGTCCGTCCGTCCGTATGAACGTCGAGATTTCGGAAACTACAAAAGCTAAAGAGCTGAAATTTCACATGAACATGCGTATGTTAGCTACGCAGTACGAGTTTATTTTGTTTTTTCGATAACTCATCCCATTTCCAAATTATCGAAAATTCGTTTCCATTTTTTAGGTTTTTTGAGCATAACTTCTACACTGTTTCAGCTAGAGACTTCAAATTTGTTTATTTAGATAGATATTATGGATACGCAGATTATGTAATTTACAGATTTTGGATACCACGCCCCCTTCGCCCCCAATTAAAAAAAAACGCATATCAAATACTAGAGACTTGCAATTTGGCATATGGATAGATTTAGATACTCTTAATCTACTTTGAAAATTGTATAAAGATAGTCCATGTAGAAATGGAGTTATGAGCGTCCAAAATTCAGCCCAACCCGCCTCCAAGCCACGACAGCAACTGCGCGTTAGCAGAGCGCACACTCATAAGTGCGTAAAGAAGAAGAGTATCACTTTTTTGCAGGGTTCAGGGGATCTCGTAGTCGAGCCGTCTCGACTAGAGCCTTCTTCTCTAGCTGAAACGATGTAGAAGTTATGCTCAAAAAACCTAAAAAATGTAAACGAATTTTCGATTTTTTATCGATAGTTTGGAAATGGGATGAGTTATCGAAAAAACAAAATAAACTGGTACTGCGTAACTAACATACGAGTGTTCAGCTCTCTAGCTTTTGTAGTTTCCGAAATCTCGACGTTCATACGGACGGACAGACGGACGGACAGACGGACAGGGCTAGATCAACTTTTCTCGTCACCCTGATCAAGAATATATATACTTTATGGGGTCTGCCACGCCTCCTTCTGCCTGTTACATACTTTTAACAAAACCATTATACCCTGATTTCCCATTTTCAATGGGTTCAGGGTATAAAAAAAAAACAAGCTGCGTCACTGATTAACGCAGCAGCAGCACACACAGAGTAGGAGGAGTTCTCCTAAGCACTAAGCATTTTGGAAGTGTTATTTTGTGAGTTTTTTTTATAAACGTCCATGTGAAAGACTTATTTGTGGGCGTTTTGAAATCCTCAACGGCTATTCGGGGTCTCTGATTTTTATACAAAAATATCGGCATTTTGCTATTTTTTCAACAACCCTACCCTGAACCCATTGAAAATGTGAAAATGGTATTGTTTTCACGTCTATTTTCTGCTCTGTCATTATGCAGTTGGACGGTCGTCATTTGACGTCTTATGTTCTCCTCTTAGCGAAAAGATTATTAGGATGTAAAGGAACAACTGATTCCGCACCACCTGTTGTTACTCGTTGTGTCGGATTACGGCGGAGTATTGGACTGCCTGCCTAGCTTATAAGAATTTAAAAGTTGTCTTCACATTCGAGCGCACTATTTTTCCAATGGCTGTGCTACTCGTAGCCCAATTGCATAAATAGAACAGACTAGGATTCTTATAGAGAATATTGATATTGCGCTGCCTGTCGTTCCGTCCGTATGAACGTCGAGATTTCGGAAACTACAAAAGTTACAGAACTGAAATGTTACATGAATCCTCGTATGTTAGTTGCGCAGTACGATAACTTACAGCGCAAAATATATTAAAAACTATATATTTAATGTATTGCAACTCACATTCCTATCGTAAAACTACGAGTCATTTTACCAAGAACATTAATAATATCTAACTAAGATACGGGACCCTTTAAAACATCCGTTGCTGTTTTCACCTCTGCTAATTACTTCTCTTTTAAAACTATCTATTCTCCCGATAAATTCTCTAAAATTAAATGGACTCAATATAATAAATTTAATTAATATGACATAAGATATTTTGCAATCGTATTCTATATACATATATATATATATATATTTGGAGTATTAAAAGTTTTCTGCCAGTCTGAGGCTACGTCCGCTTGTGGGGTCTGATTAGCATGCGAACATAGCGCAAAGAGCCTTTGGGACCGGGCTGAATGTGATTCCATAATATGCCCTTCCAGTAGTCTATCTGGGTGTTATACTTGCGGCGGAACGTGCCAAACAAATTACTAAAATAAACACATTTATATCAGAGAGGGAGAGAGAGGAACATGAGTTGAGTTGAAGATGGAGTTACCACTCAATACAGTTGAGTCCATACCACCAGCCACCAGAGTGAATGCCAGCACAATTCTGGCCGTTGTCGTCGTTGTCCTGGTCGAAGGTGGTGAACTTTTTGCCGGCGTGATGGTGCAGCGCGTTGCCAGCATTGCCCTTGTAGGAGCCCAGCACATAGAGGATATACTTCTCGGCCTCGCTGCCGATGCTGAACTGATCGTAGTTCGCGAAGTACTCCTCATTACGCTCATTACGCATTATGATCAGCAGCTCGTAGTCGTCGCTGTTGGTCAGCTGGTGCAGCTTGTCCAAGCCAATGAAGAACTCCGAATTCAGCGAACCGAAGCCCGTCTTATACGTCTGCCAGTCCCGATGGAACTCCTCCTTGCCATTGAAACGATAGGCGATCACCAGCCAACCACCGTTGTGCTTCTCCTGCTCACAGCTAACATAGAAGGGCTTCATATCGGGAGATATGCGGATTCGCACCTGGCCATGCTTCTGGTTCACACAATTGCGAGGTGTGTCGTCGACTTCACTACCCACACTCGGGACGAGAGTCTGAAAGGACTGACTAACGAGATACTCTGAATTACTATTCCATATTATTGTACTGTTAGAAATTATATATGTTTGGAGTTGATATAAAACATTTCTAAATCAAATCAAAATTCGGAATTTTACATAGGTAATTTAGTATTTATACAAGCTAGATGGATAGAAGGACTGAACATGTAACAGAGCTTAATGGGCACAGCACTGAAAAACTTGTTAAGCCATTTACTAATATGAATTTTATTCTTGTTTTGTTTTTGTATTTTTATACCCTGAACCCATTGAAAATGGGAATTCAGGGTATAATGGTTTTGTGAAAATGTATGTAACAGGCAGAAGGAGAAGTCGCAGACCCCATAAAGTATATATATTCTTGATCAGCATAAAAAAATAAGTTGATCTAGTCCTGTCCGTCTGTCCGTCTGTATGAACGTCGAGATTTCGGAAACTACAAAAGCTAGAGAGCTGAAATTTTACATGAATACTCGTATGTTAGCTACGCAGTACGAGTTTGTTTTGTTTTTTCGATAACTCATCCCATTTCCAAATTATCGATAAAAAATTCGATAAAAATCGAAAATTCGTTTATATTTTTTTGTTTTTTGGACATAACTTCTACATTGTTTTAGCTAGAGACTTCAAATTTGTTTATTCAGATAGATATTAGGGATACGCAGATTATGTAATTTACAGATTTTAAATGCCACGCCCCCTTTTTCCCCCAATATGAAAAAAACGCATCTAGAAATGGAGTTATGAGCGTCCAAAGTTCAGCCCAACCCACCCCCAAGCCAGCAACTGCGCGGTTAGCAGAGCGCGCGCTCATAAGTGCGTAAATAAGAAGATTATCAATTTTTTGCAGGGTTCAGGGGATCTCGTAGTCGAGCCGCCTCGACTAGAGCCTTCTTTCTTGTTATTTATATATCAGTTGGTCTGAAAAGAAAATATAAAAAAAATTGCTGCAATAACGGCTCACTGGAGAACACAATGAAAACGAAAATGAATTTTCAATTGAAATACACTTTGAAATTGTAATAAAATTTAAGAGTCGTACTGCATCATTTAAGTGTGTTCTTAAATGAAATTTTCTGCATCTGATCTGATGCAAATTTAATGGCTTGATTTGCACTTGAACTTTAATAAATACATATAGGCCAAATTGTATGTTTATTAATGTTTTTTAATGTTTATATTGTTAATAAATGTTAATAAATCATTTTGACTTATTATACAATAGTTAAAAACATTTGCCGACTTTTTTTTTCAAAATAGTTATGCCGTCGACTGAACTTTATAGGATCTAACAGAAACCTTATACTCTAAGCTTGTATTTTCAGTGAGTTCAGACTATACATAATATAAATAATATAGTATATGAAATATACTATAGAGAGGGTAACGCTCAGATAGAGCATATTCGAGGGCACCACCTTGAAGGTTAAAGCGGGATAGTCCCTGGTTCCAAGGTTGAATTTAGCCCTAGAAGAGAAGGTTTTCTTTAGTCGGTAAACAGTCATGCAGTCCGACGCACCAGCCAGAGTGACGACCTGACTGACGGTGCATAAAGCATTACCTACCTCAGCTCAAAAAAAAAAAAAAAAAAAAAAAAAAAAAAAAAATCACTGTATATTAATGTATGTACAGTAACATAATAATTCTACATAAATCTGGATTTAGTTTTAAAGCACAATTTGAAATCCATAAGCTAGCTACTTGCCAATCATGCGTAATATGTAAATCTAGCTTATACAAGTAAATAGATAGAGTCGTCGTCATTCCACCTGTCTTACCCATAATTCAGAGAGCACTGTTAGATAACGACAAGTAAAGAAATCTGTTTAACTTACATGCGCGATTCTATGGCTACGCCTGGTGCCTGGCTCTTGTACTCATCGAGAAGCTGTTGCACTTCGTTGAGATCCGCGCGCAGAGATTCCAGCTCATTGGTCATGGAGTGAACTCTGAAGGGAATCAACTGTGTCATAAGCACCGTCGCCTCAAGCTTAAGCATGACTTACCGCACCATCAGAGCATCGAGCACGGCCGCCGGACAGCCGTTTGTGTGCTGCGAAATAGGGAATGCGGGAGCATGAGCTCTAGCAAATCGAATCTAATGCTACTTAGCTTAGCTACTTAGTTAGCTTACATTGCGAAAGGGCTGCATCGAGTTCACCATGATATTTGTTACCATATTTCCGGGCAGCATTGTCGTCGACGGGGTGCTCAGACAGGTTAGCGCAGTGACCAGGGCTTCCAGAGTCATGCTGCCAGCGGATAGGGAACTGCGCTCGGAGCTCTGATTCGATATTGACTTCGATGTGAACGCCAATAGCTCAGATAGCCAACTGCGACGTAATCGACCCTCGGCGAGTGCGCGATTCGTAGACTTGTTATGAGCCGCATAAGCTCAGACTCGACTAAGCTAAAGTTAAGATAAACTAGTTGCGCCGCCGACTGCATATAATAAATAGAATACTCGTTTTTAATGCGCCCGTGTGCATCTGAATGTATAATGTATGGGATGACCTTTGCTGTTGCCGCTTGAGAGAGCGACACACGACACTCGAACTCGAACAGATACAGATTCAGATTCAGATTTAGCGACTAGAACTTCTAGCTTAGTATAGCCGTGCATCTGAACCGGGCCGTAATGTCGCAAATGCTGCAGCTGGACGCGCTGGTCACAATGCTGGCCTGCCTGACCACAACCCAAACCAATGTGAGCGATCAGGCGTTGCCCCTAGACGATGCGGTGAGTCAACTGAGCACATTATCTAAAATCCTATCCTATGTGTATATGTATAGTGTATATGTTTGTGCTACGTGCTACGACATAGCACGAATATAACGTGAAGTGATTTTGTTAGAGTAGGTATCGTAGTTCTTACCTAAGTTGGCTGGACGCTTCCTGATAAACTCAAATTGGTGATTGGTAGAGTGAGACGTAGTCCCTGGTGTTGCTGAGAGAGACCGAGTCCAGGTCTCTAGGCAGATCTAGATTATGTTAAGAGGAAGAGAGCAACCACGCAGGGAATTCGTGATAGAGCGTGGCGCTTTGTTATAAAAGCTATAGAAACTTATTGAACAAATTTTATTATATCAAATATTATACCACACCAGCACAACTAATAGCATACTGTTTATTATTCATTGCTGTGTGGTAGCGGCGACGAATACTACCACAGGTTTGGAACACTTATCGTAGAAGGCGATTAAGTTCCTTGGTAAGCCCGCTTGACCGTGCTTTGTCGGAGCAGAACGGGTGGGGCATATAGCAATCCCCATAAATTTGCGAGCACGGGGAGATGTGTTTCCCCAACTATCTCAGTGAGGTAGGCCCCCTAGTGGGAGTTATCGTGCTGGTTGTGGTGTTATGATTTACTGTGGTAGTGAATCACGACTAAATGTGATCACTGTCAATTATTACTATATGTCAATCTCTTATATAAAAATAAGTCGGGTTTTCTGTTCTGATGATTCTTAACTCCAAACGCACTAACCGATTTCCACGGTTTTGCATTTGTTGGAAAGTTCACGGGATCCATGAGGTTAGTAGATAAGAAAAACATAAAAATAAGTTGGACTTCCCTTCCTGACGGTACAAATTCAGCTCATAACACTCTGTTCAGTTAATTTCATTTCATTATGTTTTTTCAAACGCTTAGTTCACTATGACGCTTACGTAAAATCGGTACTGTGAAATTGGGTATTTGAGATTAAAGTTATTCGTTTCCTAACAGTTCGTTTGGAAGCATTAAATTAATCACGGGTATTGTGAAAATTTTTATTCAGTTTGAACAGCAGGTATTTGTTCTTAATGTGGTAAGTTGAACTGTGTAAATTATGCGGATCGTGCATTTAAGGTTAAATTCACCAGACTCTCCATAGTCAAAAATGACGAAAGCACGACGTTCAAACATTGGCCGCCGTACTAGACATGCAAGACAGAAACAAGTGTATTCACAGAACTTAAGCGAAGAAAGAATAAATATAATAAGAGAAAATAACCGATTGAGACGACGCGTGAGCACACGAAGATCATTGGCATCATACAATCGCTTGGCATTCCAATATGATCCCACTGCGAACTACAGTGATGATGACAATTTAAAAATTGGACCAATGACAACTGTATGCCGATATTGCAATGCCTTAAAGTTCAAAACAGAAACGGCTGGATTGTGCTGCGCAAGAGGAAAAGTCAAACTGGATCCATTACTAGCTTCTTTGCAATGTGTGAAGCAGATCCATTCGCTGCGACGCTTATGTACGTTGAAATGCCCAAGTATTACAGTTGGAATCAATCAAGAAAGCAATTCCAACGTCGCTAACAAGGAACCGTAGTTCCAGATTGGCCACAGGTATTTTCCACTGATGCGCTAGGTCGCATGTATACTGTTCATCCTAGAAATGATGAATGTTTTTATTTGCGACTGCTGTTGGTAAATGTACGTGGACCAAAATCATTTGCGCATTTGAAAACTGTGAATGGCCACTAAGGCCAATCGCTTAGTGTTTGCGGGATCAATTTAGAAAATCATTGTTTTTCACATGGGCAGCTATACGTTGCGTGTTCACGAGTTGGGAAACCATCCTCTTTGTTTGTGTTAACGTCAGATCAAAAAACAAAAAATGTGGTTTACCAACGAGCACTTCAATGAAAGGGATAATTTGCGGACACGCTTTGATTTTGGATTCACTTTCAGAGAAGTTCAACTAAATTTCATTTTTGTAATCAAAATGAATTCATTACTGTTGTGAAATGAAATACAGTTTTTCTTTTTCAAATATAGAAAAAAAAATTATCTTCATCTTTTAATCCACAAACGGAATGTTACAAAAAAAGAATCCATCTGGTGGCGCAGCGGAGTTCGCCGGGTTTTCTAGTTATTAATATAGATCACAAGAGGTTAACGCTTGACCTCGACTCTAACCAAGGGTTTAACTTTGTCCGGCAAGCAAAGTTAAACTTGGTACAGATAGAGCCACCTTCTCTTTTTTGGGCGAAGGATGGCGCTTTGTACCATCCCAAGGTATTATGTGCTTCGGCACATTCGAATACCGTGGTAGTAAACTTTCTTTCGGAAGTACACGCCACGTAAAATAAATATTCATGGCTGGTAACCTGAATTATCTGTCCCTATCTACTCAGCAATTCAGAACACATCGTTCTAAATTGTTATTTTTTCAAAAACTACTTTTTGATATAATTGCGTTTCTGCGATTGTACACCATCTTTAAAGCGTCAAGATGCCGAAAACATCTAAGGATGAGAGAGGGTCACCCATGATGTCCGACGTGGACATCAGTGAGGCGAGAGGTGAGAGCGATGCTTTCATTCCACGCACTAGATCCGCTTTGCGTAGAAAGGGATCGAGGAAGATTGCAACTTCTGGGAAGGAGTCGCCGCCGCCCAAGTTGCGCATCGGGAAGAAGAATAGCGATTCGGATACTGCTGCTCCTATTTTGGAGCACATCAGTATTACATCTGATGAAGATACTGTAGCTGTTGCTTCTGATGCCCATGATGACCCTGCTGCTGCTACTGCTGCTCCTGCTGCTCCTGTTGCTCCTGCTGCTCCTGCTGAAGTTTCTGCTAGTGAATTTGTACAGCGTGTACAAAACATCGAGAAGAGACTGAGGGATGTGGTAATCTGTAATGATGTACCATGTGAAGTTGCAATTGAGGTGCTCAATTTGTCAGCTAAGTACCAGGAGTTTGTTATTGAGTTGTATGGAAGGACAAAGGAGTTAGAGACGCTCCAGCGTCTTCGTCCTCAGGGTGCTGCTCCTACTATTGTTCGCGCTGCTGCAACTGGTAGAGCCGCCCCCCTCATGGCTTCGTATGCTGCTGTTGCTGCAACCACTGTCGCTCCTGCTGCTCCAATTGCTGCTCCTCGTACCCGCAAGATTGCGGAAACCTGGTCTGCTATTGTGACGAGCAACAATCCTGAGGAGACACCTCGGCAAATTGCCGAACGTGTTCGCAAGGAGGTTGCTCCCGCCCTCGGTGTGCGTGTACACGAGGTGCGTGAGCTGAAGCGTGGTGGTGCGATTATCCGCACACCATCGACAAGTGAGCTACGACGAGTGGTTGCGAACCCCAAATTTAAGGAAGTTGGACTTGATGTTAAGCAGAATGCTTCGCCAAGGCCGAAGCAGCTCATGGATGGGCTGTTTAAGAACCACTTCATGACGCGCATGTCGAGTGGTGTGTTCGAGAAGGCTGTGACCATTTCATTTCGAAGCCGTGGAGTAGCGCCTCTGGACCCACCGTCAGTGCATTGGATTTGATCATAGGGCGGCTGAATGCAGAATGAAAGATATCGTTTGTCGGCAATGCGGACGTGATGGACATCGTGCGTCTAGTTGCAGCAATCCTGTGCGTTGCAGGAATTGTAACTTTAGGGGACTGCCCTGTGAGCATCGTATGCTCTCAACGGTGTGTCCGATATACGCTGCAGTACTTGCGAGGGTGGCAGCTAGACACTAACAATGTTTAGCATCATCCAAGCAAACTGTGGTCGTAGTCGCGCTGCTGTCATCGAGCTGGGAGTCCGGATGATTTGTGTCAAATGTGTGAATAAATGTTGTAAATCGTAGTTAAAAAGATGTCAAATATGCAGAATTACAGAACGCTATAAAGAGACAAATTCATTTGTGATATAAAGGGCTAGACCTATTGATTTAGATCTACCATTTGTTTCTAGCTGTTTTTGTAGCATTTGATGTGTGGTAGCGGCGACGAATACTACCTCAGTTTTGGAGCGCTTTTCGTAGAAGGCGATTAAAGTTCCATGGTAAGCCCGCTTGACCGTGCTTTGTCGGAGCAGAACGGGTGGGGCATAGCAATCCCCATAAATTTGCGAGCACGGGGAGATGCGTTTCCCCAACCATCTCAGTGAGGTAGGCCCCCTAGTGGGAGTTATCGTGCTGGTTGTGGTGTTATGATTTACTGTGGTAGTGAATCACGACTAAATGTGATCACTGTCAATTATTACTATATGTCAATTATTAATATAGATCACAAGAGGTTAACGCTTGACCTCGACTCTAACCAAGGGTTTAACTTTGTCCGACAAGCAAAGTTAATCTTGGTACAGAGAGAGCCACCTTCTCTTTTTTGGGCGAAGGATGGCGCTTTGTACCATCCCAAGGTATTATGTGCTTCGGCACATTCGAATACCGTGGTAGTAAACTTTCTTTCGGAAGTACACGCCACGTAAAATAAATATTCATGGTTGGTAGCCTGAATAATCTGTTTATTATTCATTGTAATGACCGCACGCAACTGAACTGTTGTGAGGAGCAAAGCACAAGTACCAACAATCGAAATGACAAATACTTCCAGTAAAGAAAGTATCGTTTAATCGAATGCTCGCTTTGAACATAGAATCGTCTATCTGACTGATGCATGGCTAAGCTAGAGATAAATCTAGTAGAGTTTTTGTATCATTGACACTGGGCTTGTTAGTTTAGTAAAAATGTATGCAATAGGCAAAGGAAGGCGTGATAAACCCCATAAAATAAAGAACGACTTAGTCCTGTCCGAAATTCTACGAACGCCAATCTCTGAAATTTCGAAGCTAGAGAATGTATACTCTAGGAAAAGTATATACTTGCAATGTGCCAGCTCATCGATATAATTTTTGTATTTTTCGATAACTTTTAATATTGATAATTATCGATTTGACTTCATTTTTATTGAGCATTAATCTACAAGGTAAGTGTAAAAAAATTTGAATACCAACTCTTCTAAGTCTAGAATAAAGCAATATTAAAAAACTGGATCCATGTCAATGAAATAATAATAATAATATAATAATAATAACCTAATATAGAATCTTGATCAAGTTTAAACGTGTTTGTAACACTAAGATATTGTATACATATTATACATACTGAATATCCCATACAGGCCTCAGGCAACTGTCCTCTGGCAACGGTTAGCCATCTGAACACAAAAATCCATTCACTATCCATGGATTTAGCTAGTGCCAGGGAGGAAATGGGCAGGCTACAGGAGCAGTTGGTAGATCTGCGTCGCTGGGGCAGCCCCAATACGGGTGCCCCCGCATCACCGTTGGATACGACTTTTGGCACGCGCATGTAAGCTAACCCATTCAAGTATCTTCATTGAGAACTATCTAACACTTAATTCTAGTCTGGATGTGTCGTCACAGATACTGATGGATGCCGTGGCGCCGGCTGCAGCAGGTGCGGCAACGGGTACGCCACAGAACTGTCTGAAACAGCAGCACGGCGTAGTGCGGATTCGATTGCGGCCAAATATGGAACCGTTCTTTGTGTTTTGCGATCAGAATACTCGGGGTGGCGGCTGGACTGTGGTGGTGAATCGCTTCAATGGCAGCGAGAACTTCAATCGCAACTGGGACGACTACAAGATTGGCTTCGGCCCCCTAACGACCGAGTTCTTCATTGGCCTCGAGAAGCTGCACCAAATCACCAGCAGCGAGGACAACGAGCTGCTCGTCATACTCGAAAACCGGAAGCAGGAGCAACGCTACGCCCTCTACGATCATTTCAGCATTGGCAGCGAATCGGAGCAGTATCGCATGAACGTGCTGGGCAAGTATCAGGGAGACGCCTCCGATGCACTGCGCCAGCACTCGGGCAAGAAGTTCACCACCCAGGACAGGGACAACGGTGAGAGCGGCGAAAACTGTGCACTTTTGCAAACGTCAGCCTTCTGGTACAGCAACGTCTGCACTCTGAGGTATATTGAACTCGTCTCGAATGGGCATTAAGATTCGAATGTATTCAATTTATTAATTCGACAGCAATCCCTTTGGTGTTTATCAGCCCACGCTCAATCGGGATGTGGATGGCTATAAGGGCATATTGTGGCGCGGCTTCCTGGATGGCCCCAAGGGCTCGCTGAAAAAACTGCGCATGCTTGTGCGTCCACGCTCCTCCAGCAGTGGCTGAAAGATATTCGCCTTTGCCATATACATGCAATTTAATAATATATAAATAAACACAATTAATCCTTTATTTTTGGCAGTACAAAAATCCCAAAAAATAATCATAAATATATATATGCATATATAATAAACAAAATTCTTGTATAAATTCTCTAGTGTTTTCCTTAGACTTTAGTCAAACAAAAAAATAACAAGACAAGCGTGGCTGGACTATAGAAGTATATCGATTCTTAGCTCATCATTAATGAAGCGACTAGATCTCATTTAACTTAAATGAGTCCTCAGTAGTCGTTGTCGTGCGACTGGTTGTCGTGGTTGTGGTTGTGGGATCCTCGTAGCCCTTGACTACCAAAGCATCACCAAAGACCGGCTTGAAGAACAGAACAAAGCGCGAGTAACGACGGGCCGAGT
This sequence comes from Drosophila koepferae, assembly GCA_030914345.1. Lineage (NCBI taxonomy): Eukaryota > Metazoa > Arthropoda > Insecta > Diptera > Drosophilidae > Drosophila > Drosophila koepferae. Next base: position 260,845 of record JAUESR010000196.1, read on the forward strand.
TCTTGAAAAAATTAAAGAGGAATAAAAGGAAATGGAATTTTCATTTATAAATGTGCCTAAAAGCTGATTCTTTAATAAACTAAAAGTCCAAAAAGTAATTTAAGAGAAAATAATGAACTATTGTAATTGTATCATTATATTTGATATTATTTATTATTATTGTTTATAAGTATTCAATTTTGTATCACTATTTTTTTATTATTTATTAATAATTCAGATGACAAATATTTTTGTAATTTAATATATATTTTTTTAAATATATTTTTTTAAGAAGTATTCCAGAATTTCTTCATTAATTATATTTATTTATTCACTGTGTTTTTTTTTTTTTTTTTAATTTTCACTATAAATATTTCATAATTTCATAATACGAGTTTTATATTTTTCATTAATAAATTATAAATGATTGTTATAGAAATAATGAAATATGTATTAAAAATCTTTTTAAATATTATTAAATATATTTGAAAAGCAGCTGCTGGGTAATATGAAAGTAGAAGATTTAAAATAAATATTTCATTATTTGTATAAATATTTTATAAGATTATGTATATACATTTAAGAATATTATTTGTATTACTATTTCCTATTCTTTTTTTTTTTTTTTTTTTCTTTTTAAAAGCAAACCAAAAAGACCAAATATATAAGGAGTACATTACTGATCAACTTTATTGCACTCAAATTTGTAGAAAAATTCTATTCATGATTCTGATCATGCTTTCAGTTAAGCTTAATCTTAAGCTTCGTCCAAAGTTTTCAATTCTTTTACGTTAATTTGAAAAAAAAAAAATTACTTACCATTATTAGACGGGAGAAGGCTTGAGACACCTGGGTGACCGTGCGGAATGATTTGGTGAACAACTCGTCGGGCAGCTCGAATGAGACGTTGGTGCGATCCAGTTCCGGCGCGTCGCTCAGATCTTTGCCACCGGCGCGGGCTCGTCGTTTGGTCTGGTCGAACCGAAGCCACGAAACGAAATCGAAAATAGAAGAAGAAGAAGAAGGGGAGAGGATTGTGAGTAAGCCGACTTATCAAGGCATGCTACATATTAAACATAACGAAGACAAGGCCAAGGCTAGCGCTGTGTCGACCCCAGGGTTCCATTGAAAAAATCTGGTTTTGGTTTCGGTTGCGTTTGGTTTTTTTTTTTTTTTTTTCTATTTTTCGTTTCTTTTTTTTAATGGTTATGTTGATACATTTGTAACAAAAAATAGAGTATTTAATTTATCGTTTTATTTAGTCGAACGTTACATTAATTTATATATATGTGCCAATATTTACAAACATGAGTACAATGCGTAGCATAAAATAAACTTAGATATTGCCCTGACGACAAACAATCGGAAGCGTTTAACAAAATTTCAAACTTATGTCTAAACTACAACGACAAGTGGGAAAAAAAAAAAAATCGTTCAGAATTTATGTCAATGAGGGAGTGCGAGCATCAGAGGAAAACTTAGGACAGTTTACTCCTCCAGAGAGTGTGTATATGTGTATGGGGAGTGTTCGTCTGTGTTTGTGTGTGTGTGTGTGTGTGTATGTGTTTGTGTGATTTACATAAATTAGAAAACCTCAATGCAGAACGGACAAGCGTACGATCCAGGCCAGGTTATCCAATTAGCCTGCCAGTTGGACAGGTAGCCAGTGAGATAGCTGCTCTAATAGCCCGCTTCGTCGGAGTCGGGAGCAGGTGTTGTGACGCCGGCTATGCCATTGACACCGCCCGACGAACCCTGCAGTATGGGTCCCGAAAAGCTCAAGAACTTGGACACGACATTGCCCAGGCCGGCATTGGCATTGCCATTGCCCGACGAGGAACCGCTGAATGCAGTTATTGTGGTCAATACGCCGGTCGTCAGATCGTTGGCAATATTGCCGATGGAGCGTATCTTTGGCGACACCACTGCCGTGATCAGAGTCTGGAAGTCCTTAATGGGCACCGGCGACTTGATGTCCCACTGCTTATTCTTCTCGATATTCGAGCGATCCAGCTGCTCAATCACGCGTGTCTTTGTATCTAAAAAGTTATCGATCTTCTGCAATGGCATGTGATGGGATGGTGAGCAAATATTAATCAGGATCAGGATCAGGATCAATGCATCAAATGGCACTACTTACGCCAAACACAAATCCGAGCACGGCATTTTTCGCCTCAAATGTCGCATCGGGCAGTTTTCTTTTGTTGCGCTCGAGCTCGCCACCGCCTAACACCTCCTAGAATAGAATTTTACAAGATAGAGAGAGAGAGAGAGAGAGAGAGAGAGAAGAGACGCTAAAGAGTTTGGCTTGATACGCGTTTACACTACTCATCGCCAAAGCAACGAGAATATCATGCATTTCACAAAAGGCTGCTCCAATGAGATCTCAGCTCACTCACTCGGGCTCAATATTCGTGGAGCGGCCTTTTACCGTTAGAGCTTTCGCTCTTATACAATATACATTTTTGGTATATGTAGATCGCATTGCCCCCCAACTTAATAAGCTTATAATTAACTCAGCAGCACAAAGCCAATATACCCTTTTATATATTTATAAATGTGTATATCAGTGACTCAATTCTTGAATCGCAAATCGGGTTAGACTTGAACTAATTACGCGCCTGCAAGAAAACCAATTGAAATACATAAATGTGATTACACTTAACACACACACACACACAGAGACAGACAGACAGAGAGAGACCAGCTTAAGCCACTTACGTCTCATTCTTAGACCTCAATCTATTGGTATTGGCATCGACATCGACTGGGCTTTGACATCGAGGCAACATTTCGGCATTCAATATAATTATGCTTGTCCATGCTTAAAATTCACAGCGTCATTGGCAACAAAACGCGAAACACTCAATATGTATGCACTTCTCGCATGGCCCAGCTCCAAATGGACTCATTTCTAACCAAGACGCATGCGCGCCCCAAACAGCCCAAAGTCACACTGACTATTGTTATTGTTGTGATTGTTGTTGTTGCACGATTAGTTTATAGTGCATTTGAATGTAGAAGCGTACAGGTAATTAAGTCATCGAGTCGAGTTGATGATGTTGACAATAGATAGATAGCTGTGGAACCGCCCTCATAAGGAGCAGCCATGCGAGATTTGATTTCAGAAATAAGAAATGTATAATATCTGTGTGTCAATGTGGACATTGGAGTGTTGCAGCTTGAATGATAAGGTATATTTCAATATCTTTAACAATCTTATATGAGATCTGCTCAGATATCTATGTACATCTATTATATATCATATCATCATAGATTTCACATATGTATATATCTCTGTTTATATGCATCTCTGACATTTCACCATTATTTTGGAAATTTCGTTATTGTTCATAATCGATTTGTAAATTAGCTGTCACTAGTAAATAACACTAAACAAAAACATATTTGCATTATGCTGTAAATTACTTAAACACAATTAGCAGCCTAGCAGTCGGGTGTAGACGACTACGCAATACCCAGCCATAACAGCCAAATTATATAATATGACTCTTTGATATTTGTAGATAGAAATCAAATATTGAAGGCATCTTCTTAATGCCAATATCTTCACATATATATAGAAAATGTATTCCTTTATTCCATTTGAAGAACAAAATCTAACTTGAGAACAGACATACAGATCAATAATACAAAATTTCATTTGAATTGGACTCAAAATGTATGTTATATTCAAATCGAATTTTATATACATATATTGAAACTCGAAAGAATTTTTCAAAATCTAACAGTTTGCGATGTAATTTCTAGTCGGGCAATGCCTGTTTATGGCAACTCTTGCAGATTTTGATCATTTTAACTTAGGTACATATATCTACATAGACCAATAACTATAATTTTAGTTTTAAATTAGACTACAAATAAGTGATCTATACAAATTAAATTCTATATAGTTTTCTAACAGTTTGAGCGGTATTTTCAAGTCGAGCATTGCCTAGTGTAAGAGCTCCCTTTGACGATTTTGATCATGTTGACGTAGGTCGTGCCGTAATACATCTATATATATTGATAAACATATATATATAGCTTTTGCGCAAGCTTTCGTTTTCGGTTCAAGGTCACAAGAGTTGAAGCTCGAAATGGATGGATAATTGGATTATGCAGTTGTCTGTGGCTGTGCGTGGATCAAATTTAAAACGGATCGTATCGGATTGGATTGGAATGGAATGGAATGGAGTGGAGTGGACTGAGTGCGATTATGGCGGAAAGACAGTGCAAGCAGCGACGTCAGTCGACCACAAAATTAGCAAGTGCTCAGCTGCAGCTTACACAACAACAACAACAACAGCAGCAGCAGCAGCAGCAGCAACAGCAGCTACAGCTAATAGCAAGAAAATAACAAAGCAAAAGGCGCAACAAAGGGGCTTAACAAGTGACTTTTACGCCTCAGTAGCAACTGCTGCTGCTGCTGCAGCAGCAGCAGCAATTGCAACTGCAACTGCAACAGTTGGTGGGGCAAAGGAGCTGACAACAAGTTTTGCGCCTCTCATGACACAGTCGGTGCTCATGGCGCGCGGTTTGCTTCCTAGTTTTGGTCTGTGATGTTTACTTTACCTCTGCATTGATGGGGTTCAGATCGGCTGGCTCGCTGCCGTCCTGCAGCTCGACCAATGCCTCGGCGGGCGCCGATGTCGTCAGCTGTGTTATGGCCAGCAGCAGCAGCAGCAGCGCCATCATGCAACTCGTATAATACTGCATTTTCCTAAAGCGTTGTCGTTGTCGTTGGCGTTATTATCCTGTTGCGTTTACAGATCTAACCAGAAATAAATGAAATAGAAAAAAAAAAACAAAAAAACAATTAAAATAAAAATAAATCAAACAAAAGCTAAACAACATTCAAAGATATTTGGATTTATTTGCAGGCGTAACACAGGGCGCATGCGCAATGTCGATGATGTTAGCGACCTTCGGCCATGATGGTGGGGGGCCCACGATGCTTTACACCTCTTACATACATATTATGTGTACACAATCATATATATACTACTACTCTACACGCTATGGGCACGCACCAACTGAGTTGTAGTAACTGAACTCTCCGCTAGCCACAATTGGTATGCAAACTGAACGAGGCGATGAAACAGCGTCAACACACAGGCAAAACTTTTGGTAGCAGCTGCGGCAGATATGCGATACTAGCACGTTCACTAACTTTAAGCAAATGACTGCAGACGAAAGTTACTTCAATGATTTAGCAGTGGCCAAAAATCGGTTACACAGCCAAAGCGCAGTCGTCGATGTCGAAGTCGAAGCTTTTGCAGTCGACGTCGGCGTCCGCATAGACCTCATTTGGCCAACAGCCGAAAAAAATACAAACAACAAATACACATTCGCCTCTCGCCGTCTATGTCTCTCTCTCTCTCTCTGTGTGTGTGTGTGTGTGTGTTCGATCATACATACAAGTGCATATGCGTGTGTATTGCGTGTGCAGTACGTAAGCTATGTATGAATGTGAATGTGGAAGACTGAGAAAACCGAATTGAATTTTATTGCGCGCGCGCGCGCTTGCGTTCGCATAGGCGTCAATGGCTCGGCAAACGTGGAATATCAGTATTCAAGGCGGCGTCGGCGGCGACGTCTGCGTCCACGGCAACGGCAGCGTCTGCGCTTACGTTGGCGCCTACGTTGCCGTTGGCAGTCGCACTGAAGCTGCGAACACGTTTTGAGCGTAAACTTTAACAAAACAGCTCAATAAAGTGCAAAAGTTGTAAATGAACGGCCAGCAGCAGCAGCAGCACCAGCAGCAACAACAACTTGAAAGGCTCAAAAACCTCTTTAATTTGTTGCAGTTGTAATTGTTCGTTTGCTAGTCTTTTTCTTTTTTTTTTTTTTTTTTTCTTTTTTTTTTTTGCATTTTGTATTTTTGCAATGCTCTTTTAATTTGAACTTTTGATTTTTAATTAAAATACAAACAGTCATACACATGCATACACATACATATGTACATAATTGCGTACATACATTATTTCGTATGCGCAATCAGTTTTTGTTTTTACTCCATTCTTTGGGCAAGCGTAGACGATGACTCCATAGATCGGACTGCAATTTACTTAACTTTATGCAGAAGCAACTGGAAACATATGTATAATAAAACTCAAGTGGAAAACTGCATATCAGATCTGAAGAATCATACGATATTTATTTGCCAAGCTGCATATGGCCATTAAAATGACTATAATAATGCTTTTAAAAACTAAGCCTGAACTCCGACCCCATGAAACTAGTATGTGTGTTAAATGTGCATGCTGTTGGCCAGCCTAATGAGCCAAGTCAATTAAGTTTCGTCTGCCTCGCCTCATACTGAGGATTATGTTTGGCAGTTGTATGTAAAACATAGATCAACTTTTATTTGAATAGTCATGAAATTGTAAAGTCAAAGAAATGATTCCCACAGATACTTTTCATTTGATTCAGACGTATATATGACATTAATTTATTTATTTAATTGTGGAGGGCATTAAATATATTATTATTTGTATACCCTGAACACATTGAAAATGGGAATCCAGGGTATAATGGTTTTGTGAATGTGTATGTAACAGGCAGAAGGAGACGTCACAGACCCCACAAAGTATATATATTCTTGATCAGCACAAGATCGACGTCCGTACGAACGTCGAGAGCTAGCTAGAGAGCTGAAATTCACATCACTTGAATACTCGTATGACAGTTACGCAGTACGAATTTATTTATTTATTTTTTTTTCGATAACTCATCCCATTTCCAAATTATCGATAAAAATCGAAAATTCGTTTACTTCTTTTTTACGTTTTTTGAGCATAATTTCTACACCGTTTTAGCTAGAGACAAATTTGTATAATAAAAAAGATATTATGAATATGCTAATTTTGTAATTTTCAGGTTTTGGATGCCACGCCCCCTTTTGCCCCAATTGAAAAAAAAAACGCATTCGAAATGCTAGAGACTTATTATTTGGCAAAGAGATACATTTAGATATTTTTAAAATACTCTGAAAATTTTATGAAGGTCGTCCATGGTAGAAATGGAGTTATAAGCGTCCATAGTATAGCCCAACCCACCCCCACGGCAGCAACTGCACGGTTAGCAGAGCGCGTGAAGAAGAAGATTTTATATAAGGAACATATTTATTTAATCGAATTGAACAAAAAATAAATTTGTAAAATTTTTACGGAATTAACTCGTATTTAAAATTGTCATATAAAAAAAAAAAAAAAAAAAACACAAGAAGGCTCTAGTCGAGACGGCTCGACTACGATATATCCTAAGCCCTGCAAAAAAAAGGGATTCTCTTCTTCTTGATACTTTCAATACTGAATAAAAATACTGAATAAAAAAAATATATACCACTTACTATATCCATGCTCTGTAAAAAATAAAATAATATCTGCAAACAAGTTTTAATGAGCCGTCTTGTCGCATTCCCTCACCTTTCACGATCAACACGCGAGTGAGTGCTCATTGCACTTGTGTTGCAGATGACCTTAATTTGATTTCGATATGTTGAGCAGAGTCAACAAACTTTCGCCTGAGTGGACTGCAAAGATACTTTATTTCTTTTCATGTATGTGACTTTATTCAGAAATAGATAGTAAAAAAAAAATATACTACTACTTGACCTGAGACTTCAATAGAAGATAACGAAAGTAAGAATGCGATATGAATTTTGAAACAAATTAAGCCTTTAATCAAATTGCAAAATGCATTTGAAATAAATCAATATATTAAATGTTTTGCATTTCTGCCTAAAAGTTATTTCCTGCTATACTTATTATAATAAGACCTAAAGACTAAATACCGGCAGTCGAAGAAACCAATATACTCTCTCTTTTGATTTCGTAAGTCACCGCAGACGGCAGACAAGAGATAAAGCAAAAACCATGCGAACTGTTGGTAAAAATCCCCAACAAGTGTCATCGTTTGTAGGTCGCAAGGTCGAACCAGTTGAGAGAGCAGCCATCCACTAGTTGTATTCACAATTCAATGTCGATGTCGTTGTCGTTGTCGCAGTCGATGTCATAGTCGAAGAATCTGTGATATGTCCTACAGATCGAGCCATGTCTTTCTTTGCTCAGCTTCTGGCACAGCAAATACGTATTACAAATGGTATATATTTTACTATTTGAATTGTAAGACAAGTTTAGATTGCCTACAGCGGCCAACCCACCAAACTAGTCGATTGTATTGACATTCAAGCTAAGCCAACTGGCCAAAAACTTGTTTAAATCGATTTTGGCATCAGCTAGCACAATATCTCAATATTCAAACTATATTGAAGTTGATCTCAAATGAGAACATTTGAAATCTATCGAAATCTAAAGAGATTAGATTAGATCTTTGAGAATCTCAAAAGTAAACGCCCTAGCTGCCCTTCAAGTACTCTGATTATATTCGATTCTTATAATGGAATTCGAAAGTCTGAAACTAAAAGTGAACTAATTCAATAAATAAAATGTGAATATGAAACTTGAGTATTTTTTTATAGTATCTATAAACATTTTTCAATATTACTATTAAACGAATTTATTATTATTTTTTGTAATCACTTGGCTTTAATGATTCTTGACTTAAGAACAACGTAGAATTAAATTTGTATTATCACTCCAACTGTTGAGCTCAACTTTTAGCCAATCGCTCATAAAAATTACAATAATGTTTACAATCATATTTTATTACTCAACTCAACGAATCCTTTTTTAAAATGTCTGCGAGTAACGATGAATGGGTTTATGGACGCTATATGTAAATTGAAAATTGCTGTCAGTCAGAGTCAGAGTCAGAGTCAGAGCAGCTCGATTATGAAGAATGGCCTTAACAAGGTGCTACGCAAGTTAGTTGGCCATCCACGCTAATGTTGTTTAGTAATTCGAGCTTGGAACTGGGTGTCTGTCGGGCCGGCAGTCCGATTTGGCTTGTTGATGTTGCTATTGGTGTTGACGACATGCAAATGGGTTCGAGCACGGCGGCTGCACGGCGCTTGTAATACATTTGTGTTTTGTTTTATTTTGTATACATTTAATGTGGTCGGTTTAACGCATCTGCACACTTGTCATAGCGACTCGTTTTGGGTTATTTGACATGGTCAAGACCCCGACGGCGCTCGCAGTTTTAACTGCTGCAACGGCGAGACGCTAGTTGTTAATGCTTACATCGACATTTCACCGGCTGGCACATTAAACAAAATAAAACAACAACAATAACATAATTGCGACTCGTCTGATAAGCGCGTCCTTGCCCACTTGGCCCGGCTTTAATAGATGCGTTATGCGTGCGCCAAAAGTTCATTGCGCAAATGCTAAACGCTCGATGGGTCACTTGTATAATAAATTCACATGTCAGCGAATGCATTTGCATGTTGCCAGTCATCTGCTGCCATAGATATTTTAGGGACCCACTTTTGGCGCATTTAATGTGTAGTAGCTGCAACTCCAACTTGTTCTCCATTCGCTCGTCAACAGCCATAATTTGGCATTGCCCAATGCGCTAGTCTCCGCTCGTTGTTTGTTGTCTGCTGCCTGTTGTCGGTTGTTGACGCTGTGCGACGTTCAAAACGATTGTCATTATACATTATTCAGTTGTTTATTAATGTCACATGCTCTCAAGTTCTTTAGTGCATTGCATTATAGTACAAAATACTTAGTTTTTGGACGGATCAGGGCAGCTGCAGCGCAGCGCAGCGCATAAATCATGACTATCGAAAACAGGTCCATTACCTAACTCGAATTAAGAGTTTCAGCTGAAGAATAATCTTTTTTTTTTTGGAAAATATATTTAAGAAATTGAACAATTTATATAAAATAAAATATATTTGAGAAATTAAAGAATAGTCATTGCAGAACTTATTAATAATATTTTAGAATTGTTTTTTTTTTTTAATTTTTAAAATATATTTATATATTAAACATCTCAATTATCATCAAGCGATTATTTATTATCTATTATCTATTATCTATTATTTATTATTTATTATTTATTATTTATTATTTATTATTTATTATTTATTATTTATTATTTATTATTTATTATTTATTATTTATTATTTATTATTTATTATTTATATTATTATTTATTATTTATTATTTATTATTTATTATTTATTATTTATTATTTATTATTTATTATTTATTATTTATTATTTATTATTTATTATTTATTATTTATTATTTATTATTTATTATTTATTATTTATCTATTATTTAATACATAAAATATATAAATACATATAAAATGTTTTTCTTAATTTCTTAAATTTCTCTTACGCCAATCTATGACTTCCAATCCGTATACCCTCTCCACAAGTGTATCTGATATTCTGCGTACGGAGAATTGTCGCTTGTTCTTGCCACATGAACAATGTGCTCAAATTATAATAGTTAAATCCAAGTCGAGGTCTCTCAGCTGAAGCACTCTTACGGGCTACGTGCTGCTGTTGTTGGGGCTGCACTCTTAGCCATTTTGTTAAAGTTATTAGTGCAAGCCATCGAGATATCGTTTAGTGCTAGCCAAACTTGATCTACGTATGACAGAAGCCAATGCCAAGTTCTCTCAGCCACTCGAGATAATCTTATCAAGAATCCAAGATACTCTCGAAGCGAATCAAAGTTCAAGCTTTCTGCTCACATAAGTGTATACAAATAAGACGAACAGTTCTTTAACCCAGTTTTCCCATGCTACAGTTGGCAGCAAAAGTAATTGGAAACTTTGCTTACAATTGGGCGTGGCAGCCACTTGCAAAAAAAAAAAAAAAAAAAAAAGAGATTGTTTTTATTTTTTTATATTTTTATAGATTATAGAGTTTTATTTTGTATTTTATGAGAATTCAAAGGTTAATTCTTCGTATATATGGCTAGAACTGAATTATTGATGCCGATTAATCGTGTCTCGTGCATTTAACTCGCTTGCAGCTTAACAATTACAACTGGTCAGCAAGTCAGCTTATAAAATGTGTATTTATATGTACATAAGTTATTTGCGAGTCTGCGAACTAGAGAGCTGTAGTTAAGCGGGCGTGCCAGCCTTGTTTGGATAATTATTAATTTAATATAAATAACTCTTTGAAGGTTGTTTCGAGCGAGGCGAGCTGCGATGAAATTCACTTCAAATAATTACAGAATCTCAGAAAATCTTTTCATGCATTTGCATTAATATCTAATCGAGTAGGGGATACATGTTTGAATGCAATGAAGCTGGCAGGCATAGGTCAAACTTTAAGGAATACCTCAATGAAAGCTGTGCGAGTGTCCTTGGCGCATGCAAGCATGTAAAAGCTCTTAGAAAAATTGCTATTAGATAATACTGATAAAGCAAAATATATGGGCTTATCATGTGAGCAAGTTGCACTTCAAATTTGCCTAGTAATAATCACACTACCTGTCAGATTGGTATTACTCATTCCTGTTTGAGTCCTCTTACATATTGCACTAGGCTGGGTCAATTATAGTTATAATCTACGAACCTAACACAAAAAAATGACGTATCTGGCTCTTATACATGGCTATATTAACTTTCAGGCTATATCAGGTTCAGGATACAAAAATTGAAAATAAATATAAAATATTTAAAATTCTGTGATTAAAGCTACATTTACATATAGTAAAATCATAATATTCAAAAAATTCGTCCAGATTCTTGTTAATTAAACAAAATTAACGCATCTGCTCAGGCAATTTTCATAACAGTCAATAAGTATCATAAACATAACAAAAATATTTATGAAAAGTGTCAGCCAAAGAACAGTCACATAGCAATCATAGCAATCTTATGACACTTACATGTTCGCACGACGGCATAACATATCCTTGTTTACATATTAAAACGGGTAAGCGGTAGACCGGTTTGGCCATTGTAAATGGTAAAGTGGAGCCCATTAAAAGTGTCGCTGAGGCACTTAATTTGCTGAAGGTCGTTGCCGACTGTTCGCCCTGAAGGCAATCTTAATTACAACTGAAGCTTCAGTGCGTACGCAACCAGAAGAGCCTGTCATTGAGCAACTGTGACAAGTTGAAGACAACTCGCACGTTGTCACTGCTCCAAAGGCGAACGCTGACAGCCGACTGTCGGATCAGATCTGTTTCGAGAAAGGCTTCATGTTAGGAACACAACACCTGCCCAGCCTGAGCAATGCATCAAGCCCACTGATAGACATCTCAGACAGTCAGCATCAGCATCAGCTTCAGAATCAACAGCGGCAATTGCTTCTACACGTGTCCTTGAAGCAGTTTCCACACTTTGCTACAGCTTCTCAATGTCGGCCTTGGCTTGCCTTCTGTGGCTTCAGTTCCTGGCCTTGATTCGTCTACAAATAATACGATCACAGCAACTTATCATTACCTGCACGCAGCATTTAATTTGCCCAGCAAATCCTTTAACCATATCCATATAATCTTTATCAGAACGAACTTTCAGACGCTGCCATCACGTTTAGCTTACAGCTTCTGTTCGGCTTATTGGAAAATTAAATACAAATTTTAAGCATTGTTGTTGTTATAACCTGAATCATTTAAAAATGAATGTGTGTAAATGTATTTAATTTGTTGAAGGAGGCGTGGCAGATACGCTAGAGCACGTTTATTGTTGTTCAGGGAAACAAACTAAACCGATCTAACCGAGTCCATCCTTATCAAAGAAAAAATTTAAAACTTGAAATATATATTATATATGTCGTATCGGTGTGACATTATGACGTCGTGTTAGTTTTTATATTGAGATTGATAGTTGTAGTAGTATTACTGACAACTAGCGGTAATCGAATGAGTTAGCATTTTAGTGACAATTAAAGGATGTGTCATTAGAAAAGAAACAACCATAGGTTTTGCTGAACGTGGTCTCGGATGTCGCAGAGTGAGAGTGAGAGGGCTATGCCCTTCACATAGAGTTGCTATGATATTGATGAACGAGAATATGCAACCAAGAGGCAGTTTGACAAGAGAGTCGAATTAGGGCCCTTAATCAGAGACGATTGAGCAAACATAACTTGGTAGGCGAGAGTAATGATTCAGCAAATCAATTCATGCATATACCATTATATCCGGATTTCCTATTTCAATGGATTTTGATTATAATAAATATGAATTTTGATAGCTTAAGCTATTACAACATGAGCTATACAAGAATCAAAAGAGCTTAGGTCTCAGAGTCTTCTCTCAACATTTTTACCTTTTACTTATATATACTTATAGCCAGCCTATTATTATCCCAAAGCTTAACTGATATTTTATGAATCATAGAAAGAAAAGTATTTCAATTAAAATATATTCATCTCAAATGAAAAATATTCATCAATATGTCTGGGGGTCAATTGGAATATTCGCTCTACACTGAGTATAATAAATGCCTATTTTAATTAACTAAATTAGAGCTGCCTGTGCAAAGTATTTAATAAATGACGCACCATTATTATATAAAGACAAACTTGATCAATTTACATAATGCGAAAAAGAGCAAAACAAAGAAAAAGAAATGAAATGAAACGAGGAGATGAGAAAATCCATAAAAAGCAAATATAATAAATAACAGACGAATGTGTTGATGTAAAAACAAAGACTAAAACGCATTGTTTTATTGCCAATTTGATAAGTTTTTCAGTTGCTCAAACTTTGATTTGCCTAACCAATTTTGGGGGCATTGGTAAAAAAAAAAAAAAAAAAATAAAAATATAACTCTACGAGAGAAATAAGAGTATTCATTACGAAAATGAAGCCATCAAATGTGTTAAAACGGTCAATAAACTTATTGACCGACTTATGCTGATGCACACACACACACACACACACACACATACAGAGGCAAGCTGAGATACCTGTATAGCAACGCCCCCTCGCTAGTTTGCCTTCAACGCGGGCAGATTGTGCTCCACTTTCATGGCATTTACTTTCGCTTTTTATATACCGTATGCACACACACACACACACATACACATGCAATGAGTGTGTGCGTGAATACTAATCGTCTCAATATGAGTATTTGCTATTGTTCAAACTGTGTCGACGCTTCTGCTGCTGCTGCAGCGACTGCTCTGCGGTTTATCTTGATTTAAGCCAGCGCAATCGAGCCCAGTCAACCCGATGAGCGGTCCAAACGCACAGTTTCTTAACGACCTTGAGACTGTTACCGGTTTCTTTAGCCCAGCATAAGCACTGCTCAAATCTGCATGTGCGTGTGTGAGTATTATTATGTATGCCTGTGTCTGTGTGTGTCTCTCTGTGTGTGTGACTGTGACTATCTTTGGCAGCATCGTCTGATTTCACGCTCATCTTCACCTCTCTAATATTGCATGGGTTACCTCTAGCAAGATCATTTAAAATAGTTTTTAGTTCAAACCTTTAGCAAGATCATTTAAAATAGTTTGAAATTTTAATTGAATTATTTCCCTATAGCATTTACAGTGAACGATCTTTGGCTTAGCTTACCTTGAGACTAGCTATAGACGATATTTGCTGAAGACTTCTAGATACAAATAAATATCATATCTGTTGCATATATCATATATATTGTATATCAAAGCCAAGTTCAGTTGCCGAACGCCTGCAAATGAAAGTCAAATTTTGTTTTGTTTGCATTTGCTATTGGCTGGGTCCAAGTGGATATTGATTTGGGGTGTTTCAACAGATGTATGATTTATTAATAAGGCTATGCTAATCAGAGCTGTCAGGCGCATACACACAGCCGCTCTCTAATGCACACAGCTTGCTTCACATACATATATTGTTTTACTATACACAGCTCTTAGGTCCGTGGCTAACTGTGTGTTTGTGTGTATTAAAATTAATTTTAACATTCGCTGCGTGTTGCAATGCGATGAAAGCGTCATTCGTTTTGCAAGCTGCTGGTTTTTGCTACTGTTATTGCGCTTGCCACCAATGCAAACTTAGCTGGGGCTGGCCCATTGCCGAAGCGCGCTGCTCGTTAGCAAGTTCGTTGCCTAAGTCATTTGATTTGTCACATATGCATAAGCATATGTACATATACGCACTGGGCGAATTCGAAATTCGGCTGATTTTTAAGTGAAAATATCAAATAGACATATATGAGCAGCAAAAAATAATATTGTATACATATATGTATATGTAGCTCTGCTGCCGCATTGAGCGAACGCTCAAGATGACCTAAACTTGTCGGTTCGACTAATCATTAGTATTTATATTTGCCAAAATGTTTAACTCTTGTCTTTGCGTCGTACTAGACCCCATTTGGTGAATTCATTAATCAATAGCGTTCACTTGACATGTTTTCTTAATATTTGTTTTAATCCCCACATATCCGTCATTTGTAAATATTTGGTTACTGGATCAGGTTATTTGCTTGTGAAAGCCCATCTAAAAATACTTTATTTTATTTTTATATTTACAATGTAGTATTTGTTTAATATACTTTATATATTTTCCATATCAATTAAAAGAATGTTATTTTACTGAAGGATTTAAGAGATATGTTCGAGTAGACATTCTTTCTTGATAGAAGACCTTCTCTTCTATTCTCTTTTCCTTTCATGCAATTCTATTCTTATTTTTTCTCCCCTCTCTTTCCTTGTCTCTCTTCCTATTTTACTAGCTATCACCTTCTCTTCCCCTCTCTCTCTCCCTACATCTCTTTGTTCCACTCTCTTTCTATTACCTTTTCTCTCTCATTCTCAATATCATTTCTTTCTCTCTCTAGTTATTTTCTCCCTCTTATCCCACTATCTCTCTCTCTCTCTCTCTCTCTCTCTCTCTCTCTCTCTCTCTCCCTCCCTTCGCTCCATTCTTTTTAACTGTCTCCCCCTCTTTTCATCTTTCACACTCTTTCTCTTTCTTTTCAGTTCCATTCGGTATCTCGCATTTCAATTTACATTTCTCCCAACTATATTCTATATGTACAATCGAATAAAAAGTATTTTTATTGTAACCAAATATTTTCAGTGTATATATATATGATGTATATAAATTTCTTAATAATATGAGCATTCATTGTGCAGTTTAATTGCTTTTACTTGTTTACCTATGCCTATATATGTATATATATGTCATATATGCATACACGGATAATACTCACCACATATATTTTGGGCTTCACTAACTGTCAAACTTTATTGCAATGTGAACTCTCACCGGCACTTAGCACTTAACAGCAACAGAAACAATTTTGATGTATTAATAAAATATTTTGCAGCCTTTACGCACAATCTTGGGTTCAAATTGTCTAATGCACATTCAGAATTTTAGTCAACAGCCAAATACAGAAAAATACATATATGTATATATATACCACTTGAAAAAAATTAAAAAAAAAAAATTATAATAATAAAAATAGTTTAAACAGCACCAAGCGCTCCGGAATGTCACTTGGTCTTGTGAAAGATTCACGCGTAACTGAGGCCGCGCAACTGACAGACGAACTCGAAGAGAAATATGTATGTATGTATGTATGTAAAAAGCACAGCGCAGTAATAAGTAAAAAGCATGTTTATATATAAAGTGCCCCTCGCCGCCCTGCCCCACCCAAATGGCATTGTTACATGCTACGAAAAGAAAGTGACAAAGTATGCGCTTCACTGGAAAAAGCAGCTGGAATTGACGGAGAAAGAAAGGCAACAAAAGAGTCACAAAGAGAGAGAGAGAGAGAGAGAGAGGGAGAGAGAGAGCAACGGCATCAGGGCAAAACAATTGCGAATAACATTGGAGATTGAAACGGAAGCAACAACGATGACAATCAAGTCAAGCCAATCGAACTATCGGCATGAGCTGCCTTTATCACTTGCTCAGTGAAGGGCTGCAGAGCACGCAGTCGACTCGAATACACCGCATGTCAGTCAAATAGGGCAGCTACAAATACAATATATATACATGTAAGTGTGCTCATGGGAATATAGCTGGTACTGCAGACCAGCTGTTGTTGCAATCATTCTAGGCTATATGTATATATAAATATGTAAATACACACTGTGAATAATATATATTATTATATAGTCATACATATTTCATACACTCACCCAGTATTGGAATCTAAATTAAATATTTCAAATCAGAAATGTGAGATCAATTAATTCTATTATAAATATCAACTATATTAACTGAGGCTATTTTGTTGAAATGAGAAACGTAAGCAGAATCAAAATTAACAAATTTAAAATATATATGCAGATTTTCAGATTCAGTTCAGATTCCTTTCCCATTTCATATTATCTTGTTAATTTATGGGCAGCACTTCAAGATATTTAATTCAATCAATGATAAGAGACTGATTAAAAGCATAAAGTCAGGCGAGAACTTGTATATATATATATTTGAAATTGAAATCGATCTAGCTTTTGTAAGTTACGGAAAAGCATCTACTCACAAGGATATATCTCATTTGCCTGATCAAGTTTATAGTTATATTTTATATTTATATATATTAAGTTTGAATATGTATATATAGACATTTATAATTATAATTTTATTATTCTTCTGGCTGTAGAAAATACATTATATCATGAAACTCAATTTTTTATGAGTTCATAGAACTTAATACAACTAATTACTAAAAGTTATTGTTAAGTTTAACCTTTAGCTTTTACTGTACGATGACGATGAACATAAAGTCCATAGAGTCTAGGCTGTTGCTCAAGAAATATATATATTATAAATTCATTCCATCTTTCACTCAGAAAATCAGAAAGAAGAGTTATGAATAAAAAAAAAAATTCAGGCACAAAAAACTCAAACTTTTTTTTACGGCAACGTCTAAAAAAGGATAAACTTTTATTCGCATTATTTGTATTAAATTTGTTGTATTAATTATTAAAATTGATTTGTATGATAAAAATCTTAAATAATTATTACAAATCAATTTTTATATACAAATAAAATAATAACTTCTTTTTTTTTATACAAATTAAATATAAAACTTGACTAATTCTTATTTTTATAATTGAAAATAAAAATTCAATTGAAATATATTTTGATATAGGATGAAATTCATAGACAGACCTATATGTATAATCTATGAATAAATACCCTTCAGATGATATGTAATATGTATGTAAATATGTAAATATGTAAATATGCATGTGTATGTATATTTAATTCTTTTCCTAGGCACTGGCCTAGATCGCCTAATCAACGGGTAATATGTAGGCGCAAAAGAGTGAAGTAGATATATAGAGAGGACTAAAGCATAATGATTCAAGCTAAGTGAACCTCAGAAAAAGAAAACTAAATTTCCAGCTTCCATGTTGACAAGATAAGTCAATAGAATGTGCGTGCAATTGATAACAGATGATTCTAAAAAAATTAAAGTTTTCCTGTAATGAAATCACATTTTCCTGTCTTTCGTTTTTCCAGAGGGTCACAACGAACCTGTCCGAAAGGCTTGGTTTCTCTCAGCAACACCCGTGACTACGTTACAGATAATCTTAATCTCTCTCTCACTCTCTCTGTCATCCATGTATGTATTTCCATCCACAATTTGCAAATATTTGATTTGATATCAAATTTATATTTTGCTTTTTAGAACTATTTTCTCTTTTTCCTTGATGCACTTTGCCATATATTTACTTTTTCCGAACTCATCACATTCATATTGAATAAACACTCTCTAGTCGAGACACTGTGCAATTCACTGGAAACGCTCTTAGATATTGAATCGTTCCTAGATCATATTAGATATACGAATAGACTATTTCTCATTTTGCAGTTAAACATTCAAATGGTATTCAAGTGCCGCGCATTATATAATATTTTTCGAGTCCAATGACTGTTGTCTGTAAAGCAAAGTTCAGATTTTAGTTTGGCATAACGACAAACTCATTTCATAAATCTTAGCTAGATAACTCGACTCAAAGTTCCTGACCTTACTCAACTCGGGAGGTCAGAGCAGATGCTGTCCGATGTTGGTCTCGTAAGTTGCGGTTCTGTTAAGTCAAACAAGCTTATTTAACCCGGCAATTAGTTAAATGAGGAGCACACGAAAGCTAAAGCTTGAAGCTCGCTAAGGAAATGTTAAATTGCTCTCTATATAGTTGCCGCATAATGACTACAAACCCTTTGGATCGTACATACTTTGCGCTTAATTACAACAGTGAGAGTGAATTTCACTTGAGCGTAACAGACATTTCACTTAACATTAATGTTTTTCTCGGAGAGAATTGCTTAGAGTGGCTCAACCCGGCGTCTTCTTACATCATCCACTCCACACTGGCCAGCTGTCCAAGCTGCAAGTCGTCACGGCTCACGCACATCCCATACCCATGCTAAGAGCTCGGGCCAGCACACCATCATCTGCTCGAATAGTGCTTTACGCTTTCTTAGCTGCTCAAGTGAGCGACTATTTACTTTGTGGTATTACCTTATCAAGCCCATTACGACAACCATGCAAATCTATCGACGGAACTAACTCTTTATTTCTTATAAGCTACTTAAGCAAGTAAAAAAAAAAAATAAAAAAAATATTGTTAGCTGATGGGAAATGGACTTTCGACTGGTCTAGACTTCCGTCCATGATCGGCTTTCGGCTGGCTTCGTGTGATGGCTGCTGCTGGCAAATAGACCCGTGGAGGCATGCGAAGCCCCGCCCGAGGCACCCAGCGACGCATTCAACAACAGTCCCAAGGCACTGCTCACCAGGTGCGAGGCGATTTGCTTGATGAATCCGTTGGAGTCGAAGCCAGCCGAGCCGTGAGCTTCCTTTTTCTTCTGGCGTGGTAGCTCCGCACTGCCGTGACGCTCCTCGGACGTCTCGGACGGTCGCAATTTCGACTCAAGAAAGGCGCTCAGAAAGTTTTTGGTAAATGTAAATGGCTGTGGGGGTCCTTCGTCCTCGGGATCCTGCAACGACAATCAGAATGTCATGATAGTCAACGCTAATTAAACACTTCTTCAGCTCATCAAGGTTAGTAACACAAACACAAAACAAATAATATCAAAAGGCATAAGTACTGCGCTCAACGAGGCCAAAACGGTTCCCACAAAGTTCCCCAGAAACTGTCCATTGTTTATCTGCAACATGCAAGTGGATAAAAGGACTCATCAAAGTGTGCTCATTTAGATTAATACAGATGCTTTCACATACCGCACCGCCTCCACCGGACAGCCCTTCGAAGGCCGTACCCACATACTGGCCCAGGACCGTTCCGAAGTTCTTGTTGCCCGCCAGCAGGCCGGCGAGTAGCGATGTCGCCGTGCTAATCAACGCCTCAATGTCGAGTCCGCCTGGCTACAGCAGAAAACAAAATGTTGTAAATGAAACTTGAGCAGGGCAGTTCCCCGCACTCCCAATGCTTACACCAAAGAGCGTCGAAATGACTCCCGTGAGTGCGCCAATCAGTGCGCCCACATCCGAGCCGCCCTCGCCCTGCATTGAACAATGTTTAGTATTCAGCGATATATTCGTGAACTATCCTTAGCTCTTGTACTCACGCCACTCAAGCTGCCAATGATGCCAACGAGACCGCCGCCGCCGCCACCACCGCCGCCGCCGCCGCCGCTGTTATCATCACCGCCGAGCTCTGTCGAACTGATTTCATCCTCCTGCTTGGCATTGGTTTGGATCTTTGTTTTAGCTGTAATATTTTGCGACTTCATAGGCGCATTAATGAGGAACTCTTTAGCAGAGATCGCAGTTCTTAATTAAATAAATTGTGGCGCGACTCAAAGAAGACGTTTCAAATATTCTTTTTTTAATTAGTTAGTAGAATTTAGTCTCTGAGTGTATTCCGTTAGACTAAATATATATTTAATATCAAATAAATATATCTACGCTTTGACTACTGTTTGGGAAGAGGTCACAGATTTGCTAGGAGTTTAACTATACAAATTAGAGATAAATCCAGCTAGTCAGGTACAGTAGACTAGTGAGCTTATGCAAGTTAGTCACACCAAAAAACTAGCTATAGCTAAATTAGTATTTAAATAAATACTCACAACATTATCCAGCTCATGAAATTCATTTTCCGACTCTGCTGCGCTTTGGCCTTCATCGCTCTTCTCGAACTGCTGCACCACCAAGTTCTCCCGGAAATCGTCCTGCAAAAAGATTTCAATGATTCGGATATTCCATTTGCCTTCACAGACGCTCACCTCTGTCAATTTGGCCTTGGTCTCTAGCATAGACTCGATCTGATCTTTGATGTTTTCGGGTCTCTTTGGCTCGCCAACTGCCCGCTTGTGCAGCACCTTGTGGCTCGCCCTGTCCAGTGGCCCACCAGCTGTGGCATGCTTCAGCAGATAGTCCAGAGTGCGCTCTATTTTCGTATCCAAATGCGTCTTCATCTGCGGCACTTGCTCCAGTATGTGGCAACGCAGCTGGCCCAGTCGCTTGCCCACTTCCTGCTGCTGCTCGCCGTGCAGTGCCTGCAGTTGCAGCTGCTGCTGTTGCTCCTTGAGCACGCTGTGAACTTCCTGGCGGAACTGCTGCTCGTCTTTGTCGTTGCACAGCACGTCCATGATGCCTCCGAGTATGCTGAGGGCTTGCTGATCGCGTGACATTTGCTGCTCTATTGCATCGATCTTTGGCAATATATTGTTGTCCGGCTCTGCCTGGGTCTCTTGCAGCAGCTCCTTGATGGCCTGCACCAGATGCTGCTCCATTTGCTCCTTGGTCTGCCGGGCGCCATTCAGCAGTCCCAGACCCGTCAGGGCGCGCAGCTCCTCCGGCGGCAGGCTGCGCTCCAGCCTCCTATAGGCATTGATCGCACGCACGAGCTGTGCCTGCAGCTTCACTCCGCCAGGTCGGGCGCTGGTGCTGCTCCAGGAGCAGGCGCATATCAATAGAACCAACAGCAGCAGCGCCTGCAGCTGCCCCGTGTTGTACATGGCTTGGTCGCTTCACTAAAACGACGCCCAGCAGTGCACTCTACTTTATATACGACTGAATTGTCCACTCGAAACGTGGATGTCATCCGCTCCGCTCCGTTCAAATACAGTCAATTCCATCGATCGCCACGACTCTGCAGTCAACTTGTTTTCCGCTTAGTCGCATGTGGGCGTACCAGCGCCTCCTGCTCCTCCTCCTTCTCCTCCTACTCAGCTCCACCCACCCTCGCTTCACTGCACATTTTCTTACATTGGGTAATCGTTTATGACTATAGCATACAGATAAATATCTATATACGCATATATATATCTCAATTATGTCTTTTGTTGTCCAGTGATCCATGTCAATATTCGATTACTCAACTAGCTCATGGAATGCAAATTTCCTCAAGTAAGTAATTATTCATTATTGCTTAGGCATGAAATGCTTTAGAGATGTCTGAGATCGCTTTGGATATTCTTATCTCGACTGATCTGCTTAATGTACAGAGGTCAAAGTAATTCTGGAAATGCCACAACATTAGCCTGGATACTTCACTTGAATGCCTTAATTATAATTACGGGAATCTACAAATTTTCCACTTCGGCTGCAAAATCAGAGCTCAAATGTCGCAATTAAACAGTCGTCGCTGTCTCCACTCCAAGTGTCACCTCTTGGCCTGCAGTAAACATGCCAGCACATCTACCTATGCCAGCCATCTTAATATATCACCCCAGTTTACCGGTCATTAGACTGTAGCCACTGTCAGTCAGTCGACGTCTTACCAATAAACTGAGACCCAACAATTAGTATTTGCTTGTCAATCAATCAACATAAGTAACATACATACATATATGGCACAAATTGTACAACACTATCTGCATGAGTTGCGCTCGCATTCACAGAGCTGTGAAACAAGTGCCACAAATTAAATAAAAATCTAATAAATAAAATCTCAACTTGTTTTGGTACACACTTGTTTTGCACACACCTGAAGTACATATTCATAATTCATAATAAATATATGTACATACTTGTAGCATGGAACTGTCAATGTGTAACATTTTATGCGCTTGGACGCTTTCATACTCATCCCAAAAATATAAATGAAAAAGCTTAAATTTAGCATTTTCAAGATCTTAATATACTCTGCTTTCAGAAGAGAAGAAATTTTATCCTTCTGAGTAACAAATTTCGATTTATTTGCGCTGCGGCTCCGGCATATCTATTTAAGAGATCATAAATAGAGAGGTAGAGAGAGAGAGAGAGAGAAAGAGATAGAGATAGAGTAAGAGTAAGAGAATAACGTTAAGAATAGGCAATTTCAGTTAAGCGCTCGCATTGATGCTGAGGTCCCGAGAACCAAGACTAAATACGAAGTTAAATTTGTACTAGAGGTCTGCAAGAATGCATTCCCTTCCAACACTATAGTATTGTAAAGTAGCAAAGTATTCTTAAAAATACTATACTCATTCATTTCAGTAAAAAAGTGTACTCATTTTCAGAAGGAATGATTCAATTGCCCTTTTGGGTGCATTCATGAAGATGAACCTAATGATCACGTTTTATAAAAAGATTTGTTCTAGATTTCCTATCTATGTGTTGTATATTTAGTAAGAATATTCAATTGTTAAAACATTTACCGCATTTATAAAATGAACAAAGAATGACTAAACACGTATGAAGGGCCTAGTCGAGGCGGCTCGACTACGAGATACCATGAACTCTGCAAAATAACTAATTGAAATACTGAAAAGTTCTGTCTAAAAATAAAATTTCTGATCTTTTGAATTTTACATGAGTCAATATACTAGCTCTGTTCTTGCTCTATATGTAAATCAGGTAAAGAAGTTGTGAGAGATTAATTAGTTGAGTCAGTTATCTTATGAGCAATGCTTGGTAATTGAAGTTAATGCATGGCTCCTATTCAAGTCAAGGAATTCTGCTTTTTAGCGTTCCACTAAAACTGAAAACAACGAAATTTCCCAAGTCCTTTTCATATCCATTAATGCAATCACTTTACCAATTCCTATTTGAAGAAGAACTTTCTAAAATTGGTTTTGCTCATATTCAATCGAGAAACAAACTATATCTATATATCTGTATTTCATGGTATACTTCAACTTCAACTGTTCAATCATTCATCATCGACTACTTAGCTGTGCAAAAATCACTCACTTTAATCACTTTTATGTAACTCTTCCCTCGTTACATTAAAGATTTCGGCTAGACTAAAACCTATTTACATCAATAAAATTTGATGTGATTTTTTGTTTGTACTAGGTAAGCACACAAATAAACCCGAAAAAAAATACATTGTAAACTCAAATTGTTATTGGTCTTTCCGTTGTGGAAGGCGGAAGCGGAAATAGCTTGGCCAAGTCACGGTTATGAGCAATCAGCGGCGGCATCAGCACTTGACATTGCCGAGCCGCACAGATTGCGGCTCACACAAAGATAACAGCTTTGTAGTTACAGCCGACGCGTCGTCTCGTCGGCTTGTTGGCTTGCCATTGAAGCTAAAGACTTCAATCTGTGAGCATTACGTGTAAATGCGATGTCCATTAAAGGGCGAGCAAATAAACTAATTGTTAGCTACGCTAATTGAGATCTGCCCAATTAAATACACACGACCTTAAGGGCTTCATTCGATCAACAAAATATCAAAGATGATCTACAAGGAATTGCCCTTCAGCAAAGGGATGAGCTAGGAAATTATTTAAATCTATTGCTCATGTGGCAGGGCAAGGGGATGAGCTGTGAAATTATATTCCTCATATAGGATCAACACATATGCTAAATATTGTGAATTATTTAATAAATAAAATTGAATACACGGATCAAAATTTAATTCTTCTTATCATCTTTTGCAATTACATAAAATTATGCTACTAATGCTCACATTTCTAATGGCTTTTAGTGAAAGTTCTTATTGAATTTGTTTTTCTTTATATTTACTGAATTTCCATGGCAATATCTCAGATCTCAGAAACAACATTTGATAAACGATCGAACACACGATCAAACTACATAGGAAATTTCCCCTATTTGAACAATTATAAAATGTAAACAAAACAAATAAAAGTAGGTGAAAATTTCCATTACAGTCCCTTCGTAATAATAATACAGGTAGCTCAGAGCAGGTAATAACTATAGCTGCTGAATTTCTGGAATTGACAATGTCAATCGAATAACGCTGGATACCAAATAGGAAAAATAAGTTCAGCAAAATCAATTAACAAACAGGCAAAAGCCAGCCTGAAGGCCGTCATCAGCTGGCTGGCTGGCTTGACTTGGCCCGAGGTAGTATATATACTATATATAAGTGTGTGTGTGTGTGTGTGTCTGTGTGTGTCTGTGTGTTTGTGTGTTAACACACATCTTTGTGCAAGAAATAATAACCTTGCCAAATCGTTTGACTTTGTTTTCATTCGTCGCCGAAGCTTGGCAAACCCAAGCAGCACGCTGCATTGCAGCTTGACAAAAACAAAATCATAAAACCAAAAGCTAAAGCAAAATAACAACAATACATAACATGAAAACAGAAAACAAAAAAAAAAAAAACTTATAATTTTATTGGCAAAATAGCTATAAACATTGCACTGCTCTGAGCAATTAATGATTGCATTTACTGTCGTATTGATAAGCGAACTTTGAGCTGTGACCGGAATTAGAGCGGGGTCACACAGAGAGATACCGAAACATATTGCTATCTAATGTGTAATACCTATAGAATCTGAGCAAAGTCGATAATTGTTTGGTAAATTGCTGCAGACTTAATATTGACAGCAGCCGACATTGTGATACTCTGTAAAAAAGAGAACATTTGGAGTTGATTTGTACACAGTTCGATATGATATGCAAGAAATATGAATATATATAATTTAATGAATTAAAATATTAGATTTTGTAGCACAGACTAGATAAGTGTAGCTCTCTCCTTCTCTGTCTTTTTCTCTCTTTCCAAACTCAAATCCTTAGATATTCCAACATGTATTTGGTTAGACAAACGAATATCTGGTTCCACCTGTCTTATGAAGCACATTTAGCTAATATATGTGTAGTATATCTATATATACAGATTATATATATTTAGGCACTACCGATGTTGTCATAGACGTCTGTCACGTGTGGCGCCATTTTATTTTTATTATTATTTTTTTTTTTTTTTTTGTGGCGTTGCCCAAAGAGCATAAACTTTACACAGTTTACAACGTTTAATTGCAGCAGTTGTGTGTATGTGATTCAATCTCGTCGTCTTTCAAATCGCTTTTAAATATCTATGCATGCAAAAATTCATAATATTGCCAGCGCAATTTTATTGCCATAGGCCCTGACTGGTCAGATCTCTGGGCAATATACATTATATGGCCAATTGCTAATTTGGCCATCAAGTGGCAATCCCGCGCCGGCGGCAAGCTGACATAACAATGCAAAAATAATCAGATGTACATAGACATAGTATATATAGATATTTATGGATTGATATATATTATATTTAACTCTTAAATGTATGAATGTTTGTAAAGAAGGAGGGGCAAGGCATTTATTTTATTTTATATTTGAAATAAATTAAAAATTTTGTTTATGCTTCACATATGGAAATGTTTCTGTAGTTTGCTGTTGCTATGCAGCGACTTGTCTGGGAGTACGTTGTATATATTTGTGTTTAGATGAAACTGAAGTGAAGAGATCTGAAAAGTGTGGTGGGTAATATCAGCCCCTTGAATCCTCTGCGCCTTCTGCTGTGGCAAACTCTTCTGGCATGCATGTTAAGATTGAAGTTTGTATTAATATGTTTTTGATTATTTCTTTATTAGGTTTCCGGCTTAGAGCACGTTTTTTTGCTAGCTCTTAATTTCTTATTGTTTGTCACTTAGCACGTCAAATGTGTCGGAAGAGAGTTTCCTGTTTGGTAGGTTTCTTTTACTGAATGGGACTTTCATTTGTATAAAGAGTATCTTTTAGAGTTACGCAAGCTCAAATTATAATAGAGTAAATATAATAAAGTAAATATTTTTATATATTATACTTATTAGATAGAAGCAAAAATGTTTAAATATAATTTAAAATCAATCAATTAAAATTCATAATAATATATAATCAGTTTTGAAGATATGTGAATCACTACGCCAGCAAACAGTAATTTTCCTAGAATATAATAGTGTATATAAGCTTAAGAATTTCCCCTGAATAATCCAAGCCAACAAATTTTTAAAAAAGATTCTACTACTTCTACTACTATTAAAATAAACTTATAATATATCCAATATTGTAATATATCTATATCCAAATGAAATGTCAAACGGAAAAGGGATTTATCATCTGTTGTATTTCAACTCTTCTAGAAATTATATATGCTTACCTTATGAATAAACGTGGATTATTGAGTCCGTTAGATTAAAAATTTGCTTTCACTTTCTGTTTAGGGCCTGATAAACTTATTCTATTTTATGATTTTCAATTGAGTTTCATCCCACACACGTATTCTGCTTGAATTATGCAACTTTCAATGCAATCAAAAGTTGAACTGGTCTGGCAGAGCTCTAGGCCTTTCTAGTGCCTCCTGCCAGCTCAACAGAAATATGTAATATTATAAAAAAAAAAAAAAAGCATAAACGCCAACTCATTGGGAGATTTGTAATTGAATTTTTTCTTACCAAATCATTTCAATCAAAGTCAGACAGGCCGCAGCTAAACTTGATTTCGCAAGTCACTTAGCTATTCTTGGCCAGTCTAATTAGTTGACGCGGCTCGCGGCTCGCGGCTGACCCCAAGAGCTCAGCAAAAGCCGTGAAATGTCGCCGACTCGCCGACTTGGACCCGTGGACCCAATGAAGATAATAATAAAAAAATATGTAAAAAAAATGTTGCGCGACAACTTAAAAATAAAAGAGACTAAACAAAAAAAAAAATCTAGCATGAAGTGCCAACCTGATCAATATCACGCTGGGCCCTTCGCCAGTCACAAAAAACTGAATTGATAAATCATCAATTTTGCTCTTTTCCGCCATTTGTAATCGGATGTGACAGGCAGAGGTAAATATGTCAACAAATATTGACGGTCTTAATTAGCACAAACAGCTGATTCAATTTAACTCGACGGATCGTGAGAAAAAGTCCAGAGACGGAAAAGATCTTTTAGAGGCATATGAAATCCTTAATTTACTATATTCAAGGTCTTTAGAGTCCCAGGCAGCTGCGCACGGGGTAACTTCTAGTACAGCATGACCAACTGAAGCAACTGCAGCAGTTGTAACTGATTTCTTTCACACCTTTTTACAACGCCAGTCGGCTGAGATTCAATTTGATGTTGCTCACATAGTTAAGTGGGGCGGACTCCTAAACCGGGTCTAAAACTGGTACGTGGACTTGTGTGCCAATCACCCAAATGACAGCCCAGCCCCAGACAGCAACGAGCCATCAAGTTATGTTATTATTGTAGGCTTTTTATACCCTGTAATCCAGGCTAACTAGGCTCTATGTCAGTTGGGCAAGTGCATGATGTTTTACTGGTTATAAAAATTGTGCTTGATTAGGGCATAAAATATTGACTTGGAATGTGAATTTCAAGGTATATACAGCACAGGACCGTAACGATTATAATTGTTATAAAAAAAAATTAGAAATCAGAATTATTTTTTGGAGTTAAAAAAAATTAAATTAAGCAAAATTTTAAAAAATAAAATTATCATTACAAATAAATTTTTATATTGATTTATATTAAAAAGTTAAAAATAATTATTACACATAAATAATAAAAAAAATTTGTTATATTAAAAAGTTAAAAATAATTATTACACATCAATTTTAATATACAAATCAACTTTTATTTTTAATATTATTATAAAAATTAAAAATAAAAATTATGATCTAATTTTTTAATTTTTCTGAAAACAATTGAAAACAAAAATGAAATTTAAATATCTTTTCATATAAATGAGCTAAATGATGTATAATAAGTATGTAATTATGTACTTGGGTATGTATATTTAATTATCTACCTAGGAAGTTACCCATGCCTCCATTTCGTTTTAATTATTCAGCAAGTTTCCAATCTAATAATTATGCCTATTTTATGCCTATAATTATGCTTTATATGCACAGATCGATGCTTGGATAGAGAGGAATCTTAGACCTCCCTACGTAGACATGTTCCTTCTGAACTCTCAGCTTGGGGGGCATTCATTATATGATCTTTACCTCATTTATAAGTCTTTACCTCTATACATGTACACACATTTTTCCGCCTAAAGCGATCAACTCGACAATTCAGAATGTTTGAACTCTCTGCTTTAAATCAGAGCAACAAAATGGCCGACTTATAGACGTGTCGTTGTCACGAACCGGAAGTTGGTAATCGCATCTACATAAGTCAGCAGACATGTTGAAAGAAAAAGAATGAAAAAAACCAAATGAATAAGTAGCTAAATTAATGCGAACAACATCAAGATCGGATTTTGGTTAATTCTCTTTTAGACTTCATTTGATTGGCTTTGAATGAAAATCGGCGCTAACAAGAGAGCACAGCTCTTTACCTTCGGCAACAGGTTGTCTCCCCATGTGTGTGTGTGTGTGCGTATGGTCTGAAGGATAACCAGTTGAAATAGCAACACTGGCAACAGTCACTAAATTTGCTCATGTCGCTGCTTTGGGTTAACGACACAGAACAGCGGCTTGTTTTCAAGATATGCATGGAAAACTACAAATTACGCATACGCCGCATACGCCGCTCGCTTGGCAACAGCAATAGCGCTGAGCAGCGCAGATAAACTATCTTGACGTTTTATGATTACAAAATGAAGGCAGGCGAGCAAAAATAAATCCGAATCTCAATCCGAATCCGTAACGCAACTCAAACTAGTCGAAGTTTGAGTCGACCCACAAAATGTTGCATGTGTTTGAAATCAGTTTAAGGTGAATTAGATTTTCACACACGCACACACACACAAACAGACAGAAGATTGACGAATATATATATATATATATAGTCACAGCCTGTGCTTTGCATATGCGCAGAATTATGAAATTAGACTCGGTCTCCATTCGTTGCCGAATCGAAATGGCATTAAATGAAAACTAGTAATTGAGCTTCAGATGAGGCTGCTCGACTAGCAAATACCATGCGAGCAATGGCGAGCAGTCATTAGGAATAGGAATATTCGTATCCTTCGAATATCCTGTTTAAAGAAAAGGCAAATTAATTCCAACTATGATAATTGAATAAATAAATATTTATATTTTTAGTTTCTTTACATCATTTAGATTCCCCATATATATAAATTGAAATGGGTATATATTTTAATCGCCGTGTGAATATATAATTGATTTACTTATAAAAAAATATGTATATATATAAATTATATACCATATGCCTAGCTGGCCAGTTTTCATTGGGTTCAAGGTGCAAAAACTAAATGAACTTTAGCTGCGTGTTACGTTTTCGTTGCGTGAATGTTTTTGATTTGATTTTGGATTCGCATTGACACGGCTTTGCATCCCCTGCATTTGCATATCAGCATAAGGAAGCTTTTTACACTAATTAAATTTGTCCAATTCGGTTTATCTACCTTATGGCAAACAATGCACAGCTAATTTGGCTGCACGGCAAGGAAGCTCAGAGAGTCGTGATAATTTGCTAAGCCATGACTTGATAGACTTAATTGATGTCTCGACTTCAAAGAAAAACATCCGCATTCAAATATATGCAGTATATGCAGCATTTAAAAAAATCACAATTTAATTCATTACCATTTATCTGGCTCTGCATTTGTCAGCCTCGCAAGTGAATCCAACAACATTCTTCTTTGACGCGTATCAGATTTATTTGGTTGCAGCTAACAAAATTCCTTGTTTTATGGTAAAAAGTCATTAAAGAAAACAAAAGAACGAACATAGCCTTAATATCTATTTGTATATGTTATTTACAGATGTTAAAATATATTTTAAATTATTTCGCTTTCAGATTATTTATATGATTAACATAAAACAAATAAGTAAGGGATGGGTTTGGCTGAACTTTGGATGCTGGAATTTTTGTCGATATCGTATATATCGATTTTTATCGATAATAAGGAAATGGAATGAGTTATCGGAAAAACTACTACAACTAACATACGAGTATTAATGTAAAATTTCAGCTCTTTGCTTTTGTAGTTTCCGAATTCCCATTTTCAATGTGTTCAAGGTTTAATACAAAAATAATTTTATAATAACTTTTCTGCATTTTGGAAAGTAATATAACTATGGTATATATAGCTAAAATGATTTTAAATTAGTATACTCAATATCTTATGTATACCAGAAGTTACAAAATTCAAGTCAATCTTAAAAAAGTTATATCAGATATATCCGACAGATCATTATCCTCCCAGACTTTTCTTTTATTTTACTTATTTATTTATTTATTTATTTTTTTTATTCATGTGGAAAACTTTATTTAAATTTGTATTTTCAATAATACATATTTCAGTATTATTCGCAGTACACGATCTTAGATGTTTCCTCCATAAATATAAATATAAATACATTGAAAATTAATTCGCACAAAATAAAACAAATAGAAGAGGACGTTAATTTTATGATACAAATTTCAGCTTGGCTTTTAATCAGATTTTTCCGTTTCAATCTTGTAAATCCATGAAACTCTCAAATGGTTTTGCCTGCATAATTTTCACAATCCGTAAATCAAGCAAATAATACTTGTGTAATCTGATCAGAAACTGTAGAGCTGAATATAACAATGGTGTAATATTTGGCTAACCGTATAAACGAATTTTTTTTCTCCACTGCAGCTGGAGGCTTGAAGCATGAAAATTATTAATGGAGTAAACCAAAATCAGATCAAAAGTAAAGATTATATGTCTATGTGTATGGGGCTGTGTCTGTTTCTGGATATGGTCGTAACATGTTTTTTTTTTTTCGTTACAAATGGTTAATATTATATATATATTACGTAGTTTGAGCGAAAGAGGCTGAAAGACGATTTTAGGGCTAATGTCATTTAGGTAAGATAAAAAGTAAGCTTGGAAAATGGATGTTGATAATAGACCTGGCAAATAATCTTGTAAAAGTATTCCTGTATTTTGATTCGAATTATATATTTTATATAAAGATTGCAGCGTATCAGCTATTCGATCAGTTTGAGGCTACGCTGAATGCATTTAAATTCTCATTAAACTATTTCAAATTGTTATTTTGAAAAAAAAAAAAGAAAAACAAAAAACTGTTTGGATCGTTATAAATCCTGTTCAACCACTTGACTTTATAGAGTTAATTATATTATTCATTTCAATTCATTTGGCTATCAAAGTGTTCCACTTTTAACAGCAACATGCAAAGACAATATCTATACATATATATTTATTTAATAACTCTTACTAAGCTGCAGTTTAGCACAGCTAAAGAGCTAAGTAAATGTTAAGAAAACAAGCTGCGAGTTGTTGTTGTGGGAGGAGAGGAGAGAGTGAAAGAGAACGCCTTTGAATTTATCCATCTATTGCTTATGAGTTTTAATCATATACAGCACAGCTTGAAAACCCGTATAATTATATGCACACATACACATGTATGTACATAGTATATAGTTCATAATTTATGCTAAATCCTACAGAATCATGTGGTTTTGCACAAGCTTTGGCTAGAGCTGAAAACATTTGTTAAAGGCTTCGCACTGGACTCTCGGAATGGGGAATGCGGAATTCGTCTATTCAAATTGTTGCACACAATGGGTTAAGTAACTTGTTAGCAGAGGATACTCGCAACGATGCAATCGTTAAAACAGCGGAGGAAGACGCTTGCGCCGGGCATTAAGTGTGCCACAAATCGAAAGGTGCAATAAAAATGCAAGAGGTGCAGATGCAGATGCAGATGCAGAGTTGCACAGATTGTGTAAGCCTAATCCTGCTGCCTACAGCCTACGACTAACAAACTGACAGACTGTCAGACGAAACAAAGTGCGCTGTTGCAGCCACAAAGCGGAAATTTTGTTGGTGGCTGAGTGGTGCTGGTGGTGGTGGCCGTTGTTAAGCGGGCCAAAAAGAGATTCGCGAATGATCCATGCAGGCCCAAAGCCTTCGCTGCCATTCCACTCAAAACTTCCACTCAAACCGCTGCACAGCCAACGACGTCTGCTGCTGCTGCTGCTGTTGCTGTTGCTGTTGCTGCTTTTCGGCTTTGGCTCACTTTCGTTTTTCAATTTTTTTGAGTGCAGCGTCACAGTCAAGGCGTTAAGCGTCTGACGCCGAAACGCGAGCAGCGGCCAGCAGCAACAGCAACAACAGCAACAGCAGCAGCAGCAGCAACAGCTGCTCGCCTCCAAGCGTCTGCTGAGCAGAGCTGCCGTCAGCTGCTGCTCGCTGCTGGCGTCGCAGTCACTTGTGGCGGCTCAGCGCTTTGTTCGAGCTTTAGTCGCTAGTGTATGATAAAATCACGTTAGTAATCAATTGCAAGCTCACCAGCCAAGACCGCATAGACAGCGCCAGTTGCAAAAAGGTCCCAAAATATTAATCGAAAAACTAAAAAAATAAAAAATAAAAAAAAAAAACAATATATATACATACATTAAACAAAATAAAAGAAAAGTTTGAAATCGTATAAAAGCATTAACAAAACTATAGTATTTAAACAACAACAAAAAGAAAAGCGTTTACGTACTCGCCGCCGTTGCTACCCGTCGCCGTCGCACCAAACGTGAGGATATACTTTACACATACACATACACAGCCATACGCATACACTCACACACACACACATAACGTACATAGCTAGGTAAAACAAATAAACAAGCAACAACAACAACTACAACAACAACAACAAGCAACTGCACTGCAGCTAATGCAAATGCAACAACAAAAACAACAGCAACCACCACCAAGCCGAAAATAGTTACAACAAGCGCAAATTCCGCAAATTTCGCCCAACATACTAGCATATATATATATAAATATATAAACATAAATTCAAAAATATAACTAAAGCCAAATCCAAAGAAACGCTTTAAGTTTATGACGAAATTCATTTAATACAATTTACTTTATTTTTTGCATATTTAAATTTATTTTATTTGGTTTTTTTTATGATTTTTTTGTTTACATTTTTTTTCTGTGCTGTGCATAATTTTTGATCGAAAAACAGAAACAAATTTTACGCGTGTGTTGAACTTTTTTTTTTTTTGTTTTTTTTTTTTTTTTTATATATCTTTATGTTTTTTTTTTTTTACTCGGCCTATGCCGCGCCCATACAAATGGATTAAAGGGTATCAGTATAAGATCTTGTGCAGCACGAACGTGCATACGAACATAACAGAGAAGAGACTGTGCAAACACGGTATTCCAGATATACGATATACGATACGATAACAACAAATTTATGCATGCCAACAAATTGCTAAAAACAACAAAGAATTTAGTTGGATTAGATGATGGGTAGAGAGAGGCAGAGAGGAGAAGAGAATGACTTAGAATATGAAGAGATAGAGAGAGCGAGAGAGAGAGAGAGAGCGAGAAAGGGGGGGCTTCCCCATGTAACTAATTTGGAATTTCAATCTATTATTTCGTCAGTTTACTTGAGGATTGTTTAGTTAAGAATTAGCAAAGGCCTTGGGAGCAATATACTAAATCGTGGATTCAGCTTAACAGACATAAAAACTATAGTATATGCTTAGCATATTATTATGTAAATATCAATACGATATTGATATGGGAAATCATACGATTTAAAGATACGATATAGCGAGGCCATATAAGTCAAAGTATTCAAACTAAAAGATTTGAAGGCATCAGACTTTATTCTATATATAAATGTGCCTAGACATAGAATGGTCTCAACTCTTCAGAGGAGTCACATTCAAAATGAAATATTTAAACTGAGAAATTTGAAGTCTTAAGACCTTAGACTTTAAATTTATATGTCTCTGCTCAATCTAAGAATTGTCTTAGCACTTAGCAAACTTAGCTCAAGCAGAGTCAGATTCGAAATAAAAAAAATATTCAAACATATATTCAAGCTGACAAAATTGAGCTCAATCTAAGAATTGTCTTAGCTCTTATATAAGCTCTAACAGAGTCGAAAAGAAAAGTCTTTAAGCTCAGCCTATCTTGCTTTGAAATGCACAAAACTTCAGCCAAGACACGATCGCATCATTACACAAATTGTTTGGTCAATGCGAGGCAGCAGCTGCTACTTTAATTGCAGAGAGACAATTTTTCGAGGTGTAGTACGTGGACAATGACAGGAAGTCGAGGCTTTGGCATTAATTAGAGGCAACAACAGATCACGCCACTGTAACAACACAAGTGTGCAGCGTCATTTTTGGGGTCCGTGTCATTCAAGCCACGCCCTGTTGCAAAATCACCTTCAGGCCAGTCGCTAATCAGACTTTACGGATTTCTTTTTTGTTAGGCTATACCCCGTGAAAAGAGCAAGAGCGTAAAGGGGTAGCATGTTAGCTAGGAAGGTGACGTTTATAGCAATGCAAATATAAATATGAATCATATATGAATATATGTTTATGTCTGGTTAAGCGAGTAGCTAGATACCCTGCACTTTGTGGGTAGCACAGAGTAACTCTCAGTCGTGCAGACTCGTTTATTAATTTTTGGCTCCTTACTCGTATTTATTCAATATATTCATAGACAATTTACAGTGTTCAGCATATGTAGGTCATTTTTAAATATATGAATACATGCATTAAGTGGCATTTCAATGCCAGCCGAGCAACGATATCAGATCAAATATATATATTTATATATATCTATATTCATTGCTAAATTAGCAATAGCAACTTAGTTTGTTAGTTTGCCAAAAAGAAAGAAAGATTAATATTGAGACTTGAGGCTTGAGGCTTAAGTTAAAAAGTAAAAGCAGAGATATATTAAAAATTTGCTGCCAGATGACATAACCAAAGCGGCCAAGACGTCAAACGGGCTTCGTTGTCGTTTATTGCCGGTTTCTGACAGCTCTCTCGCAGCAGTTAACACTCGATGCCGACTCTCCCGCGCGGTGTTGACAACCTTCATTCACTCTCCCTTTCTACGCTGCCCAGCTTATTTTGGCTTTGCTCCCTCTCTCTCTCTCTTTCTCTCACTCGCCCTATCGCTGTCTCTTTCCAACTTGTTTTGTTTCGTTTTCATTTGGCTTTTGGCGCTACGCCCTACTTAATAGTCGCTGACCGTTGGCCGTCATTGCATGTTGCCACGCACAGCCAATACCCAGCTAAACTACCCACAACAGATGTACCGAGTGTGTACTGCGTCTATTGTAGTTCCCATCTCTAGCGGTAGCTAGAGGATCCGGGTTAGAGTCCCAGCCCAGCAGCATGCGGATGTAGTACAGCGAAGGTCGCTAAATAATATTCAATAAAGGCCGTTAGTTAGTTAGAGTTGTCTAGTCTAAGGTCTAAGCCTTTCATACACCTATTTTTACTAACCTCTACTGAGGCTATGTTTACGTTGATCTCAGTGTCAGCCCTCTCCCTGCCTCTCGCTCTCTCTCTCCCTCTCTCTCTACATCCCTTGTTTAGAATTCCACAATAATTGAAATTTCTCTACTGTTTTTTTTTTTTTTTTTTTTTCTCTTTGTAAATATTTAATCATCGATTAGTATGCATAATTGCTATAATGACCATTGCCAATTGTGGCCATCATCATTAGCCGTCTATTAAAATCGTATTGCAACTGTTTCCCTTGTTGGATTTCGCTATAGTTTTAGGGATCTATTAACATTAGCTTTTCGCCACAATTCGTACGAATTTTAATATCTTTATTTCTCTTTCGCCATCGTCTTATTCAAAAGTTTAGTTTTTCCATTTTGTTGATTTCCAGCGAATTTCTTAAAACTC
Organism: Drosophila koepferae; assembly: GCA_030914345.1. NCBI lineage: Eukaryota > Metazoa > Arthropoda > Insecta > Diptera > Drosophilidae > Drosophila > Drosophila koepferae. Next base: position 297,410 of record JAUESR010000196.1, read on the forward strand.
AACTTAAAGCTTGCACACACACACACACACACACACACACACACACACACACACACACACACACACACACACACACACACGCACACACATACATTGGAGCACTATTCGCTTAACGCTGTTGGCTTCGCTGCCGCTGCCTCGGTCAACGTCTGCGCTGTCTAAATAAAATTACATAATTCTTATTGCGGCGTTTTGTGTTGTTGTTGTTGTGATTTATAAATTGCTTTAACTGTTTTTGTTGTTGCTTGGCTGTTGCAGTTGTTGTTATTGTTGTGCACACTTTCCACACATAATGCGCATTACTCATACGACGTGTTGCCCAAGAAAGGTTCAATATTTAAACTTGACACACACTCGAAAGACACGCTTAATCGAGCCACTTAAACGACAGGGCACGTGTAGCGGACATGCAAAAGAATTAAAACTTAGCAATTCAATTTGTTTACACACAAGCAACAACAATAACAACATTAGACCTTGCACCGACCCTAAGCAGACAAAAGTATACAAAGTCGAAGAAAATCTCATTCAGACATGAAAGCTAATCTAATATTATTATTTTCTTACTATACTAATTAAATATCTATTAATTAACAGAATGACAAGACAGACAGACAAGCACATACACACACACACACACTTATAGCCAAGAGAACTGCATTCATTGAAATATTCCTGAATTATTCTTAAGCAAACTTTACTTTGACTTTGATAGTCCCACTCTTTTATTTCGCTGTACTAACTTTATTTCTTTCTTATCTTATATAGATCCTCCTTTACACTTTGCTGACAACAAAACAAAATGTGGCAGCCGAGCACACAGCATTTTCTGGCGTTGATCTTCTGCAGCGCCGTCTGCCTGATTAGCGCAAGTCCTCTTCCACTGCCCGCTGGCAATCAGGAATTAGATGTTCTACAAATTCCCTTAACCAACGGAAAGGTATGTTTTATATAATTATAACTATATAATGTGAGGACTAAGGGCTTGAATTAGACATTCACTGTCAAGTCGACTCTACTTTGATTTAATTAAGATAAAAAGGTATATGGGTATTCGAAAGAGAGGGATGGAAGTATAGAGATTCTTTCATTCAGGCTCATCTGTATCTTTCAAATATAATTTTAAATTCGTATTAGTAACATGAATCTTTAAAATGAAACCTAAATATTTTTCCAGTAATTTATGCAGAAAGTGGAAGTATATGGGTGTCCGAATACATGTTGTGCTGACTGTATCTGTCAACAGTTCTGCAGCTGCATTTTATCTGTTTGACAATATTTCTGTTAGATAGTCCGTGTGAATGGAAGAAGTTTACTTTTTGACGTTCCAATAAGTTCAAGCTCTTCACATTATTTCTTTAAATATCACTCGCCAATGGTTGATTCGTTAGATTTGTAACTTCTACTTAATCAGTCTGTCTGCACTTGCTTAACACAAGACTTGAAAAATTAACATGAAATTTCTAGAGTCTTCGAAGGCACAGTTCTCGAACTTTGATACAAAATACTTTTAACAAAACCATTATACCCAGATTTTTCATTTTCATTGGTTCAAATAAATAAATAAAAGCTAACCTATGACGAGCCGTGTATGAACAAAGTTTATATCATGCAAAAACAAGGAAGCTCCCAATGCTTTATATTCTCTTTATGACCGACTTTGTTTCATTACAAACTAAATGTATTCCAATCAAAGATCAATCTTGTGGCTAAACAGACATCTCAACATACTCTAAGTTAATTCAACTCGAATATATATATATATTCTCCAGACTCTAGCACTTTAGCTATTAGCATTTCTATTATGTCAGCAATAGTAATTCCCACTTTACGATGACTTCGGTGGGTTAATGTAGATAAGAATATATATATACAAGTTTCAAGCTTTAATGGACAAATGGGCGTTATGAAAACAGAGAATGACACAAAGCATAATTCATAATCAAGGAAATGTATGTAAAGTCCTCGCCAACGGACTTTTTACCACATAAATGTGCCAGGAAGCTGTCCGAGAAAAGAGTAAATTGTAGATGAGCCTTTCATCAACATAAAGCACGACATTCATTGAGCATATTTGCTCAAATACTTCCTACATGCACGCTAGAGTTATGGCAATGATCTTCAGCGGCCCAAATGTAGCGGTTTTTTCCGCTTGGGACATTACGTATACGTCGTGTGCTCCTGCTGCCCTTTCATGCTGCATGCTCGCTGGCCAATGGGCTGGCTAGTGACTTAATGGAGTTTGGTTGTCCAACAAGTTAGTCGAGCTGGCAACAAATTTTCCTTTTACTTTTCGAATGCAGCTGGGACTGTGAGACGGGAGAAAATTCAGGTCTTGGGGTCTATATGCCACTAAAGTCGCAGTCGAAACCCGCGCAACCAGTTTGCCTGATACCAACTGCAAGGAAGTTGGCACACTTGTTACCAGTTTGCATGGCTTGCTGTAGAGCAATGGACCAGCCATGTGGAGCTCCGCCTTGGGTGTTGGCCCAATCCGCATAATCCCCGCTTCAAATGCTTTCAATTCCGACTAGCCGACTGCCCGACTGCCCGACTGGCTGGCTATCTGTCAAAATGTCCATGTACAATCACATCGCATTATTTAATGGGACCCCAAAAACAATTATCAATTTAGTGTCCATTTCAGACTAATTTTGCTTTCATATTGGACAATATAATTGCGCTTTCAAAATTCGACAAAAAAAAAAAAAACTGACACAGTCTTAATTAACAGCCGGTGAATAATTTTTGCATTCATCCATGCCCGCTGCAATTTGTCTCATTCATACTCTGTGATTAGCACCTAGGTCACTGTTTAATTGTCGATTTGTTGGCCAAGAGGCAATTGAGGCAATCATCGCCAACTATACGGATTCGTATGCCAATTACTCTTAATTTGCCCGATATTTGTTACCCCCTTTCAATTGGAGACGAGAATGTTTCGATTTTGAGCTGAATGAGTGAGATATTGAATTTGTAAAGTGAAGTTCACCTGCGTTTACTATCAGGCATAAGGAACAGATAGACGGCAGAAAGGATTGAAGGACAGGCGGAAAGTCGAACGGATGGACTGGCAAAAGTAGAAGAAGACTGTAGACAGTAGGGCAGAGAGTAGGATGAAAAAGCGGACGTACATGAAAACAAAGGACGGATGGTAGGATAGAGAAAAGGATGGAAGGAAAATTGGAAGAATGTATTAGAAAAACGGATGAGAAGACGGAGAGAGAGACGGATAGAAAGACGGATACAAAAACGGATTGAAAGACGGAGAGAGAGACGCGCAGAAATTCCAGAGAGTAAATAAAACAAAGGACAATAGAGTGGACTGAAATACGAATGGCAGCATAGAGAGAAGGATGGAAGGACAATTGAAAGAATGTATTAGAAGAACGGATAAAAAGACGGATAGAAAGACGTTTTTACAAACTTATAAAAATACGAATAGGAAGACGGACAGAAAAATAGATAGGAAAACGGATAGACAAACAGATATATGGACGTTGCAAAGGACAAACAGAGATAAAAGACGAAATGATCAAGGAAATAAACAATGCGGACTTAGCCACAACTCTGCGTGTCACAAGTAAACATTACACTCCACTTAACAGGGCATAAAACTCTTCAGTCGGATGTACTCAACCGCACAAGGCAACAACAATTCAAGTCCAGCTCAAGGGAGTTTTCCTTTGAAGTGAGCATAGGGAAATTGTTTATTCACTAACTTTTTACTTGTTAGCTTTTACACGCGAAAGACTCATAAATTCCAATGTCTTATAGTTTGGAAGTTTATTTAGGTATATAACTTGAAGAATCCTTTGCCATAAACAGCGCTACATCAATTCTATTCACACTTCCCGCGGTAGGGTATTTGCATAGTGTGCATGAGTAAAAGTGTGTCTATAAGTACGCTTTCTGCTAATTTATTTAACTACAAAGTGATATAACTTCAACCATGGCTATTGAAGCGCAGTGACTTTCAAATGGCAACAGCAGAACTACTAGCTAAAGCAGCCGCAGCAGCAGCGACGGTAGTGGCGGTAGTGGCGGTAGTGGCAGCTGCAGCAACACGGTAGCCCAGACAATCCAACAATTTCCTCTGTGGGATTGCCCCCCAGTGACACACACAGACACACACACAGACACACACACATACACACACAGAGAGGCAAGTCGCGTTGCTCAGCTGGCGCAGTTGCCACAGCTGCCTTATATAATCTTTCAGCTAGCTGCTCGTCGAGCAACAAGCACATATCACGCATACGACGCGAGGCGACGCGACGGTAGCCACGGCAATTGCAGTTTGTTGTTACCATTATAACATGTTGCTAGTACGCAGTAGCAGCAACTAGCACGCAGCTATTATACTATATTGTTGTTGTTATGGTTGCTGTTGCTGATGCTGCTATTGTTATGGTAGACAATTTGTTGCTAGCTGCATTTTCAAGTGGCAAACGAGACGCGCTTGCTAGTCAGTCATTAAGTCGCAGCCGCTTGCGGTTGCCGTTGACAACGAATCAGAGTGTTCCAGTCGAATGCGACCGACTGCGAAATACTCGTTTACAAATTGTTCGCATGAAAATAGCAAATGATGTTGGTTGTAGAAAATAACAAATTTCCTTAGTAGGTTCTATATAATATAGATTCCCTTAACTTCACATGTACTGAGAGTGAAATCATAGAGTAATGAGAGCACTTAAGCTCTTCATGATATGCTCTATTCATACAGCATTCCATATACTCTCTTTACTCCATTACTATACTATAATAAATGCAATAAGCTAAAGTTTAGCTCAGCTCATTAAATACAGTCCGCTTGCTCTGATTTCGAATGCAACAAATTTATTATTAATATATTTTCTGAAGGCGAAAATTTCCGACATGATTGTAAAATATTTGTTCGATTCAATTAGCTCGACAATGTCTTTAGCTGCATATTAAGTGTATATTTGCACAACCGGACAAAAAGTCGAGTGTGCTCAACTAGAAGATACCCTGCACTTAGCCTGATTTCACAACGCACATCCAATAAATACAAAACTTAGTCAAGCATGAGCTTTACATCGTGTCGAGCTCAACTGAAGAAAAACTAGCTGCCAACATGAATATGTACGTGAGTGTGTATATATAAATTATCTTTTGATATATGTATATATGCATCTAGCCACACATTTCGTTTAGGCATGTGATTCGGACTTTTTACAAATATTTATATACATATATAATGTGAGCGAAGCATTTGGTTTCCGATTGCTTTTATTTATATCATCTTCTTCAATAGCATGTTGATACACAAATGTGCAACAGTTTGCCTTGAATAAGTAGTTCGAATTATGGGCGAACTCACTCACTCAATAGATTTGTATGTAAATTTGTGTGTAATGCGATTTAAGTTGATTCGCTTTTATTAACACAAAAAATTCAGGAACACGTTTTTTAAGTAATTTTGTTCAAATTAGATTTGAGCGCGAAATGCAGATAAAACATTTTTAGTTTAAGATTTGAGATCTTTGTGAGAATTTGTTTAAAATTGCGCAATTTGACGATGAGAAAAAAAAATGAAAAATTCTGAAAACTTCAATTTATTTTTAAAAGATTTATTTAGAAAGCTGAAAGTCAAGTTGGCTTTACGAAAAAATTCCTATAAATATAAATAATTCTATAAATTATAGATTCATTTGCAAACTATTTAAGTTCTTACAAAAAGATTTTTCGAATAATTACCTCTAAAATTATGCTGAAAAATAAATGTACATAAATATAAATATTGTCTAAAGTCAGTAATGATATATAATTATATATGTATATTAGAGATTCGCTTGTAAAACTGAAATGTGTGAAAACCTTTTTTTGAGTAACTAACTGATTATTAGTGAGAGGCTGTGCTAAAGTTGTGTCAACAGCGTTCAGTTTAGTGGCTATAAAGTGATCTGTGGCCATAGGCTTGCATCACGTTTATTTCAAGCTTTGGACTCGATCGTTCTGCCACAGGCAGACTACAGTCTATTTGTCCTTCACATTTCAACTGTTTCATTGTGACGCAGCATGGGGCACTTGTTAAACGATATAAAAAAGCAGCAGTACCTCAATATTATTGCTGTGTGATTTTGAAGTACTAATTGGACTTGAGCAACGATCAGGTCTGATCAGCTCAGCTTGGTTTTGTCATTATGCAGCTCTAAGCGTAAACATGAGCATTTATGTATTATTTATAAAGGCAACAAAGCATATAACAAATCCTTAAAGCATTTAGCAGTTTTTCAATTTTTCTAGGCCAAGTCACAGTCTATGACTAAATATAATGAGCGCTAATTGGAACTGTGAGCTGATCATTTAAGCTGTCATAAAAGATTTTATAATATTAGGCTAATGGTCACATTCCAATTTGTTGAACTTGAAAATACAAAGGCGAGCTGAGAATACAAAAGCTGAGGCAGTTTGCACGATATGACTGCGTGAAAACTAGATTATCGAGCCTGATTCCTCAATGTCTGAAATTTACTACCGTTACAGTTTCAGATATATTGATTGACTCTAATTTTAGAGTGAGTAATGATGACTTGCAATATTACAAATATAGCATTATACATGTCATATAAACTTACTTCTCAAGAAATCTATTAAATATGTATATTTTATATAAGCTTTAAAGATATTCTCTTATATCTTCAGCATCTCGTAGAGTATTCAACATACGTTGTCACGCAGTCTTCTTTCTCGTTATTTTATTTTATTTTGTTTTGTTTTGTTTTTTATATTATTTTCTGTTTTACTCGTACATTAACATATATTAAGTTGGTTAAGGTCAAACAACTTATCCGAACAGACACAGATTAATGTGTATCTTGAATTTTATGTTAATGCCTTGCCGAAGTCCGCTAATGAAGTATGTTTTGTCAAATTCATTTATTTGTTCACTCCAATAAAACGCGATAATATCGAGGTGCCAAAGCTGAAATAATCAAAATTGTCATCCAAGTCGAGACATAACAATGATGTTAACCTGCATCCGCAGCCCTGGCCCTCATTTGTGATTCCATTCATGAAGACGGCTGTGATACTTGGGTTGTTCGTTAGATGTGGGTTCCAGTTCAAATTGCATCAATTTAAATTAAATTTACTCTCGACAGTTCGATAAGTTCACCCATTGAACTAGTTAATCCGCTTAGTCGGAATCTTCTTCAATGGGAATTGGTTACCTTCGGCTAAAAGCCACAACTAACTTTCAAACTGTTTCGCTATGAACTATTGATTTTTGCAAATTGTGTGGGCGAGCATGGCATAACCGCAAACAAAATATGGTGTGGCCCTTGCCTCGAAACTTTTCGAATATATCGCTTTTTGTGGTTTCCCAGCTAATTTACGTGGGCTTGCAATTTTAGCACTTTGCCTGATACGATTATACCGAAATACTATATATACATGTATGTATGGATGTATGCATGGATATATAGACAGATATATATGTATATCTGTATATATTTTTAATTTACAGTCTCTAGCTTCAAAGGCCCTTGGAATATCTCCTCTGTTCGTACAAACAGTCGGGCGAAAACTATAATTTTTAAAAATAATAAATAAAAACGTAGTAAAATAATTGCAATAATTAAATAATTTGAGTCCAAAAACATTTATTTTTATTATCATAATTACTTAAATAAAAAAATGGCAATGAAGATTTTTAGTGTAATATAAACAAGATTGATGATACAAAAAAAATGTAGTTTATATTCCTTCATATATTTATAATAATCATTTCAATAATAATATTAAAAAGATATATTCATATAAAAAGAAACATAATTTGTACAACAATATAATACGAAGAAGAAGAAAATATTTAACAAAAATTTGATATAAAATATGCTGATTATTATAAATTAGAAAATATTTAGTTTTATTTGTTTTTTTTATTAATTTATTTTATTTTATTTTTATTTATTTATTTATTTTTTTATTTTTTTTTTTTTTTTGTGTAACAGAAACATAGATAATTATTACTTGGAATATTAAAAAAAAATTCAATATCCATATTTGTGTTATTTTATTTCTCAAATATTTTTTTAATTATAATATTTTAATTTTATAATTATCTAATACAAAAATTAAAAAAAAAAAAAAAAAACAATTTTATTATTATTTAAATACTATTTATTTAGAATTTTAAAAATAATTTGAATATAAATATTTGTAGTGTCATAAACAGTTTTTTTTTTAAGTTTCATTTTTTATTCAAATAATTTTTTGCACTCTTCTATTTCCATCCATTAATATAACTATTGCAATGGCTCACAATAATACAATTAAATAAACAAATAAAATGAAAAAAAATATATATTATTATAATAATGATAAGTACAAGAACTCTGATTCGATTCAATTTAAAAAAGCTAAGCATTAATTAACCCGCAAAAACTTAATTTTCCCTTGAGTATAAATGACTTAACTAAAGTTACCTAAAGTATATAATATAATTTATTTAATTTTTTATATATGTATATATTCATAATACATTTCAGCTTGTCAACCACTGTGCGTTAAAAATAACATTTTTTTTCTGATTACCTTATTGACAAGCCTCTTCCGTCCTTAGTATTAATTAGTATCCAGTGTAGGTACACAGCAGCAACGACTGCTGCTGCTATTTAAAATGCACAACGTTTGCTTTGATGACGTCGCCTGGAATGTATATATACATGTATATATATTTATACATATGCATCAACTAAGTTTCAGTAGTATTCGAGTGAGTTCGGCCAATTTGAAATTCATTTAGACTCGCAATAAAAATCAAACAACTTTGGCCCAAGAGTTGTTCCCTTACTCGTTAAAACTTAACAATTGTCGCACCAAGTTGACAAACTGCTTAAATATGATAGATCATTAAGGGCACCGGCAGGGGCAGCGATAGGGACGGTTGGTTAGGTGACGGTGCACAATAGAGAGCGGCCGGCAGCTCAGCTCGGAGATGACAATAGCAAAACAGTTTGCTGCTGCCCAAACTGAGAAAAGTTAGTTTTTCTTTATAGCTGCGGTTGGCTGCCGCTGGCATTAGCTTCCGTCCGTGTATAAAGGCAACTTCCGCGCTGACTTTTGAGACAATTAAACACATAACAATAACAACAATAACACCGGCTGAGGTAACTCGCAGATTAACGTAGCTCTAAGCAGCCAGCTCTCTGCCTGGGAATAATATTGATAGCTGTGAAACAATGGACTCACATTAAAGTGATTTTACTGTATTTAAAACAAACTGCGACTCTATGCGGTATTTCACTGAAAATCAACAACAAATGCATATTCAATAATACCCCAGGGCCAAGCAGAGAGGCCTGCCTGCTTCGCTATTGGTTTTCTGTATATACATATACATATATTATCAAGAATTCTCATTTTAATAGTGCTAATTATAGTGGCTAATTTAAATCAATTCAAATTCATTAAGCTAAAATTAGGTCATATGATATTGCAATTCCCGTTTGAAGTCTTGATATTAATATCATGTTAGGGTTTCGAGATATTCCAACTTATTTTTACCTTGAACCCATTGCCAAAGCCTTTGTCACTCTTTCTCCCTTTCTCTCTCTCTCTCCCTCTCTCTCTCTCTCTCTCTCACTCTCTCTCTCTCTCTCACACACACTCTCTTTTCTATCTCTCTTTCTTTCTTTGTTGAACCACAAAATGATTTGATGCCTGTTCTACAACTCTTTATACGACGATAGCTCAAATATTTTTCTCTTTCCTGTAATATAAAAAAACTTCTTCTTCTTCTCTCAATATCTATGGGTATAACCCTTAGCCCACTAAACCTTTAAATACAAACCTATTTAAATAAAAATCATTATGTCTCATAGTCTCTGCTTCTCCTTACTTCTTCCCCTCTGCCGACTCTCTGCCCTTGCATAGCATACACAAGCTGTCGGAGTTCTTATCTACTGTAAGGAAAAATCAAAGAGTTTCTAAAAATATCTATAAATATCGATACATATTATAGTATACAGTGTCCGTCCAATTATTGCAACGAAAATTCGATGCCTGGGTTAGTCCCCATACAAACACATATGAAGGGGAGTCCACTCATTACGTATCCGCTTTTAACGACAATTCGCTTATATCGACGATATTTTTCACATTTCAACCAGTTATTACGACGTGCCGAATAAAATACAGTGAAAAATCTATAAAACATTCAAGAATTTTGGTCCTTTTATTTATAACCAGGTATAACGACGTAAAATCAGTCAGTCTTTTGATCGTCGTTATAACCGGATTATAATGCATTAATATATATTGATTTGTCAAGTGCAAATAGGATTCAAGAATATATAAATTTAGATAATAATTGCGATGGACAAATATATAAATAAACTGCTCAAAATTGTGACCATTACAGCCAGTGAGTCTAAAACTTCATATTTTTGTTATAATTTGTTGTTTTTTTTTTTTTTTTTTTTTTTTTTTTGTAGTAAAAAATATGAGAAATATGGCGACACTTGCTCTATGAAAGATTTATGTAGTTTTTCGCAATTTCCTGGCTTTAGTTTTTGTCGTTTGGCGTTCATTTATCTCAGTATATATAGCACATTAAATAACAGAAAAAATGTACATGTTTAGCCGAGCATTCTGCTCCACTAATATACTCTTGGCCAGTGCAAACAAATGGCTAAAAAATAAAGAGAATAAAATTCAAGTTGAATTGGTTAAGAGTTTGGGGTTGGGGTACCTGCATATTAAATTGTTGCTGCTGCTGCTGCTGCTGCTGGGTAACAAATGCAAAAACAATTGTTATAATAGGTAAATGCAATTATCGTTGCAGCTATTGCATGTCCAATGACTCGTGCTGTTGATTGTCCAAGTCATCTCGTACGGCTGCCGTGCAAATTGAATGCACTTAAAATATTTTTGTGCAATATTTTCTTGGACTTAGCTTCGTCGCAATTGTCATTAACGTTTACAACTTTTTGTAGCAGTCATTTACCCGGGATCTAGCACTCCTTCTCTTTCACTCCCCCATCTCCCTCTCCCTCTCGCTCTCTCTCTCTCTCTCTCACTGCGTACTTGTGTCTACCTTTAAGTGGAAACTGTGCAAGTTATGAACAAGTTTTTGTTGTCCGGTGGCTAAAATGACTACAGACTATCGAGCGGGCGCCTCAACTGGGACACTTAAGAGCGCTGACTGAGTGGAGATTAAGGCCGAGTTCATCAGGTGAACAAAAGAGGAAACACAACTTGGCGGCTTAACGAAAGCTTACCAAAAACTAAACACTTTTCGGATCTCTTTCGAATACAGTGAGCCCATTGAAAAGATGTAATTATGAAATTTATAAAGCTGCCAGAGCCGCGACGGGCATGAGCTCTAGATATAAAGCAAATAGATAAAATATGTAGAGTATATAAGGGATATTAAGTATATAAAACATAGCTAGTATATATATGTCTGCTTGAAGTTGAAAGCTTGAAATGAGCTACTTAAAGAATAATCTGTTTTAATTATCTGCTATCAAATTGATCCCAGCTGGAAAAATTCCCATTTATTTCTTTCGCATAACTCAAAGACTATGGGAACTAGGGGCTCGATTCTTCTAAAGATAAAACATGGTTCTGATAGTCGTCTTATAATGGATTCAATATATTTCATTAAAAGTTTTTCAACATTAGAAATCCTTAGCTTTAGAGTGACCAAATAAGAGCAATATGAAAACAAATTGCCATAGAGCAGACCTGCTATGAGCTATTAAATTACTTGTAGAATTTCCTGAAATCTATATCGATGCCATTATCATTTATGATAAATATAATACAAATTTCGAATTGGACTCTGCTGGCTGTGCCTTGAGTTCAATGCATCATTTAACATAGTCGAGTAAAACAATTTCGCTTCAACTTTTTGCATTTGATACAACAATTAAACTAAATACTTGGCAATTACGAGATTCCTTCCAAAGTGGCAAATCTCACTGATTATGTTAGCAGTCGAATATTATTGAGTAGCTAAATAATAAACTAAATATAGCTATAAGAAATAGCTTCACTCTTGTGTGGTCGCCTCTACAAGTTACAGGGTATATACCCTGCATAACCTCATTCCAATTGGCAGCATTGCCAAATTTGGGTCATTTGAATGAGCGTCAATCAGAGTTGCAATGAGAGCGCACTACAAATAATAAATATCGACAGCAGACATCAAATTTATACAAATGGCAAAGCACTAAATAGATTTGCAAAGCATTTTGCTATTTTTTTTTTTAGTTTTCAAAATTATTGCAGTTTTTGAGGTTTGATTTTGAAGTATGTATGTGTGTGTGTGTGTGTGTGTGTGTGTGTGTGTGTGTGTGTGTGTGTGTGTGTGTGTGGACTTGAAACGTGATTTCAAATGGCAGCCACAAAACAGCCAAAAGACGCGACGAGACCACCGACTCATTGCCTCATTGTACAAAGTGAAAGTTCGTCAATTGTTGTCTATGTTGTTGCTGTGGTTGTTGCTGCTTTTGTTGCTGTTGTTGTTGCTGCTGTTGCTGTTGCTGGTGGGCAGCAATCTTGGCGCTTTGCTGGCTCATTTTCTGTTCAGTTTTTTTGGGTCCGTGATTTGTATTTGTATTTGAGTGCCACTTGCTGGCTTATGTAACGTGCATTAAATTAAATTGTCTTTGTTTGTTTGTTTCAATTTGCTTTGCAGGAAATCGATGTCTTGACACTTGGCGCCAAAGATCAAGATCAGTTGATAGCCGATCGCAACAAGAGAACAATTGGACTGCTACGCGAGCTGTTTCCCGATATAACAAAGGTGCGTATGATAATAGATTGGTATAGCTAGCGTAACACCCAGAGAAATCCCCCGAAGCCCCCCTCTGTGTCTGTGTCTGTGTCTATCCAATAAGGTTAGGTCTATATCGATTTAGATATTCACATCTGTAGCCACGTAGATCACAGCCGAAACGAACGCTGTTTAGCTATGCGGAGCGGTGTTCGGCTCTGTCATTGTTAATCGTTGTATTGCCCGAACATTTCCTAGGAAATCAATACGCAAATCAATCGTCTAGCCAATAATATCTTGCAACGCGTCGGACCCTTCGTCTTGGGCACAATTCTGAATCCCGGTCTAACGCGACCGGCTGCCCGCAAGCCCAATGCCGATGCCGATGCCGATGACAATGACGATGCGAACGTGGGGCAGCCGCTTGATAAGGATTACGAAAGTCTACCCGATGAGCTAACCAACTTTGAACCCGATAAGGACTTTGACAGCCAGCCGCAGGACAGTCGCAGCCCGTAGATTGCGTAGATTTTAGCGTTTATTGGCTCTCAATTGATCAACTAGTTGATTATCTCATTTACCCAATCAAGCTGCATGCCCTCTATGTAATATTACTCGTATCCGTATCTTTAACTAGACCTATGCCACTCCACTTGTCAGTAGTTTGTGCACGTATCCACAACCCTAAGCTAGACCCAATGCCTCTACCTCTGCCTCTACCTCTGCCTATGCCTGTGTCAACGCCTCTGCATGCCACCTATAAAAAGCTTGACCAACTTTAACAAATACACGAAACCAAAACAAAACCAAAACAAAGCCAAATCACCAATATCCAAAGCCCAAAACCAAACTGTAATTTAGAGCACATTGAAACCAACTACACACATACATCAGACAATTGGCCAATCATCGAGTTGCAGTGCACAAATTTTTCAAAGCGCCTCAGACAATCAACCACAACACATAGAAATAACCGCAGCAGGCACAAGAAACGAAAAATAAAAATACAAAATAAAATAAAAAAATAAAAGAACAAAACAAAATCGAAACAAAATTGTATCATCTCAGCAGCAATTCATGGACGTCCCCCCCACAGCGACTAAAGTACAAAAATAAAACATAGAAAAACAAAAACAACAACAACAAAAACAACAACAAGAACAAATCAACAATAACAACAACAAGAACAAGAACAAGCAATCATCATCTAAATTCATGGCGATACAGCATGGCCGTAAAGCCTGTGACAGTTTTTTGCATACCTCTCTGTCTTTCATTCCTAGGAAATCGACTCGATTGTTAATCGAATTATAGCTCAAGTAATTCGCGTAGCCGGGCCGGGGCTGCTCAATAGCGTTCTGGCCGGCAATCGTGGTCCGGGTCGCAGCACTACGCCCTCCAGCAATTTCGATGCCGATTTCGATGACGATGGCTTTGGCGATGATGACGATGATAATAATGATGCTGCATCTGCATCGACATCAACATCAACATCAACAGCAGCAACACCGTCCGCCTCGGATGACATCGGCTCACGGATCCAAATCGATTTGCCCACAGTTGCGCCGACAGCAGCAAACAAAGTGAGTGCGCGTAAGAGGCAAGACAATGTAACAGCATCAACAGCATCATTATCATCAACAATATCAACAAGTACTAGCACCACTCCCTCCACCACTACCACCACCACCAATCGTCCCAGTCCTAGCCCCAGCCCCAACCCCAGCCCCAGCTCTAGCCCTAGTCCAGCCAACAAGACCTTAACAATGGCCAGTGAGATGCCCGTCGAGCTGCTGTCACGCGTTCTGGGCATTGAGCCAATTAGCACAACAACAGCTGCAACAACAACAGCTGCAACAGCAACAACAGCAACAGCAGCAGCAACAGCAGCAACAGTTGCAACTGAAATGCCAGCAACAGATGCAACAGCGAGCACTGTTAATTCCCAATTAGCACCTACCTTCGACATCATTACCTCTACCCAGTTTCCCACAAATATTGACAACAACAACAACAGCAACAACAACAACAATAATAATATCAACAACAATAATAATAATAATAATAATAATAATAATAATAATATCATCGATGAACCACAATTGCTTACAATTATAGCCGATATAAATCGTTTATTAAACTCTACCAATTATTTTATTACAACCAGAGATAATTTAACAACATCTACAACAACAACAACAACAACAACAGTGGCGCCTACAATTGACAACAACAACATTACGAAACTATTGCCCATCTATGAATAAACAGCAATTGAGACACAAACACACACACACAACAACAACAGCAACACTAGACAACCGCAACAACAGCAACAACAGCAACAACAACAAGAGCTGCAAGTAGCAAGAACAACAAGCAACAACAACAACCAACAACAACAACCAACAACAACAACAATCAACAACAATTCTTTAAGCCACATTTAACATTTCGCCCCACAATTGGAACCCATTCAAGCCACCACCGCAGCAGCAGCAGCAGCAGCAACAGTTAAAGCCGCTTTTACAAGTAGTTTGGTCTAAACGAAATACATTTTCAGTTAATTGTATTTTTTTGATTGTTTGTCTACTAAGCTAAGCTACTGGTGAAAGCAATTTAGTTGTCAACTAACTAATCATCGATATTAACCTTAGCACTAAGCCAAATCAAATCTTAAACGGCGTGATTAAGCATTTAGTTCACATCATTTGTTCAATAAGCAGTAGCCACGCCCCCCTGTTACCTTGCACCCGCCCCTCCAAGCAGCAACAGCAACAGCAGCAACAGCAGCAGCAGTAACTGTAATTGTAATTGTAATTGTATTTCTCTATATGTATGTATGTCCATCTCCATTTCTGTGTATGACGACCAACACCACCACCCCCACCCCCAGACCCCACCCACACCCACACTATGTATGTTAATTCGCTGACCCTTAATTCTTAGTTGAAAAACCCAAAAGCCGAGTCAAATAAACTAACCGTTCTCTAAAATGTACCCACCAATTGCACACACGCACCGCAATCCCCGACCACCACCAACAACAACAACACAACAATCCACAACATTGCGCACACATTGCACTCCCGCACCACGCCCACCGTTCACCGCAAACCGCGTGCGAATCCAAAATCCAAATTTCAATACGAATCGGCATCCGAATCCGGCCCCAAATTGGAACCTGGTTGTTGTAGCAAATCGATGAGCAAGCGAACCGCATCATCTCCAAGCTGCTGCGCACCCTTGGCCCCACCGTGCTGCGCACGGCGATTCAGGGCAACAGCGCGAATGCCGCACGGCAAGACTTTGATGCGGACTTCAGTGACGATGACGATGACAGCAGCAAGAGCGACAGCTCCTCAAGCTCAAGCACAGGCTCCAGCAGCAGCAGCAGCAGCAGCAACGGCACTCGAGTCACCATCGAGCTGCCCACCTTTGAGCCGGATGATGAAAACGAGATTGATGCCGACGAGAAGAGCAGCAGCAGCAGCAGCAGCAGCAGCAGCTCTACCACCAGCACCACCGAGAGTTCCAGGCGACGATAATGAAATGTGCGTGTAATTTGCTACAACAACTAAGCGATGCATTCCGAAATTTCCATATAAATTGGCATTACTTTTAATGATTATCAAATTTTGTTCCGTGTTTTCAAAACAGCAGCGAAAATTGGCAAAAATAACCACAGCAACAGCAACAGCAACAGCCACCACCAACAACCCCAACACCCCAACACTACCACCACCACCACAACCACAATAGACACTAAACTAAAAATATAGAAAAAATGAATATGAAATTTTGGCAAAATAGAAATTTATATGTTTTTTTATGAAAATTATGTGAAATATTTTTATTGTTGCGGGCATTCCTTATGCACTTTGAAATCTTATGTTTTACCATGTTTACTAATCTATTTCTCGAGAACTATGACTCTACTCTCTCTCTCTCTCTCTCTCTCTCTCTCTCTCTCTATCTGTCTATATTTTCCTTCTCTTTCTCTATGTTTCCATCTAATTCTCTTATTTTTTTTTGTTACTTCCACTGCAAGTAAGTCTTTTTCTACATATCTCCTACATAGATCTCTCTCACTCTCTATATATCTCTGTCATTTAATCAAGCTATATTTATTATTTCCCATAAACTTTTGCTTAAAAATGATTTTCATTTAAACATTTCCTTATAGTCGCGAAATTTCAATATATATGTAAATATCTGATATCTCTCTTCAAATCTATATATTTTATTCCTTTAAGACTCTTTTTTTAAAGATAATTTCCCATGCTCTTAGCATTCCAATTAATGTATCTCTTTATTAGTCTTTATTTATATATATCTTTTTTAATTTGCCCTTTAATCTCTCTCTGTCTCTCTCACTCTCTCTCTCTCTGTTCCTCTCTCTCTCTCTCTTTTTTTGACAATCTCTCCTCTCTCCTTATTAGTCGTTTACTCTCTCTATTCCACTACCCAACTCTCTGTCTCTCTGCCTCTTTCTCTCTCTCTCTCTTTCTCTCTCTCTCTTTCTCTCTCTCTCTCTCTCTTTCTCTCTCTCTCTCTTTCTCTCTCTCTCTTTCTCTCTCTCTCTCTCTCTCTCACTCTCTCTCTGACTCTCTCTCTCTGTCTCTCTCTCTCTCTCTGTCTCTCTCTCTCTCACTCTCTCTGTCTCTCTCAGAGCCTTCAACCATTTTTTAAATTTAAATTTAATAGGTGTTTTTTTTTACATTAACATTTAAATATTTTTAGTTTTTAAAGTCCTTGTATGTATGTCCTAGATATATATGCACATATATAAATATCTCTATAATTATGTTTTTAAAATATACAAAAATACCTGTACTCATTTTGGCTTTTTGCTAAGCTTGAGTCTTAGTGTTTACATATATAAGTATTAAGTGTGCATTGAAACAACTATCGAAACAACATTCATAACAGCACTCGAAACATTCATGAATTGGGCTTACAATATTCACGGCTGCATTCACGATCTTCACGAACATTGCTCGATGCATAAACGCTAAACGAACGAATTTCAACAGACCGATCCACTCCATTAGTATGCCTTATCGATATCATTATTAAGTATATATTTGCTTATCATTTGAGTCTATATAAACATATTTATATATAAATATCTATCGGTTCTATCCAAGTCACATAACACATTTGAGCCCAGCAATCGTTGCAGAGAAATTTGTTGATTTTAAACTAAGTTTGAATCTGATTTCGAATACTTTAAATTTAAATTGAGAAGATGATCTAATTATCAGATTTTTTTAGATCTCAAATCTCTTACAAATATCACTTTCTCAGTTTGAAGTATTCTCTCACTATCTTTCTCTTTGTCTATCGATCTGTAAATCTCTCTGTTGCTCTCTCTCTCTCTCTCTCTCTCTCGCTCTCTTTCTCTCACACATACTCTGGTCATTCTTTTCACTCTCTTCGCTCGGATATCCATGGCCTGAGCTTAGAAAATGTGTTTGTTTTTTTTTTTGGGTATTCTGCTGCAGCATTGGCGCCCTTCCGCCTCTGCTCTCTGTGGCTTTATTGATTGCTCATTTGTCTATCTGCCTTTGTTTTCATTTTTGTTTATTTTGAATCTTTTTTTCTTTATTTTCATGTTCCATTAAACCGATTCGATTTGTGCAAATAACCAAAATATGCAAATAATAATAATACAAAACAAAAATCGAACAACAACAACAACAAAACTGCAAAATGTTATAAATTAATAAATGAAAAACAAACACACACACACACACAAATAAACAAAATCGAACAACAATCGAAACAATAACGCTATCAATCGAAAATATTGTAAAATGTATACATAAATACACCAATTGCATTTGTGCACGTGCATTCGCTCGCTCATCAACAATTAATCTAATCGAATCTCGAACTTCGAATTCGAATGGCAAATTGGATGCAAAAAAAAAAAAAAAAAAACAAAAACAAAACCTGGCTAAAACCCAAAACTCATAATGCCAAAACGAAATGTGTGCAACAACCCCTTAAATAACACTCGACTCCTGACCTAACCTTATATAACTGAAAAACTAACACACCCACCCACACCCACACCCATACTCACACACACACATATATATATATATATATACACATTGATTGACCGCTGCCCGATGTCCCTCTGCCACACTGAAAACTCTGCTACTTCACACATTGCGCCAAATCCTGTGTTATGCAAACCAATCAATACACCGCAAAAACCACAAACACATACATATACATAACCACGCCCACACGCCCACCCACCCACGCCAAATCCAACACACACACACACACACACACACAAATGCACATAATCAACTCCAAAATTCGAAATTCTTTGCAATGCAACAAATGCCCATACGAAAATGAAATTCCATTGCAATTCTGCGGGCCAATTCTTTTGCGATCGCAGAACGGTGCAACCGATACGAAAATCGATCTGTCGGCGATCAACAAACAACTCGAGGAGACCATTCGCGTGGCACGCCAGGTGAAAGAGGCTGAGGCAGCAGCCGCTGCTGCCGCCCAAGCCTCTGGCTCGCCCATTGCCCAGGCACCCATTCCCCTCAAGTCCAACGAACCCATTCAGCTGAGCTTCAACAATGAACTGTCCTCGGTTAGCGGCGGTAGTGGCAACAGCGGTGCCAGCAGCGTTGGAGCTACCGATGTGAAGGCTCTCAGCACCAACGATCTGCAGCTGTCCGAGTCCAAGTCGCCGGCCATTGACGAGCTCTCACTGGACTCCGTGGAAGATACGGCCGATCTCGATGATCGCAACAAGAGGTAAGCGACAGACCCTGCCCAGTGAGCCAAGACACTACCACCTACACTACCAAACACAACAGCCACAAATCATTGATTGGCCGCTTAGATATTGTATTATATTGTCAATTGAATCTAACATGAGTTCGAATCAAACTGAAACTCGTACTCCCTAAAAGTGTAAAAACTAGGATATTTTCGATATACTACAACTTATACTCGAAATTTAAAGTATCTACCACCTTAAATTGTGTTTCTGAAATAGAATATTTAGAGTTTCTTAATTTCTCGGATTCCTAGTAAAAAATACCAGGTAAAGTCTTAATACTTCACAAGATGGGGGTTTATATATGCCAAATCTCAAGGCTCTAGCTTAAGTAGCGGAGAAATCCCAACTTATCAACTCAATTGAATATATGTATATATGGAACCTTATGATGGAAGTTTTTTTTTTTTTTTTTTACCCTGAACCCATTGAAAATGGGAAATCAGGGTACATTGGCTTTGATGAATGTATGTAACAGGCAGATGAAGGCGTGGCAGATCCCATAAAGTATATACATATATTCTTGATCAGAGCCACGAGATGAGTCGATTTACCCATGCCCGTCCGTCCGCACATCCATATGTCTGATCGATTTGAGAAATTATAAAAGACATTATTTTTGTTATGACCGTGTATTGCATGCTGAGTACGAGTTTGTTTCCGAAAATCGATAGCTATTCAAAGCTATCGATTAAATACCCGTTTATCGATAATCAGTTTTAACTCTTTCGCATTTTGACTTGTTAAATTTTATATTTCTTTGATTTGCGAAAAAATGTATTCTGACACGTTTTACTTTTTTTTCGTACTTGAGAAGATAAAATCTATTCATATCAAGCATATTTCCTAGAGCTGCCCAAAAATCCAAAGAGCGAGAAATTTCTTTTAAGATATAAGATTTCCACTGTAAAACCATTAAATCCTTATAGAAGCTGGATTTCGAATTAATCAAGAGCTATATTTTTCGCCAAATGAAAAAACATAAAAGTAACACTATAGAATTATATGGATATAGATATTTTGTATATATTTTTCCCTATACTTTGTTGGATTCATTGACAATAACATTAACCAAACGATAAAATAATTGAAAATTCTACCCAAAATACTCGACTAATTGCACACTTCCGTCCACGTTTCCTTCAATTTTTCCTCAAAATGCAATCGAACAAACATAAGTAATATATTCAAAAGGTTCCTGAGCTTCGGTGGTGCCGGCCTTGCTGGCGGCTCAAGCGGCGGCAGTGCGGGCGCCTCGCCAAGCGGCAATAGCTTGGGCGGCGGCGGCGGTGGTTCCGGCAACTTCCTGCTGGATGTGGTGCGCGTAAGTGTCTAGCATGGACTTCAAGGCTTGGCCAGCTGAATCAATTCTAACGTTTACTCTGCAGCTCTTCTCGGGCAGCGTGCAGACCCAGCAAGGTGACGAGGCCGCCAATTCGGTCAGCGGCGGCGCCAGCAGCAGCAGCGGCAGCACGGATGATACGGATGCTGGCAGCGACAGCACGCGCAACGCTGACGGCTACACCGAGGGCATTCCCGGCCCAGTGACGCGTCTCGTGGTCCTGGCCAATCGGGGTCTGGCTAACCTGGTGCAGGATTTGATACTGGTAAAGTTTGAAACGAAAGCAAAGCTCGAGCTATATTTCTCTCTAGAAATATTTTGTTTATTTTTTGTTAATTTTATTAATTTATTTATTATTATTATTTTTTTTTTGCAGCGCGTTGCCGCCACAAGCGAGAAATTCGTGAACTTCAAGGCCAAATTGATAACGGCCCTGATATAAAAGCCAGCCTGTTGATCCTTGGCCAACTCCTCACGGCCCTGCCTTAGTCAAGTCAACCCAATTGTACAGAGTCAACGCAGCCAACTGCGCCACGCCCACATTTCAACACACACGCCACACACACGCACACACACCAACACACACACACACACAATTGATACTCGTCCATCACATTAACGTTGTTGTGTTCTTTTATTTGACAATGGAAAACAATCCACAATCTTTAGCGAAATTTCTACTTCTTATATAAATACATATGTATATGCATATACATAAATATATATATATATATGTATATATAACGCAATGCTCTAAGTAGAGAAAGATAAAAAAAATGTTTATCAAAATTTACAATACAAAAAGTGAAAAAGTAAAACTTTTTATTTATTTTTTTTTTATTTTATATGGAAATCGAAGAAGAAGAAAAACACACACTCACTCACACACACATATATAAATACGATGAATACGATCTTGCTTTCTTTTTGTCCAAACTTTTGCTCTCGCTTCACTTTTGTAAATATTTTGCTATCCTAATTTAGTTTAAACGTTCGCTCCACTCGCCCAAGAATGTCCCTCTACATAAACTATATATATATATATATATATATATATATATAATATTTTTTTTTTATTACTAAAACGAAAAGAAAAAAAAAACAAAATCATGACTGTGGTGTTTTATTTACTATTATTTTTAAAAACATATAATTTTATGTAGAAAATACAAATTTCCTTCACACACATTTTTTTTCGCTTAATTTTTTTTTTTTTTTTTTTGCCTCAATTTAAATGAATGAAAATTCTGAAACGCAAATTCACAAAATAAAAAAAAAAATAAAAAAAATAAAAAATATATAAAACATTCTCAATTCTTTGACAACTCAATCAGGATGTTTATACGGATTCATGACGAAGAAGAAGAAGAAGAAGAACTATTTGTAAATGCAAACTGTTTTATACTTATTTACCGTTTTTATTTACACGTAAGCAAATGTGTTTCTATGATTTTTAACAGTTTAAGTCAAATTTTACATGTATATAAAATAAAAAATAAAAAAACGTTTACTTAAAATATACTCTGGAAGTTCTTTAAATGGAGGGGCGCAGGATAACAAGTATATCAGTATGCTTTGAAGTCTATTGAGAAAGCAATTTTTATAATGAAGGGAATTGGTTCAATCTCTCTGCTTTGGTTCCACCCCATTCTTGCATCTGCTATGAATATATAGATAGATCAGTATGATTTCGAATCGATCTAGCCATATCTATTCGTATGCATCCACAGATGTTTGATTAAGAGTTGCAATTAAAATTTTTTTTTCAGTACCTAACCGATATCCTTAACATCGATAAATATCGATATTATACTTTGTTAGTAAATATATCTAATTGGATTATTTCCGACTACGGCAATATCACTAGAAGTCATTTGAAATAAATGAGCTAACCGATACCATTCGATCCAACGTCCAGGGCCGAAGTTATTTGATCTACACATACTATGTATGTACAATATCGCTTTGGAAAGTTAGAGACTATGCAACATGCTTCAGGGTATTTGCTAGTCGAATACTCCCTACTAGAAAATTACTATTGCATGATATATATTGCAAGCAATTACTTTTTGTTTACAAGAAAATTATAGTATTTTGAAGAGAGCTCAATTGATTTGCTTTTTGTGGTTTTGTCTTTGACTTTGTCGTAGTTGAAGGCCATTCAGAAGGTTGTTCGACGAGATGAAGGAGAACCACTCGAGCTGGCATTGCAAGAGTTTGTTGTAAAAAAAAAATCAAGTGTCAATAAATATGTATGTAAATAAAAATAATAATAAAATATAGAACATAAGTTATGCGTACAAATTTCTCTATGAATGGAAATGGAAATGATGGTGAAATGAAAAACATTCAACTGAATGGCTATTGATAAATATGATTAAATCTCAAATGTAATTCAATTTTAGAGCATATTCATACTTTACGTATTTACATGGGTTGCTTTAGAAAGAGATATAGAATTAGAGGAAATAGATGAACTACATATCTGAGCTATAGTAGATATGCATTGGTTTATATTCGTCCTTATATGTATATGAGTGTACCCTAATCAGGCTTACCGCTGATAGTGCCAAATAGATAGTCAATAACAATAACAATAACTCCGTCATATACATATGACAAACTTTGATATCCACAAAGATCTCTTTTATTTTTTATAATTATTAAGCAGATAAATTTCAATAGTCTTACATATATAGATACCGATATCATTAGCAATTTCACTTTTGTTACAAATTCCTGTCCACTGAGCGAAATGAGAGGAATTCAATGTGAAGGTTGCGCGTGCGCTGCATGTGGCGCAAGCGTCATTAGCAGCTAAACGCACTTAAGAACTGCTTCCGGTTCGGGCTACTGCCAAGGCAGGCAAAACAAACAAACGAAAATTTTTAAAAACAAACACAATCAAATACTATATATGTACATACATATGTACATACATAATTTTACTGCTGCCAGTGCTGACGATGGTCAGCCTCGATTGTTTGACTGTGAAATGAAAATAAGCAATATGAAAGAGCAGCAAAAAATACATACATGTGCATGTATGTATTTATGTATGTATGTATGTGGGTCGGTGCTTATCCTGGGACGCGTCATTTCAAGTGGCGCACGAGCAATTAAAATTGCACAATTTAAATGCTTGTGCAAGCAGCGGCACGTGTGTGTGTGGCAGAGCGGGATGGGGCGACCGGCCAATGCGGGCGTAGCCAGCGGAAAGAGAGAGAGAAGGCAAGGAGCAGTGCGTTTGTTTTGACAAGTGCGCAGCAAAAGTACTGTTGGGATATTTAGTTGTGTGCTGTTATTATTGTTGTTGTTGTAGTTGCGGCAGCCTCTGTATACATCTACATACGTACGTATGTATGTATGTATGTATGTATGGATGTTCATTTGTAGCGGTTCATGCACAATTTGTCGTCACTTGCGACGACGATGACTTAATTTGTTTAGCAGCAGTCCACAATTATAGCAGCTGAGTCCCAGAGCTGACCAAAGAGCCAGCCTCTGCTGCCGTCAGCTGCTCATTCGCACTCTGAGCAGCACGGCGTGCACACTTACACATAGTATATGTATGTAGGCAACATTCTCTAACAGTAATATGGATACAGATATGGATATGGATATGGGCATGGGCATGGGCATGAATGGGGACATCAGCATAAATATCAACATCAGTGCCAGCGAAACCCTCAACGAGTTATCCACTTATTGTCTCCTGTCCTCTTTTGCCGGCGCCGACAGCAACGGCAGCGGTAGCAACGTGGGCCCCGATTCGGAGGACTCGCTGATTGGCCAGGGGCGCAGGCAGGCACCGCCGAGACAGAAGATTAATGCACGGGAGCGCCATCGCACCTTCAAGTGAGTTATCATATTGACATTAATTGCTAAGGACACTTTATTTGAGTGCTATTTACATTTGTTTAGCGTGAATGCTGCATACGAAGCGCTGCGCGGTTTGATTCCCACGGAGCCCGTTAATCGCAAACTATCCAAAATCGAAATAATACATCTGGCCAGCAGTTATATAACGCACCTACGCAGCACACTGCACGCAGGCAAGCAAAGCTATTAATTATTCATTTAACTGACAACATTTAACACTCTGTTCTTATCCCATCCTCTCGTCCCGCCGCCAGGAACCGATAGACAGCCCTGCCTGCGGCAGAAGTGGGAGCACAAGTGCGAAAACGACAGCAACGGCAACAGAACTGGGGAGCGCGTTAACATTTGCACATTTTGCATGCGGCCCAAATTTTCACAAGCAACGAGCAATTTAGAATAGTTTAAAGTTAATCTAATTAAATATTATTATAAATGTGTATATAAATTTGTATATGATATTCATAACTCGATAATTCTTTTACATACGCACTATTTGTCAACGCCATCTGTGTACTGGTAGAGGTACTAAGCAAACACGATTGAGTGCGTCTTTTAACAGAAGTAAGCAATATGAAAATAACTAACATTAATTTACCGTCTCAACGAAAAATTTAAACTTCACTTTATGAATGAGTGCAACTTCAATCCGATTTAATTGCTTCACATAAAGGGAAACAGTTTTAATATCTAACAAAATATGTGAATTATAATAATTTCATGAATTGTATTTAACAGTGCCAAATTGAGTTATGCAATGATAACAAGTTTTCAAATAGAAATATCGATTGCGCGATAGCTCATCAACCAAAATAAATTAAATTTAAAATTTACGTGAAAATATACACATTATTATTGTTTTTACTGATTTATTTCAAATATGTCAACTTTTATTATTAATGGTTGCATTCATCATGTAAATATAATATTTACACGCATAGGTACCATGCCGTTAACTCCAAATTTAAAATATTAATTTGAATCTAACGTAAATTTTCAGGCGAATACAATATTCGATAATAATTAAATCAATCAGTCGATTGATTGAGTCGATTCAACAGTGTTATCAGGCTGTTATATTGAAATTTACTCAATTGACACTGTAAAACCATTTTTATTTGACAGTTAAAATTCAATCAGATTAATAGTCGACTCGATTTGGCACTGTTAGTTACAAGTTAGCATATCGATTATAAGAATTGAACTATTCGATTCCCTTACTTGGCATCACTAACGCGTTGACTTGTAAATAGTAGCGGGATTTATTTAATTGTATTAAGATCAATTTTCTTTCGCTTTTCAGAAATGGGCGATATATTAAATGTAAGTGCATACATTTACTCACAAATATCTGGTATGCTTAAATAGATTGTCTAATCTTTAGAATTCGGAGATGCTTAAAAAGCTGGGCATCGACAGCTCCAATCAATGGATTATTTACGACGAACAGTTTGAGAAGTTCTTTAACTTTTTGTCCGAAAATATTACGGACTCCAATATTTTAACAGAGCAAGAAGTGCTGGAGAGTGAAGAGATGAAACAACGCGGCACATGGCTTAACGAATCGGAGCGTCGACTAAAGCTGCAACAGATAGAATCGGAAAATCCTGGCCTACTTAGGTACAAGGCGCACGACGTTGACGCACTTACCCTCGAGGTGGAAGCCATTAAGGAGGCAACCAAGGATTACTCCATACTAATCGACGAAATGCAGTAAGCAATTCATTAACATTTAAAATCAGTAATCTTGAATACAGCTCAATTTCCTCAAAGGAACACAAAGCACAGCCAGAGCAGCAAGCTAAGCGAGCTGGAGTGTTTGATTCTGTCACTGAACAACGGAGAGAGGGAGCTACTGGGTGAGTGCCAGACGAAGGCTCGCCAGCTGGAGGAGATACAGCGAGAGAACGCCAAGCTGAGCGAGGATGCCAACAAGGGATTCACCTTGCAGCAGGCGCCGCCTCTCTTCATGCACCAGCTGCCGCTCGAGCAGTATTTTCTAAAGTGCGACTCGTTCATGCAGTACTTTACGCTCTACATGAAGGAAAATTTCAAGATACAGGAGTTTACGGAACTCGAGGACGCGGAGGTGAACATGCAGCAGTTCAATAGCAATCTGGAGAATCTGCAAAAGTCGTAAGTGCCCAAAAGGAATCTATTATATATTCAGTGAAGTAATACCATTTTCGCACAGCATTCAATATCACACTCTGGAGTACATGAAGGAAAAGGCCAAGGCGAGGGCCACACAGGCTCTGATTGATCACATCGATCTCAATAAAATCCATTGCATCAGCTTGGCCGACATGATACGCGAAACACACGAGCTGCAGCTGCTCAACAGGAATCATCTGACAAGCACCTGCGACACTCTGATGAATGCTCTGGCCATGCACGTGCAGCAGCACACGCAGCAACGCATCGAGCTGGTGCTCTACGAGAACACCAAGCTGAAGCTAGAACGGGCACTGCGTCGCCGTGAAAATGACAAACAGCTGACGACTATCATTTCCGATGCCCTGTCCAATGCGGAACTCATCTGGATAGGGATTCAATTGGACCTGGAGAAGAAGCGCAATTGTACAGATAGCTCTATCGGTCTCTGTATGCAGGCGCAGACAAGCTGTCAGCGCATACAGGCGATGCGCTCGCTGAATGCCTGCTCCAAGGGCATCCATGCACAGTTTGTGCACGAAATCGCCAGCCAACTGTCGGCACATCTCGGCCAGAACGTTCGCTCCACTGAGGCCAAGAGCTGCTTGTTCGAGTATGAGAAGTTTGGCCGCCTCTTGGCCAATTCTCTGCACAACATGCTGAGCCACAAGTCTCAAATATATGCGCACGAGCAGTTGGCCCAGCTGTAAGTAGAACTTTAGTATTTGTGACCTGATCTTCTGGTTTATCCAATTGATCTTACAGCAAAGAACTGCAGCAAGTGCTATGCCCGTTCGTCTACAATTCGCCGCTGGAACAGCCCATGTTGGAGAATGTTCGATATTTGTATCCAATATTTGATGTTCGACAGCAGCAGCAGCGCTTCGAGGACTCGCTGCGTCAATTGCGCACTCAGTTCCAGGAAACGATCTTGGAGCGTATGGTATGTCAGCCAGGAGAGAGTATTCTCCTGCTTCTAGAGAAAGTCTTTAACGCCTTGTCATTTCGTTTTCTCCTCAGGACAAAGAAAAGCTGTGGCGCTATAGCAAACTCTTGTGGATTTGGTTCCTCACTGATCCACAACGCATGCTCCATGCCATTGATGAGGTGAAGAAGAGCTCAGCCAAGATCCCGGCACTAACGACCGCCATGCTGCGACCCATCGGAGGGCTACAGCGCAAATGAATAGTATATATATTAGCCAAGTAGCAATATAAATAATATTTAATATTTATAGTTATGAATTCAGTGATTCTAAATTGCAAAACGCCTGATAGAGCAATGGTAACCACCGATGGATATTGCATTGAATACATAAGTACCTTAAATGAATACAGCTAATGTTTGTTATGTTATCAAATCAAACGAGAAGTGAAATGAAATATTTGGCAACTCGAAGTGCAGCATTCTCTACTCTTCAAATTTGTGCGATATTCCGTCCCTCTCCATCTAGTGTTGATTTTATCCCCTGTGAATGAAATTTAATATTTGTTTGTCTTTTTTTTTTTGTTTTTTGTTTTTTTTTTTTTTTTTTAATATAATTTAAATATTTAAGAAAGTTAACAATTAAATAGGAATTTAGTTTCGGTAATATGTTAAAACTCAATTACGAAATCCCTTTACGTTTGCAGATAAATATGTTATACAAAATACAAATTAAGATCCCATTATTTCTAAATTTAATAAATCTCACATCAACAAGCCTAGTTCCCCTAAAGAATTATACAATAATCAGAAAATTATTTTAATTATAATTTATAATTTTCCTTAAGCCTGAATCAATAAATAGACTGCAATCAAATTTGTCACATTCATAATTGTGAACCAATTTCAAAACTATTAAGGCATATATATATCACTTGAAGTACATACATGAATTGTATCTTATAAGCAAGTATTAGTGCACAGAACAGTTCTATTGTAATTGTGGTGAGAACGGGAGTGTCGATCTCTCTCTAAGTTTGCTCTCGCTCTATTGTTAATTTCAAACTAAATTCAAAGCTGATCAATGCGAGCATATTTTTGCCTTTCTGTAACCAAATTGGTTTATTTAAGAAATTATCATATTTCCCTCAAAAAATTATAATCACTTGTACATATAAGTATATGTATATATATAATTTATTGCAAATCATGCTTGAAGTATACTCAATATAATTTTGCACTTAAGAAGTCAAAAGGCAACTGCGCCCCAGATGAGATACCTGTATATGTAAACACAGTTAAAAATATACAGAAAAAATAACCCTCGAGCTCAGTTTTTAGCAATCCAAATATTTACTTTACTGTATTATAAATACAAAAATGATAATCTTAAGAACTACAAGCTTAAAGAGGTTTATTCCTCATTGGAGTTGCCTGCTTCAGTAAGCCCAACAACAAATATTTAGAAACATGGGTGTGACCAATTGTGTATAATAATCATTCAATTGATATCGAATTGGTTTACTAATAAATATAATTTGTTAACCGAATTGCCAAGCCTTTGTTGAACAGCATATATAATCCTGCAGAGCTTCCTGACCCGGCTAACTGACCCTAGAGCACTATAACACTTGAACTGTAGTAATTAAGGACGTTTATATTGTTAAATATAATATTGGTAGATGCATCCAAAACGGGGTGTTCACTGCTGCTTGCATAAATATTTTCTTACTTCAAGTTTTATTCTGTTATTATGGAGAAATGGTCATAGAAGTAATATACTCTTTTCAATTCATGAGTGAGTTCAAAAACTAGAAATATAAACATATCCATCAGACGATA
The DNA here is from genome assembly GCA_030914345.1 of Drosophila koepferae. Taxonomy (NCBI): domain Eukaryota; kingdom Metazoa; phylum Arthropoda; class Insecta; order Diptera; family Drosophilidae; genus Drosophila; species Drosophila koepferae. The sequence goes on from JAUESR010000196.1 coordinate 327,119, forward strand.
ATTTTAGTGATAAGAAATGTAATTTATATATTTAAAAAATATTTTTGAACTGGATTACACTATTAAAATATCTCTACTCTATCTGTACTTACTCTACCTCTTTACTTTTCTTTTTGTTAAGCTTTTCTTTATTAATTTAATTATATTATTATTTTGTATTTTAATTTTTTATTAGCGTGTTGCACAGTCTACCGCCTGTTGATTATTTTGTTGCGCTGTGTAATTTGCACAACTCATCAGCACAAATGATTGGTATTTCCTTATTTCAATAAAGGATGCACAGGTATAAAAAACATTCGAGCCTCTTCCAATGTCCGTTGAGCGGAAGTATGTAAGTTATCAAACAGCTTGAGAGGACTCCTCGCTGGTCGATGTATTCTCTGCGTGCTTGGCATTTAAATTGAGTGGTACGTGCAGCGGCTACATTAACCAGGAGTTCTTGACAGTTATGCCAATGTTAATAACATCATAATTTCCGAATGCATGAATTCATAAGAATATTGTAGGCGATAGTCATATGCTCTACCATAATTTTTATAGACATTTTTATATAAATTCTAATGGAATTTTATGAAGAATTCAAATGAAGAAATCAAGTAAGGATATTTATGTTTTAAAAAAAATGATCAGAATAGTTCCTTTTGTAAAAAAAAAACAAACAAACAAATAAAGCCTCTAAATAATCTCCAAATCTGATGTTGTGTAGCCCATCGTAGAATTTCTAATACTCTGAAGTCGGAGTATCGGTGAACGCAATATCTTTAAAGTGTCAGTTTCCCGTCTTATCCTTGATCATAGCAGGGAATAGCCAAAAGCACTGTTCATTTCATAATATGATCTTGCTGGGCTCTTTTGAAAACGAAGCTAAGCCTATTCTATTGTGGATCCCATTTAAGGCCAAGGATGTCTATACGTTGCGAATAATCGCGAATGTTCATGCTTGAACAGTCTTAGTTGGAATGAAAAGTTGATTAAACCTGATTAGAGATTTTTACAAGTGCATTGATTTGGAAAAGGAAAGTGAAAAGAGAAAATGGAAAAATCTTGTTAATGCTTTTATATACGCCGAAATATAAATGCTTATCAGAGTTATTCCAGTTGCTATATTTATAGTATGTATATAAGAATATATTATATATTTTTCAGGGACCGCAAATTGGAGTTAAGAATTTATATTATATTATACTATTACTATTATTATATACTATTTTTCATAAATTTATTATTCTATATTCTATTTTTTATGGCAAATTTTATTTTTATAAATATACAATAAATACATTGATTGGATTTACTGTTATTTATTTTATTTTTCCAGATTCATTTCACCATTACTTAATAATCTAATTGCAAAAAAAAAAAAAATTATATATACATATATTAACTAACACGTATAGACCAAGTAACATCTAGGTAATGTAGTAATGTACAAAACCAATATACCCGTTTCGTTTCTGCGCGATACACAAACGTCGAAATAAGTCTATTAACTGGGTGCATCGCTGAAAGCAAACGCAAATAGATATAGAAAGAGTTTGAGCCTGGGTTGAGGGAAACGGAACTCGGGTCTATGTTGCAAAGTCAAAGAAAGAGTAAAAATATATAATAAAATAAAACAGAGTCTAAAAGGGGAGAGAGAGAGAGAGAGATGCCAAACAATAAAGAAGAGTAAAAGCAAAATAAATAAAAACAACCAAACAACTTGATAAAATATTTGAAATTCATTTCGCGCCGCCGCTTCGATCGGCATTTCGATGACAGCATTTAATGGGTATTATGTAAAGGTTTTTTTTGTCGTTGTCGTTGTTGTTGTTGTTGTTATATTTGGACGTTGGCCAGCAGCGGTAACAAAGGTCAACCACACGCATGCGCATTGTCGTCGAAAACCTGTAACAGCAGTTATACCAGCTATATGGCTGCAGACATTGATTTTGGTTCCGGCCAAGCCCTAATATACATAAGTAATACTGAGCTTGTCTTTCTCTACTCACTCTCTCCGTCTCCCTCCCTTTCTCACTCTCTCTCTTTCTCTCCGTTGATTTTTATGCGCAATAAACGAAGACCATTTCCCAGCAAGTCAAACAAGATTCATAACGAAGACAACACCTGTTGCAATTGACCCAATTTGATATAAGACCTAAAGGAGATTCGAACCAGCAAATGGCAATAAATATATACTTTAACAATCCCCACAAATCAAATTTCATTACGTTGACAATACTTTTATTATTATTAGCAATTTTTAATTAATTTTATTTGTATAATTTTTTTTGCGAAAGTTTTACCTATAAACTTTTATATGCAATTATACTCTGGTATAGCGCTCCTCAATTAGTTTTAAAAAATCAATTTTAAATATTTGAAACTTGAGTCTAAAGAACTGGTCTGTTGTTCAGATACCTATCTGAATCATAAATAAACATTAATTATACTTTGATTGATCAGATTATATGAATATATCATAATAGCTTCAAAATAAAAGAGCGACCGGTTAAATAAACTTTAAATTTAGAATCATTTCGTTATCACTGAAGGCAAACTACATTTTTAACAAAAGAAATAAATTAATAAGGTCTGTGTTCAGTTAAAAATGTAAGGAATTTTGAAAAACATTTAATTTTGAAAAAAAAAAATTATTTAATGCTAGTTTTTCGATTTTTATATTAGATTATTGACAATGTTTAAAACAATTTTTAACAAACATGAGTAAGTTAAAAAAAAAAAAAAAAAAAAAAATTAATTAAAATAAAATAACTCCCCACAAAATATTTTTTAAATATTTGAAATCATGCTATATTTATTTAAAAAAAAAAAAATATATATATATATATTTATACATATATAAAGAACAAGTAATTTATTATATATTGTAAAAAAAAAAAGAATGAAGAATAAGTATTATATTACAAGCTCTATATATTTTAATAAAATATGTATAATATTTATATATATTCTTTTTATATATATCTCTTTTATCCCTATATACATATTTAGTTATATATAATGAAATATTCAGTTAAAAAAAAAAAAAATAAATAAATAAAATCATTCTTGACTAAATTTGTTTCTTAAAATATTAAAGCCCTTCTAGTACATGAAAATAATACTGTATATTGATTGCTGGAATTAACACTGCTATGTTAACTGTTAACAGTCACGATTAACAGAAATCTGCTATGCAGTTATAGTATATTCTTGCATATTTCATGTATGGTATGTATGCACTTTATGGCAGCTATTATTGCAAATTGAATTTGCAATGCGCATTAACAGTGCTCTGTTAGCTACTAACGGGCACTGTTAACAAGGCTCTGCCGGCGTCGCGACGCGTCGACGCTTTGCGGCTGCGCAGCTCGAAAAACGTGTTGCTGCCTTATGGCTAACGGCTGGCTGGTGCGCCTCTCAGCAATGGGCCAGCAACGCCTGGTCTACGCTTTTTGGCCACAAACGCGAATTCAGTGCAACGGCAACTCTTGAACGGTAATGTTGGCTTAGCGGTTTCCATCCACAATTGCTGGAACAATTTCTGATATAATTTGTACGCGAGATGAAGTTCATACTGAATTAGTTAACAGCAAATTTGAATGAGATTGAGAATGAGATATATATAAACATATATGTATATTTGAGCAAACATTGAATGCCCTCAATGATTAAACATTTTTGTTTTGTTTTTGTATTTATTTTTTTAATTGTGTATACAGCTAAGAAAAAAGCAAAATTATAATCAACTACTCAATGCGAAAGTGTTTTTGAAATGAAAAATGAAAAATGAAATGAAATGAAATGAATGTGCAGAATTGTGGTAAAAGCAACGCCTGCCGAAAGTGAAAAACTAAATGCGCAGACGTGTGTAACAGTTTTAGTTTTCGATCTGGTTTTCATTGTTTGTTGCTTTTATTATTGTTGTTTTTGTTGTTGTTGTTCGTTGCTACTGCTGCTGCTGCTGCCGCTGCCTTAACGCTGGGCAGCAGAGCATAAACGATCGCAGATCTGCGCAGGCGCCGCCGATTGCACAAAACTTTGCTGCAGCAGCCAAAAACCACAAACAACAACAACAATTGTAACAACAATTACTTACTTGACCCAATTTTCACATATGTATATACATTTTGTTTTTGTTTTTGATTTTCACAAACATTTTCGCAAAATTTTCGCAAAATTAATACAACACCAAAAAAATTCAAATTGATAAATGAAGAAAACGTTTTTGCTGGTATCGCCGCCAAATAAGAAGGCCAGCCCGCTGACTGCGTTTAGCTGCAACAATCAACAAGCAATAACAGTTACAACATAAACGAAGTGGTTAAAATCGGTACACACACACACACACACATACAGCATCGACTGCATACGAATAACTACACTCAAAAGTTGGCCATAAACGCCTCGCCGCCAAAATGCTTCCGGTAAGTTTTGCAAACTTTGTTTGGCACAACAAACAAAAAAAAAATTGGAAAAAAAGAGAAACAATATTACTTTTGCTCATTTCGTCTTTCGTCATGTCATGAAAACTTGTTGCTTGTTGCGTTTAGCAACATTCCAACATTCAAGTCTCGCTGATTATATGATCTGACAGGATAAACGCCTCGAACAACCTTGAAAGTGCGCCAGGCAAAAGTTGTCGCCGCTTGGCCCATCCCAAGGGCACAGCTGCAGCATATATATAGACAGATATATAAACATATATATGTCTGCCTCTCTCTCTCTCTCTCTATCTCCCTCTGTGTATTCAAGGAAGTCGTTGTCGCCACTTGATATATTCACCACGCACAGCTACATATCTATTTAGTATATCTCAACTCGTATATCTCTGTAGCCAAAAATACAGAAAATAAATCCGACAAAAAAAAAAAACAAAAAGAAACTATCAAAAGTTCTACAACAGGTTTTCTGTTCAGATCGCATCTTCTCGCACATCTCTGTTATTCTGTTAATTTGTGATTTCGTTTTCGTTTTGCATTAATTTGCGTTGCTTAACTTTTTGGTCGAAAAGAATTTTTGCGCTTTGATTGCATAATTAATCGCTAGAGGCGAATGGCTAACAGCTAAGCTGGCCACAAATGGACATAGTCAACTTTATTTTGTTATTATTTTAAAAATAATATGTGAATAATAATTTAAACTGAAATTAGTTAAGCAACAAATTTGACCAGCTTTACCAAAGCACTGCTAAAACTATTCCGTTTAGCCACAAATAATTTTTCTATGACTGTGAGCTGATTAGTTTTTTAAAGAATTTAGCTTACATTTTTGGCTAGAGAGTTAAATATATATGTATCTATAAGCGATGTAAATAATATAATATGATAAATAATATGATATGACATCAGAATCGAATCAATATTTACATTTGATCATTAATATAAAAATAAGTTGTTATTGATTCATTTTACTGGAGTATTATAATTTGGGATTTTGGGATTAGGATTTTGTTGCTTAGGAGATCATTCAGATGAATAGAGGGACAATCGAATGGATAAATTATAATTTAATGATTGCAAATATAATGATTAGTTTTTATTGGAGTATTTATGTTTCAAGATCATCACATTCACACGGACGTATAGATGGACAATCAGACGGACAAATTGTAATTTAATAATTGAAAATTATAAAATATTGATTCGTTTTTATTGGAGCATTATATTTTACTAATATACATATGTTTAGGAGATAATTATAAATTATCCGTTTATACGAACGAAAGATCGAATAAACGATCTCACGCTCTGACTAATAAAAAATAAAATTAATCAAATTTTCATAACTGTACATTTGTAATCTTTTGAATATGCATTTGGGAATAGAATAAGTCTATGACGCGTATCAGTCAAAACTGTGATAGAAGGAGCTCTTGTCGAAGATAGAAGGAGCTGCCTGCATATGCATTTGAGCGCTTGTCTCACACTCAAATTATCTGAAAGTGGACTTTCCAAACTTGGCAAATGATTCCTTAGAGAAATGTAGAAAGAGTACTTTCAAACACTATGAGTGTTAAAAGCTACATTGAACAGTCTCGCTCAACAATATTTCCATTCATCATAAAACTTGATTGAGCTCTTCAAGTTTCAGTTTCAGCACTATTCAGCGAATATCTGTTGCCTTTTTAATAAGTTCTGCTGATCTGTCTAATTATTGTTTTGATAGCTGTCATTTTTATTATTGTTAAAAAAGAATTTCAATAAAAAGCTAGCAAGGCAAGCTCATGCTGAAGATTATCTGCACTGACGGCACTCAGCAATTCAAGACTGATCGCAGCAGCATGACATCATAAATCGATCAAGGTATGAGGGCAAAACAGACTCAACAAAAATTTAAATAAAGTGAAAAGTGAATCATGCAGATTAAAAAAGAAATAAATAAAAAAATAGATAGATATCTAATTAAAAGATAATACAAAGAAGATATATCCGTCTCTTCATCTCGGTTTGTTAGTCAATTTAAATGCAAGCCAGACTTTCAGGTTTCAAGTTATAGTTAACTGTATTGAAAATGAATATCATATCGGAACAATCAGTTGAGTGAAATTATTGAAGCGTGCAACAACCTAATTGGATTACTTGATATTTATATTAGATCGAGTATCAGCTGCCTAACTAACTATATCATCCGTGTCCATTGCTCATTGGCAGAGTATCTGAAGTGGCTTTGCGACACTCGAATTCATTTATAACTATATTTATATATTTTTTGAATGTGTGGGTGAATTGTGGAATTCCCTCAAGTCATCGGTCATCGTCTATCTGTGGCTTTTTTGTGTTTTATCAACACTTCCTTTTAGCATTATTTTTTTTTGTTTACTTAATATTATATAAAAAATCAAGTCTTAATTAAATTTCTCTGTTTCACGCGGGCCAATAAATTATAAGTATTAATTAGATACAATCTGCACAGCTAATTAACTAATATTCTGCTCTTGGACACATTAAAGTTTATGTGCTAGAAACTAATTAACTTCAGCTAGTCATAAAGAAGCCTTAATGTGTTCTACTCGCTTCAGGTTATTCTATTAAAGATTCAGATTCGAACTTGGACATATACATATATGTTGATTTATGTATTATTTTCATTACTTTCGCTGCTCAGCATTTGCTGAGTTATATAATGGCAGTCGCATGGCTTTGTACGCATTTCCCCATTAACACCTATTAAAAACTTTCGAACACGATTCCTACTCAAAAATCAAATTGAATTTGCCGTAATTATCTGTATCTGTATCTGTATCTGTATCTCGTACCGAGCTGCCTAGCGTGCATATTAAAGATTTTTGCCAACAACAAACTATTTGAGAAGCAAATATCAAAAGCATGCAATGCATACGAGCAAATATTATATGTAGTATATATGTATATATATATATATATCTATATGTAGTATACTTATATATGTGTATTTACTTTTACTTTATTTACGTTCGATTTCGTTTTCGTTGACGATTTTTTTTTTTTTCATTATTTTTATTTTTTGATAGTTTTCTTTCACATCCGCCTTGTGCGTATGCGTATGCGTATGCGATTGGTCATCACATCTGGCCAGATGCTATTGATGGCCCATCGACGACCATTCACGGACCTTTAACTGTCATGCAAATTTTTGGTTTCGCATTTACACAAATAATAATAACAACAGCAACAGCAGCAGCAGCGTCAGCAGCTCGGCGAAGGGGAAGATGTTCAGAGCTGCGCATGCGCATGCGAAAAATGATCGAACTAAACTTGTTTCACTTTTTTCTGTTGTTGTTTTTTTTTTTTCTTCTTCTTTTCTTTCGATTTGTATACGCTAGGTATACAAATATTTTGAGACGAGATTTCGGCATTTTGGGGCGGGGGCGAAACAAGTTTATTGCGACAAGTGTCCAAGACTGAATAGCTCTGCTCATCATTATAGCGGCGCTTGATGTCAGCTCTGAAATATGCGTGTGACATACGTAAACATATTTTGAGCATGTGTGTGCATGTGTGTCTCTATTTATGTATACATATATGCACATGTATGTGTATGCATATCGCTAGTGACTGCAACAAGGCGGAAATGATGCACCTTCAAGAGCTGCCCATCCCTCAGCAGTTTTGACTGCGGGCGTATGAATGCAATTGCAGCACGGCAACACTGCCAACGCTACATATCATATACTACATATATGTATATACATACATATGTATGTTTATTAGACATTGCAAGTGTTCTTCTTTCCCTCTCTCCTGCTTAGCTTGTGGCGTTGATTTGAAATTTTTAATCACACGCGCTTCTCTATATATTCAAGTTGATTTGCGGAGCTTGGCTGGCTGGCCGTTTTGTGCTGATTGTCTTACCGGTTTTGCCAATTAAGCCACGTTGCTTGAAACGGCAAACAAAATGCCTTTTAGCAGTGAGCAAATCCATTGCTGCATCCACAGCTCTTGTAATGTATCTTCCAGAGACAACATTGTAAGTAAGCCTCGTTACGTATGCAGTACGACACACATAAGCACCGTCTTTAGATGCAGACATGCTCCAGATACTGCATAGATGTGATTCAATTTCAGTATTCGGGACCTGGGCCCGCATATTATTTACCCTTTTGCCAAAGCCGAAAGCCACACACATACATCCGCATATTTGGCTACGTGTGTATTGGTATAGTTACAGAGGCTTACAGATATATATAAATATAGTGGTACATATGTATATAGTGCAAACCAGTTGCGCGACTTGGGCTCATGACAAAAACTTTGCATTTATCTTTAAAGAGTCAGACAAAGAGTCAAACAGTAAAATATATTATTGCTACATTATTGACAATTAAAATGGATTTTACTCATTCGAGAAGGTAAAAGAGTATATTGGTACTGTGAGTTTTCTCAATTGCTGATCCGTCTCTTAAAACATATGCTCTATATACATATGTACATCCACTAGCAGCTTGGCAAATTATCAAATATTACGTCTAGTATAACGAAAGCGCTATTATTTCAAGTGCTAGAGAGCTCACATTTGATATAAAGTAGAATTTGTTTATAACGACTTCGCTTATAGCGTTCGTATGCTTATTGCGGCGAAAATTCTGATCCCAACAGGGGGTGTGGCAATTCGAAAATAAAAATGAATCCTACCGAATTTTCAAAAAAAAAAAGCAAACCTAACTCTTGAGTTTAATAAAATTGATTAATTGAAATAATTGATTGAAATGATGAACTTTTAACGAGCATTAGGCAGTCATAAGCTTGCGACTGAAATATTCGTTCTTCTTTTAGTTATATATCTTGACATATGAAGATGTCAAAAATATTTCAATTAAATTTATATCAAAGATGCCGCTGTGATACCTTGCACTGATTGTTGTTTTGCTTTTATTCCATAAATAAAAATTGCAATCTAAATTATTTATGTGATGTGTTCACATATCCGTTATTATGGCAATCTGCAAATATATTAATATATTTGTGTTATATTATCAGCTGTCATAGATGATCAATCAGCTGCATATATTGTATAACCTTGCCTAAGAGCAATAATAACAGAGCATATCATATATGTACACATATATTTTTTTTCTGTTCTCTGCTTTGCTCTTGAGCTTATAAATGATTCATAATTATTCACTTTGAGTTAGCAACTATGCGGGTATTTAAGCAAACTTTTCCTTTCTTTCTTGATCACGCTTTACAGCGAAATGCACTTAGCTGTCTGCAATGCAGAGTTCCCCCATTGACTACTCTAATATATACATATATAAATTATGATTTATGCATATCTCTTGGCTTAGCATGTGGGCCTTAACAAGCTTTCTCCCACACACAATCAGTCTCTCGCAGATTGCAATTGTCAAGAGTAGCTAAAGGGAAAAGAGAATAAAAAGAATATAGGCTTTTCGCACATAGACAACTAACTCCAACAATAGCTCAATAATTGTATGCTCTCGAGTGACTTGACTATCTGAAGAGTATGATTGAAGTAAACATTGCTCTTTGTACGCCCACAGCTATTGCTGTGAGTGTCAACAACCTCATAGTTACGAACAGTGTATTCGGCAAGTGTGAATACCCGATCGGCTTTGAGCGGTCCAAGTTCAAGTCTTCTTAATATTTGTACTCTCACTTTTTGTCACTTTCACATAAAGAATATCGCTCGAAACGGGAATGAAAAGCGAAAACATATTCCAGTTTTTTAAGCTAAACAAGTCTTATGAATGTGACTGTGTGATATAGGTACATATATGTATATGCTAATAGACCCTATTCAAATTCTGTTAACTGATTCGACAAATGTGTCTCGCTATCTCTCTTTCTCTCTCTCTCGATAAAACATCGATTAGCAACGGGCTCGTTGGATGAGGTCAGAGAGAACTCTTGAATTTGTGTCACGACACACTCGTAACTGTAAATGTGCAATTTTTTATGGCTTGAAGGTCGACCTGCTGTGCGAGTCGAACTGTGGCAAAAGCAAAGTTATAAATTAATTTTTTAAGCCAAAGCTAACTCAAGAGAAAACCCATTAAAATTGCCTCGCTTATGGCATTTAAACTTGTTTTGCTCGCGGCCCGTCGACAGCAGCAACAACAACAGCAGCAACAGCAGCAACGGCAGCAACAGCAGCAACAACAGCAGCAGCAAGAGTTGGCAGCATGCAGCTGAGTGCTGAAATTCCTGAGATATTGAAGTGCCAAATGACCAACAAACAAACTGACCCTCAATTGGTATTTACTTAAAGAATGTGATTTCACACAAACGATGAATCAATCCCAATCAACTGAACAATCACTGCACAATGCCCATGCCTGGCTTATACAACTTATTCAGATACATATACATATATATATATATATATATATATATATATATACATATTTATTTATATATGTCTGTATAATATTGTGCAGCTAATATGCCGCGGCCAATGAGATTTTGCAACAATTGTTGGCTTATTGGCTTTGCTGGCTGACACAATTCAAATAGGCCGACTCTAGAGCTGCTGAGGGTCGAGTGATTCTGTCCAACAACTAGCCTAGATAACTGTGAAAAAAAAATTGAATAAAAAGTTCATGGAAAATATGATGAAATTGAATAATAGATCACAGCTTAAAACAGTTTGGCTTATGCAAGAACAAAATTTTTATATAACCAGAAATGAAAAAGAGGTCTTGTAATCTAATAATTAATAATTAATTAAATTAATTAATTTGTATAATATATATAAAACAGTACTGATATTTTCAATACACAAAATAAAAAACTTATATAAACTATAAAATTCTCTATAGAATTGAGATCTGGGAATTGTACTAGTGTTTCCAAGAGTTTTGGGCCATTGCAAAGCAATCAGGACATGACTTTACGGGCTTTAGAGTGGGGATCATTGTCCTGGTACAGCTTAAATGTGTCTAAAATGCCCATTTTTTTCACTCAACTGCTTAAAATTTTCTTTCAAAATGTTTTGAATAGTCATCTCGGGTCTTCATGCCATCTATAAAACCCAAATTTCCTGCTCCCTTGGTAGAAATGAAGCCCCAAATCATGACGAAACGTTTGCCGTGCTTTACGGTTTTCATTAAACATATTTTTTCCAGCTTCATATCGACTTTATACCACACCCATTACTTCCCATTACTTCTAAAAAAATTAAATTTGCTTTCGTCCAGGAATATTATGTCACCCGACCAGGTCAGGTCCACTTTGGAGTAGTCTGAGGTTAATAATATCCTTTATTTCCGCATACGGTCAGAAAAGAATTTATTTTTCATAGCAATTAAGCTATTGTACCCATGTGTTATTTCTGGTACACCAAATTTATCAAGCTGATTCGAGTTATCTATAATCGGCAATGGGATCAGCTTTTAATTCTGGAGTACTTGGTCAAGGATTGTCTTTTACTTTCCTTACAATCTCGGTATATCCTCGGAGAGTAAGTATTTTGGGTTGACTAATTTGCTTAATTGAGGCGATCCTTCACTCATTTCTGAAACTTCGGAGGATGTTTTATTATTACTTAGCTTATTTTTCAAAATTCAAGCAATTTTAGCTAAACTTTGCCTTCCAACTGCACCCAAGTTTTCGCTGCCCCAACGATGAATTTAGTCCTTTTTGGCCTATTGTGTATTTCAGCTAAAGAATTTAGTATTGCGCTAATTTTTTTTTGTTAGATAATGTGAGGTATATATTTGTATTAATGTAACGCAAAGTTTGGTGTTTTTCTTGTTTATGTATAATTTCTATTAGTAATGTTAAATATAATACCTTAATATATACCTCTCTGAAAAGGTAATATTTCAATCTAAAACTTACCATTTACACATTTTTGTTTTAATAAATAGTTTATGTTTTATTTGCGTTTGAAGTTGAAAAAAACAAAAAACCGAATATTAGTGTTACACACACGCTAAAACAAACAGCATGGCTCTAGTATTTGAAATGCATTTTTTACACATTTGGGGGTGTGGGGGGAATCGGGGACCGGAATCCAAAATCCAAAAAATTGTAATAAATTAGTATCTATATATATGCAGAAGAGTTGAAGACTCTAACTCCAAAGATGAATTAGATATAATTTTATAACTGGTTCCCGATAAAGATTTTTATCGATAACTTTGGAAATATACGAGTTATCGAATTTCCGAAACAAACTCGTACTGCGTGTGCAATATACGGACCTAAAACAAAAAGAATGAACTATCTAGTTTTTGTACCTTCGACGCGTTCATACATACGGACGGACGGACGGACAGGCGGACATGGCTATATCAACTTTTCTCATCACCCTGATCAAGAATATATATACTTTATGGGGTCTGCCACGCCTCCTTCTGCCTGTTACATACATTATACAAAACCATTATACCCTGATTTCCCATTTTCAATGGGCTCAAGGTATAAAAATAAATAATATGTATAAATCATGTGTTTTTATAAAATCACTTCTTTCAATAATTTTTCTCAACTGTATAAATACTGTATTCTTAATATTCTACATGAACATTTAATGTATATGTATGTATTATAATAATTTTCATATATGTACTTCCAAATATCTCTTTCAATTATTTTCGTTTGCATTCATTTCTCGCAGTGTATCCATATAAGTAACTTATCACGATTTAGAGGAAAACCTAGTGTTATCTTACCTAACAATGGTCAGCATCTTTATGGTGCACAAATTAGTTTTCACACATCTTCCGCTTTGGGTCTTCCTCTGAAAGACGCTCTCTTTCTTTTCATATGGCAAATGACAGGCATAATCCACGCTCTTTGACTTTGACGAGACTGCTCTTGTACTGACTGACATACGTAAACATTCGTCTTTACTTGAGCTCTTCATAAGCTGAACTCATTAAAGCAGTGAGCCGAGAGTTTAATGGATTTGTGTGAATGCATGTAAGAGGTATGCGAAGGCGTGATACAAAGTATATATGTACATTATGATTAGCCTGACTGAGCCCATTAGAGATTTGTATACGCGGATATGCAGTCGAGTGGATATGACTTTGTTGTTCCCATATATCTGAACGCGTCGTAAATTAACTATTATTTTTGATGCTTTGATCAAAACCTATTAAAAATCTTATCGAATTTCGATTATTTGCAAAAGACTACCGTTAACAATCTTTTGCTATTCCCACGAAAATTAAGAAAAAGAAGATGAAAGATGAAAGAGATGTTTTGGCTAGAAAATACGCCATGAATTATAGAGCTGCCAGATAGCGAGTGAACTTGGTGTATCTCTTAGACAACTCTCGACCGAAACACTTTTTACTGAACTCTAATAAACATTTGTGGCTTATGGGATGGCTTAAATATTACCCAATTTCATATAACTGTGACATGATTTTAACATAATTCAATTTGCTGCTAGACAAAACAATGGCAAATACTTTTTAAATATATATACAAATATATGTAATATTATATATACATACATGCATACAATATATATATACATATGATAAACCAGTTTGTGAATTTAAAAGGGCGCACCGCTTACGTAACACTCGTCTGTTTCTTTCCCATTTGGCTTCAGTTTATTTGTGTATCTCTTTTTGTTGTATATTACATATGGTTTGCTGTGAAATTATTGCATAAGTGGTGCAAACGCCTCTTCAATAAAAGGCTTATAAAAATACTTTATTTGGCCAAGTATTAAGGCTTATGCCACCGATGCTCTTTGCTCGCTAATTTGCTTGGCAGGCGTCGAATTAGCGTAGCTAATTATCGTTAAAACACCGATCGTAAATGATAATTGGTGAGCAAACGCCAACGAAGAGGCTACTTTGGCGATGCAAACTTTCGATTTTACTTTGCAGCATGTCAATTGATGATATTCATACTCATGCTCTGACTAATGATAAAATCTGTGACTCTGTCAATGATCCGCTGATCGATTCAGATCCGCATTTTGAGACATTTTCACTCACTCGTTCTACCTGGCCTTTCGCTTTTCATTCGCATCTAGTTTTTTGTCCACATGCAGAGCGGCTTTCACCGATCGCATGATGTATTCATTAAGCCAATTCGTGCTTTGACGTAATTTCATTGCCATCGGCCCGTGCAGCGACCGTTAATCCAGTGACTAGTTGTCAAATTGTAAGTCAGCGCATTTAAGCTCTGCAAATTTCACCTGTGACGTTAACATGCATCATTGAAAGAAACTAGTAAGAAAGCTCTGGCTCTGCAAGTGAATGACTTGAATATACCTAAAAATAGAGCACAAATCGAAGTTGAAGATATATTCTATAACAACTGCCTTCAATGCATTCTAGATTAGGTTAGAAATATTCTTCTAGCTCCACAATGTTTTAGAATCCATGAACTTTTTTATATAAATAAATTGATGATGGGATTGATATTGATTGACATCTTATAGGAAATTCTTGACTTAAGCCTGTCGAGCTTTAATTATTCCACTAAATTTGCGCTTAAATTTTAGCTATTTTTTTCTTTAAATTCAAATTTGGTTCTTAAATGAGTTTAATGTTCGCATTCTCAAACAGAAGCAGCAATAAAATAGCAAAAAAAAAAACGTTTTTTTTTTATTTAGTGTTTTTTTTTTTTTATTTAGCTTTCAATTTTAACTACTACTGGATTTCACATCACTTTTGTCTCGCAACTCTTTGGCTGCATCTCTTGAAAGTTAATTGTTAATGCAGGTCTTGTAATTAGATTTGATAGCAATTGTCAGCTCAGCTCTGCTTTGCTCTCTCTCTCTCTCTCTCTCTCTCTCTCTCTCTCTCTCTCTCTCTCTCTCTCTCTCTCTCTCCTCTCGTCTGCCCTGCTCTGGGTACTTTATGGAATACTGAGGTCCAACCAACTGGTCTGGTCGGGTTGGATCGAGTCTGTTCTGCTCTGGTCGTGTGTAGCCCGTTCGGTTCAAACGGAATTGCGGCAGTCATTGAAATTCCTCACCCGTGACTCAATGGCTCCACGAGTTTTGTTTAGATCTCCGGTTGCTGCTTCGAATAAATCAGTTCATTTGCTTGTATTGCAGTGTAGCTTTGACATTTAACGTTTGTGTCTTTTTTATGTTTGTTTGTGTCATGAGCTAATGAAAGAACCTATAATTGAAGTGATAAAGTAACTTTGTCAACCAGTTCTATTTATTTGTTATAAATGTGTTTGTACTTTTTTATTATTTATATAAATTTATTTATTTATATATTTATTTATATATAAATCGATATTTATCAACATGATTATTAAATGCATTTAACTAAGCATTATTTCTAATAATTATTTAATATTTCCTAGTAATAATTTAATCTTTAAGATAACATTAAAAGTTTAAGTCCGCTGAATTCATTTTAGTATTTCATTCCATACTAATTGTATATAACTTGTTTACTAATTTGTATATAAACTTTAATAAGCTCTACATTTGATTGAACGAATTTTCGAAAATATTTTTATATTGAGGTAACATTAAAAATATGAATCTACTTAAAATATTATATAATTTGATTTCGGACTAATTAGAAACAAATATTTTGCTTAAATGGTGTATAAATTTTAAATCTCTTCATTAAACTGGCGAGTAATAAAAGGAGTCATAAATGTTAATTCAAGTTCAAACTCAGTTGCTCCATCAAGACAAAAAATGTTAAATATGAACTTTAAAATATAATTGATTTTTTGTTAGAGATTCACAACTCTCAGTTAGCTTCACTACTTTATTGCACAAATCATTTATTCAACAGCTAATAGTATAGTTGCTTTTTAATGAATTTAACTGCCCATTGCATTATGAATGAGATTTACATCAGAGTACTCTAGCACATTATTCAAATGAATCATAAATTTATTTTTATATTGCATTTCCACTTCGTTTAAACCCATCGTTGGTTGTCAGATTTGAAGTGAGGATAATTCATATGCTTTTATCGTAACAGCATCACATCAAAATACAATTACTGTTTGGTACGCTTTATGAGCTTTGCGGAGTAATTGGTCCATAGTATGTCTTCGAATATGATGATGGCCATGGCTATTGATGATTGTGAAAATTGGTATTCCAGATGGCAATATTATATTTAAACATTAATGTCATAACATTTATTGTTTATTTTATTGTTATTTAAAGTTGTGTAAGAAAATTTTGAATGTGGGGACCTAAGGTAAGAACTTGAGCCTTATGTTCAAGAGCAAACCTTTGGAGAGCAAGATAGGAGAGATAAATTATTGGTCAGAGGAAAAGAGTTACTTATTTTTTAAGAATGTTTCTATTAGAAAAGAAGTTATGATAAATGTTCAGCAAAGATCGTACATCTAAATAAACATAATCGAACATAAAAATATCTGAGATTTCTCTCATATGTCAGAAAACGTGTAAATATTATAACTAGTTCAATTTCAATTCCAGTTATCAGTTAGCGAGGCGTTGTATGAATTTCTAATCACAGCCAATGATTTGTTGCTGATTTGGGTGTTTTAATGATGTGCTCGGCCTTGGTAACATCGATCATCGATCACTGGCAACTTTCAGTCAACAGCAACACGTTTGACTCCAGCTCTATAGATAGTCACTGGATGGCACACATGAATGATAATGCGCTGAGCAGACGAGTTGTCTGTTGTCTGTGTATGTGAAACCGCTTTGGCAAACATTAAAAAATGGAAATGGGACTCAAGTTTTCTTTTTTCGTGTACGTCGCAGATGTTGACCCAATCGGCAATTGCCAAGCCCCAAAGCACCAAGCCACAAGCCACAAGCCGCCGAAAAAGCAGTCACCCGTAATCTCACCCTCATCCATGCTAACTGAGCTAGCCTGTTCAATTGCTAGACATCCGGCGATATCATCAATGCCACGGTTAATGACAACTTTCGCTTTTTTGGCGCACTGCACACTGCGATTAAGAAAGCCAAGGAGTATCCAACTGGTTGCATCCACTCAAACTCAAACTCAAAACCAAAGTCAATGACTCAGTGACTCCTGCGTGGTCGTTGTTAGCTGCGCTATCGACTAGCTCGTAATTGGCTTGCTTTAGCCCCATACAACTCTTTGTATTTGGCGCTCATCTTGAGAAGACAGGATCAGCTGAATTTCACCAACAGCAGCCGATATGGCAAACCGGCGTCCAATAATGAAAGTTCACACGATTGCAGGTTTCTAGATCTGTCGTGTGATGTTGATATTGTTGTTGCTGTTGCTGTTGGTGTTTGCTAAAGTCATTGACGTTGGAGTTGGCTTAAGCGATGTCAACTACTGGCCAGGATTTTATATCATTCATACATTGTATTCACTCTCTCTGTATTCAGTTGCTCTACTAAGGGAATACATATACCGATAGATATTGAGTATTTCTAAATGTCGTGATTAAATAAATTTATCTGAATACTAAAAGACTTCCAAGTGTTATTATCGATAAATATCGACTTTGAAAGAAGTTCCTTTAAGATATATTCTATACATCGTGCGTGTATTTATGTGAATTCTTAATCCATAAATATATATCAATAAATATAGATTCAAGCTTTTACTATGTATCGATAAATATCAATTTCAAAATAATTTTCAAAAAGAACCATATTCTCGATTATTTATTGCACATCGATAAAGAATAGATTTTATACAAGTGTCCTTAAGCAATAGTTCTATACGACAATCTAGATATAAAAGAAATCCATAAACAATTACATACAAGAAATCCACATTCCAGGCCTATTATAGTCTCTCGATAATTATCGATAGAAATTCGAAATCGAATTTAACTAGATACACAGTATTTCTATAAATTCTATTCTATATGCTTGTATTACCAGCACTGATCTTATAAGTCATACATTTCTTAATTATCGATAAGTATCGATCCAATAGAAGCTCTTGCTTAAATGAGCTGAATATCAAGAAATAGGATTACAATTATATATATACAGGGCAACTCACAGACAGGGCCACTCGACTACATATATGTTAGCACTTTTGTCTGTTCATTGTTTCTTAATTGCAAATACCTTGGGTCAAAATTCAGAATGGGCCACCGAATTTCTCACGTTAATAATGCATCTTGTTGGGCTGGTTAGATTGGCCAACAATGGGACATTTGGATTCACACGGCATAAATCTCGACAAAATGCGATGCTAAATGCGCCACCTTATCGCCCGTGACCATCCATCCACCCATGTTTGCCATTTTTTTTTTTTTTGTTTTGGCTAGCTTTGCTTTATATAACTGGCGCACCTGCATCCAAAGTTAAAGTGCATTTAAGTCCGTGCTCCGCTGACTGCACTTTAATCCAAATTTCAAATGTTAAGCTCTTCGATTGCACAACTCGTGCCGGCGGCGTTGATCCGACTGCTTTTGATCTGCGTACATACATACATGTGTGTGTGTGTGTGTGCCGCGCCCCTGGCGTAGACGCAATTCCGCCAGACATTGATCTCTGCGGGGCGTTGACATTGCGAGGCTCGGGTGCGTGAAACGTGACGTTACGTGACTTGACGTGCCGCAAATTCTGGCTCGTCTACGTGCACCATCGAAAATATCAGATAGTGCCGTTATACCTGTATGTCTTTAATTTATACAAACCCATTGAACAGAAATACATTGTGTCTTGAACACTCTGCTGCCTCAATGACATATTCGTGTATTTCCATGAGTGACGCCTACCCGCAGTGAAGGGCAAATCTGTATCGACCAAATTTAAAAGGTTGACAATTTCTCATCACCTCCAAAGATCAGGGAGATCAAACAACTTGACAATGTTTATATTAAAGCTTAATATAAATATACAATAGATACGGAAATAACTTGAGCTTATTATTATGAATATGAAATAGAAATAGTTAAGGAATGCTTACTTCTGTCTTCTATATACACTTTTTAGTACATTTGCAAGGTTATCACTCCTCCGCACTTTTTATACCCATTGAAATTTGTTGAAAGTGTGAGTATAGGGTATATTGGTTGTATGAAGCAACAGATACTGAAATGTTAAAAATTCCTTTTTGTTTTCCTTGCTTTATCTTGGTTCCTTGCTATGAATCTTGCTTTGGCTTGACTCAAAATTTTCTCAGTTCTCATTTACTTTTATGAGCAATAGAGCATAGACCGTAGAGCTAAGCTTTTAGTCAAAAATATTTGCTTTGAAAACTTTTTTATATGATATGAATTAAAATTAAACAATTTTTTTGTAAAGGCAAAAAAATTAGACTACAACTTTTCTAATTGAATGAAGAAAATTGATAGATAAATAAGTGTACTTTTATACGACTATATATATATATATCTATTTTTTTTTCAATAAATAAATAAAAAAGAATAATAATTATAAATAAAATAAATAAATATAATAAGATAAATGTTGTTTACTCTTAAATCTTACTTGGGTGATATAAAAGTGAGTGACATATGTAAGTATTTCTTTTTTTTGTCAATAAATATTTCTCATATATAAATACTGGAGATAAAAAATTATATATAAAAATAAAGTGAGTGGAATTCTATGTGCTTCAATATTTAAAAGTTGTTTATAAATGATTAAGGATTGCTTTTCTATATTATTCTCAAAAATCAATTAATATTTCAGATATATGTATGCATATATACATATATACTTATGAATATATACTTTAATGAGCAGATGTGAAGTTGTCTATCTGTCAATTACTATTTGCAGACATAGTTAGTTAATATAATTAAAAAAAAAAAAAAAGAGTATTTAACTAATTCTCATTAAGTCAGAATCTTTGATAAGCTGATGTGAAAGAACGTCAGCAAATATAGCTCCAGCGATTAAATTTAATTAAAAACTATATTTGATATCTCGGTAAATGTTAAAAAATATGAATACTAAGATAGTTTTGGCCAAAGTGGGATTCATTCAAAGTTAGTATGAATTCCATAAAGCTCTAATTCTAAAATAGATAAAAAAGAAACTAAAGTCATAAAAAAGTGGGCTATGTCAAGGACTGATCGCATTTGACATTGCCTACAACAAAAATATAAATGTGGGTCGTTCATGAGTTTCATAAGCCATTGCCAATTCTAATGCGAATTCTCAGCGGGCTATTGTGAAGTAAGTGCAACAGCAACAACAACAACAGTAACAGCAACAGCAGCAGCAATCATGGGCAATTAAAGCCAGAAAGGCAGCGGCCGAAGCACACTACGAGCATGCGTACATACATACGCACATACATGTATGCATTCAAATGCACATACATATGCTTAAATAGCCAGTTTAATTTTCAAGGCTAACACGAGGCAGACTTTATGCAAAGCGATCGACAGCAACGCCAACGGCAACGGCAACGGCAACGGCAACGGCAACTGTAACCAAGTTAACAGCAGTAACAAGAGCAGCAGCAACAGCAGCAGCAGCAGCAGCAGCAGCAGCAGCCGCGACAACTGTGGATGAGATATTGCAATTATGTACGCAGTAACTATATACGAAATCGTTTTTGCAGGCATAACGACTGCCTGCCTGACTGGCTTACATAAGAAACGGGGTTCCAGCTGCAGTTGCAGTTGCTGCTGCTGCTGCTGCTGTTGCTGGCAACAGAGCAAAATATGCCACAGTTGTCCAGCGGTTGCCGTGTTGCAACTTATCGACATCATCAACCAACTGGCTGGCATAAAAAGAAGTTGTTATTTAGTAGACATACGTCTCTCTCCCTCTCTCTCTCTCTCTCTCTTTCTCGCTCTTCGGCACTTTGGGGATAACTCTGTAAAAAGTGATTCTCGAATGTGAACCTGTTGTCGTCACCCCAGCCAATCGTGCCAATATGCCTTTAAATGCAAAGGACGTGGACAGTTTTGGTACGATTGCTGCAGTTGCCCAAAATAGCAGACATGCTTGCATATATGTATATATATGCAAGCCACATGTCGCATGCACTGTGTGAGTTTTTCATCTTTGGCGTCAAATTGACAAATTTGTCCAAAGTCCGCTGGCCAATCAATGCCCATGCGCTGCTATTGTACAATCTGCATTGCTGGCATTTTATTTAGATATTTTGTTGACGTTGAATTTTAGCTACGGTTTGAGCTTTTCATTGCAATTTGTACGCAATACGATTTTTTTTTTTTTCGTTGACTGCCGCGAGCAGCTGCCGGCTGCATTTGCTTGTCGTTTCGCCATCGATAATAAAGAAATGTTAAGCAATGCGTGCGACAGACGAAATGACAACAACAGCAGCAGCAGCAGCAGCAGCAACAACAACCAATGTAAATTATGGCCATGTATAAATGTAAATTAAAAGTCGTCTTATAGACTTTTAGCCGTTGTTGCTGTTTCGCCATGCCCAATCAAATATATTTTGGTCTTCACTCAGGCACTCAGTAAATAGACCATTACCTAAATATAAATATGTGTATATATGCCTCGGCGTCCCCTCTGCACAAGTGGATCGACCAAAATGCTTTGTCCCACAAGTGGCTTGCAAATGGCACACTCCAACTAATGCCGGATATGGATACGGCTAACGACTTACGGCTCTGGCTTTGATTTTTGGCTTGAGGGGGAAAGCGCTGCGGTCCAAATCGTGGCTGTTAGCTGTTAGCTGTTAGCTGCTTTGTCGTCGAGTGGCACTCGCAAGTGCGTTTCGAACTGTTACTCAAACTATTATATATGAAAACACATTCCACGCCCCGTAACAATTCGCTGCCTTCATTTTTTTTTTTTTTTTTTATAATCAATAATCGACGACGCACTCGGCTCTTCTTGTGCACAATCGCATTAAGTGCACATGACTTGGACATCTATCAACGCATCTCCAGTTCCACTCGATCATTAAAGCCGAATTAAACACGATTTCGTGCTTAGTCATTTGATTGGCAGGGCTCGAAGTAATTTGTACAAGAGAGAATGGAGTTTTTTTCTCTTTACGCAATTATATTTTATTTATGATTTACATCTTTGAAGATTTATACTAGAGTATCGAATAATAGGATGAGAAACTAAACTTGCTTTTCAATGCAGGCGAGATTTTTAGCCAAAATTAAGAATCATTTGAATGAAATAAATGGATGTGGTAAGTGTAATGAGTGCGGTTTCCTCTTGAGACTTCTTTCGCTTCTTCTATGGTCTTCTGGTTGGGCTGGGAGTACAGGGAGTGCTGTGACTACGCTCAAGGCAATGAAGCTTAACATTTTTTTTAGCTATAAATATTTTTGATCTGTTAAAACTAAAACTAAACTAAAACATTTTTATTTTTATCCGCTAATATCCAATTGCTCATTTCATGGTATATTAATTTTGATTTATATTCAAAAAGAAATTGAGTTAAATTGGATAATAATGAAAAAACTTAGAATGAATTTCAAAACTAAGTTAAGGGCCAAGTGAATGTACGTATTTTTTAGATATTATATAAATTAATATAAAATTATTTGATTTTATTTTTCAATTTAATAAATATTTAATAAAATTTAATAAATTAATTAATAATTTTAATATATCAGATAATCAAATTTTGCTTTAGTTATTTTTTACACCAATAGATAATTCATATAAATATTATATTGTGTGTTATATACAAAAAACGTATATGTATATATGTATATATGTATATATATACTTTTTTTTATTAACAGAAAATTCATATAAAAGTTTTTTTTTTAAATGTATATTTATTATGTACAAATTATAATATGTAATATAATGTATGTACAAAAATATAATTAATTATTGCTTTAGTTATAATCTTTAAAAAAAAAAGTATTTCAATATATTTAATTTGTAATTTTTAGTGAAATATGATTTTTTCATTTAGATATTATATTTATTATTTACTAAAAATAAAAAAATAAAATTGGCAGCTAGTTAGACTTTCTTAAATATACCAGTTAAATTTGTATACTCTGTACCAAAAGGGAAATAGAGTATATTGCGATTTTTTAATATGATAAGTAAAATTATATATTTATATTAATTATTCAACAATATAATATCTATAAACTGATATATTTCAGTAAGTTTAACTAGCTGCAATTTTTGTTAAATATTTATAATTTTTAATTATCATTATATTATAGTTTTCTATTAGTTAACAAACTATTCCAACCACTAACAGTCATATAGTCAATAGACTTAAGAGGTTTCCAACAAGAAAATTGAAAATTGATTTCGCTTGTCTATAGATATTGAGTCTTTGTTTTATGATAGAGCTTTCATTTTCGGCGCCATTTACACAAATAATAAAATTCAGCTGAAAATGAGATACTTTAGCCGCAGATTATATAATCAGCTCATAAAAGAAAAAGTTAGCTTCCTGCTATTTCCTTCAGCTTCAAATTAATAAATAGAAAACATACATGACAATGCTGTGAACCATATATATATATATGTATACATATATACAAGCACACACACTTATATATATTTATTTCTACCTGTGCTAATTAGCCAAAGACAACATCAAATTATTGCAGATGATGGTGATCCCCACTTGGCGTTTTTACCACTTTTCACTCAAATACAAATCTTTCAAGTTTTTGTTTTCAAACCATTTTTCAGTGTGTGTAAAATTACCTTTGGCTTCGATCAATGAATGCGTTTGTGATTATGTGTGTGTGTGTGTGCGTGTGTAATATAAAAACCGGCATGACTCGCATACACGCACATTCCATGAACAGGCAGCCGCTGTTTGTTGTTTTCTTATGCTTTCTTATATAATTATACCCTGCATATATTTAGGCAGAGTTTAGGGCATATATGCTTTAGGAGTAGCTGAACTAACAGCTAGGTAAATGTTTATATTATAATATTTAAGTATATAAACAAACGCTTTCTCTCTATCAATATAATTTGTTGAATTATAATTAATTTCTTTTTGAAACGACATTTATTCCATTCAAATTGAAGTATTTGTTGAAGAGATATAATATATTTTAATATTTTTAAATCTGAAACCTATTAAAGTGTGTGATTATAGTGTATATATATGTATTTTCGCCTAAACATTATGTTTCAAGCAAATTTGATATATTTTATTTTAATTTTATGTAAAGTATATGTATGAGATGATAGTGCTCAAGTCCTGTGTTCCTTTTAATATACCTAAATAAAATAAAATAGAAAAACGTAGTAAAAAAATGAAATTCAAACAAATGAAAGTATTTGTTACATTGGTTCTTGAGTAATATTCTAATATTCAAATTAATATATACATAGATTATGCATAGAGAGAACTAAAGTTGCTCCATTTAAATTCTCCATTTCTCAGCAATTCATACAGACTAAAAGTGAAAGTTAAAATAACCATTGCCATACATTTGTCTCCCAATTACAGGGTATCTTGCTGTCAAGCACTTTCGCTTCTGTTTTCCTTAAGCTGCCCAAAATTCATAGCGTATGTAAGGTAGTTCGTAAAGTATATAAATATCCATCTGTAATATAAGCCGTGATTGTTTGCCTTGCTACGCTTTGTTGTTGATTTTATGATGTTACCAAACTTTGGCATTTCGATTTAAAAATTCGGTATTTATATTGCATTAAATTTTGTTGAATTTGGATTATTTTTATGACCCAAGAATGTCAGGTGTGAACGAATGCGTAATACATATATCTGCTCAGGGTGAGTTGCGCCCGCAGCAGCTGAGCAGGTCCTGCTGGAGAGAGTATTATCTCAGCTAGCTGGCCAACATATAGTTTTTAATTGGCTAACGAGATATTGGTATACTTATTTATAGCATCAGTGACAGATTTCGATTTCTATTTGGGCATTTGCCCTAATTGCTGCAAATCTTATGCAATGGTGCGCAACAACTAGTTGAATTATTGGCACCTGAGCTGCTTCCTCATTTGAAGCGCTCGAAGCGACAGTAGCTCTGTGACTTCCCAGCGCATTGAAATGCCTACAACAAAGAGCGAGCATAAAGTCAGCTGGCTGTTGTATTTCATTAAATGAAATTTGCATAGAAAAGTCATAAGGTTGTGTAACGTGTTTTGATAGATGTTGGTGTTGGGTTCCGACCTTCATGGGAATTTGACATGCTTGAATTGCTTTTGATATATTTTTGTCACTGAATTTTGTCTCCAATGTCCGCATCTTAAGCCATCGATGTCACTGTGTCAATGTCTAAAATATGATGATTTAAATATGCATCGTTAATATCTTAAACATTTTTTTTTTTATATATATTTCCATTGTTTTGCTTACAGTTCCGGCGTGGAGCGGCCTGGCAAACCCTCTTTCTCCTCTGCGCACTAGCCTACTGTATAAATGGTAAGATTTTCGGCAGATTACTGGATTTGTTTATTTATCTGGTTGTTGTTAATGATTCGTTTATTAATTTGATCTAATACTTGCATTGCAGTCGCGAGTGGCGAGGGTCGAGTGGTTTGCTACTATACCAATTGGAGTGTCTATCGACCGGGGACAGCCAAATTTAATCCCCAAAATATAAATCCATATTTGTGTACACATTTGGTGTACGCATTCGGTGGATTTACCAAGGATAATCAAATGAAGCCGTTTGACAAGTATCAGGATATAGAGCAGGGTAAGCCAGACACGCCCACACAGCCACACAGACACACCCACACCCACACCCACATCCAAACCCAGACACATAGCAATGCATAATAAATTGAAGCAAATTGAATTGAATTTCAACTCGACTCGACTCGACTTCAATTTCCGCCTTACATCCACCCTGTCTACCCTTGCTCTCTGACTCCATCCTTACCAACTTCCGCAGGTGGCTATGCAAAATTCACCGGGCTGAAAACCTACAACAAGCAGCTGAAGACGATGATTGCCATTGGCGGCTGGAACGAGGCCTCATCCCGGTTCTCTCCCCTGGTGGCTAGTGCTGATCGGCGTCAACAGTTCATCAAGAACATCCTGAAGTTCTTGCGCCAGAATCATTTCGATGGCATCGATCTGGATTGGGAGTACCCAGCACATCGTGAAGGCGGCAAGTCACGCGATCGCGATAACTATGCGCAGTTCGTGCAGGAACTGAGAGCTGAATTCGAGCGCGAGGCTGAGAAGACCGGTCGCTCCAGACTGCTGCTGACCATGGCCGTGCCAGCTGGCATTGAGTACATTGACAAGGGCTACGATGTGCCGAAGCTAAACAAGTATCTGGATTGGTTCAATGTGCTGACCTACGATTTCCATTCATCGCATGAGCCGTCGGTCAATCATCATGCGCCGCTTTACTCACTGGAAGATGATTCCGAGTACAACTACGATGCGGAGTTGAACATTGTAAGTGCTTGAGTACAATTCCAAAATAATTTCTAGCTATAAATACAATTTTTCCATTTTGCCCATCAGGACTATTCCATCAAGTATTATCTCAAAGCTGGCGCCGATCGCGACAAGCTCGTGCTGGGCATACCCACCTATGGCCGTTCGTACACGCTGATCAACGAGGAGAGCACTGAGCTGGGCGCCCCATCCGAGGGACCCGGCGAACAGGGTGATGCCACGAGAGAAAAGGGCTATTTGGCCTACTATGAGGTACATCTAAAAACAAATTTATGTATAAGCGCAATTTTTACTAACTAACATTTGGCATATAGATTTGCCAGGCACTTAAAGAGGACTCCGAATGGACTGTGGTGCAACCGAATCCAAATGTCATGGGTCCATATGCCTACAGGCGCAATCAATGGGTCGGCTATGACGATGAGGCCATTGTGCGCAAGAAGGCCGAGTATGTGGTCGCCCATGGCTTGGGTGGCATTATGTTCTGGGCCATAGATAACGATGATTTCCGTGGAACGTGCAGCGGCAAGCCATATCCCCTAATTGAAGCGGCCAAGGAGGCTATGTTTGATGCATATGGGTAAATATTGACATTCATCAGGAGCTCCAACTCCAAAAATCAAAACGAGATCTGGCTTAATATTTGAAATTGTGTATTTACCCCCTTCACAGCCTAGGCATTAATGAAGTCGCCAAATCTGTTGGCCCCCAAAAGCCGCTGCGTTCAAGAAGTCGCGAGAATGGCATTACCAGCACCAGAAAACATTTGAATTCCGAATCAGAGTCCAACTCACGTGGCTCCAGTGCAAACCGTCGACCTGCCAGCAGAACCAGCACAACGACAACGCCGCCTACGACCACTATTAGGCTGACCGAACCCAAGGGTTCGTCACTGTATATTGGCGGTAGGGGCTCGACAACGCCAGCACCACCCACCACACCAGATCCCGGCTCGGACTTTAAGTGTGAGGAGGAGGGCTTCTTCCAGCATCCGCGCGACTGCAAGAAGTACTATTGGTGCTTGGACAGTGGTCCATCTGGCTTGGGCATTGTGGCTCATCAATTTACGTGCCCATCAGGACTCTACTTTAATCCCGCAGCAGATTCATGCGATTTCGCACGTAATGTGCCATGCAAGACCAAGAAGTAAGTAGATGACAACCGCGAGTCCAAGCACTTTTCCTATTTCCTTTATCATCTTGCCAAACATAGATCGACAACTGCTGCGCCAGTGACTTCGACCAGTACAACAAGTACGACAACGCCACGCCCAACCAGCAGCTACAATCGGGTGACAGCAGCGCCAGTGGCTCGACCTGTCTATCCACGTATCACCACCACCACCAGCACCACAACAACCACGACAGCAGCACCGGTGGAAGAAGAGCTTGAGTACGAAGAGGATGGCGACAATACGCAAACATCGAACAAATCCAGTGATGCTGAAGAGGATCCACAGGTCATCAAAGAGCTGATCGATCTTATTCGCAAGGTGGGCGGCATTGAGCAGCTGGAGAAGCACTTGCTGCGCAACAAAGATGGCTCCATCACGCTCAAGGAGAATTTATCTAACGGCGCACCAACAACTCCGTCGACCATTAGCAAATCGCTGTACGATCGTGTCCTGAATCGTCCAGAAACATTGGGCACATTTTCACGTAATCGCTTCAGTGCTGTCAAAGTAACAACCACCGAATCGCCGGTCGCTGAAGATAGCAGCTCGCAAAGTGGCAATTCAAAATACTCATCGGTGCTGCGTGGCAACAGCCGGCAGGGACCACAAAACGAGGGACTGGAAAAACTCTCTGAATTCGATGGTTTCCTCAAGGAACGTAAACAGTATGTGACGATAAATCGCAATCGTGTTGCCTCGCACGATGACGAAGAGAGCGAAGTCTCCTCGAAAGACGAGACCGAAGCCAGTGAGGAGGAAGAAGCGGACAAGATCTATACAACAAGACGTCCGATTAGCTCTGCCACGCCATCGTACACCAGCTTGCGACGCTCCCGACCCACAACAACAACATCTGGCACGCCCATTGAGTTAGCGACAGAGTCAGAGCAGACGTTCGTGAGGGAACAGACGCAGACCAAGCAATACGCGACTCTAAGCCGGAACCGTGGGCGCAGCACCGAACGACCGCAAAGCACCGTCTCTGAGCCAGAAGTTAGCTCGATAACCAATCGGTATGAGATTGATGAAAACTGAATACTGATTTCTCACTGATTTTGTTCCCTTTATCTGTTTAGCTACAAATATTTGGAAAGGACGCGACCCACTAAGAGCAGCGCTGATGCCACTGTCGGGATTGATGCTAGGGAACCCGATGCTGAGGAGGATGAGGACGAGTACGAGGATGAGCCACAACAGAAAAATGTAACGGTACCAAGAAATAAAAGCAACACCACCACAGCAACAACAAATACACGTAAATATGCGAGCATTGGCCGCAGAACCACAACAACAACAACAACAACAGTCACAACAACACCAGAAACAACAACAACCACAACAAGTGTCACCGGCGCTGAGACTGCCAAGGCCAACAACCACAACAACAACAGCAGGAACACTGTGAAAATTAACAACGTAGCAGCAACTGCACCAGCACCACTCAGCACCCAACCTGAAATAACCACTGCAACAGTCACTATCATTAACGAAACCACTGAACCAATTGAGAGCACTGTCACTACTAATATCCAAACTACTAGTACCACTACCAACACCCACTCACCCACGCCCACACCCACAACCACACCCACACCCACAACCACAACCACAGCCACACCCACACCTACCGTAGCATCCACTATCCAAGTACCAACCATTGACTCCTTGAGCCTGGCTGAAGGCATTAACGATATGTTAGAGCTACCATTGAGCACACTGCCGCCAGCCGATGACTCAAGCGATGAGGCCCAGTTCCCAGCCCTTGACTTAAAGACTAACAAATTAATAGAAGCTGCGGCCCCAACGACAACAACATCAACTGAAACAACGACGCAGCCTGAACCGGCCAAGACAGCCAACAACGACGACAAAGACGACAACGACAACGACAATCAGATAAACAATCTTGATAACGAGGTAACAACAACAACAGCAACTAAGACACAATCTAAGTACACAAACAGTCGCAGACGCAACAACAACAACCGCAACAGAAACAATACAACCGCAGCAGCAACAGCAGCAGCAGCAATCAACGATGCTAGTCCCAATGTTGGTAACTCTCCTGGTTTGAGTAGAGTCGATCCTAGTGTAAATAGCATTAGAAACACCTACTCAGGTAGAAGGCAACCACCAAAAAGAACCAAACAACCTGAACTGAATACAACCGAACTACCTTTGAGCCCGACTAACACAGACTCGCTGGGTGTCATATCTAGTCCAAGACCCTTTGGTTATCCCAGACGTCGCACACGTCCCACTGCCACTAAAACACAACCTGTAACCTTAACAACCAACAGCACTGTTAATAATAACGATAATGATAGCAAAACACAAATTGATGATGTTGCGAGCGTAGGCAAAACGCGTCTATCCACTGTGGATAGGCCCAAGGTGAGTGACAATAATAGTCAAGAGTTGTTGGAGACCAGCACAAACTTCCCACCAACAACAACGACAACCACAACCACAAGCACAACCACAACCAAATCTAACACAACAACAAATGTAGTAGACGTAGACGTAGACCTAGCTGGTAATGGTGGCAATATCTTAAGGCATGACGTAGTTAGCTCCTCTATTTTAAGCACTAAAGATGATGATGAAACATTGACAAAGAAAACGAAGTATGTATGGCGCGGAGTGCAGGGTAGCTCGCGAGTGTCCACAGGTACAGTCCAGCAGCCAAATGCACTCGACGGCAGTGACAAATTTTCGCGTAGGTATGCTGGCAAGCGTCTGGCAATCAACGATGCGGATGACGAAAAGGACACAAATGAGGAAAACAGCGAGACAACAGAGGCAACCGCGGAAATTAAATCAACAAGACGCAGCTATCAAGGCATTACGCGCCATGTGAGCGTGAATGAAAGCCCCGAAAGTCATACTCTGGCTTCCCGTATCAGTGACTCAACCATTTCTGACTCTAAATCAAGTTCAAACTCTAAAAATCAGGACACAGCATCAGGATCAGTCTCTGCTGGCAAGCGGAACTATCAAAGCATAACTCGTAATGCCAGCCGTGGCCATGGCGATGAACAGATTCACTACGCTTCCATAGTGCGCGACAACAGCGGAGCTCATTTAACCGAAGGCCAAAGCTCCAGTTTCATGCGTAACCTGGATGCAGCCCAGCGAGAGCACATCAACCTGCCCATACGACGGGGAGGTCTGATTGCGGACACAAGTGTTGAGGATGAGAATATTGCCGCGGAGATAATTGACGATGAGCCACGTGGCAAGACCATAGCACCGGCATCAAGCGCCAACTCTGACGATAGCAACACCGCAACTGAGCTAGACTCCAAGGAGTTAGCCCATGAGAATGAAATGCTGCGGAAGAATCTATCTACAAAGGATATAGAAGCTGCAATTGATGCCGACAGTGAAGTCAGCTCTACCATTAGTCCAACAGCTGATGATGTTGATGAAACTACAATAATACCATCACTGAATGATGTTAGCACCACCTCAACAACAACAACAACGGAACAACCAATAATTTCGACAGCCTCAACAACTACTACTACGACAGAACCTAAGGTTACTAAAGACGAATCAACTACGGAATCAGTTGATGTTAAAACTGAGCAGAGTACAATTGCAAGCTCAACGGAAGCATCCTCTAGGTCAGCCGATCACCACTCACGTTTCTCTCATAGAACAGGCAGTATCAAATCAATCGGCACAGAGTCTAATACGACATTAACTGAGTCTGTCTCTCAGCGGATAGGTAGTGCGAAGACAAATGGATCCAACGAGACATCAACTGTTGCACCAGCTGATCAACACTCACGTCTCTCCCAAAAGATTAGCAATGCAGAGACACAAAGAGCGAGCACACGACGTCCGTTCTCACGTGCCGACACAAGCACTACGCAAGCATTTACCACCACTACAGAGAGTCCGGAGACAACAAACGAATCTGAAGTTGATATTAACAACAGCACACCGCTTCCAAAGCGGCGTGTCATTGTCAGAGGCAACTACCGGCCACGCAAGGAGGGTGATCTCTCCTCTTTGTTGGCCGCTGATGCTAACAAGCGCGTCAAATACAACCACCAGGAGGCGACACGGCAATCTTCCCTTAAGCAGGAAAGAACTGAGAAAGTTAACAGCTCAACTGCAGCTCCAAATACTGAAGATGACAACGATGATAACGATGATAACGATGAGCAAAAAGTAAAGCTTGTTGGTGCAGACTCGACGCGCTTGAAGCTCAACAGTCGGGCGTCACATGGAGCGATTCGCAATCGCACAACCAGCCAAACTGAATCTTTGGGCAATGGCGTAACCCGCACTCGTACAACGTACATTCGGACACTTGATGCTGGCAAGGTCGTTAAGCGAATCCATACCAAAATTATTGAAGAGAAGCCGGCAGAATATGAGTATATATATGATGAGGTACATGAGCCGGCAGCCACTACAACACCACGAACCGTTACGCGGAATCGTGGCTCAGCTAAGTTCCGCAGCACCGATCTGTCCTCATTGTTGGCATTGGACTTTGCTACGAAAGCACAACGCTCTAATAAGCAGCAGCCGACTGCGACCAAGACTCGCAGGCGTCTTCTCAAGAAGCCCAAGGAGACTATCGAGCGCGAAGAAGTTAAGGAATATATTTATGAAAACGATAATGCGTTAGAGGATTCCGACCTGGAAACCACAACCTCGAGCCCAACTAAAGCGACAACTCGCCGTCTACGCACTAGACCAACAAGGCCAAGCAGAAGGATATCTACCACCGAGAGGACTTCGACAATAGCCTCAACAACATTGCCACCGTCCGATGATGTGATTGTTCATGAAACAACCACACGTCGTATAGGTTTCCGGCGACCCACGTCGAAAGCAACGTCGACAACAACAGCAACAACGACAACGACACCAAGCACAACTACAACAACGACAGAACAACCTCAACCAGTGACTGTAACCAAACGTGTGCTGACCTTTAAGCGACCCGTAACAACAACCGAAATACCAGTGGAAACAACAACGACAACGACAACTGATCCTACAACAGCTGCAACAACCACTGATAACCTTAAGGATCTGCAAAAGAGCTTTGTGAAGGCGTTGAATAATCTACATGCGAATGACCAGAAAAGTTCTACTGTTGAAACTACGCCAATTCCTGAAGCTAGCCAGACAGTCAACCATGACGATCAGCTGTCGCTGCCAATATATCATCGTCGCAAATACTATCAGTACGTAAAGGACTCACCCATAACATATATTGACAAGACGCCAACGCCACCTACGGGCAACAGCGTCACCGTGGACATACAAAAACAGATTCACGATGTTTTCAATGTAAGCGATAATGGGACACCGGACAATTCATTAGAGGCGGACGTGGATGAGGAGGATATTGAGGACGATGATCATCGTAAGGCGATGGAGCAGGCGCGCGAAATTAACTCTGAATTGAGTCATTTTTTATTGAATACCCCCGGGTCAGTGTAGGTCACCCGGGGGCTAAAGTGAGTGAGGAGGCTGAGAAAGCAATTGGAGAGAACAACAAAAACAGACAACAGCAGATAAGCACAACTACAAGATCAAAAACCCATGCGGACAAAGATGAGATATCCGAAAATACGGAAGAAAGTTTGACGAGAAATCCATATCGACAAGGCAAAGCTTTCAAAACAAAGCTAGCTACGACAAACAGAAATGAAACCTCACGCATTGTTAAGGTATCCATACTAGAAGATGAGCAGGAAGCTAATGAGGATGCCCCAGGCTTACGTTTGAATCGCACTCGACTAAACTTTAGGCGACCAGCGCTGACGACCACAATTCCAGATTCAGATGATCCCGAGGAAAATGAATTAGAGACAAGCACGAAGGCAGCACCAAGTTTCTCTCAACGTTATCGCGGCAGAAGCAATAGAACGACAACGACCGTAACCCCAGACATCAACACGCGGCGTGTTAACGCCAGCTTAAATAGACAGTTTTCAACAACGAAATTGCCGACTTCCCGTCTAAATATATATCAGAGAACAACTACGGAAAATCCTAGTGAAGAACCTGATGAACTTCAAGCCGAATTGGGCGATGAAAATGAAATTGCCGAAGACGAAGATGACAATCGGACCAAAGAAACTAAAATCGGAACGGATAGCACTACACGTCGCTCTTATTCCAGCTTTCATAGAGCTCAATCCACAACATCGACAATTAAGCCAACAACTCGTCAAAGAATTAGGTTCAATCAGAGACTTACTACGGCAACCCCTGGAGAAAGTGAAGATAACGATGAACTCGAAGCAGAAGTGGAAAGTGAACATGAATCTGAGGACAACATTATTGAAGATGATTCAAAACCCCGTCGCTTTAATACAACAGCCACAAACTCAAGATCCTCTCAGCGTTTCCGAGGTAGAGAACAGGCAACAACAACTTCGACCGCTAAGCCAGCAACTCGTCAGAGAGTTAGGTTCAATCCAAGAACTACTACAGAAAATCCTGCTGAAAATCAGGAAACCGATGAGCTTCAAGCCGATTTGGGTGATGGAAATGAAGAAGTTGATACGACTTCGACCAGCGAGGGTGTAACAGCTCGCGGACAACTTTTGAAAAACCGTCGCTATAATACAACAGCAAAGGACTCAGATAACTCAGATAGTAGTACGCGTCGCACTTTTGTCAGCTTGAACAGAGTACAGTCTTCCACGACATCGACGGCGAAGCCGACAACACTTTCAGGAGTTCGAGGCAATGAAAGAGTAAATCCTAATGAAAGCGAGGATATTGATGAGCTTGAAGCAGAGTTGGACGATGAAAATGAAATTGCCAATGATGAGCTCATCACAACGGAAGCGAGTCACGCTACAGCAACGCGAATCAGTACGATCGATTCGAGCATCCGCGAAACCGTTAGCGCTGGAGTCCCTAATGAACCCGAAGATGATGCATCGACAAGTGCGACTACAGAGACAACTACTGACTCAAGTGCACCGAAACGAAGAATCTTAATACGTAAACGAATCAATGAAACGAAATCTAACTCAACGGCAACGAATAATGTTGGGGACAACGAAGTCAAGGAGGATATCGCGATAAGAGGCAAAGGAACCTATAATAAAGCTCCAACTGCAGAAGTAAACAGCAATGCGAATTCACGCCGTCAGCTTCTAATACGTCGGCGCAACAATTCAACAACAATCACCAGGGTCAAAGAGGTCAATGAGGAAGAAAACAGCACTGATGCTAAGAGTTATACGGAAGATGCTGAGGCTAACAGTGAACCTATAGAAACAACGACATCAAGACGTAATCTGCTAATACGTCGTCGCTTTAATTCAACGCCAACGACAACAAAGAAAAGTATAGAGATGGATGAAAATAATGAGTCTGTTGATGAAGTCGAATCCACAACAATTAACAGCCAGAGATCTAGACAACGGCCGCAGAGTTTTGTACGTCGTCGGTACAATGCTACCATATCTTCGACTCAACGGAATACCAAAGACGAAGATAGTACAGAAATAGATAGTAATTCAGATGATATCAGAGCTACAACAGCAGCATCGAGAATCAGGAGTCGACCTACAACAATACGTCAGTTTATAAGGCAGGGAGTCTCAACGCAAGGCCCGGATAAAGAAGTAACTGAAGATATAACTACACGACGTCCATATTCGACCCTGAGCAGGACTCGTAGCCGCTATGGAAGCAATAGAGACACCTCAACGACTACCGAATCAGTGAGTGATGCTGACGCTGACAGCGATCTTGAGGCAAACACGGATGATGCTGAAGATGATGCGCCTGATTCGAATAACCCACCAGAACGAAGCGGTTTCCTGCAGACGAATCGGCATCGAGCCCTACTTGGCTCTCGCCAAAACGGATTACAGGACAGCCGGACGCGAGTCAGCTACACAGCTCGTCCGAGTGCAACGCGTCCAACAAGGCCGAGCTCTACGACACGACGTAACATTGTAGCAATCAATAGAAATCTATATAATCGTGATGAAGAAGTACAGGAAGACGATGAATACGATGACGAAGAAGAACTTGAGGAAGATGCAGATGAGCCTGAGGATATCGCTGAGCCAAAGCCTAGAACTACCACGCCACGCTCTATCCTAAGCCAGTTACTTGCCAGCAGGCAACGCACAGAAACAACAAAGACTGAAACTCCCACAAAGATACTAACCCAGACCCGTACTCAATCTAGAGACAAGAACAGAATCAATAACGATGAGAACGAATACGACGACGAATACGAAGATGAGGACGACGAGGACAACAATGACAACAAGAACACTGTCAATGTAGTAGAGGTATCCAAAAAGAGTAGCACTCAATCTAACATAAGCAACAATACTAATCAGAGCACCTCACCTAAAGTAGCTAGTCAAGTTTTTGGCACAACACGTGGTAATAGCACCGTAGCAAATTATATAAATAATCGTTTTAAGTTCTCTAATTCTAATTCTAATTCTAACCAAAACAAAAACAATAGCACCTACAGCAAAAACATTTACACAAACAACAAACAAATACAACCAGTCACAGTCGATAATGCTAATAATAATAACGATGAGACTGAAGATGATGATAGTCTAGATGCAGTTATTGATTATGAGGAGACGGATAAGAATGATAATGATAATGCAAATGAGAATGGGGCACCCAAGCGTGTTTTAAATGACCTAGGTAATGACGTTAATTCTAAACGACGTTTTCAGAATCGATATCAAGTGAGCCGCACTAGAGGCACCACGACTACAACAACACCCAGAGCAACAGCGGCAACAGCAAATACACGACGTTTAACCTTTGGCTCACGCAGCCGCGCTCAGGTAACTAAATTATCTATAAACGATGACGAGTTGTCAGATGATGAAGCTGATGAAGCTGCTCATGATGCTGATGATAATGAAGCTGATGCCACAGAGATGACAACTGTTGCGCCAACATTGACGACAGCACCGACGCCGAGCACTAAACCAACATTGAAACGCATACGAGTACTCAAATTTCGACGACCGCTTCACTCTATTGATAGTAGCAATAGTACAGCCCCCACAAACACCACCACCACCACCAGCACCACTAATAGCGCCAATATCACAAACACTGAGAACAACACAAACACAATCACATTAGCAAACAATACCACGAAACGTTTCCGAAAAATTGTGCGCAAGCTTAGGCCAGTCGAGATTACGACCGACTCAAATAGGTCGAGCGATGGGGAGCAATTGGGATTTGTTGGCGAGGGCACAACAACCACACGGAAACCCTTCCTGCCCAGTCGCTCTCGCTTCGGGGCTGAGTCACACTCAGAACAGGTCAGCGATGAGGACGAAGATAGTAATGACAAGGAAGTAGAACGACAACCCCTCGACTTGCAGCGACTGCGAAATCGTCTCAAGACTCAGCAAGCCCGCGGAGAGCCTGTGGATGGAGTGCTTAGCAGCAAACTGCAGGGTAGCGAAGAGGAGACTGAAAGTGAAGGCAGCTCGGCATTGCAACAGCTGCGCGATAAGGTAAAGGCCGAACAAGCACGTGGCAGTGATGATCAGGGGGTTATCAATGACAAGCTCAAGAAACTGCTGGTCGAGAAGGCCACTGCAAGCCAAAGCAATAGCAATGCGATCAATGATGATGTCGAGAAGATTTCCAGCTCAACTGCTAAAACTCCTGTGCGTCCGTCGTTCCGTCGCAAGCTCGTGGCTAAGCGCCCCTATATACCGTCAACTGGCAGCACTCCAACCAAATCACCTCTAAACCTCAACAATACGCGACCCACACCCAAGTTCGTGCGTCGTAAGAACGGACGCTTTGATCCCTTCAATTCCAGCGTACGTAACAAGGGCGAGGGCTTTGTGCGTAATGATCCTAGGGGAGCGCGACTACCAGGCACCGATCGCTTCAAGCAGCAAGAAACGGAGGGAGAAGAAGAAGACGACGATGAGGAAAATGGTGAAGAGGAGATCGAGAAACAGCAGGAGCATCCGCCGGTACTCATTAAAACTAGTTTGGTAGGCAACCAGGCAGCGGTGCGAAGACCTTTTACGCCCAAGAATAAACTGCCTAAGACAGACGTGAACGGTGATAAGAGCGAAGAAGAATATGATGAAGACGATGAGGGCGATGACGATGATGAGGAGGAGGAAGACGAAGAGAATGAGCAAGACGAGGAACATAATGTGAATCAAACTGTATCTGGTCAAGAGCAAGGCGACAGTACGAGCAAGCCAGCATATCGAGCCAAGGACAATCGCGTACTGCCCGGTAGCCGACCAAGCTTTTCACCAACCGGCAGCGGCGGTAGTCCCAATAGCGGCAACGTGCCTTTCAATCCGCGCAATCGTCAGCCAAATTCCGGTCAAAGCACCCCCTCGGCATCGGGCAATCGCTTCGGCGGCAGCAATCGTCCGCGAGTGATAAATCGTCCGCCCGGTGTAGCAACTCCCAATTTAACGTTGCGTCCTGTGGCCAAGAACTATGAACGCACAACCCCGCTAACCCCACTGAAACCCGCACCGTTCATACCCAGCACCAATCGCAGCTACGAGCGCAAGTACACAGGTCCGTCGACGGAAGCACCGGAAGTGACCAGCGAGAATCCATTGATCGAGGATTTGAATATCGATGCACTCAATGCGCGCAACAAAAAGATCTTCGACATCAACAGCAAGAAGCATACGACGCTTAAGCCAAAGCTGGCCGCCAAGGCTGAGACCGACATAGAAAGTGAAACTGAAACTGCACTAGAAAGTGAGGAGGACAGCGATCAGCAGCAGCAGATCAATGGTCAACAGAATCAGGGCTATGTGACTACCACACCAACTACACCAACAACAAATCCAACATCAACACTGTCAACAGACACCACAAACACTGAAAACGAAAACGAAACCGAAAACGAAACCGCACAGCCACAAATTGTGCACCATGTTCCAATGTATGCTAATGAAGCCACAAACATCTCTTCACTCCCACAGGACAAAGAGACGGCCACGTTGTCGTTGACAACGCAATCGCCACCGCCAGCAACGACACTGCTGCACGTCTTCACCCTGGTCGAGGGCGAGAACGAGGAAGATCAGGAGCCCACTGGGCGGCCATTCGGTAGTAAGATCACTGCTGTGGAGCCCAAGCATAAGCTCATCGAAATCAATCGCATTGTAGAAATTAACTCGAAGCAGGTCAAGGCCAATCAGCGCAAGTCCAAGGCCAATCAAGACTTTGGCACGCTGCGCGTCGAGTCGCTACCCCACGTCGAGCAGCTGGGTGAGATCAGTGTGGTGAAATATGTGCATTTGGTGGATGGCAGCGACATTCAGATAAACGACGGACACAGCACCGTTGCGGACTACACGCCCACCGAGGCAAGCGTGCCCGCTAAAAACTCCGCACCGGTACGCAATAGCCTGCCGGAGACGGAAGGCGACAGCGAGTCGGAACGCAGTGGCAAAGCGCTGCTACCGGAGGTCATACGCAGTGCCTTCGAAACGTCAACCATATCGCTCGAAGGACTCTTCGATGCGGAACGCAAGGCCAAGCAGCTGAACTTCAATAGCATCGACATGGAGAGCAACACGGAGCAAACGCTGAACGTCGAACTGGACGCAATTAACACCACCGAACCGCCAACGGACCAACCGCCCGCCCTGCCAACCGTAACAACATACGTAAGACCCATTGCACCCCTACTTCGTCCCGAATCCAATGAATCCTCACCCCTAATCATCTCGATAGCCAATTTCGACAAGGTCATACTAAGCAAGTTGCAAACGCCGGGGGGCGAGTCAGATGTCAGTGCAACAACTGCGAACGGCATCGACGATAGCAGCACCACCCTGTTGCCGCCAACCGACAACAGCAACAGCAACCCTGCCAACGACCCTGTCTCCGATTCCAATTCAGCGTTCTCGGTGCGGCATGTGTCCGTGCTACAGGCGCCGTTCAATGATCACAAACTAACGACAGACTATACACAAACAAATGGCGCTATTAGTGGCACTGATAACAACAGCAACAACAACAACAAGAACAACAACAACAACAGCAACATTAACAACATTCATACAACACTTAACAATAGTAGCAACATTAGCGAAAAGATCAGCTACAGCACCGAAACGCGTGTGGTGCGCCGCAAGAAGTCGCGTCGTGGGCGTGGCCGGCGACTGCGTCAACGTCAGAACAATACAACAACAACAACAACAACAACAGCAGCAGCAACTACAACAACATTGGCGCCTTAACTCTGGTGCAATATACACAGAAACAAAAAACGTAGTTAGTTATTTCTAGTCTTATTAATTTTTTTTTTTTTTTGTACAGAGAGAGACAAACGCATTAAGCTTCTCCACACACTGTCGCCCTGTAAATATTCGGCTACGTAACTCTGTTCTTTTTAAAATTAGTTCATTTCTCTTCTCACTCTCTTTCATTTTACTTCTTCCAATAACAATGAAAAAACGAAAAAGCGTTTTTACTTTCATTTTCCAAATGTTTTGCCAAAAAGAAAAACAACAACAACAACAACAACAACAAGAACTTGCTGCTTTTTGAACGCTATTAAAACTTTGTATTCTTCAAGCTGCCATTTAAGAAATAACAATAATATACATACACATGCCCACACATCTACTCACACACACACACACCTATACACCCACACCCACACCCACACACATACACATATACAGACTCACAATGCAGTTAATGAAATGCAATGACTTCTCCCCCAATTGGTTCAATGAAATCTCTAACGATCCCACAGCAGAACAGCTGTAAAAGTAAATCAAATTTTTATTTAAGTTTCTTGATTTTTATTGAAAATTATTTTATTTTATTTTTATTTTTCTACTTATTTTTTTACTTAATTTTTCCTCTTTAAACAATCCGAATTCCAAATAATAACTTTTTCTCTTTTGAATTATTTTAAGTTTATTGCATTTAGTTTTAGTCGTAAAATATTTATGCACAATAAACCTTAATAAACCCAAAAACAAACATACTTATTTTGTATATATATGAAAAAAAGAAAACAACATCAACAAGACATCATACTATATGTAAATTATACTATACACTCTATATATATGTATATATGTATATATATAGCTGCCTTGGTAACTCAACAACTCTGTACAGAAATCCAAAATACTTTCTTTTTTTTTTGTATATAGAGAACAACTCAAAGCATCATACAAAAGACAATATACATATATATATATATAACATATTTATAACACAATACGCTCCCCACTTTTCTATATATAAATTTAAAGATTGATTATACATAGATGTAGAGTCTATAATAGAATATCGTAATCATAGTATGATATCTCTGGGAATGTCAAGCCATATTCGACATTTATAGTCAGCCATCAGTTCGTAATTCCAAAATAAGAACTTCAAATTATATAATATATATATTTCGGTACATCAAGAACTAGTTCATAGCTCTAATTGATATGATCATGAACCAATTGGTATATCCATAGTCTCTTCACATATATAAGCAAATTTTGGTATATATGAAGAACCAGATCAGCTCCTAAATTATATATGTATGTTTCCATTTAGCAAGAACCGGTTCGTAACACTAAGAACTAATTGCTCTTTAGATAATTGGATATATCTAAAGCCAGTTCGTAGCTTAATAATCCAAAGCCCCTTTATTATATATTATATATTACATATTATATATTATATATTATATATTATATATTATATATTATATATTATATATTATATATTATATATTATATATTATATATTATATATTATATATTTTTTTATATTTTTCCCTCTAATTGTTTTATCACAACTTTCCAAGTCGTAATCGCCTCTGCCTCATAACCGCTATACTACTTGCATTGTTTGCTAAAGACCTGGTTGAACCGGTTAAAAAAAAACAAGTAAGCAAAGTAACTAGTTGTCGAAACGGTTGGGTTTTTGGCCCATAAAACCGCCCGTAATTATTCAATCATTTGAAAGGCCATAGACGATGTTGCGCATGTCAAGCGCCTCGCTTGCAACTTTGTTTTATAGCCTGCGAGTCATCCATTCGAAAATCCAATTACTGGAGTCACACATGAAAAGTAAGCATCGTCCGCATAACAATAAGAGGCTCTATAGGGTTTCGACTTTCAATTGCAATTACATTTGATACATTTTTGCAATTATTTGACGATTAACCAGAGTTGTACAGGAATTAGTTAGTTAGGAATTTTCTGAAATCAATTTACAAATATATTTGAATGATTAAAAAAAAAGAATTTAATCTATTATAATTATTTGTTTTTGTAGTTTCTAATAATTTTTGTTTTTGTAATCTAATAATTAGTTGGATTTTTTACTTTTTTTTTATATTTTTGAAAAATTCTACGATATAAATTCTTTTCTTTAAAATTTGTTTGAAAAAATTGAAGACAATTTTTTAATTTTTGAAAATTTTAAATTAAAAAATTTTCATGTTTGTAGTTGAATTTTAAAATATATTTACAAAAATATCAAAACTAAATTCTTTATTTTAGTAAATTGTTCTTTTTTTTTTGCTATTAAAAGGGAAATAATTTCTTATGTCAACATATGGCTAGACCTACAAGCAAAGCCAAAAACATTCGAGATCTCTGATCCTCAGCTTGTTACCGACTTTCCCTATTAATGCTATTGCCTTCCGTTACCTGTTTAGACATTCGAGAGCTTTGCACGTCAGCTGAAGTCAAGGGGTCCACATGGAAGCCCTTTGGCAGCTGCGCCGCTTTCTCTGGCAAATGCAGCCTGGCTTGGGCTTGTATCTTGAGTCAGATAAATTTGTTTTTTTGTTGTTGTATTTGCATTGGCAACAACTTTCTCGTCTGATGATGATGATGATGATGATGATGATGATAATGATGCCTCCCTAGCCGCGAGGTGCTGGCCATATATGCTTCTAGAGCTGCGATCGGCTGGCGCAGTCTTCAGCTGAAGATAACCAGTTTGGCATGCAGTCAACAAATATTTCAGCAAACAGCAGAAGCTACAGCTACAGCTAAAGCTAACAGCTTACCAGCCATAAACAAGCAAAGCGCACATCTTTTCAA
The DNA here is from genome assembly GCA_030914345.1 of Drosophila koepferae. Taxonomy (NCBI): domain Eukaryota; kingdom Metazoa; phylum Arthropoda; class Insecta; order Diptera; family Drosophilidae; genus Drosophila; species Drosophila koepferae. The sequence goes on from JAUESR010000196.1 coordinate 369,990, forward strand.
CACAGCTTAGAGCTGAGCGAGCTCTTATGCAATCACATTGGCATGCAGTTGCCGATGCCGATGCCGATGCCGATGCCGATGCCGATGCCGATGCCGTTGCCGTTGCCGTTGCCGTTGCCAAATGAGCTGGTTCATCCAGCTGGCGTAGCTGGCGAGTGTCGCTTCTTCATGTTGCGCAAGCGACTCTGGGGCGTGGCAAGCGACATTGGCATTAATGTAGCCAGCATCTTGGGCTCATCTCAAATTCCATAGGCTTACATAACTGCCATCATTATTTTCACATTTGCTGACAATGTCAACAAGCCAACAGGGCCAACAAACAATGCAAGCTAAACAAGCAAACAAAGTCAGTTACTCAGCTTAGCCAGCTTATTCAGCTTAGCCAACTGGCATCAAATGGCTGCTGGGCCAAGTGATTCATCTTGGCCATTGCTGTGCACACATGTATCATTCAAACGTCCTTCAATTAAAATACCTGACTGCATTTTTGTAACTGTGTCACCTGTCCATATTTATGAGCATTTACCTGTGACACTTGCTCACCTTGGCTAACGTTGTTCAAAAAACAATATGTATGTAGTATATACTATATGAAAAATAATAATAATAATGAATATATATATAAGTCTTAGATTTATATTATATATAAATCTTTGGTATATATATACATATATGCAACTCCAATTTAAAATATATTTAAATTCAAATTTCCCGCCCACACACACACACACACAGACAAAAACACAGACACAGAGAAAGAGAGAGACGCAACGCCTAACACTTTATTGCATAGTAAAAGTTGAGTATATTAGTAAATACATACACTGCGCGTCATCAGGTTAGCGCCCCCCCTTACATTCACCGTCAATGCTCAATAAAATCTAAACCATCAGAGCTCGAGCCTTAATTTTTTTTTATATTATTCTACATTCAATTCTCTTTAAAATGAAGTAATATTGGCTTTTGTAGCAATACGGAATAATTTTTAATACATGTTTTTGTGGCAAGCTACCAAAAATGTGTAACTAAAATCGTGTCATCAGGTTAGCGCCCCCCCCATAAAATTCAATTTAATTAAGTTTTTGACTAACAATGACTACATTTTATTAAATTTTAATCATTTTTAAGTAATATTAGTTATAAATAGTCCAGCTTTTGGTTGCAATTACTTTAAAAATTTGATTAGGAGTTAAATTACGAAGTTATACTCTGAATCTAGACTATCCTGCCATAAAAAAATTGAAAAGACCGGAAGACAAGGAAAAACTTTTGTTAATCTTCTTAAAAATAAGGAAAATAATAAAAAAAAATTAATAGCCGGCAAAAATCAAGTGATTTCAAGGATTTTAAGGCCGGGTGACCATGGTGGCCATGCCAGCAGATCACCTTTTTGGCCCTATATCCATGACTTCACGGATCGGGAAAAGGGAATAGGTGCATTACCATGTTGGACAGTCCACTATAGGTCCTGAAAAAGGTTTTTGGAAATGCGGAAATCCCGTTTTTAGCCCGGTTTCAAGAGCTCTTTTCGTTTATGCACGATGTCAAAAATAGACGTGGTTTACCCAAAGGCAACATGTTGTCTTTTCAGATGAAAAAAATTTAATTTGGATGGACCTGATGGCTTTGATTATTATATTCATGTCCTACGCAAAGAAGAACATCATTTGGACAACACTTGGACCGGTTGCAAAGCCGGGTGGAGAGAGTTATGGTGTGGCGAGCAATATCTAATTACGGCACTTGCCAGCTTCTATTTTTGACATCGTGCATAAACGAAAAGAGCTCTTGAAACCGGGCTAAAAACGGGATTTCCGCATTTCCAAAAACCTTTTTCAGGACCTATAGTGGACTGTCCAACATGGTAATGCACCTATTCCCTTTTCCCGATCCGTGAAGTCATGGATATAGGGCCAAAAAGGTGATCTGCTGGCATGGCCACCATGGTCACCCGGCCTTAAAATCCTTGAAATCACTTGATTATTGCCGGCTATTAATTTTTTTTTATTATTTTCCTTATTTTTAAGAAGATTAACAAAAGTTTTTCCTTGTCTTCCGGTCTTTTCAATTTTTTTTATGGCAGGATAGTCTAGATTCAGAGTATAACTTCGTAATTTAACTCCTAATCAAATTTTTAAAGTAATTGCAACCAAAAGCTGGACTATTTATAACTAATATTACTTTAAAATGATTAAAATTTAATAAAATGTAGTCATTGTTAGTCAAAAACTTAATTAAATTGAATTTTATGGGGGGGGCGCTAACCTGATGACACGATTTTAGTTACACATTTTTGGTAGCCTGCCACAAAAACATGTATTAAAAATTATTCCGTATTGCTACAAAAGCCAATATTACTTCATTTTAAAGAGAATTGAATGTAGAATAATATAAAAAAAAAATTAAGGCTCGAGCTCTGATGGTTTAGATTTTATTGAGCATTGACGGTGAATGTAAGGGGGGGCGCTAACCTGATGACGCGCAGTGTATAATTGAGCTTAAGCTACTATTATTCATATTATTAAACTTGTACATATAAATATATATATATATATGTATATACATATATACATTAATAAATAATTATTTAATTGTTGAGCATGTAGCTTGCTTTTCTAGATTGCTGTTGACTGCACCGCGCGGATTTCTTGTTATTGCGATCACAGAAACATCGAATTTTATTGAACGCACCAAAAAGCAAAACAAAAACACGCACACACGAAAACACACACGACAAATGCACTGACAAACGCAAGTGATGATTGCAGAGTACTGATCGAATCAATTTAAATTGAAGTTAACATTTTGCATTATTAATCGAAAATATTCAATTGCAATTGCTCGCTTCATTTCATGTTTGCCCATCGATCCATCCATCCATCTTTCCACTGGCAGCTGCGCACTCAAACTGTGCCTTCCACTCCAACGCCAACTGCGACTGCGACGGTGACGGCGACAGCGAGTGCCTCAGCATCAGCCTCAGCAACTTTCAGTCCCAGCTACAATGTTGCTAATGCTTCGCGTCGTCCGGTGCTTAGCGTGCGCAGGCGAATAATCAACACGCCAACGGCGGCGTCTGAGCCAACCACGCAAATTGCAGAGTTGACGACGACCTCTAAATACAGTCGACTGCGCAGCAAGCCTCAGCCAGACTCAGCAGCTGCCACCGCAATTACAACCACAACGGCAACAACAAGCAGAAACAGCAACAGCAACAGTTATTTGAACAAGCTCAAAAGTTCATCGGCAACATTGCCGCTGGCAACACTGTCGCCAGCAACAAGCAGCGCCAGCAACATCAATGCCAACCCCGACAAGCAGCACAAATTCCAAGCGGCCAGCTATGCGCTGCGACGCCAATTCCAAACGCGACGTCTCACCACAACGCCATCTTCACCAAACGGCGATGACGGCGGTAAGAAAAGATGTTTACTCAATGATGATTATATTATTTATATCAGCGCTATGTATATAAACATATATGTTATAATGTGTATAAGCAATTTCGAGAGACAGCAACATTTTGTATCTGCAACTTTCGGTCTGAGGGTTTCACGTTGCAAAGTGCAAATGTTCTTGGTCAGCATTGGCAACTGATCTAATGTGGCCATGACTCCCTGTCTTTGTCTGTCCCTCTCTCACTATTTATCCCTGTTTTTTCTGTTTATATAAGATCTATTTTGCTTTTCCCAGTGGGCGCAGATTCATTCGCAATATATTTTTTATATATCCGAAGCTTCAAGTCTTTAGCATGAATGCTCTTAATTAAAAAGAATATCTTCCTAATACCCTGTCAGACTTATCAGATCTGACACACCGCCAATGGGCGTCTAGACTCTAGAGTAACGTAACTGTAAGAATTTAGAGTTAACACTCACATACAGTGTATATTTGATACGTGGCACGACATGAGACATAAATTTCAAGTGTTCAATTATTAGGTTTCTAGCTCTCAAATTTGAGATTATATAGACATATATCTCATCGGTTGCATTTCGGTAATATCTTAACAGCATATGAGACGGACGGACATCACGATCAAACTAATATGACTATCTAACTTTATTGAATGAATAGCAAGAGTAATTTTTGGGTCAAATTTAAGAGCGGCAGTCGTAAGAAATTTACATTCACAGAGAGCTTTTGATCATTCCGTTCTCTGTCTATTCTCTGCATATGCATGCATTCTCACGAAGCAGCGACACGATTATGCTAAGCACCCGGTCGTGGCTCGAGCATAGTATGAAACGAACCATCGGCTATAGCATATGCTCCTACTTCGACAGCTATGTAAATTTGGGAGCTACAGTAAAAATCGCTCTGCTTGCATTTGTCATAAAATTGTGCAAAACTCAATGCGAACAGTTAAGTGAGCATTGTATGCAGAGTGCTTATAATTGAGTTGAAATGACTTAAAGCTTAAAAAAAAAAAATACTAGAACTCAACAGGAATTTAACATTTTCCAGCGAACATTGATAATGTTGAAAGTATTTTTCATTAATAAAGCTAAAACTTTATTTATAGTTCTCATATGCAAATGCTTTTCCAGTTGCAATAAAACGACTTTTACTGGAGTGATAGGATAGGATGTGAAAGTAGCATTGATTATTAGTGTAGCAGAGGCTTTTGGCCTAGCAATTACTTCAATATTGCAGCGAAAGTGAAATGAAGCGATCCAATAAAAGTGATGGGTGATGGCTTCTCTTGACTCGTATTCTTCTATTTCGGAGTTATCTGAGAATGTTGGTGAAGTGATTTTTAATGCTTGATGTTGCATGTTGTTGATTACTTGTTTATCTTGCCTTCGTCCAAGCTTCAAATCCTTAGTTCCTCTGTACAACTCAGCAACGCTGAGACATGTGGTCCGTATGTTGTTTAGCTGATATTTTGAACCAATTCCATAGACATGTATTCCATATCTCTAAATTTATTTTGACTAAGAGCTTACTAATCAAAACATTTATTTTCTTGATTTTGTATCCTCTACGTAGTAATATAATGTGGGATGCACTGTATTAGGATATATGATAGGATAAAGAAGATAGAAATAGATGAGAAGAAAATATTCATTATCTAAAATGAGAAATTCCTTGCTGTAAAATTGAAAGAAACAAGTATACAAAGCAGAACTTTTATTTTGGGCCCTACTTATGTTATGTTAGGATCTAGCATTCGAAGTATAACCTACCTCAGCTGGTGCCTTGACAGCCATATATACTCCAATTTAATATATGATATCTCTAGATCTAGTTCTAGATCTTTAACCTACCTCAGTGGATCTGAGTCGCAGCTGGTGCTTTGACTGCTTTGACTCCAATATAATAAGTGCTCAAAGTATTCCATATCTATATCTTATACACATATATCCATTATATTTTCTCCTCAGCCACAGATGTGCCGCGTACCCAAAACCCACTCTTCAAGCGACGCCTGACGCTCACATCGACTCCACCGCCGCCGCGTTCGACCACGACAGCGCTATCGCTCGAGACGACGACCTTCCTGTATGGTATCGAGGATGACGATGATCAGGTGGCTCGTTCCAGCATACACACGAGTCGCTTCAATCAGATTGCGGAACAGCTGCGTCCACTGCATAGCTCCAGCTCCAGCTCCAGCAGCACAAGCACAACGACCCAACGGCCGCTCAGCTTTGTGGCCAATAGCACACGTGAGTTAAGTTTTACGAGTAGAGCTACTTTCGAATGCTAATCCAGCTGCTTTTGCAGGCCGTCAAATGATACCGCGCCCTCGTCGTCCCCAATCCAGCACGCCCACTCCCAGCGCGAGCAGCTCTGCCGCATCCTCGCCGCCGGCATCGCGTCGACAGCAGAGTCGCCGCCGGCCACACAAATATATCGAGGTATATAATCGGCCGCTCAGCAAGCTAGCCCTGGCCACAGCCACACCGACTTCCACATACATATCGAATCGTCGTTCGGGTGCCGTGGACTATGATAGCTCGGATTCCGGCGCTGCGAGCGTGGCGCCACTGACTCGGCGACGCAGCGAGAAGGCGCGCCAGCTGCAGTCCCGGGCGCCCAAGGTGATTGTCCATGGAGAGGGCATCATCGAGTGTCGGGAGCAGGGCAACTTTCCGCATCCGCTCAGCTGTCGCAAGTTCATTTCGTGCGCCAAGTTCGATGGCACCGGCGGCATCGTCGGCTGGGAATACACCTGCCCCAAGGGACTTGGCTACGATGGCGACAGCGGCATGTGCACCTTTACGTCGACTAGCGACGGTCGAGCTTGTCGAGATTGAGGCGGGAATGGGCAGCGGGATGGACACGGAAACGATTGGGGTCAATGACTGAATATAGACACGCCCAAAAGAAGAAGAAGACAAATCATTGAATCTTTCACATTCCACATCATTTTTCTCTTGTGAATAGTTTTTTTTTTTTTGTTTTTGTTGCGATCATATAGATATATAGACACACATCTATATATCTATCTATATATATATATGTATGTATTTATGATTAAATTTTATTTAAGCCCCATACATATACATATATGATATATTTGTATACCTTGACAAGGGGTCTTATAGGTCCGCCTCTGTCAGTCCGTCCGACTGTATATTTCCTTTGCGCACTAGTCTCTCTCATACATATATTATACATATGTCGAAGTTGGCCGGATCGGACAACTATATCAATATCATATAGCTGCCATGGGAAGAAGCGCTATTTTCTTTCTTAACTTTGCTTTGTTCCTAACTAAATCAATATCCCTAAAACATGTCTCATCTTCATCACCAAAATATATCCGTATCTAACTTACTAAATATATGGCCCAGCAATATATAGTTTATTTAATCTTCGGTTGACCGAAGATAATTCGAATTTCTTGTTTTTTTTATTGTTTCTGTATTGTTATATGAAAATATAATATATATATATTTAGGTTGCTTATACTCAATACTTGTGTGTCTTGATAACACACAGATTACAATGCAAGTACGATATGTCATTTATTTAGGTATATATTATACGAACTGTAATTTGCTGCAATATCGATCAATAAATATATATAAACGTAAAATACAGATTTTTTCAATTTCTATACCTATATACATTTCTATATGCTATAGGTTTTCAGCAGATACACTCTGTAGTGAAAGCGAGGTAAGATAATAAATTTTAGAGAACGGATAAATTATAAGTGCAATAGACTAAATAAAATGTCAGGAACTGATAATTAATAATTAAAATAATAGTTAAATCTTACGATATATTCTTTTTCTGAAAATATATGTAATATTCTAGGATCCATAAGATATCGATCTAGCCCTGTCTGTCTGCCTCTCTTATCCGTCTGCCCGTATGTATCAAGTCGTCTATCACAGAACCTATGTATCGAGATTCGAGATATAATTTTATACCTGGATTTAAATATATTTTTTTTTTTGCTCAGAAAACTGAACATATATGACAGAGAGAGTTACAGCCGGACACGGCGGACGGACAAACATGTCTATATTGATTCAGCTCGTCGCCCTGATCAGGAATACATATATACACTTAATGAAGTCTGTCACACCTCCATCTGCCTATTACATATATTTATACCCTGATTTCCCATTTTCAATAAATAAGTCCCAATTCAAAAAATTCAATATGAAAAAAATTAAATTCTATATTCGAAAAATTTCTTCTTTCTTGATTTAAATATTTTCAGCTTTCTAAAAACTAAATAAAATAAAGAAATAAATTTATTTATTCATTTTTTTTTTTTTATTTAATATATCATTTAGGTTTCTTTCTTCTAGCTGTTACAAATAAATTCATAAGACCAATATTAGTATATACAATATAAAAATCTTCAGCGTATTCTGAATATATGAAGTCTCTGGCATCATTAGCGCCGAAATGGCTTACGTTCAGCTGGACAGCAAGAGCAATGTTACACATAACCTATATTCAGAAATTGAAAACGTTTTTCAATATTTGGAACTACGCTGATTTCATATTTATATGCTACATACAGTATCTTTCTGAAATTCGACAAATTAGATCTCTAGAAGATGAGCTCACTTCCATTTAGATATCATGAAACTTTCACATGATCCATATGTCTCATATTTGATTCATAAACAGTCCCATATGTTATATAGAGTTAATAAAAGCAATTCATATACTTTTTAAAAGATGCAAAAAATGTGTATTTGAAAACTAAGCGTAAACTAGGCAATCAATGTGGAAGGAAAATGCATTGTTGTTGTTATCGAATTATTGATGGATGGGTTGCTTCATAGTTCATGGGGTAGAGCGCTTAGGCAAAGTTCTTCTTCTCCTGCTGCTTCCAGCTCTCATGGTAAGAGTGGAAGCCATTCTGTGTCTGGGCGGGAGTGTTGCGGCCGAAGGGGCTCTTCGAGTTCACCTGCAGCATGTAGTCGCCGCGGATGTCGTAGCTGGTGGCGATGCCCATGTAGGCGCGCTTGCCATAGCCGTTGTTCTGCTTGTACTCCTTGTAGGAGCTGGCGGCGACAGCGGGGAAGTTGCGCTCGTTGCCGGGGCGCACGGACTCGGCGTAGTAGCGTGTGGCGCGCAGAGAGGCCTCCACGACATTGTCGGCACCGGGAACACCGGCGGCCGGGCCATTTGGATAGAAGTCGACATCGGCGAGGCGCTCCTGGGTGCCCATGCCGTAGGCAGAGGTGTGGATGGCATCAACAAAGTCAGCGTCGCCGCGGGCCAAACCAGTCAGCTTGTGTTCGGGCCTGGCGTACAGCCTGGTGGGGTCCAAGCCGGTGATGCGGCGCAGCTTGTGTCCGGTTAGGCGGGTGTATTGGCGACCGGCGATGCCGGCAACGTGGGCAGCGGGTCCCTGGCCGATCAGATGGATGATTTCCTGGGGCACGTTCACCTCGTTGGTCAGCTGGACCAGACGCTCGCCAATGGTCTCACCAATGCGCTCCACATTCAATGTGACGTACTGCTCGAAGTCGCCGATCAGATTGCCCAAGCTGATGACCACCAGATCACCGGTCGTCTTGTCCTCCTGCTCCTGGTTCTGTGTGCGACGCTGCTGGACCTGCTCCTCGCTGCTGCTCTTCTGCTCATCGGCATCCTGCTGGGTGGCATAAGGCTGGAGATTGTAGCGCTGCTCGTAGGCCTGGATCAGCTTGCTGTTGGCCTTGTTAGCCTGGCTCCAGGAATGGGGCAGACCCTCAATGAAAATGGTCACCTCATCATTGCCGAAGTTGGGCTGACGTTTCACCGTCTGCACAAAGTTGTTCAGGTTGAATTCGATCTTCTCGCCGTGATCACCAACAATGTAACCCTTGATCTGGCTGGGCTCGGGCACGTACTCAGGACGGAAGACGCGGTTGAATTGGGCCAAGTGATCTACAGAGAAAGAGTGAAAGAGATAGAGAGGGAGGCAGGGGGAGATTAGCATGCGAGCAAAGACAACGCTCCAACTCCAGATACTTACACAATTTGTCCAACATCGATGCTCCCTCTTCGACGGTCATGCCCTCGAGGCGACGTAGTGTCACATCCTTGAGCATGGGCAGCTGTTCGATTTCGCTGGTGCTGACCCAGTTGCTGGGATCCTCGATGTTGTTCAACGAGTTGGACTGCTTCGAGGCCAGAGCCACGGCCATGAAACAGGCCAGGACACACAGATTGCGCAGAGGATTCATAGTTGTTCAGCTTCTTCGTAGACGCCGTACCAAGCTATACTGCATGCTCTTACCCGATCGTTCGCCGATTTTATAGCTCCCATTCCCATTCTGGCTGTCAGTGGGCTCGCTCACGTGTCGCCCAGCGGAAGCTCCAGAGAGCTGACGGGTGCATCTGGCTCAGCACTTTTCGGAAGCAATGCTGAAATTCTAGACAGCACAAAGTTAACAAAAATCGAAAATCGCCAGCGGCAATCATCGATCGGGTGACTCGGCACTTTCCACACAATTTTCGCTTTATCAGTTCTCGATCACCCATAGGCAGGGGCCCCCCTCAACCCCTTGCTGCCTCTACTCCCACCGGCAATCACTTGCCGACGCCAATTTGGCAACTTTGATGTGCTGCTTGTGTCAACAGTTGCAGCTAGTCTCTTGCGTAACTACGATTCAATGAACTCTAAGAGATTAAAAAAGTTCGCAATACTCAGAGCTGAGGCAATGACATAGCCTGCCAGACTTTGACTTAGTTCTATCTATATACATATACTATATTAATAGACAGCGATTGCAATCTGCATTGCAAATCTAACAAACATTTCTTTCCACCTATCAACAGCATTTTTATAACAGATCTAAGCAGGACTAGATTTTTACAACATCCATTAATAGAGAGACACCTGCCAAGCGCTCTCTACAATCATATACAAGTCATTCATACATTCTTCTTTCGATCGCTCATGAGATTAATCATTTTTTAATCGTCAAAGCGACTTAGAAAAAACTCCTCAAGACGATTTCTGTTAAAGCAGTCCAAATGCTTGCAGGGATATTACATTAGCATATCAACTCTAAAAAGCAAATCAACTATATATATATTATCGTTTCTCTATAAGCAAAACATTTGCACAAGCAAAAGAACAGCTGTAACCATATCATATCAACTATTTAAAGATCACTTCCTGGTTTGATACTTAAGAATAAGGGTATATTGATTTTAAATAAAAAATTTTGCGTTAGTCTGGTACCTACAGTCATTTCGATGAGGGCTTGACAATGTGAGTCAATCGTGGAGTAATGCCAAGGGAAATTTTAAATGAGTTTCAAGATTTTATTTTGACTGATTGGTAGCTGGCTATATCTGACTATATATGTATATATATCTGACTATTCAGAGTATTATATATATACATAAATATAAATATAAATATGTACGTTTAGGTACGTCGCATTCTCCAGTCGGAGATTCCAGCATACAGCTCTTATGCTTCTGTTCATATTCCAAGGAGATATAGTTTAGATCTGTTATCACTAAGTTATTCTGCATCATATAAGATATGATTTCCAAGTCTATATGTTTACACGAGAATACAACTTGGCGTTCCTAGAGCGAAATTCCAGTTATATTTATTTATTTATTAATATATGCAAGTACATACAGAAATTTGTGTTGATCATATTTCATATACAGTGCTCGTCATAAATCTTTTGACAACATAAAATGCGTGTATTTGTCGGAATTACTTTTAAATGGCTTTATGAAGAGTTCTGTCTTAATTAATAAAATATATTTTCGTAGAAACTTAAAGAGATAATAATTAAAAACTAATTCAGGGCATATGAATGTCTGAAAGAAAAGAATAAATATACAAATATATAATATATATAAGATATATGAAATACATATATGTATATATTAATAGTTCAATATTTTGAAAAAATATAAATAAATTGTAAAACGAATATTGAAATTAATACTTTATATTGTTATTCTAAAATGCCGATATCGATATATATATATATTTTGCTCAAACATTAAATGCTTAGCGGCACTATTATTTTTATGACCGTAGTTACATATACATATGTTTTTTCAATATATATATATATATATATATATATATATATATATATATATATATATATATATATATATATATGTACATTATTTGTATATGAAATCTGATATTTCAATAAAAAATATATATAATTTCATAAATATAAAGTGCTGTATTCTGTTTCTTTAAGCCTGCCTTGCTGTCTGTTCGTCCATCCGTCCGTCTGTATGAACCTAAGTCATTTTGCGTACATTGAAATTGAAATTTTGGCATTTGAAATATAATTTATAAAACTAAAAGCTCAATAATTATTATTGATCATTCACATTCCTAATGCCTGAATACGACTAGAGATTCTAAATATACGAATAAAATGTATATAATTATTATATTATAATATCATATATATATAATATATTTATATATGTATATAGTTGTATTTATATATATGTATAAAAATTATGCCTCTCTACGCCTGCAACCTGACTTACTGATTGATTGGTTAGCAAAAAAAAACATATGAATCAACATAAAAGCCAACCTAAACAGGCGAAAACGAAACTTCTAGATTCTTACATAACTTACTGGCATATCGAAAAGTCCAGCATGTAATAATAATGAAAACGGGCGTAGCCGACTGCTTAAGACTCGCTCAGTATTGAGAAACAGCGATATTTAAATTAATTTCAAAATGATTTATTTAGTATTCTTTTTTATACCCTGAGCCCATTGAAAATGTCTGTCTGTCCGTCCGTCTGTCTGTCCGTCTGTCCGTCCGTCCGTCTGTCCGTATGTTTGAACGCGTCGATTTCCGAAGATACAAAAGCTCGAGAGTTCATTCTTTTTATGTTAGGTCCGTATATTGCGTATATTTTATTTCTTTTTTTTTATATAATGTGAAATCATTTTTTGTAAGTTATTGTCATATAAATAGAAATAATTATTGAATAAGAAAAACAAATCCTCTTGCACTCTTTCACTCACTCAAAAAAAAACAAAAAAATGCAATTTGAAAAAAATAATATTATTTATTGACCACCCTATTTCATTGTCAACGATAACTTTTGTTCTTTTTATAGCTTTAAACCTATGTTAATAAAATTATTGACATTATAAAAATAATCATGTTTTTGTTGTACTCTTCAGCGAAATAAAAAAAAAAAATATAAAAAAAAATAATAATAATAATTATAACGATTATATACATATTTTTTAAAGTGTATGTTTCCAAAATATGAATTTAATTATTTCCCACATTAAAATAAACGTATTCTTAAGCTATTTTTATGAAACATTATTGTTTTAATGAGTCATCATTTTTGAAGTTATTGTCATGTAAGATAAAATAAAATGCAAAAAAAAATAAATAAAATCGAAATCGTTTTGCACTCTATCAGTCAAATTATTGTCTTGAAAAATAAATAAATAAATAAAAATAAAAAAAAAATAAAAAACAATTGAAGAAGAATTTTTAAAAAGTAAAGATTTTTATATTTTTTTATTTTTATAAAACCAAACCCTAATAACACTAATGTTAAGTTAAAAACTTTTTTTTTAAATAATTATTAATTAAAAGATCGTTGATCATCGACATACGAGCTTAAATCTGTATTGTAAGAGAATGAAATTTGGTTGGATTGATGTACCTGAAAGTGGTTCGATTAGAAATGAACATAGGCCCTATATGGACCAGTTAAGAGCAGCTACTAAGTGCATTGAATACATGTATTGATTAATATTATATTATAACTATACTATAGTCCTACAATGTATCTGCATGTGCGCCGATAATGAAGATTTTGCTCATTCCAGCAGTTTGCTATCAGGCAGCTTAGTTTTTTTTACACGCCCTTGAGAGCGATTGACACATATAGGGTGCTGATAGGGGATCCATAGGGAATCAAGCCTACGTAGGCACATGTATTTAGATGAGCAAATAAAAATATCAGTTGTCAAACTCTGTATATATTTGTATGTATATATATTGAGAAATTGCAACGTTGCATTTCTTTTTCAAGCTCTGACAGTGCAAAAAGCGAATGGGTTTTGGGTGCTATAAAATGTGTAGCCCGTCGCTGTGGAAGGCAGTTCAACTCATAGCAACATTGAGAGCTCAGTGAAGTTCCTGCAGTAGTTGAAGTCCTGGTCTATAACATAATGAATCCAATGCGAGTGCTTAGCCTTCTGGCTTGCCTGGCCGTTGCGGCCATGGCCGGCCCAACCACCCGGATGAGCAGCGCTAACCAGGCGCTGAAGCCATCCCAGTGGCTGTCCGTGCAAGAGCTGGAATCGATTCCTGCTGTCGATGAGCTGACGCTGGAGCGTTTGGAGAGCATGCCCCTCGACAAGGGCGCCGAGCTGTTGCAGCAAGTGTGTAAGTATTTGAAACTCAGTTCACCTGGTAGTAGTTAGCCATGGTCTAATCGTCTGTCCTTGTGCCTCTCCCCAGATCACTTGTCGCAGATCAATCACGATGTGGAGCCCAACTTTGTGCCCAACAACGTTCAGGTCTATGTGCCCCAGCCCAATGGCGAGAAGATCGTGGCGCCCATTAACGAGATGATCAATCGCCTGAAGCAGAAGCAGAACTTCGGCCAGGATGAGGTCACCATCATTGTCACCGGCTTGCCCCAGTCTAGCGAGACAGTGAAGAAGGCCAACCGCAAGCTCGTCCAAGCCTACATGCAGCGCTACAATCTGCAGCAGCAGCAACAGCAGGCCCAGCAATACAAGAGCAACGACGACCAGGAGCAGCCACGCACATCCAGCGAGGAGGACTACACCGAGCAGGCCAAGAATGCCAACACCAACACTGGCGACATTATTGTGAGTAGTGAAGCAAATGGACCTCGAGCTTTACTCATGCATCTATTTATCTTTCGCTCTCTCTCTCTCCCTCTCTCTCTCTCTCTCTTAGGTGATCGACTTGGGCTCCACCCTGACCAACTACAAGCGTTACGCCATGCTGGACATTGAGAAGACCGGCGAGAAGCTCGGCAAGTGGATTGCCCAGCTGACCAGCGAGCTGGAGTTGCCCTATGAGACCATCCATATGATTGGCCAGAATATTGGCGCTCATGTTGCTGGCGCTGCTGCCAACGAATTCACCCGCTTGACTGGACACAAGCTGCGTCGCGTCACCGGTCTGGATCCCAGCCACATTGTTGCCAAGAACCGTCTCACGCTGACCGGTCTGGCCCGCGGCGATGCCGAGTTCGTTGATGCCATCCACACATCCGTCTACGGCATGGGCACACCCATCCGCTGCGGCGATGTTGACTTCTACCCCAATGGCCCGGCCGCTGGTGTTCCCGGTGCCGATAACGTTATTGAGGCTTCCATGCGCGCTACCCGCTACTTCGCCGAGTCCGTCCGTCCTGGCAATGAGCGCAGCTTCCCCGCCGTGCCCGCCAACTCCCTGAAGCAGTACAAGCAGAACGATGGCTACGGCAAGCGCGCCTACATGGGCATCGATACCGCCTACGACATCGAGGGCGACTACATTCTCCAGGTGAACCCCAAGAGCCCCTTCGGCCGCAACGCCCCCGCCCAGAAGCAGAACAGCTACCACGGCGTGCACACCGCCTGGGAGAGCAACAAGGACTTCTAGACACCCTACCGCTTGGACTGGACGAAAAAGGCAAACAGCAAAAAAAGCAACCGATTCTTATGTTGCGCTTAGAGTTAAGGAACCAATCAATTGGAAATTTCTCTCACTAAATATTTTACAAGCAAAATTTATGGCAAATAAACAAGCAGACTCGATCAAAGAGAGTTCAACTGTGTAAAAACAAAAAAAAAAAAAAACAAAAATTTTTAATTACCCTATGAATACTCTTAATATTTCAAAGACTTCCAGGAATACCCACAGCAATCGAGTGGTTTCAGCTTCTTGTGCCTTCGTCGTTAAGGCGAATTCAAATTTATTTCTAAGATCAATCAACTAATTTCTCTTTCTAGCTATCGGAAGCCATTAGAAGACATCTACGAGTTGCATTAAGAAATTAGACAAATTTCATGAATGATATATTATATTAATTAATTTGTTTTCAGTTATTTCATATTAATAGAAAATATCTATAGGTATCTAACTATAAATAATATATATCTGAAATTTCCTACATATTTTGTATCAACAGAGTGGAGATGCTTGTATTGAAAGAGTTTTTTGGAAAGTTGAAACGTAGGCTGACCTAGCAAGAGTAATACTATTTACAATAACTACATATATTTCGACAGCTGCTATAGTAATTTAAAATATCTGATCATATAAATATTTAGAAATACTTGTCATTTGATTATAGGTCTACTATTATCACAGTTTGTGTATTAATGTTCGAGCAAGTTAATCAACTCACAGCAAGCGCGTATCAAATGTCATCATCCTTTGATATCCTCTCGGTATTTACTCTCTTGCAATGCCAATGTCAAGATTTTTATTAAACTCAAAAAAAATATCTCGAGGAATTAATAGTTTTTTCAGTATTGGAAAAACAAAAAAAAAAAAACAAAATTTTTAATCATCATCATAATTTTCATCAATTCTTTTTATATATTTGCATTTACTAAAAGTTAATGTTTGCTGAATACTCATGTAGAAGTAATATAATATTGGAAGACCGGTTTGAAATTATTTTGCCATTTCAATTATCAATGACTGAAAATATTAAATAATATTAACGTTTATTTCAATAAAAAATAATATAATAAATATATAAAAAATTAGTGTATTAATTTTTAATTAATGACTTATAAAAATGATTGTCCTCTGGAAAAATCGTCAATTCCCGATTCCATAAATACGGGATCTTTCAGATATGGGATATGGCACATTACGAATTGACGAATATTTCTCCAGATGAATTATTGAGATGAGTGGGACAAATTTTCGTGACTCGGATATACATATATATAGAAATACAATGAAATATAAATATAATACAATTTATTAAATATACAAAAGACATAATTAAATAATATCTCTTTTGATATACTTGATAAAAGTACTTGCCTATCAAATGGGAGTAAGAGGAATGTCTTGAAAGCCTCTAAGACAAGGCGGCTAAGTCTATATTACAAAATTCCAAATTTCGTAAATGAATAACAACATGAAAACATATTTTTAGATTTTGTTGTAACTAACTATGTATAGTCATGAAAATTTAAGTAGCCAAGCAAACGGCCAGTTGTAATTTAATTCATTTAAAATTTAGTAGCAAGTCTTAAACAGTTTCTCTTGTATTGATTTGTGTGAGACGACGAAAGCTGTTGAGCCCAGCACTCAAGACTTGGTTTATTTTTGACGCCCAAAAGAAAAATAAAAAAGTTGTGTGTATAATGTAAGTTGATTCATACAAATGCACACATATATACATATGAAGGCACATACACAATCATAAGCTTTGTTTACTGTTTAGCTTTGCAAGCTCTGCCAAAAAGCTTTACAGTCAGCTGTAAGGGTTGGCAGCGTCTGCCAAAGCGCAGAGAACTTTTCTAGCATAGCAGCAGGCGCGGCCTCAGTTGCCTTGGCAAGCCTGTTCAAATATATGTAGTATATTTGTTAGAGACTTTGTCCAGTTGTTATTACACGCTCGTGGCACGCTTGACTTTGTGCTCAGCAGCTATCTGCAGCCTTTAAACTTTTGCCGAGCGACAGCCGACAGCCGTTGGTCGGTCCCTCTGGGTGGGCAGCAACAACATTTTCGTATTCTGTAATTGTTTACTGCCTGCCAACAACAACAGCAGCAGCAGCAGCAGCAGCGAAGAGCGAAGAGTACAACAAACTGTTAGGGCACGCGAAGAAAGAGCAAAAAGAATACCGTTGGCAAAGTGCTGTTACACGAAATCTGTTTTTTTTTTTGTGTGTGTGTGAGCAGCACAATCGACCGAGAAAAAATATTAAAAACAAAAAAAAAAACAATTGTAGCTAAAAGTGTATAGAAAATAAATAAATAACACGATTTGCTGTATACGCGCGCGTGCGTGTGCGTGTCTGTGTGTGTGTGTGCGTGTATAAGTGTCGTTATGCTGTCATCTATTTGCATAGCTGCTACATGCACAGACAGGCGAAAATTGTTGGCGTTTTAAAAGTTTATCGACTAACGCTGCAGTAAACAACATTCACAAAAAAAACAACAGAGAGAGCTGAGGCAGGGCACGTTTAGCAAGCAGCACAAAAATATGCAACGAAAAATTGCATTGTCTGTCAAGGACAAAACAAAACACCCTGCCATGTAGCGACTGGCGTCTCGTCTGCCTGCCTGTGTGCGTGCATGTGTGCGTGCGTTCGTGCGTGCGCTTGTGTGAGTGAGTGTGAGTGTGTGTATGTGCTTGTGTGTGTGCGTGTGTGCTGTAAGCGAAAGAGTATCAAAATCATCGAGACACGAAACTAGCTCAAATATTCAAGAACACCAAAAACAAAAGCAAAAAAAAAAAAATAAAACAAAAACAAAAAAAAACGAAAGATTCACACGAACAACAACAGCAACAGCAGCGACGCAGCCTGCAGCTAAACAACAACAACATCCCCAGACAGCACAAACCAAACCACCCCAATCGACATTTGGCGCCAGTTGGACAACATCGTGGCCAGCATGTGGTTTCATGCTTCAACAATGCTACGTCTATTTCCAATACTGCTCGCTCTGCTGCGACTGCCTATTCAAGTAAGTTTGCTTCGAACCATAGACTCCCGCAGAATCCCCTTCCTATCCAGCCCAAAAATGTTGCAAGCTCAAATTACATTTGGCGAAATGACATAGAAAGACAGCACAAGTTCTTGGTAGATACCTTGGTTTAACTGGGGTGTTTTCCTTAGATTACATATGCCATGCTAAATGTATGCAAATAATTAAGAAATTCTCGAGAAATTCCCAAGAAATTTGTGTTTCTTCATTATTCAAAGTTGGAACAGCAGAAATTCAAAATATTCATAGTTTGACTGAATTATGCGAGAATAATATAACGAAATTTGCTTTTATTATGCGTATATATATTTATCCTGTCTCTTTAGTTTTGAGCTGCCTTCAAGCAAAGCCAAAGTAACCCTCTTAAAGGCTGAATACGAGTTCTAGTATTTTTTTATTTTAAAGCTTTAAATATACAACAAATTCAATTTGTTACAGCAAAGCCAAGGGAGTAGCTTTGATTTCGTGTTTTAATAGATCCCAACTCGATAACAATGATGCTTGTGATGCTTGTAGAAACTTGCTATAAATTAACATTGTTATACTGTTATATTGTGATACTATGACATTTTTATACAGATATAGTGTTCTATATTAATGTATTTATTACGATATGATAAACTGTTATAATGCGATACGTATAACCCATAATATTGTAACAATATGACACTGTTATATAGATATAATATTATAATATTTGTTATCCTGTTTACATATTATATTTGCACTATAATATTGTTATATATACATAAATAGACATCTTATTATCTTTGAATCAGTAATACTGTTATACTATTATATTGCTATATTGCTATATTGCCATATTGTTGTAATATTATACAGATTCTATTCTATTCTATCTATTCCATTATAATACTCTAAGGTTAAATGTGATATACTATAACTCTGTTATTCTATTATACGGCTATACTGTCATACGTTTTTACTGATATACTTCTATACGAATATACTGATATACTGATATACTGATTTTACTCTTATTCTGGTATCTAATTATGAGATTATGCTATTGTATTTTCGAATTGTTATTGCTGTTAAATTGTCATGTTGCTACACTGTTATACTGTTGTGCTTTTCTCAGGTCATTCAGTTATTATGTTAAACTATAATACTATTATAATAATATCATATATTGCAATGTGATAAAAGTTATACCATTAAGCTGTTAGGCTTGTAAACTGTTATATTGTTATACTCGTTTACTGTTATACTATATTATAATGTTTTTTGCATAGTATATGAGTTGTTTTGTTTCAATAGTATATCAGTTATACTATTAGGCTGTTATGCTTGTAAACTGTTATATTGTTATACTCATTAACTGTTATACTATATTATGTATTATTGCAATATTATGCCAGTTATGTTCTGCTTAAATCTTTCTTTCCGATTTCTGAAATAAGTAGTACACTAAACATACATACTTATAATTGTACTTGTTGTTCTTGTCTGTTGTCTTGTTGACTTAGTTGATTGCTTTTTATTTTGTTTTATTTTGTTTCGTCGTTTTACCTTATTGACACTGAAGCTAAGCGCTGTGTCTGTCTACCTGTCTACCCGTCCACTTGTCTATCTGTCTACCTGTCTGCCTGTGTAACATTTATTCAAATTGGTTGTTCTAGCAATTAATTTTCTTGATTATACTCCTCTTGTTTATTAATAGGTATAATTGTTCGTAGCAATGCATCTATCTGATGACTCTTTCCCTTCCATTTCATTTCACAGGTCAAGGCACGATTTTGCGAGGGCGGGCACATCTGTTCGCTGCCCCGGGAATGCTGCACCCAAGGCTGTTGTCCGCCGTATCAGAGTGGGCCTAGGCAGCTACCACCGCCGTCAGAGCACGTACTGAACCTGTTCTTTATCAGTCACTGGTTCTTTTGGTAAGTAGCAGACCATTTAGAAAATGATATATATCTAATGTGCTTGCATACATTGTGGCTGCAGTCGCAGTCCCCTGGGACGAGGTAGGGGCGCTGCACAGCGTTCAAGGTCGGGGCTGGGTCGGGGCTGGGTCGGGTCTGTGCCGGGACCGGGGCTGATTGGCATTGTGTGGGGCCTAGCAGATACAGTCAGGCAGTATTAGTGCGAGTATGAGTATTATTATTGGCAGCAAGTTGGCCCCTGACTGAGTTGCGTCAAGTCAAGACAAGGCCTTATGCAAGTCGGGTTGGCCCCGGATCCCCAGACGAGACAGAAAGCGCCAAATGGCATTGCCAACTAATGAGACACTGTCTCTGTTCAGTTGCACTATCCCATCCGCATTGCCATTGGGGTGTGGGGTAGAGAGGTCTTACCTCTCTTACCCCCTAACCCCTTTCCCGTTTCGGTTCGTTCACATAATCAAATCTCACGTCGCCAAAAAGCCAAGCAAATAGGCAGCCCATTTAGTTGGCATTCGATTACGAACGCAGTCGGGTGCAGTCTCTACTCGAGCCCTCATTCCGTGCCCGTGACTCGAGCGCGTCCATAGCTCCTCTAAATGGGCTTCTTCATACAGACACGCCAACTGCAAACGGAGCAGTATGAGATCCTCAGACAAACTCCAGTCATCCAATCTATCAATTACTCATTCGTTTTTCCTATTTTCTTTTTTCCTCTGCAGGTGCGTCGTGGTGGCCGTCATTTTGGCCATCCTCTGTGCCTACTCGCTATGGAAGAAACGCCGTACACTGTGCGGCTGGGGCTTCACGGAGCATCACACCCAATCCGAGGGCGACTCGGCTGGCTCCTGCTATGCACCGCCGCAATACAGTCGCTGCAATTCGTTCCATCATCCACCGCCGCCCTACACGGAGGTAAGTTCACCTGCTTGATTGATCTGTCGGAGGCAAGAGCTCACATTCCATTTGATTGTGACAGGTCACCTCAAAGCCGGATCTCTATCCGCTCGTCTTCACGTGCAACAACGAAAACAGCAAAGGCAACGCCGGCTCCAGCTATCTGATGGTGCAATACTTTCGCAATTATATTGTGCGTCCGGCGGGTTCTCTGAGCGCCGCCAGCACAGTAGACTCACTGAGCTCCAGCTTCATTTGCAACATCAACGAGGCCAATACGCAGGTGCCGCCGCCCTACTCCCGCGCCGCCAGCCCCGAGCTTGGCCTGCACTATGGCGCCAACCGAGAGCCACCGCCCAATGGTCAACTGGCAGCACCGCAATACCACTTACCACGCTCCGCCTCCCAGCTGGTAGAGCCGGAGTATCAGCCGCGTGCACACTACGCGACCGTCGCTCTGGACCGAAATGTGGGGTTGGGCGCGGGCACGGCGCACTACAGCACGCGACTGCACAACTCGCACAGCGGCCACTTCTCGCCCGACGAGTCGGCAATGGACTCCGCCGGACTGGTACATGTGGCCGGCGTGGGCGGCGGGTTCCTGCAATCGCAGAGCGACCAGCACTTCCGCTACATGACGAACAGTCGCAGCAGCCTCAGTGATATTTTCGTGAACAACAGCTGCGCGGCGGGCTTCGGTGTGGCGACGTCGACGGCGGCAGCGACGGCTAACGAAACCGGCGGCATTGCGAGCGGCGTTGCCACACAGGCGACGTCCCTCTCCAGTCTGGCGCTGGCAGCCGGCGGCACGCCTGTGATGTACAACAATGGCTGCATTCAGTCGAATCCGCTGCACAGCCTGGAGAACTGCTGCCAGCTGGTGTCGGCAGTAGAGGCGGCTGCGGCGGCGGCGGCTGCGGCATCCACCACTGCGCCAACCACGGGCAGCACAGTATCGGGCGTGAGCAGCCTCTCGAACATCGGGACGCCCGGCTCGCCGCCGCAGGCGACCAGCCCGACGGGCGAGGTGCGCGAGATACTCGACCAGATTAGCAAGCTCCAAGCGGACGTCAGCTACGAGCAGCTCCTGCTAGCCAAGCCACAGCTGCCGTTGACGCGACCCGCTACCTTGCAGCACCAGCAGCACGCCATGGCCACTGGTGCGTCCTCTACCGCCACCACGCCCACAACGGCAACGCCCAGCCGAGCCAAAAAGTTCTATGCGTCAAAGCCGCCCAATAAGGCGCTCTATATACCCATGGCCGTGATCACGCCGCCGGCTGCTCAGCGCTGTGTGCTCAAGAGTCCCATCAGCAGCGTCGTGAGCGGTGCCAATTTCTTTGTGAACCGCGGACGAGTCGCTCGCAAGGGCTGGATCTCACGCTCGGCACCCACAACACCGGGCAGCGGATTGCCGCCCAATCGCCTGGGCGACGATAGTCCGCTGCTCAACGAGCACGACGAGGATGCCATCGAGGACGAAGACCAAAGCCAAGACGACCAACTCGAATAGAGCGGATCGCCCCAGGCAGCAGCAGCAGCAGCAGCAGCAGCAGCTCAAGCGTCACTCTTAGATGTAAGCTTTTAATCAAAATGCAGCTTAGTAGGCCGTCAAAGGACATCAAAGTGCCAAAAAATACCAGAAAAAAGAAATGAAAATGAAAATGGAAATGAAAATGGAAATCAAACAACTTTACTGCTAGAACAAGTTTTAAGTCTAACAAACAGAACGAGAGTTTCAAATAAAAATTAAAAAATAAATCAATTGCTTTTAGCCACAGCTCTTAAAGCCGTTATATAAAACATCCGATTTGGATGCTTAACTATACCTATGTATAGAGCAGTATTAGGGATATTCCCTTAGCAGTAAATTCGAGTTGTTTTTTTCCTTCTTCTTTGGTGTTTTTTGGCACAATGCACAATTGTGAAATGGTTAATGAAAATCCACTGGATTATTATGTATATTTAGATAGACAATTCAACAGATTCACAATTAATAATAATAATAATAATAATAATATTGGCTAATAACTGTAATTAATCAGGCTTCGATCTGCTCTTGGTCGCCAGACGCTTCCAAAGGCCGAACGTGTTCCTAATGCACAAAGACAACAATTAATTAGTGTATGTATGTATGTATATATGTACTTATGTATGTATGTATGTATGTGTGTCAGACTTAACAAGCAAATGAAATAACTCTCTTCAGTGTGCTTCTCAGAAAACAATAATGTGTTGTAAATGTTTCAAGTTTTAATGTGTAAAGCTTTAGTTGTGAAGGACTTGCAAAGAGCAAATACAAATGCAAATACAAATTATCTTTGTATGTATTATATTTATATATATATATGTATATTTTACATGCATATATATATATATAGATTTTTTTTTAGAACATAGATAATACTCTGTGAGCGCTAAAAACAAAATCACATTAACACACAAATACATAAGGAAAGCGGAAATCAATAATTTAAAAAAAAAAAACACATATGCTATTTTAAGTATGTATATATATATATACTTATATATATATATACATATATATAGAAAGAGATAGAGAGGGGGTAAATTGCAAAACCCGGAAAATAATGCGCTAGAATGCAGCAGTGCCTTTTGACTAAAACAAAAACAAAAAAAACAAAAAAATCAAAGAAAACTAATATTATCGCGCACAAGCCACATATACTATATACAAATATGTATATGTGCCTATTATAAAATAGTAACTAGGCAAACTAGCTAATGAGAAATCAAACAAATAACAGAACAACAGAACAAAGAGTTATCGAAAAAATATCGATAAGTTGCGATTGCCAGCAACAGACACACGAGCAGTAGACGAGATCTTCGGCTTATGGCTTTTCTAATTAAGCTTCCGATTTTCAGTTCAACTAAAGTGCCAAAAAAAAAAGAATAAGGATAAAGAAAAGTATTTCCAAAACTCATTTCTTGTCCCATTGGTTCGAGAGAAAACGGTTTCACAGATTCGTTAATGACGATTGAAATCACATTCAAAAATCATTTTAATTCACTTTATTCAAATCTAAAATCTCTCTGCCTGTGGGTACTCAACCTATGCTCAGCTTTCCACGCTCTCTGTGAGAGAACGAGCAAAGCCTTCCGTTATGTGCGATAGCCAATAAGAACGAAACGCACTGTGACTTCCTACACACTCACACACTCAAAGAGACGCACACACATACTCACACACACGTGTATCTTCCATTAGAATTGAAAGCAGCAAGCAATTGCAATGCGAACGAGATAGCCTCAACTCTGCGTGGAACACTAAAACTGTGTGGAACATATGTGCAGTAATATATAGGCAGTGCGAGCGAGATAGCCTAAGCTCGGCTTTAGCCACTTGCATTGCACGCATATGGAACATATGGAACACAAATAAACAGGCAGTGAGAGCGAGATAGCGCATCAGCTTGAAGCTTTCTGTGGACTATGTGTATTTATGCATGTGTGCATTCCACAATTCAATTTAGACCTAATTGTCAGCTAGATAGATCTCTAGCCTAACGTAAATACATACATAAATATTTATTATTTATTAAAAAAAAAAAAGAAACAACCAAACGAATTGTTAACGCTTTCTCTGGCAAGAGCAGATGTACATATAAGTAAAAAAGTTGGAAGCATATACTATGTAACGGTAATACGGACTCTCGGCCACAAACGAAGGAGCCTTGCACAAAACGAAACAAAACTAATGAAAAACCAATATACTCGCTTTCACAGAGTAAAACAATATGTTTGACTAGATTTACACTTAAGAAACCAACAACCAGGCTTAAAATGCTAATTTTCTTTAAATTTCAATTTTAGCAAATATATATACATTCATATATATAAATATTATTTTTAGATGCAGGTCATTAAATACAATAACTTTCAAGGTATTTTAGTATAAACATAAAAACAAAAACAAAAAACAAGAACAAAAATAAAAACAAAACCAATTTATTAATGTCGTAAATTTCAACAAGTGAGAACCTTACAGTCGGATATACTCGACTGCCGTATACTCTCATCACAGTGGAATGAATGGGAAAACAGGTAGGCAAATATCTTTAAGGTATATATCATATCATATACATATATAAAACTGTAGACAAAAATAGATTTTTTAACAATATATCTGAGCGGTTTTACAACATAGATCAAATTAGCTTAAAACTCGTTTTTCTTTTCCTTCGATACAATATTTTAACATAGTTCTTTAAGTATATACACATAGTTTAATAAGTAACAGCTATATACGGTTCACGGTTAAAAAAAAAATACAAAAAAAAATACAATAATAAACAGTTATATTCGGAGACCGAATATAAAATTTTAAGCCCTGTATACATTGGTTAGATCGATGTGATATGATTTTAAAATTTAAATTAAAGAAAAATTAGAGGAATTTTCCAATGCGAAAATATTTTTTTTTTTTTTTTAATTTAGGAAATAAGTTATCGATAGATATTTGAGCTTAAACTTAATCGATCTTGAAATGATAAACAAGCTAAAAACAGACAAACAGCTAAAAACAAGCTTAAGGCTATCCTACACAACACCAATGCCAACCTCTTCCAATGTGTACAGGGTATATATACATATATAGACATTTATATAAACAAAAGCTGCTGCGATCTGGATCTGATCATTGCTTGACGGCCTGCGCCTTCTTCTCGCCCTGCGCAGCGTCATTGGTCAGCTTCAGTTTGGCCTCGAACTCCTTCTGAACGTCGGTGTAGTAGGGGCCCAGCTCCTCACGCACTGCTTCGTACCAGCGGGCCAGCTTATTTCGATTCTTGAACGTATTGTAGCCAATGCACTCTGCAAATATTTTACGATATCATTTGTATTATTATTATGAAATTGTGAGTTGTACAAATATTTGCTTACTCGGCTGGTCTATTTCACAGATGGCACTCAGATCTGCATACGAAATATTGTCGCCCAGCATAAATTTGCGGGAATTCAGGAACAGCGTCTCGAAGTCGTTCAGTGTGTGCTCCAGTTGCTTGCTAGCCAAATTCACCTGTTTCAATTATATATGGGTGTTATATTTTAATATATAATATCTACATTTTGGTTATAATGGAGAAAGTGTCTATAATGGGCAAAAGGAGGCGTGCTGGACTCATTGAAATATAAATATTCCTATTCAGAACAAGAATCTAATTCTAAATGGAACACAATCGTTTCATCTGTCCACCTGCCCCTTCCTTGTCCGTCTCACCATACGTTCATCATACGTCCGTCCTTCTATCCGTTCGTCCATCCATCTATCGTTAATTTATCCGTTCGTTTATCCGTTCGTTTATCCGTTCGTTTATCCGCTCGTTTATCCGTTCGTTTATCCGTTCGTTTATCCGTTCATTTATCCGTTCGTTTATCCGTTCGTTTATCCGTTCATTTATTCGTTCGTTTATTCATTCGTTTATCCGTTCGTTTATCCGCTCGCCAATATATCTGTCCATCTTTCTATCCGTCTGTTTATTCGGTTCAGCTAAGTATAAACTATTCCTAGCTCATCTCATTTACTTATTCATATACATTCACTCTTATTAGCTAAACAAAACAAATATTGAAAACTAGTTTCAGAACTGTAATAAAATCAAAGTTTTGTGTGGCCTCTCTGGAATTTTTACGACGTTCTAGTTTTATTATTTGATCGGGAGAACGGATCGATTTAATGAACTAAATATTTATATATGTTTGGTTTGGCTCGCGACTTATGATAATCATTATATATCATACATACATATACTCTTATCTAAAGTCTATAGTCTACACACATATGTGCAGTGTATGTATGACCTTACCGCATTATCGGAAGGTCGCGTTTTCTGCAGGTAGGGCACCAGCCACTTTTGCTGGAAGTAATCAGTGCAGGCCACATCCATGTTGGACTGCTGCCAGGCGAGATACTCATCGACACGACTGCGGCCGAGATGACGATGCGGATACCAATGCTCCGGCACGAGCTTCTCACGTGCCAGATGACGGAAGATAGCCACGCTCTCGGACAGCTGATAGCCGTGATCGGTGATCGCGGGCAGCTTGCGGAATCGATTCACTTTATCTCGAAATTCGCCCGTTAAGTGCTCACCTGGAAATTGAAAGGAGAGATATGATTGAATAGATGTATTGACAGTCTAGCTTAATGCTGATTCATAGGTTTAGTTAAAGCTAACCTAGTTTGCTCACTCCAAGAACGTAATATTTAAAAGATTTTACAATTTTATTTGTTATTTAATTATTTTTCTTCTGAATCACAGCTCTGTTTGAACAGTCTCGGCCATCCATCTATCAGTCTAACTTGTAGAGGCATGCAAACCGACCATTAATCTGTTCAAGGCAGTCTGCTCTGGCGGACAACGAACGTTAGTTGCCAGATCTCGGGCTCAATGCACTGGCTCGGGGCCAGTGGCCAGTGGCCAGTCGGCCAAATACTAGTAGATATCGCTCGCACTTTTATACTATTGAGCAAAAGTCGTTAGCTTTTCAGTTTTGTGCGATCCAAAGTCCAGCCGGGTTCAAGTTTTGCTGCACTTGCCGCTGCCGCCAACTGACGGAAGCTAATCCACAATTTGCATACAGCTGATGCATATACATGTGTATCTATAGATCGGGAAATTCGAGATAGCTGACTTACAGCTATAAATATAATAAATAAATGCATCTAAACATGCATATTTGTGTAAATATATACATATATGGATATGTGTGAGCTTTAATGTTTTAGCTAACAAGTTAACAACATTCAACCTTGACCAAGTCAGTAGCTTTAACTGTTACTTCTGCTACGCTTGGCTTGGCTTGCTTTTTGGCAAAACGAAAACAAAACAAAAACAACAACACTGCGCAACATAGTTGTAGTTGTAGTCTATAGTTATAGTATAGTATATATGCTATAGTTATAGTACATATATAATTATAGTTTTAGCTATAGAATATTCTTTTGATTTTAGTATAATTTCATGGCATAGGTATTTAGAGGTATTATCGCTTGCAAATTTGCATGCCAACTTGTAGCTTCTTATGTTTTCAGCTAACTTTTGATTATGCAGGGAACCCATTTGTTTTTACTAAGTGCATACACAACTGTACTTTTAGCTCTTTTACTACCCATCAACTTCTATGACCGATAATTTTCTGTTGACTGATAACGATTGCATTTAATGGACGTTTCAAGTAATCGAAATCAATTTGCTAATCAATATTTAAAAAGTACATTTTTGGTATTTATAGATGCAAAGGTGGGCGTGGCATATAAAAGATAAGAGAGTTTGATATTGATTTATTGCAATTATTTATAGTGCAAAATGTAAATTGAATTAAAATTAAATTTAATTTAATTTAAATTTAAAATTCTTTTAATTTATAATACAAACAATAAATTAATATAAAGTTACATATGTAAATTATTGTTTGAAACTATTTATATTCCGAAGTATAAGTTTTGACGCCAATATATATGTATATAGATTGATTTTAAAGGTAGTACGCACCCTCTGGGCTATTCTATCTAAATAAATGACGTTCTATTGCTCCTCTAGGATTAGCTACAGTCAAGTCTCGATAATTCGTACCCGGCTAAATCGAAAACCTCAATATTTCGTAAGAAACTGCTGGTCCCTTGAAAATCTTCGTTAATTCGTAAAAATCCCATACATTTTGGTCCCCTCGTTAATTCGTAGTTTTTCTGCCTACTCGGCGATGAGCTTGCCTCTTAAAATTCGTTTCGGAACCTCTTATAATGAAGACGATTCGTAAAAATGTCAAAGAAACGTTCTCATAACACTATAATGAATAATGCAAATGCTCATTTAATAAGCTTGGTAAACACAATAGAAAAATAAATAATTATATTATTTTTTAAATCTCAATTTTTCGTTATATGATTTTGTTTATGTTTATTTTTTTGTTTTAATTTTATTATTGAATTGAATGTGCATTTTATTTATTTGTAATAAGCTAAAATTGTTGAAACGACGTAAAATATAATTACCCCTTCAATTGGTATTTTGATTTTTTAAACCACGTTAAATGGAAAATGGTAAATTAAAAACCTCTATAATTCGTAAAAAATTCTGTTCCCTTGCCATTACGAATTATCGAGACTCGACTGTATTAATGTACTGCATTGATCTTATACTAATAACGAATTATATCCTAAATCAAACATAAAATAAAAAAAATAAATAAATATTTCAAAACTCAATGCTATAAGAGAACTTTTAGCCTCTTTTCATCGAGTAATTTTGCAAAACAGTGTAAACAGCACGCGCCCGCTAATAGACAAATACATTTGATGCTATTCTGCGCACTCTTTGTATACCCTGTACAGTAGCTGAACAATGTAAATGTGGGTTTGAGAGTGCGAATGTCTAAAAGATCAAAGGCTGAGATCAAAACATAAGTAGAAAGCGCAAAAGAAAAAAATGGAACAAATTCTGAGCTGTGAACAAAATCCGATGTAAATGGCGACAGCAATTACAGGGTATAGCCTAGTCGATTGCAACTGGACTTTCTGCAACGCAAACTTGTTTTTTGTTAGTTATTTAAATATTTTTTCAAATATTGGCGATTCTATTTTCATACCTCGACCACAAAGGCAAACCTTACAGCTGCGTGTGAAAAGTGTGTTTTAGATCCATGATTCGACCATATTAACACAGATATAGATGTAAATATATATACATATATGTGAATATACATATAAAGAGACTGCGCAAGAAAAGTAATTGCCTCAAGCATTGCACTATCTACATAAATGAGCCATGCATTTATTTGAACTAATTTCTATTTCCATTTTTTGCCGATTCGACCATATAGATAGTGAATATACATATGTAGTATAAACAATATAGTGATACAAACTGTGAGACATCTTCGACCCCATTAAAATTATACTACTCACATATATACCTGTATATACATATGTCTGTATATACACATGTTCTTTATCAGTATCAGGCGACAAATCATTATAGACTTGTCATTCTATGTGCTATGCGCTTAACAAATCTTATCAACATCGGATAATTATGCCTTAGGAACAATCTATGGCGACTAAATATAGACAGAAATTCATTTGTTTTCTAATTTACTTATCAAAATGAAAATCTCATTAGCTTTGGAGTACTACATATAACATGTTTATTAAATTTAGTTGATTAGGAATCTATTATATGACTAAGAAAAGTTGAATATTTATCTGACTGAGGAAAATAACAAAGTGAATATTTTACATTGTGGAAAATGATCTATTTTCGAGTTATTGTACTTTGATAAGAGGGAAATATATATGCCTGTAATAAATCAATCAAATGTCACGTTCGAACGTTTGTGAAAAAGACTATCAACATATTTCAGATATTCCCAAGCTGATTTCTAATTATATTTCTAATAACCAAAATACATTTATACAGTATATATTTCATGTAAAACAAAAGGTATATAAAACTAATTTAATAATATTTATTTCTCATATACAAAATATGTATATATATATATATCATTTTATATTTATCTTTTTTAATCATTATTAATATATCTTTTTATATTTAATTTTTAGTAAACATTTATTTTAAAGTATTTTAATAGAGTTCTAATTCCATTTCTAATAACAAAATTATTTTCATATATATAAATAAAATTTTTATATAAAATAAATTTTTATAAATATAAAAATCAGAATTTATATTTTTTTCTTTATATTTATTTTTTACAAGTATATAGTTTATAAAACAGAATATAAATCAAATTTCAAACATTTAAGTGTATTTCCAATAACAATTATATTTATTTTAAATAAATGTTATATTTAAGTATATGAAACAACAAATATATTAAATATATAATCAATATTTGTATATATGTATATAAATATACATTTATTATAATAAAATAATTAATGAATTTCAATCTCATTTTTAAATATATTTGTCACAACAAAAATATTTTATATCTTTAAATATTTATTTTATATAAGCTTGGCATTTATGTATGTGAAACATATTTTTTATATTTATTATACAAATATATAACAACAAAATGTATATTAAATATTTTGAAGGGTTTCAAATCAGATTCTTAATACAATCAAAAAGATTTCAAAAAATAAATAAAGTTTATCAAATCTGATTTCTAATAAATTTTGAAAGACTATACAAAAATGTTTTTAAAAATTTTTTATTTATTATTATTATTATTATTATTATTATTATTATTATTATAATTATTATTATTATTATTATTATTATTATTATTAATTACTTTTTATAGAGGCATATCTAATAGTTGAACATTAACATACATATTTATATAAACACGTATTGCACTTTCCCCTTCAATAACTTGATTAGTTGAATTTTAAACAAGTGGAAAATTTTTGGAAACACTCAAAAAAAAAAACTATATATATAGGAAAGAGATAGAAATAGACTTGAGTGCATATACCCGCATACATACATGCATATGTACATGTGTGCATCTGCATATATGCATATGTATGTACATAGTTGTTTGAATAGTCAACTGTATGTATGTATGTGTGTGTGAGTGTGTGTGGAAACAACCTTTGGGCTACTGCGCGAGCTTTTGGGCACGTACTCAACTTACCTTTGACCATTGATATGGGTATCGCTTCGAATGGAATCTTTGATGCCTCCAACAATATGTAAAGTGATCGGCTAGCCTGATTAAGAAAATCGAAATAAAACTTAACCGGCATCATTGTGTTGGTGTTCTTGATCTATGGATTCTTTTATTTGAAATTTTGCTTTGATTGTTTTTCACTAAGTCGCGTCCACGAAGGTCAATTTAAATTTCAAATACGATTACTTAATTCAGAGCGGAACACAAGAACAAACAAACGTC
The DNA here is from genome assembly GCA_030914345.1 of Drosophila koepferae. Classification (NCBI taxonomy): domain Eukaryota; kingdom Metazoa; phylum Arthropoda; class Insecta; order Diptera; family Drosophilidae; genus Drosophila; species Drosophila koepferae. Next base: position 401,834 of record JAUESR010000196.1, read on the forward strand.
TGGTGACTGATTGACTGAGTGACGGACTGATTGACTCTGTCTGACTAGTGTGTGTGTGCGTAGTAGGGCCAGCAGCTGACTGGTCAATCGCTCTAACTGCCGTTTTTAGACTGAGCTCAAAGCGTCGGCGAATGCGACATTTTAAACGCGTCGCAGCGTATTGGCTGTAGCAGTAAAGAAGTCAACAGCGCCAACGCCAACGTCGCTGCATTCACGAAGCCGCTGTCGCTGTCGGGCGGGCTGCGCCTGCGCTGCCATCGGCCGCACTCGAACTTGTATGTGTGCGCATGTATTGAGAGAGGCAGCAGTGGAGCTATTGAATGAATACATGCGTGGCGCCGTCGCGTCTGTATGTGTGCGTGTATAGCTGCAAAGCATGAAAAAGAAGAGAAGCCGGTCGTTGCTTGCTTGCTTTGCCTGCTTTCTATGCCCTGCACACCAACAAAAGCACAGAGCGGGTATGCTTATTGTGATAGATTATGGCTGAGTTCTTTAATATAAGAACTAATCTTGAGTTATTTCTGATGCGTTTACATTGCACTTTAGCTTACAAGTGAAAAGTCAATATTGTTATTACTTTGTCTGCCCACCATACATGTGTGTGCTTGCGCAGCATACAGGGTATCTTTGCCTGTCATATATCATAGCCTAGACCACTTTTATTACTTGTTTGTTTTCGTTTGGCATTTTGTTGTGTTCGCTGCTGTTGTCGCTGTTTCTGTTTTATAGTTGTTGTTGGTGTTTGTACTATAGTCTTGTATTCATTTTGTTGTTGTTATTGTTGTTCTTGCTGCTGGTGGTGTAGCGGTTGAAGCTTTTTTTTTTCAATTTACTTGTCTTGATTTTGCGACGCAGTTAATATACAGTGTTGTGCACCCTACGACGATTGATGGCCAGCATGATTGACAGTCATTCATAGACTGCAGAAAAAGGTGTGGCTCGTACGAATGTCGTCATATGCACATACATAGATACATGCACAACTGTGTTTATGTATAAATGTAACCAAGTAGGAAAATAAGTGTTATGACATAAGCAAACAAAATACATACATATATTGATTGCAAAAATATTTACTATTGTATGAATAATTTAAGTTATTAATATATTATTTTAAATTAAATTTCCTAATTCACATTTTGTTGCCACATTTAAACGTGTATTTTAATTAGTTAAATTTTAAATAACACACAATTATTTTAATTCTCTTACTAACGATCGCGTGTTGATTAAAATTGGTGACATCACAACTAATTATTATATATATTTTTTATTGTTTCATTATCAGATAGCGCACTTAAGTTTCACAGCAGTGTGGACAGCGTTTTGTAGCGTGATTTGATTTTTAATACCTAAGCAGACATACATACATACATACATACATATGTACATACATATGTACGTCCATAAGCTCGGTACAAAATGTGATTAAGAGTATATTTGTTTTGAATCTGAATACTAGATAAATTTAATCTCCCATATCCATTAATATATGCCCATACATACATACATGTATGTACATATGTATGTACATCTAAGACTTGCTCTTCTACAGATCAAAACAAAAATGTTCACAGCTTATACGAACCTAATAAAGGTCAAAATTTGAAAGTCATTCTAAAATATTTTGACTAACTAAATCGAATAGCTTAATTGACACCGTACATGTGTGAATACGTGTGTGTGTGTGTGTGTGTGTGTGTGTGTGTGTGTGTGTGTGTGAGAGAGAGAGAGAGAGAGAGAGAGAGAGAGAGAGAGAGAGAAAGTATGAGTGTATTCTGGAGTGACTAAAATGTGGCGAACAAACGTTGATCGCGCCTACACCCTATATATTTTGAGGTAAAAATAAACTTACATGTGTTAGAATCTAATAGAAACTAATTTTATAAGAATTTCGATATGTAATATTAGTTGAAAAATTTAATATTATGACTTTTTAAATTTTACCACATGCTTGCATATTTTGTATTTGTTTATTTATTTATTATTTATTTATTGCAATAGATTTTTAAAAATATTTATAATAGAAATATGTATTTAAATAATATTTAAAAACATTAGACAACGAGATGTTTGATTTTGTAACCGTTTTTTAAAACCTTTCACTTCCTCGCTTAAATTATATAACTAATCAATTATATTCATTTTTAAGATATATAAATATATTATATTATTCTAATTTTAAAAATAATCAAGAAGCCGTAAGAGTTATACTTATATGTTGATAACTAACATGTTGATAACCATGTAAGTGCAGGGTATTTTCGAGTCGAACACCCTTAACCCGCATGCACTTTTTCTGTTTTTTTGGTTTCTATCTTTGTTTTCATTTTGCCACGATCTTTGACTATCTGCGATAAGACTTTGCACTTAGCACAAACTGCCGTTGGATGTGCGATTTGTGTTGTTGCGCTGTTGCGATTTCGTCTGCTTTACCCAGTTCTTCAATTAAAGCGTTATCATTCTTAAGCGATTTGCAATCGCAAATGCCTCAATATTTGTTCACATATGTACATACATACATACATACATACATATGTACATACATGTTTGTATATATGTATGTGCGTGAGTAATATTTGTTATTATTTTAAAACGTTTGTGTATTCATTTGCTGCTCGTTATCTTGTTTACCAATAACCAAACACAAATTATACAAAAACCCCTTAACAGTAGACAATAAAGGTAAGCTAAAGTTTCTTCGCCTGATAACGGGACAAGCGGCAACAGCAATGCAAGCAAGTACACATAAATACTACATACATATGTATGTATGTACATAAATATGTATGTATGTATAAAATGAACAATAATACATATGTATGTATAAATAGAGGAAATAAGAGTTGCATAAAATGCATATAAATGATAAATGGCAAAAGAAAAGATGATCACTTTTTGTTTAGAAGAAAATGCAAAGCAAATAATAAAAAAAATCTCAGATACTTTCCGCTAGATTTAATTTAAGAGATGCTTTGAAAAAATCAGCACATCAAATAGTACTGGATGAAGAAGTTGAAATGAAAATATTGAATAAAATAATAAATAATGTCAATAATTAAAAATAAATTAATAATAATAGCACTAATTATAATAAACATTTATAATAAAGTAAACAAAAATCTATAAAAAGAACAATTAGCTATGTATGTTAAATTTTAATACGTACATACTATATCAAATTCCTTGAAATTTCAATTTGTGTATGTACATACATATAAGTAAATACATATACATAAAGTGCACGGTATATTGTACATATGTATGTAATTTTTAATTTTTTAATTTTTACATATTATAATCTCTTTTTGCGAAAAATTACCTTAAACTTTTCAAGATATGGTAATTTTTAGAAGCGAATGTTGAGTTTTCCGAATGAAATATGAAAGTAAGTGACACCGCTTAATTTGCTGTAATTTTTTTTTTTTATAGATAATCACGTATATCTATGTATTTGAATATTTGTTAAATTTTTTGTGCAGAGCCAAGCATTGCTCGGCTAATAACGAAAAATAGTTGAGGAATGAAGGCAGAACTTAAAAATAAATGGAAAATATTGTTGCGCAATATGATTCAGTCAAATTATTCATTCGCTATGATAAGAAGCTGGCAGATAGATCTGTTTCAATAAGAATTATAAAATATTTACTACCCCATCGCAAATACACCCAGAATACTGCTAAGCCAACTGTAACTGTAACAGCTTGTACCAAAGAAACTCTTAAAAAGATGTTAATTTATACAAAATATATATTCATCATTAATATTTGTTTTGAAAATATATAAATATTCCACATAGGACTAGATTTTGCTCAAAAGTTAGGGTTCAGTTGCACTCTTATCATAAACGACTTTGTTATAAATTATATAAAATATACATTCGACGATTTGCATAAAAAGTCAATTGCACATTGATTTTGTTTTGAATACCATAAATAATTTACAATATCACTTTCATTCATTTAAGAAATCAATTTATAAGATATGAACACATGTTAAACTAGGATCAAGCCAAACTGATGGAGTTCTTGAAGAGTTATGCATTTAGGCTATTTGCAATAAATTATAGACTTTTCTAATCATTCAATTTTTTGTTTACAAATTTCAGATCTTAGACTAAGTTCTTGTAGAGATGTGCATTAAAGCTCTTGCAATCAATTCTAGAATTGATTTTTGTTTACAAATTTGAGATGTCAAATTGATAAAATTTTTTAAACAAGATATTTGCTCATATAGTAACATTTGATTCATATAATGTAAATAACATATATGTGAGATTTATTCAATTAAGATTAACTACAAGAATCTCAGCTATTTGTTCTAGAGTCAGCTCATGTTTCGTTATTAATATCGGAATACTTAAACTAAGTTTATATTAGGAATTTATGAGCTCTTAAGTATATGTCGTTTTATCAATAATAATATATGCCAGCACAAAAAAATCGTAGAATACTAAAATCAGCAAAAGATAAATAATTAAATAAATTATGAAATAAATATATAAAAATAGTAATATTAAATTAAGCTGAATACAATTTGTTGTTTCTAAATATAAATTATGAATAATTAGGTAAGTTTTCACAGATTTCTTCCATTGTATATTTTTAGATTGCTTGAGAGTGAAATCAGTTAAGCCAAAATAAAAAGTAGTAAAAAAAAAAAAAACAAAGATTCAATCAATTGTCAATCTCAATGCAAACAGCCCTTGCGAAGCGAGACCAGGTACCATCCTTCCAAACGGGCAACTTCTGCACCTGCTTCCAGTTCTTGAACTTGCCCAGCACCGTGCTGCAAACATAAGAGATATTAAAATATACTATATAGTATATATGTTTGTAAATATTTAAATGTGAATGTAAGAGAAATGTGGCTTAATAGTTACCGTTGCATTGTTATCGCTAACGCAGTTTTTGGCCCTATGTGCGGCAGCACTTGTAAGTCATGTACACTCGCTGTGTTGAGTAGCGATAACAAAGAAGCACGGTGCTGACGTAAGCGCGAAAACTTGGAGCCATTGGAGTTATCCGAAGTGAAACGGTCGATGATCTCGTTCACTGATGACCTCGAACGCGTTCGGGGGTTTGATTGTACTTTAGCCATTCGTACCCCTTCCGATTGACTGGCAATACGGGTGCTACGACGCAGCACGACTGGTTCCGTAACCACCTTACAATTCTGGATAGAGTCCCTGCCCGATGGGCAGCTATTGAAAGACCTCGTGCGAGAGACATTCGGAGCAACTGCTGCCACTGGGATTGCACGGGGCACCGAAGGGTTGCCGTTGACACTTATTGAAGTGCGATCATCCTTATTGCCGCTGGCATACATTTCATAAATCGGGGCAATCAATGTATCATCCTCCTCGGCAATGGATGAAAGATCTGAGCTGCGCCCAGTGTAGTTGGAATTCTCATCTAGCTCAGGCGGCTTTGGCTGGACGTAAGCGTTCTGCGCGCGAGTCAAACGCTGCAGTTCCTTAATCTGTGCCTTCAGCGTCAAATAGTCATTTATAGATGGTGCCCTGGAGCGCACTGATTCCAACTGGTCTTCAAACAATATATCATTTTGGGTGGAATTCCCTTTGGCATTTGTGCCCACAGCGCTGTCAACCAGAAGAAGAATCTTAGCAAATATTCTTCTTTTTTTTTTCTTTTCATTCAATAAATACAAGTTTTGTCTTACCGATTCTGCGTGTTTTGGCCCATTTCAGAATAATTATGACATAAGCTTTCTCCTTGCATTGTGCGCTTGTAGCGCGCGAAGAAGCTATCGCTGATGGCATCTTTGGAGTTCAGAGCCGTTTGATGCTTGATGACTATGGAGTTGGGCAGCAGACGCCCATGAGACTGCGTCATGCGTTGACGAGAAGTATTTCTGGTCGGGCGCTGCAAGCAAAAAACATGTGACATTTAATATAGCCGGTAAGGAAACTCTAGTTGGGGGTGCAAGACTAGCAAATACCCTTATAAATATATATAATACTATGCTGTAGAGTATAGCTCATAAAATGAGTAAAATATTTTAAATAAGAAATATCTTTATCAAGGAATAAAGTACATACCTACTGAGAAAACCATTATACCTCGATTTCCTATTTTCAATGGGTTTGACTTCAGCTCAAGTTTTGCGGTTGCGTTTGCGGTTGCTAAAAGCGTGCTATAAAAGCAATCGACGGCTTCGCCCTGATCTCAATGGATGGGCAATGGAGCAACAGGAGGATCTGCCCAATGCCAGTGTGCGTGAAACGCTCGAGCAAGTGCTCGACGGCAGCGACTATACGCTAGAACTGGCCTGCGCCAAGGGTAATAACTATTTGGGTATTGTGTGGCGCATTCACGTGTCGCCGGAGCGGAGTCTAGTGTTGAAGCTGCCGCCACAGAATGCCGTGAGACGCAAGCAATTCTTTGCCCAGCCGTGCTTCGAACGCGAGGCACTGGCCTACGAAAAGTTCTTGCCGCTCGCTAGCAAATTTCAGGCAGAGCGCAAGCTGAAGGAGTCGGAGCAGTTCCATCATTACGCGCGCCACTTGGCCACGCGCCAGGACGAGCCCAACGAGTGCATTGTGCTGGAGGATCTGTGCCGCGCTGGCTACCAGATGCACGACCGGTTCGCGAACCTAACCCCCGCCCATGTGTCGCTTGTCATGGGCGCCTATGCCAAGCTGCATGCCGTCTCGCTGGCCATGAAACAGCGACAGCCGCAGCAGCTGCTGCCATTCCAGCAGATGTTGGACATATTCGAGCAGCGGCGCTCCGATGAAGGCCTGGCCGCCTACTTTGAGCAGCTAAAGCAGAGCGCACTGGACGCACTGAATCCACAAACCGACTGCAATTATATAAAGCGCCTGCAGGAATATTTCGGACGTGGCAGCTACTTTGAGTTGCTCTCGTCGCTGCTCAGCGGCGTCAATTGCGAACCCTTTGCTGTCGTCTGCCACGGCGACAGCTGGAACAACAATTTCCTATACCGATGTGAGTCGAGCAGCAAGCCCGAGCCAGCGGAGGTTCGTCTGATTGACTGGCAGCTAATGCGCTATGCCTCGCCCGTCACGGATTTGGTCTATTTCCTCTTCAGCTGCACCACGCGCGACTTTCGAAGGCAGCACTACAAGGCGATGCTCGAGCGGTATTACGAGGAGTTGCAACAGCAATTGACTAGGTAAGCCGTAACTCTTCTCCTATTTAATCCATCTATAATCTATAATATGTGATCTTCAATCTTGAAAGACTTGGCGAACGGCCAGAAGTTATATTCCCATTGTCGGCGTTCAGGCAGCAGCTGCATGAGAAGGGCGCCGTGGGCTTGCTGCTGGCCATGATGGTATTGCCCATCGTGACCATTCGCAGCGAGGATGCACCCGACCTGCAGGCCATCAGCGAACTGGTCGAAGGCGGTGCCGCAACCAATTTACGCAAAGTTGGCTTCCTGGGCGACGGCAACGAGCTGCTCTACAAGCAACGCATGCGCGGCGTCATTCTCGACTGTGTAGATTATAATTATATATAATTTTTATATTACTGCATTACTTACCAAATCCATCTCGATCTGTTCCAATCTGTTCTGCACTTGTGGTGCCAATTTCACCTGCTTGGCGCTCTTGGCAAAGCGAAGTGTGGAGATTGTCTCCGACAAATCCGATGCATTTGGACTAACGCAGGCTAACAACGTTATATGAGAGCGTAAATTTAGGGACTCTAGAAAATAAAATAATTATTATTTAATTAAAGAACCAAGAAAACTCTAGTCGGGGTATTCGTATTAGAATATCCTAGAACGCGCGCATTTGATTGTCTATGTCTATGGGGAAAAATATCAGAAAATTCTTTTGCTTGATAACTTCAGTATGACTTAGTGGATTTTAAGGAAGTATTTAGAAAATTATCCACACACTCTATTGAATATTTATAAGTTTACGTAAAAACAAATTATATAAATTACATGTGAAACTAAGTTTAGAGACATTCAGTGACTGTAGCTATAAAGACGTGCTGAATATAATTTTTATAACAAACAAAAATGTGATAAGGGTATAAAACAATAACATTAAAACCAAAATTGAAAAATACTTTTTGAAACAAACTCGAACTGCGTGTGCTATATAGAAATCTAAAATTTCAAGTCTCTAGCTCTTTTAGGTTCTGAGATCGACGCATTCAAAAAGACGGACAGACAGATGGACAGGAGTCGTCGCATTAATTTGAGGTATATGGATTCTAGCACGCCGCCTCCCGCCTATTGCAAACATTTTATATATAAGAAATTGAGTTTGGAGTCCATATACATAGCTCCAACCTACGCACATACCTTGCAGCACAGTAGTCAAAATTGACTCACGGTATGGTAATAATGAGTAGCCAGCGGACATGGCCGACATCACTTTATTGATGCTTAAGAGACCCATATTAATGAAGACACCCTCGGAGCGAGCGTTGCCCTCGTTGCCAGTGCGGCGCACACCCTCGGAGCCAGCCAAGTCGATGAAGTTCAGGCGTGAATGGAAAGAGTCCCGATGGAAGTGTATTGTAACGATCGCATGAGATCGAGAGCTGTTGTTGTTCATGTTGGTGGCACGCACATGGCGTTTCTTGGTGCCCGCCAATAGTAGCTTTTGCAGATCCTGCTGATTGCGCAGCGGCAGAGTGGTGGCGCCCATAAAGCGCCGCTGGCCACGGGATGCTATTGGTATGTGGGGTTCAGGCGACAGGAGATCGTATGCCTTCTCTTTATATACTTCTATGAATGAGGCAAAGACATGCTTCGGAATGACTATGTCTGGCTGCTCTTGCTGCTCATTTTGAGCGATGCGCTCCAATATATCGTTCAAGCATCGTGGCACAATGCCAATGTACTCGTCCGGCAATGGCTGCTTAGTTGAGCAAGTGCTCAGATCATTAGATGTCATTGCTCAAGTATATGTATATGTGTGGCGCACTCACCTCGGCACTTAGGCCCATAGAATAGCTTTTGCCAGTTCCAGTCTGGCCATACGCCAATGCAGTGCAATCAAAGCCATTCAATACCTTCTGAACCAGCGGAACAATCAGCTTATCGTAAAGCTCCGCTTGCGAAGTAGACATATTAAAGCAATGATCAAAGCTATACGCATTGCCCTCCACAATCACAGCCTGTAAACAAAATTTTTTGTTTCAATTGACAGATATTTCTTTTGAATATGGATGACAGATACAGTTAAATTTTCAGCACATATTTACATTTGGGGATACATCCAAGAATTTAATTACACTGCCTGCATTGTTATTAGCGCCATCAATGGTTATTCTACGGAAAGGAGCTTCGCGAACCGCAATAGTCACAGATTGATATTGAGTTAGATCCATTAGCCCAAATGTTCTATTCACGACGACTTCCAATTGAACACTGACTAGGAATAGAAACTCTTGATGATTCTTTAAGTCTGAGTAATGACATATTTGACATTAGTCAAATTATCTGCCAATAATGCAGTGATGTTATTCTATTCTTTTTCGATATATCTGAGAACTTTATTTTCAGCACAAAAGCTTACATTACTGCATTATTTGCAATATAACCAATTTAAAATTAATGATAACACATTCGCGGCACGATTACCAACAAATTCGGATAGCATCGATATCACTGGACGATGAATTTCTTATCGATATTTAGTAGTGCCAATTTATTTGCATAATAAAATAACAGCAGTGCGTTAACTGTTATCGAAAACGCAACACGGTACGCAAAAATCAGCTCCCGTTCTCTGTTAATTTATTTGAATTTCAGCGCGCACTTTGACAAGAATAAAATAGTAATAGTGAAATCGCAATGCTATTTTTTACCAATCGATGAATTTCAAATTTAAGAGTCATCTTTACATATGTACATCTATATGACTTGCAAAAAACCTGAAATCCACGTTTATTTTTTATAAGTGTAAATCAAACTAAAAGTGGTTTTGTTTTCAAAAGCCCCAAATGAAATTAATTAAAGTCGTATATTTGTATAGTGTTATAATATATTTTATTTAGAAACTAATGAATTTCCTTTGTTACAATGAAGACAGACTTCTAATGGTCACAATATTCTTGAAAAACATAAAAAAAGCATCGACTAATGAAATAAATTGATATTATTTCGAATTATCAGTAAGTAGCATTAATCGCTTAGACCCAAATTATTTATACACAGTTTTATCAAATTATTTTTAAGCGATTTTGATTTGTATTTGCTTTTATTATTATTTTTATCTTTTAATATGGTTTATAGCACCGCATCAGGTTTATAGAGAGTAAATATGTATGTTTGGATTTTGTGTGTGTGTGTGTGTGTGTTTTTTTTAAAGGTTTTTCTTTTCTTAAAGGTTTTAGATTAAGTAGCTCAACATTTGCATGAGTATCCGTATAAGTGTATGTATGTGTATGTATGAATATTAATATATTTACATTTTTGCATACAGCTAACAGAAATCGTAAACGAAACTCAATTCAAAATTTCAATTTCAATTTAGTAACTTAACCGCTGCTCCAAAGCACAATGATAATAAAACAAACATCCAATTACAATTAAAGATTAAAAAAAAAAACGAATACAATAAAAATTAGAATTAATAATATACAGAGCACAAGCAGTAGATGAGCGAACAAAAGAGAACCCAAATATGCATATACAGAATCAATAAATCTATATAAATTCTTCATATATATATATGCCAACGACCATACCACGCTGAGTACATCGGTTCTCGTCTTCATATATGTATATGTATGACGTGGACATCTATGATGTACATAGATCAAATTATAATGGAGCCATAATATATATGAATGTATATGATATAGATTAAATTAAAAACACTTTGTCCGAAACATTTTCAAGTTCTCTTCCTCTCTCTCCCTCTCTCTCTTCTCTGTGATTTCTATACGCAGATGCAATATGTTTATAAATATATATATGTACATATACATCTCTCAATATATATGTATATATAGATAGATCGATATTATTAGTCGGTAATACTGTACGCCACGTACAGATCTTTACTTAAAATCGTCCGTTTCGAGTATCTCAAAGTCGCTCTCATCGGACGAGTCCAGCGCCGTCACTTGGCGCCGCTTGGCGGTGCTGTTCAGCTCAGTGCTGCCGGCGCCCCATTGCACCAGATTGGAGACGAGGCTGGGCAGCAGCGCCTGCGCTTGCGTTTTGACAGCCAACGTCAATAGGGAGCTACTTGTGGAAGCAATGTCAGCGTCAGTGGGCGGAGCGGTCAGCTGACGGAGCGAGGTACCGCCGGCATCGACGCTGGTGTGATCGGGGAATTGCAGGCCCTTGGAGAGGCTCTCCTCTGACGATGACGAGGTGGTGGACAGCGAGGAGTCACGCTTGAAGTGACCTCGACGAAAGTCCATTGACTTGTCCGTTGTCGAGGCATTCTCCATTGGCTGTTGCTGGCTCTGTTCATATTGTAGCTGTTGTTGTTGTGCATCCGCTTTTTGCTTGGACTGCGCTAGGGGCACCAGCTCGTCATCCTCGTCGGTTGAATGCTCATCGATTTCGGGTATGCAATCGGGTATGAGCAGCTCGGAGGGCACATCGTCACTGCGATCATCATCATCGCCATCGCCAAGGCCATCCGCATCGGTGGGTGAGCTGATGGTGGCCACATCGCTGGCTCGCTCCAGCACAAACAGATTCGATTCATTGACATCTGGCAGGAACTCATCGTCCAACTCGGCCACGGCATTATTGTAATTGATGCGCTCCGACCATTGGAAATCTGCAAAATTTGCGATTTTTCATTAAAAATGTGAACACGAAATTCAATTCAATTCAATAAAAAATTTACCTCTGCGTTCGATATGCACAAGCTTAAAATTGTATTTGGTGGAGACGACGGCGGAGACAACGAGCAGTGTCATCACCAGCACAGAGCCGGACAGCAGATGGCCCAGCACAGCGATTGTGGCCAGGCAGCCGGAGCTGACCAAACAGAACATGCTCGGCGAACTGTGACGCCAATTGACGGCGCGCTGCAAGCAGGATTCCAGTTTTTCCCGCAGCTGCGGTGTGAGCACCACTCGATAGCTGCAACGTGTCCAATAGAGCCAATAGCTGAACAGGCCCAGGAACAGGACACCCAAAGGACGTACGCTGCCAAATGGAAGAGAGAAATGCCTCTTGATGAATTCGAATGAACCAGGAAACGTCACAAACTCAAAACTAAATGAACCGCAACTGGCGAAGCGTCTGGCCTTAATGTGATTTCTGCCAACTGCTTGGCCATTCGCTTACTAGCCAAAAAGTGTAAAAAAAAATAATAAAAAATCTCAAATTTATTTTAAACTTTAATATAAGCGAAGCCAAAGTCTATCTCGCTCGAAAACATGTTCTAGCAGGAAGCGCTTTATCTACGGCTTTTGAAACCTGGTTTTTTGGCAGTAGATTCCTCTCAGCTGATCTATGTTTTGTTTGTTTTTGTTTGCTCTTCCTCTTCTAGCCATAGGCGCTGTTTTTGGCTAAAAATATGATGCTAACTGATTTACAGGTTATGCAAAAGTTTACACTCGCTCTTGCTCTTGCTCTAGCTCTCTCTCTCTCTCCCTTACTCACTCTCTCTTTCGCTCTCGCTCTCTATAGCAACAATCAAACGAAAACGTGCTTAAACTATTATAAATTCTAGCTGTCTTTTTTTTTTTTTTTTTTTTTGCTTAATTTATGATTAAATTCAACATTTTAGGCATTTTTGTTGCTTGTTTTAGCGAATTTCTTAATTATTGTTAGTCACATTTTTTTATAACCTAAAAAACAGGAAACGTAAGCAGAGAAGATGAAAGAAAAAAATGAATATACATATATATATATATATATATATAAATATATATACATGTTTCAATCTGAAACTTTTATTAATTAGTTTTATGCTTTGGCTTGCATTTTCTTAAGCTTAAGAATTATTTTTAAGTTATGCAACACTAAGCTTAAGTTTCGGACAATTCTTTATACAGTTACATATCTATTGCATGTATATAATAGAAATAAGGGATATTCCCTCTATTGTGAACTATCGATAACTACTTTCAAGTAAAGAATAAGGTCAAACCAGAGCCGAGCTACAATTTAAATATCAAACTCGTACTTCCCTTGAAATTATATATACAAATTTAAAACCTTATCTAAGTATATATACATATGTATTTATGCATATGCATACGTATTTGCATTTTGTTCATGAAAATAGTAAAATAGCTGAGCACTAAATAATAATAAATATATTAAACTTGAGTGATAAACACAATATTAAAAACTATTTCAAACGAACATTAAGCTTAGATTATATTTTATAAATATATAAAAAAATATTTACATATGTATATACTTATATTTATTTATATTTCCAGGGTATCTTTCAGACATGCAAGACATTTCAATTCATAGCCTTCGATTTTTATTTTTGACATATTGTTATTATTTCGTTCTTCTTGTTTCTGATTTCCAAAAACGCATATTTGGCACATTCAATATGCTGAGCATTGGGGTTTTCTATTTCTTTGATTTTTCCCCCAATAATTATGTCATCTTATATACCATGTCATACTCCTAAAAAAATATCTAAGCAGAAAAGGCCTAATCCTTAGTCTAAACTCTTTAATTATTGTAAGATACTATTCACAAAACTGTAATTATAACAAAGAGTGAAATAAATTGAATTGAATTGAATATGCTGAGCATTTCCATAAATTCTTATCAAATCGGTATTATTTATTGCACAGTGAGTAAGGAAACTAATAAATGAGGCACTCACTCATCTGGCTCATCAGTTTATCCTCATTTCGCTATCGATATGATTGTGCTGACATCATATATAGCTTAAGCAAGATTAGATAGCTTTATGTAGGCCAAATTGCGAACGTTATATTTTGCCTTCTATTGTGGGTTCTATCTGGGGGCAATAATAAAACAAATCTGATTGAGATATAACAAATTTCTATATATATCGCTAAATCCCTATTTCACAGGGTATATGCATTAGCTAAAAAGGTCAAATTTATTTTCTCAATCGAACTGAAGATCTATTAAAATCCGATGTGTAGAAAGATTCCGATTCTAAAGAATCGATAACTCGATTTTTCTTAAAATCATATCATTAAAGTAATATCTTGTACAAGAGATCATAGATTCCGATAGCTTCGAATTCGAAACTTAAGGATCATTTTCATCTGAATTTGATGTATAGAAAGAGTTCTTAGACATGTGAGCTCAAGTGTATTCAATCTTTGGCATATCGTCGTAATTCCTCACTACTTGTTTTTTATTTGTATATATATTATTTTCTCATTTAGAACTATCTATCAGTATCGTATTATCGCATTGTTTACCTCTCATAGCGCTTATTTTGTATTTAATTTTTGCCGTTGCTTACAAAGTGTTAAAGCAAATAAGTAAATACCAAATATTGTTGCCAGAGAACAGACAAGTTGGCAATCGAATGATATAAATCGAATCGGTTAATAAATACTCTAAGTGGATCTAATGACATTCTCCAAGATTACTAAATGAATCAAAGACTCAACTCTAAGCAACACCATTAAGTAGGCTTACATTTTGATTAGACCAAAACTTTGCACTTCAGAGATGACTAAATTATATATATCTTTATATAAGGTAAATCAGCTAAAGCAATAATCTATAGATATCGTTATATAAGGTAAAACAATTGCATATTCCTATCATATATGCCAAAGCTTAGACATCTTTTTTAGACAGTTTTTCACAATATACATATATATATCTAACAAAAGAGTCGCTAAATCTATATTTATATATCAAGTCATGCAGATAGAATGCACTATATACCCCTTTTAAATATGTACAGGGTATATTGTGAAAACAAAAACAAAGCAATTTATGGCGTAAGTCGCTTTCAACAAGTTATCGAATGGATATATATATATATATATATATATATATATATATATATATATATATATATATATATATATATATATATATATGTACAGTGGGCAAAAAAAGTTTAAGTAAACTTCATAAATTAGTATTATTTCTATTAGAACTCTTTCAATAATGGGGAAATTGTTAAACTATGATTAGTTTACATTTAAAGCACTTATTTATTGGCGAGGGGAGTGAAAAAAAACTGTGTTCTTTTTTTTATTTTCTTTTTATGCGCCAAAAACCAAAATAAACGACGAAAAGCATGCCAAAAAAGTTTAAGTATGTTTCGCCTGTCCCGTTTACCGTTAGTAAGTTTAGTTTAAGTAAACTGCATAAATTAGTATTATTTCTATTAGTACCCCCAAAAAGAAAAAACGAAATAGTAGAAAGCAGTAATTGATTTTCGCCACACTTTGAGCTCCATCCGACCAAAAAATGTTAAATTTTGACCCCCAAAAAAAATTCGGTTCGTTTAGGTACTCTTGAGCGAATTCTAGTCGCTATTTCTTATTGACCTCAGAAATCAACGGTTTCCTTCGAGGGGTTCGTGCGTTGTACCATTCCTTGTGCAGCACATTTCGCACGGATTATGGATGAACGCTAACTCCAGAGGTGGGAAATAGTTCCTCCTGTATTTTGGGTGCCGACTTTTTTGGATCGCTCCTTACTGTGCTGAGAATTTGTCGCTTATCTCTGACACTTAATTTTGAAGACCGACCCGATCTGGGCTGAACCTCAAGGCTAGCTGTTTCCCCGTACGATTTTAATGTTGATTGAACACTAGTGGGTGGTCGGACAATCAGTCTGTCGATTTCTGCGAATTTGGGATACACCTTTACCCTCTAAGTATACCTTTTCAATTAATTGTCGCGTTTCTAATGGTATTTGCTTGCCACGACCCATTATGTCCCATTTACGCACACAAAACTGACTCAAATGAAATTTCATTACATAATATTTCAAGAATTTGAAGTTAAGTAAAGGAAAAATTAAGATTACCGTTGTAAATTCCGAGCAACACCTAACGGTAAACGGGACAGGCGAAACATACTTAAACTTTTTTGGCATGCTTTTCGTCGTTTATTTTGGTTTTTGGCGCATAAAAAGAAAATAAAAAAAAGAACACAGTTTTTTTTCACTCCCCTCGCCAATAAATAAGTGCTTTAAATGTAAACTAATCATAGTTTAACAATTTCCCCATTATTGAAAGAGTTCTAATAGAAATAATACTAATTTATGAAGTTTACTTAAACTTTTTTTGCCCACTGTATATTGGATATAGACTTCATTAGTTTCATCGCCAATCATATGAAATACTATCTGTAAATTACATACACATCTGAATATTTGCAAAAATATAAATATATTTATAAATATTTACATACATATACTATACTTATGCAATGCAATTATATTTATTTGAATTTTTCATTCACAATTTGATTAGTCTAGACGTAAACAGTTTAATGCGCATGTACTCTTTTTTGTTCAATGAACAAGTAAACAAAACAAAAACATGAAAAAAGGCACACAAAAATCGTAGTAGGCTCTCATTAAAAGCGTGGCTGTCTGCCGATTATTTATTGGACGCAAAAACCTATCGAGATTGCGATGATGTCTTTGTCAGATACCAAGCAATAGTTGTTTTCGACTTTGTTGTTATTTGCATTAGCTGACGTCCATTGGCTGACAAACAAGCTCTAGCTACATAACAATTGAAATTGTTGTTATTTAGAGGGTTTATTTATTTACTTTTTTTTTCACTGATAGTCGAATGATAAACAAAGTAATACAACACACAAATGAGAAGTGCAGTCGCTCTACTATAAATGTGCATGTCACATATGCACACATACATACATACCTACATATATTGACATGTGTCTGTGTATTATCTGGCAAGCTTTGCCTGAGGCTGCGTGTGAATCATTTGTGCAGCATTTCACTTTGGTTAATTGCACACAGGTCAGTATATATACAAACACACGCATACATACACAGATCTATATATATACACATGTACGTAGGTACATAAAAAAAAGGCAGCACGAAACACAACGCATTTGACCGCTAGCCGAATTCTTATATACACACACAAGCTCACATATAGACAGGTACACACCCTCACATACATACATACGTATGCATGTATATACATATGTACATATGTCACCACATGCACGCGCCATGGCACAGAAAAGCACGGTAAACGTTAGGGAGTCGGGGGGAGAGGCTTGTCGCGGGCCAGCAGAGATAGCCAAAATGAAGGTGTAAGCACGTACATATACATATATTAATACATATTCATACGCGCACACACATACATACATATATGTATATGTATGCGGATGCATGTGTATAGACTATGCCCAAAATAAAATATTGCAACTTTTAACTATAAGGAAGTTGTTTACGGGAAGCCGACAATTAAATACTCTGTCAGGCATATAATGAAATATATTGCATAAATCAGTTGTAGGTCATGTATATGTGCATATACATACAAGTATGTGCATTAAATAAATAATCCGAATTAAAGAAAGGAACTTTTTTCATTCAAGTGTTGTATACTTTTTTGGGTCACAATTTTTTTTATTTTCAAAAAAATATTAAAAAGAAACGTCAAATAAGAGAAATTTAAATATTGTGTATATCGATATACATATTTAATGTGAATATGCAGGTTATCGTGCCAATTGAGTAGTTTGTTCGCTCATCTCTAGTTACATATTTCCTGGCACATTTCTAATGTGTTCTGCGGTTAGGGCATCAGCGCTGGCCACGCGACGTCTAATCAGCCGTTATGTCGCTCTCATTCTTCTCGTGCACTAGCGCTCATTTTCTTTCTATTTTTTTTTTTTTCATTCTGTTCTTTCTTCATCTCGCTCTTCCTGTCAAGCTTTCGTTTGAAAATGCAGCGTCGTCGTCATTTATTTTTGTTTTGCTTACTTGGGACTGGGATTTAAATTGGGAATGGGAATGGGAATGGGCATGGGCATTGAAATGGGAATGAGAATTGGAATGGGAATGTGCGAGACATGAGACTGCGAATGCAAATGCAAATGCATTTGTGACCCAAATTGAGAGGCGTGACTACACTTAAAAGCTTAAATAATTAACGGAATGCGTGCGATAGCTTGTTTTATTTACGAGCTACACGCTAGCAGGTGTTCATAGCCATTACCCGGGCTCATTAAATTTACTTCTACAATGTGTATGAATCATATAACTCTCACCCCATATACCGATTTAATTAACCACTAATCAAAATACATATATATTTTAGTTTATTTCTATTTAGATTAATTTGTGCGCAAGTTAATTATATAAATTAAAGTAAAATAAATAAGTAAAATTAATTAAACTTGATTTTGTACCCCATGCAAATGCTGTCCATATATACATACATTTCATATACATATTTACATACAGATGTATGTATATGTACATACATATATGTATGTATAGCGTATATTCACTGTACTTACCAGGACATTAACATCACCATGCCAAGCGCAATGACAGCGCCGAGCAGCGTTGCCCGCGTTGGTCGTGGAATATGAAACATATTTATTGTTGCGTTTTGGTTTTTATCGTTTTTAAATGTATTTTATTTGAAATTTCTTTTCAATGCAGATGAAGATAGTGTTTTTGTTTGTTTTTGATTTGAGGCTGCGTATTGTCGTTAGGTTAGGTTAGTTTCAATCGATTCTCAATCGATCGATCAGCTGTGCGCGCATGGGCGCCGTTACAAACTGCGCATCTGCACTTTACCACTGAATGCGCAGCCGACCACACAATATGTCAATTCGCAACGGGGCACTGAGCCAACTTGCTTTTCCCGCTGCTGCTGATGCTGCTGCTGCGTAGAAATGAAATATTGCTGCATGAAAACAAAAATATGGCATTTTACCAAAAATAAATGCAAATGAAAAGTCCAAAAATGAAAAACAATCTTGTTGTTCGTATTATTATTATTATTATTATACCCTTTCAGAGTGTATTATAAATCTGTCACGGAATTTAGAACATTTGTCAAGAGAATTTTCAGTACTTTGGCGCAGCAAAAACAATTTTTGTTTGTTATTATTGTTATTATTATTTTTATTATCGTTGTATATTCCGACAAAAACAACAGTGTTTATAATATAGGGCATTGGCAGATGGTATTTGCGTTCGCCAATGCCATCGCAACCATGGAAATAATCGCAATAATTGTTGTTTACCGACTGCACAATACCCTGTGTAATACTTTTACATAAAAAAAAAAATTAATTACCAATTATTTTTAAAGGAAATTATTGCAATAGTTGTCGTTTACCGACTGCACAATACTCTGTGCTTTTCTTTTAGATATATATTAGGGTATTTAAACAAACTTTACGTTTAATTTAAATCAATTAATTTTCAAATTAGTTTTCGATAGTCGAAATAGTTTTCGGCTGCCTAATACCGTACGTTTTGGTTTAGTTTTACTTTTCACTGGAACTTTAGAAGACACAAAATTAGTATAAAAATATCACTTTAAGATCATTTTACTTTACTGAGTTTTAATTATAACATCATATATTTCACTAAAATAAATACACACTTGTTCATTTTTAGCAACAGGGTAGCGAAATAGAACAAAGAAAGTAAAACTGCGTTGCTGCTTCCAGCCTATGTATGCTTGTGTATGCAACGGTGTGTAAGTCTGTGTGTGGTTATTGCGACTTTATTATAAATCCTTTTACATCGTTGACTTTATGTTAAGCTCGCTTTGAGCTCAGCTCTGTCGGCAGCAGCTCAGCATGTAACTGTGTTGGCGTTTTGACATTCGCCACGCCGCCGGCAGCGCTTGAGCGAAAGAGCGAGCGAGCGCGCTAGCGTTGGCTGGCAGTCAACAAATAGTGTGAGAACTGTGAGTGAAGTTGTGATAATAACAAAAACACAAACAACTTAACAGAAAAGCGTAAAACGAAGAAGACGAAAACAAAAACGGCAAAGTTGTTTGGCCTTCGATGTCTTTTCAATTGCGTCGCAGAATATACATACATATATACATATCCATGTATGTATATATGTACGTATATTATATGTGTATTTTTATGCGTACATCGTCTTGTGGTGTGTCTGTACATGTGTGTGTGTATGTGAGTGGCGTTGTCATTCTTGTACTTTAAATTGTTCTAGTTCTTACAAAGTAATTAAATACAATTTAACACACTTATATATGTACATGTGTATATAAGTAGCAACGCAAAAATAACGCAAACGGTCTGTCAAGTGGAATGACACTAGCGTACGTCCCTCTTCTCCCTTAAACAAAAATCCAAGATTGCAAAAATAAAAAGTACCGCAAAAAATGAAGAGAAAGAAAATTGCAAATAAACTAAAACGCAGTTATTTACAGTAATAGCTCAAGAGTCCCGCAAACACACACACACATGTTAAGGGCAGTTGCGCTGGATAACAAACACCCACACACACACAAATACATACAGGCATCACAAGGCTACATAATTTACGCGCACATGTGAGTTTTGATTTTCAATAATACATACATACGTGATTTCAAAACTCAGAAATATATTTGTATGTTTGTCTATTTGGCTGTATTTCTTAAAATAATTAATTTTGTAATTCGCACACACACAGCGCAACGAATTTCCTGGATCAGCCAGCGCGCAACAGCACAAACAAAAACAGCAAATGTTGGGCGGTTGAGGTTGATTCTTAAAGGGGAGGTACGTACGTCGTACGTCCTTCTGTAAAACGGTTTATTTATTTATTGTTTTTTTTTTTTTTTTTGGCAATCACGAGACAAACTTGTATACTTTTAGATTTATTATTGAGGCTTGCGCGTCGTCACAGCTGGCTGCCTGCTTGCTTCGTTTTTTAACGGCACAGTAAACAAAAACAAAAAAGGTGATAATAACAACGAATCAGCGACGAAACGCGCAATGCGATATCAAATGCTATGATTGCGCTAATGTTAGTTCATTCATTGTGCTGCTAATATTACTACCTATCGATAGGTATTTAAAAAAAAAAAAACATGATTATCGATGCTTGTACATCGTATGTTAAGTTTAACATGCCGCAATCGAGCGCGAACCCTGTTGGCGCTGTCAACTTGTTGCAATTGAAATTGAATTTGAAATCGAAATCAATCTGGCAGGCTTGCACGAAAAAGTCGAATGAACACAAAACTCAATTTGTGAATTTTCACAATTGTGTTCACATATATATTTTTTCGTTTGTTTTTTTATTATAATTTTGTTGTTTTTATGTTAGCCTGGATGTAAAAGCAACAACGTGTGCAGTTGCCCTTGAAATCGTCATAGCAACGAACGCACAACAAATGAATTGTTAGCTCTTGGATATTTTGCTTTTGGTTCGCGTTTCTCGCGCAACAAACGGCACACGCCAGCCCGAGCGCTTGGCATTCTTCAACAGAACATTCCAAATTCAAAGTGCACACAGACATAACATAACATCCGCCATGGCTATGGATAATGCGAGGTAGGTTGAATAGAAATTGAAGGAATTTCTTGAACACTTTATAATTACATGTTTTTTTTTTGTAATTTTTATTTTTGTATATATTTTCTCTGTTTCCTAGCTTGGCTATGGAATTGCTGCGCGCCGCCACGGAACAAAATGAGGCCACCACACCTAGTGCCGAACCCAGTTCCGATTCCAATGCCAATTTAGATACCAACAGCTCCAACAAACTGCCCGAATACGTGTCCCAGTTCCACATCGATGGTCAGCCCATCTTGCCGCCATTGGTGAGTAGTTTAGTTCTATTGCGGGAGTGCCGCATCATTCAAGCATATCCCATTCAGATGACGGCAGAAAAGCGACAACTGATGCGTCAGCTGCGTGAACGAGCCGTGCAGCTGGAGGCCAAGTACAAGCAGACGCAGGCCATCAAATCAACTACAGTCGTTGCCAACAACGGCAAAGGTAGCAGCAATAGGGGCAGTAGCAAGACCAGCATCAGCAGCAGCAGCAGCAGTAGCAGCAGCAGCAACTTGAACAACAGCACCATGGAGAATCCGCATAGATTGCCGCAGCTGCAGCAAACGGAGACTTTTATCTATGACAGCACACGTCGAGTGCACTCCATATTGGATCGTCCCCAGACGCTATACATTGAGCCCAAGAGATCGTCTCTAACAAATGTCATTCCAACCATTTGCGTAAATCCGCCAACGCCGCTGTGCGAACTGCCAAAGCCACAGTCGACGCCAAACTTACAGGCGATGCCACAGCCACAGTCGCAGTCACAGCCAACGCCAAAGCTGCAGCCGATGCCACAGCCACAGCCGCAATCACAGCCAAAGCCAAAGGTACAGCCGATGCCACAGCCACAGTCGCAGTCACAGGCAACGCCAAAGGTACAGCCGATGCCACAGCCGCAATCACAGCCAAAGCCAAAGGTACAGCCGATGCCACAGCCACAATCTCAGTCGACGCATCAGCTCAAGTCCCAGTTCCAGTCTCAGCCCCAGTTCCTGTGCCATTCCCAGTCTCAGCCACGGCTCCAGTCCCACTCCCAGTTCCAGTCACTGTCGCAGCCGCATCGCACAGCATCGAAGACAGCTCCCGAATTGAAGGACAGCCATCGCTCGCTCAGCACCCATCATCGCAAGCTGAATAATATAACAACGCGCATACTTCAATTCGAAAGCACGGGCTTGGGCAAGGTGTCGCCGCAGAAGCCGGAGCCGGCGGAGCTGCTATGGCAGAACGAGACGATTGTGATATCGGACAAGCGAATGATGCGCTCCAGCACCAGTCCATTGCTGAGCGCTGCGCTAACGAACGAGGGACAGCTGCATCGTTCGCGCTCCTTTACGCTTGAGGAGCCATCGCCGGCGCTGGTGGAGCACATGAAACGTGAGGGTCAGAAGCCATTGATACCACCACCAGTACCGCCGCCAAGAGCAACTGTTGCTGCAGCAGCGACACCACCCATTACTGCTAGTGCGCCCATGGTCACGCCGCGTTGCCGATTCCCTGCGAGCGCCTCCTGCTGCTCGTCGGCGCACAGCTTGGCGCATCTGCGACGCGATACTATCGAATCGAAGGCCAAGCAGGTGCAGCGCAGCGTCAGCAGCAGCATCGTCGATACCCTAAAATATCAATCCGCTCCAGCCACTGCTGCGGCGGCGGCGGCGTCGGCAGGCAGGCGACGTGGCGGCGTCTCTACGCGCCAGCAGCAACAGCAGCAGCAGCTAGAGGAGCTGCTGCAGCGGGCACTGCACGAGACGCACTCGGTGGCAGCGGATCAACAGCATCTGGCCCTGGCCAAGAAGCAAATGTTCAAGGACATCAAGAGCGCGCATCGCGATCGCTTCCAGCAGCTGGTGCAGTACCAGCACGAGGAGCAGCGTCGCATGCAAGAGGAGTTCGATCGCCAACAAAAGTTTCTCATCGAACAGATCTGCACGGAGATCAATGTATCGGCCTATGCTCATGAATCGCTGTCCGGCGGACGCAGTCCCACCGGCGTCTCCGAGTACACCAGTACCGATGATCTGCCAACGCCTTCGCAAATCTCACCCAGCGATACCATCACACCCATATCCATGGATACGCTATCGCTGAACACGGACACTGTCAAGGATTCGGCATCGACTACGGCACGCAAGCGACTCTTTGACGTGGGCAGTGAATCCGAGGGGCCCATGGAGCGGCTGATGCAGAGCACTGCCAGCTCCCCGAGAACCCTGCCACTGCGTAGCCGGAATACCAATACGAATGCCAAGGCAAACATCAATAAGAAGACCATGCAGCGCAGCCAGTCCAAGCCGCCAATGTCCAAGAATGGGATCAGTTCAGCGCAGTTGTTATCCAAAACGCCGCCGCCTCGACGAGTGGCCAACAAGACGACGACGCCAACGCCGCTGGTAACCAAACCCAATTCACGCCAGCAGCAGCAGCAGCAGCAGCTAACTGCAATCAAGAGCCGACGCAGTGGCTCTCCGAGCCGTTCGACTGTAAGTATCAGCTGGACAATGCGCCCAAAGTGGGCCGACTAATGCTAACAAGACTATTTCTTCCTTTCTTCTGTCCTCCTAACTAATCCTTCATTTATTCACAATCTTGCCGTGTGGCCACGCCAGCAGCGTTTTGTGGCCAAGAAGTAATATGAGTGATTGAACATATCGAAGCCAAGCAAGTGCCTTAGCCCAAACGTTGGGCAATCTTTCGGGAAACAATATACAAACAAATATATATACAACACAAAATATACATATATATATTTATATATGTATATACATATATGTATATAGAACTATATTAGCTAAGACTTTGACACGTTTCCATATCGATTGCTCAATAAACAAAAAGCAGCGAGAGTTAACTAACCAATAAAACTGTTTCAATACGATCCACACAGTAAAAATAGGCAACAAGAGACAACTAATACGCCCATCTCGATCCACATAATCAAAGAAATATGAATATCTACTTAGGTGCTATACCCCTCTTTATACGATCCACACAAAACAGCGCTATCCAATTTAGCAATACGCTTCTCAATACGATCCACACACTCTGAAAATATAAATATCTAAGACGTTCCTCTATACAATTCACACAATAAGAGTGCATTATTCCAGCCACATAGTACGCGCTTCTCAATACGTTCCACATAATCAGAATACATCAATATCTACCTAATACACTTCTCTCTACACGATCCACACAAGAAAAAACGAGGCTTTTTCAATACGTCCCACACAATAAAAATGTAAGCACCAACTAACTAATAGGCCCTTCTCAATACCTACCAAAATAAATCTAAGAGCAGCAAGATTCAACTGACCCAAACGCCTCTCAATGCGATCCACTTGAGTGTCGTAGAAGCAGCAAATTCCAACTAACTTATGCGCCTTTCTCAATCAAATCCACATAGTAGATCAACAGCAAGATCCAAGATCTGAGTGCGATCCACAAAGTAAAGAAACCGCAAAATCCAACTAATACGTCTCTCTCAATGCGAATCCACATAAGAAAAGAAGGCAGCAAGAGCCATTTAACTAATCGACTAATCTATCTCAATACGATCCACACAATATATTTTGTTTCATTAACACGCCCTCTGATCCCCACCAGCTGTTATCCAAGTGCCATCTGGAGGCGGATCGTCGTCGCATGGCTGCCACAATTCTGAATGCGGCGGTGCGCGGCTTTCTGGTGCGGCGCCTGTTTCGCACGGAGCAAGTGCAGCGCATTGTGCAGACCATACGGGACACACTCATCTTTGTGCTCAATCTGCATCTGGAAACATACGGTAAGAGTCTCGACTATGAGGAGCCGGCCAATATACGCTTGAAGGCACGTCTACTCCAGCAGGTGAGCTGCCCACAAAATAAAATATTTTAATTTCCACATTTAAATATTTTTATGTACCATTTTTTATTCATGCCACGACGACAGCTGTGCTCAGCCAGCCGCACCCTGCACCTGATCTTCTTCCAGACGAGCATCAAGGAGCGCATGGAGATCATTGCACGGGATCGAAAACGCATCAAGATAAAGATGTTGAACAATCACGCCAAGCATCGAAACTAAACCACAATACTCAGGGAAGGAAGGAGGAAGCACCACATCCATGTGCGTGTCGCCAGCTCCTTCAATCACACACAATCTTTCTCTCTCTCTCTTTTCCTAACTCTCTTCACTTGAATCTTAAGACTTTTTGGCCGATGTTGCCTTTACGCCTAGTTTTAAATCCACACCATCTTAAAATGCAGATTTGAAATCTGCATTGACCAATGTAACATGAAGTTAGAATTCAATTAAAAATATGCGTTGCATAAAAACGTTTATGAATTTAACTATTTATGCTTTGAAATTCATTTTGCACGGCAAATAATTTGGGGCTTGAAAGTAATTTATAAAATATATAATGAGTATGAAAAAATAAAAAATGTTACCAAATGTTACACAAATAAATAATAGCAATAGTTAAAACAATAACAATGAATTTAAATAACGAATAATGAATACATATAATAAATTATACAATATAAATAAAAATAATATATAACAAACATAGATACAAATGTTACCAAATAAATATAGCTATAAATAAAACATATAGGATATACAAAAAAATATATATATGAAAAATTCAACAAATAAACAAAAATAATATTAAATACTTAAAAATAAAAATGTAAATATATACACAAATGTGTACAATTAAAATATAAATAAAAACGAGTTAATTATAATAATAAAAAAATAATAATATAATAAAAACGAATGAAAGTAAAATTTAAAAAACATCACAAAATTCGAATGCAAATTGTAATAAATATACAGAAAAAACGGAATAAAATTAATAAATAAAAAAAACAATAAATATATAAATAAATAAATAAAAATTATAGCTGTAAATAAAGAAAAAAATATTTAAATTAAATTAAAATAAATAAAATCGTATAACTATAAATAAATATGAAAAAAATGCAAATTAAAACTGTAAATAATATTAAAAATAAAAGAAAAAATATATAAAAAATAAATAATAAGCATAACTAAAATATAAATTAAAAAAAAAAAAAACAAATAATATATAAATAAAAATAAAAATAATAAAAAAAATCTTTCATAGAATGATATGAATATACAATAAAATTTATAGCTATAAATAAAATAAAAAATAAATATACAAAAATCTATGAAACTAATGAAAAGTCAGTGAATATAATTAAAACAAAAATATACTAATAAATATAAAAATTAATAATAATCTATTTTGAAATGATTTAATGACTTTATATTTGAGAAATTGTAATTAAGCAGTTATCATTTGCATGACATTAGTCAGTTGGCATATTATTGGCCAATGTTTACAATGTGATAGATAAGGAGGCCACAGAGCTGATAAGAAACCAACGATGGAGCTTGCGACAAAGAGGCAAGAGAGAAGAGACAAGGAGAAGAAGAGAAGCTAAAACAGTGCACATTTCACATTTGGCTTAACAATTTGTTTATTTTAATTTTTTGTAGTTTTGTTTGGATAATGGTTTTATGTCTGGTTGAGTATTCGGCAGTTAGAGTTCGCTTGGGCCGTCTAAAACTTAGTGCAGACCTTAAATATATACAGGCCCAGCGAACAAATTATATTGACAACGGGCACTGGGGCGAGCGATGGATACGACAGAAGCTGCATTCAAATAATAAAAAGCGATGAGAGCACATAATCGAAGGAGATAGACACATATTCCTATATTGCATACGAAATACTCACATACATATAACATATATATATATATATATATATATATATATATAGATAGATGTAGGTGCAATTGTACATATCATAATTGTATTGCATATGTATATGTGTGTATATATATAACATTATCTGTACCATTAGACCCTAGACATGCAGACACACAACAAGATGCCAAGTAGAACGTTAAACACACAGAGAGACAGACACTGTGGGCGTATTGCCACATTTAACATACATACGTATAAATACTTAATGTGTGTATAGTATATATAGTATAATATAAAATTAACTAATTATGTTATATAAAAAGCATACAAATTTCTAAGCCAGTTTGTAATATGCCCCATCCTTCTCTGGTTGGTGTTTTTCTTTGTGGTGTTTCGGTTGCAGTTTGTTGTTTTTAATTTTTTTTTTGTTTCTGATACGGTGCGGGCTTAGGTGAAACTGCAACAGGAATTTGTCTTTTTCGCTGTCTTGTAGAAGGCCTTGCTCTGCATGGATAACTGCTCGGATTTGGTGACCATGTCCTCCAGCTTCTCGCCGCGCTGCAGCACGGATTCAATTGTGTTCTTCAGAATGATTTTCGTTTCGTCCAAATCGGTTTGCATCTTCGTTAGCGGATCCGCTTCCTTGGGATCCTGGTATTTGACCAGAAACGCTGGCAGCGAATCGAATGCGATGGTCGACTCGTTGCCAGTCTGCCATTGGTCGGCCGACACCACAGACGTAAAATCGTCCAATATCTTTGTGATTAACGTATGGGCCACACGGTGTGGATACTCGTGATCGGCGATAAGAACGCCAGCCAGGTTGTCCGCCCGCACATAGACATGACACATGTAGGCATCCTGTTTGACGGACTGTCGCAACGCTGGCTGGGTGCGCTCCACAATTGTCTTGGATGCAAAGCTGCGAATGGCACAAACAAACATATGTGTGATAAATGGGCCAAATTATAGGTCAAGCGATGGGGCTAATTGCGCCGTCGCCGTGAAAAGTCGAATTCGAAACTTAAATACTCACGTCATGAACTCATTGACGGTGCCACGTTGAAAAAATGAAAAGGACTGCAAGTCCGAGGTCGTCTTCAATAGGCGCGCTTCGTTTGCGCCCTTGTAGAAGACACTCAGTGTGAAAAGCCTGACCATATTTTACGATTCACTGTGCGGGCTGTAAAACTTCTCGTCCAATTGGTTACACTCAACTCTAAAGTACAGGGCTGCTAATGTCTGCTAGTGTTCAGCTTGATTTCAATTCGTTTTGCAAGGTGGGGGTGTTCAGTTCTGTTGCATGTGTTCTATTACTGCTAAAATTTTGGAATTCTATTAATTTGTTTAATACGCGTCTTCGTTATGTGTATGAGTATGCCAGAGCTAGTTTAATATACACACATATATACATATATCGATAACAGTGTATTAACGACGACGTGTTGCCAAAGCGATACTCTGATATCGATATAAGACACTGTTGCGTTTACTAAAAGTGGGCATTCAAATATAAACATTGAACTTTTTTTATTTCGCATACGAATAGTATAAAAAGTTACCCTTCACAACTAGCAATCACAACAATTGTACAAAAAGCAAAAATAAATAAATAAATAAGCAATTGTACAAAAAGTAGTCAAAACGATAGTTTGATATCGATATAAGACAACACTGTTGCGTTCGTTAAAAGTTGCGTTAGAATTAATTATATTTCACTCTTTTCAAAATGTTTGAAAGCCCAGAAATGCGATTAGAATAATAATATATAAATGTTCCTCTTTACAATAAACAGCCACAATAAAACAATCAAAACTATTCAGGAAGCTGTACATTATTTAAACTTTATAAGCAAATATATAAGTAAACATATTTGATTTCTAGGCCTACTAAAGTTAGTAACAATCAAAACACTATTAATTTGGTGTGCCACCAATGCTGACTGGCGCATTGTTTGACTCTTTTTGCTTTAAACTTTTCTCAAAGCGCTCGAATTCCTTGTTTGCCATCTTGTCAGCGTCATCGAACACCTGCTCAACGGACTCCACTTCGGGTATATAGAATTGGAGCATATTCTGAACGCCGTTCTTCAGTGTGACGATCGAGCTGGGGCAGGATGAGCAAGAGCCTTGCATTTTTAATTTGACAACGCCGTTCTCGTAGCCCATGAAAACGATATCGCCGCCATCCTCCTGAACTGTTGGTCGGATGCGCGTATCCAGTAGCTCCTTAATCATCATCACGGTCTCATCGTCGTCCTCAAGGATCTCCGTATCAGCATTGACACGCGCTTCATGCAGTATGGGCAAGCCACTGGCAAAGAAGTCCATAATGATTGCAAAAACTTCAGGCTTAATCAAGCCCCATTCTCCAGATTCCTCCTTCGATATGGTAATAAAGTCGCCACCAAAGAATACAGCACGAACTCCTTCCACACGAAACAGTAGCTTAGCTGCAAGCGAACGAGTTTTAATAATGACCAGCGATTATATTCAGTTCAATGCTCACCCAAGGGACTGCAATGAGCTGCTGCGCTACTGGGAAAGTCGTATGTATTTCCTTTACCCAGCACCTCCACGCCGGGCAAGAACTTCAAGCTGTCCGGATTCGGTGTGTCCTGGGTCTGAATGAACATGCTGCGCTTTGTCATGTTGCCCAACATCGGCACTGTGACCCCAGCTGGCCGCAACACCGGCTTATTTGTTGGCCCCACAGCCAGAGTCGAATATGTATTACGTGCGGCTGTTGCTGTGCCCAGCTGAACGTAGTCCCTAGTTGCATGCTGACAACTAAATACGATATTATGAGTTTCATTTAAAAGTACGACAAATCACAATTTCTACATACATTGGATTAGCAACAAGACGCGTATTACGCAAAGTGTGCTTGGTAGCGTATGAAATTAATTTCGACATTGCGCACTAATTTATTTGTTATAATTTTATATCGA
This sequence comes from Drosophila koepferae, assembly GCA_030914345.1. NCBI lineage: Eukaryota > Metazoa > Arthropoda > Insecta > Diptera > Drosophilidae > Drosophila > Drosophila koepferae. Next base: position 431,946 of record JAUESR010000196.1, read on the forward strand.
TTTGCCTGCCCTCTTATGTACTAACAATGATCAGCTGTTGGGCTCAATGTTGCCAGATGTTTAATTGTAACTCGATAGTTCGTGATATCTACTATCGATTACATGCATAGGGGCATTCAATTCGATTAGAAATAATTCAAATATTGCTTACAAATTTGAAAGTTGAATTTTTAATAATCATTCATAAAATTGCCGTGAGATTCAATATTATAAAATTGCATATTTAAGAAAAAATAACGATACATACATATTCTTGGTACAGTACTAGTAATAATTAATAATTTGTAAACAAATTGAAAGTTGAATTTGGTTTTATTATATTTACGAAAAAAAAAAAATGATAAAACTACATACATTCTTATGTATTTATGCTATAATTATAAACATACCAACAATTGGTACTGTCTGACTTGGGCATATCATAGCTCAAAAAATAACTATTAACCGTCCGGAGTAATCAGTTATAGCGATTCATTTGAGAGCTATGATTAAAAGCGATGCAAGCTGATCTTCCTTCTCTTGATTTTCGAATATTTCAAAAATTTATGTTTTAATTGGAGTAAGTAGATGTTCTAGTTCTAATATTAAAAGGTTTATTCATTTTCATTTTGCCGATCATGCAACCAGTCGACATACGGACAAACAGGCAAGATTGATAAATTATAGGAAAACAATATACTCGAAGCCCATTACGATCGGGCAGTATGTATTACCGAAATAATACATAATTACAGATCTAAGATTCGGCTAAGATATATATATATATATATATATATATAAATATATATATATACTGCTGTCTAATACTCCTCGTATATGAAATTTGTATTGAACAACGTGTTGCATACGTTCACAGCCACATTGCGGCGTGCGATCTTCTTGGACCGGCCGGTGGCAGTGAATTCCTGATTGTCTACGACGACACCTAATCGCTGCAGCACATTTGGCTTTTCGCCGATGGAGCCATGATCCACGTACGACAGTCCCGGACGCATCTGTGGATGGTAGATTAATATATGAGTCATTGGCTATTGCAATGGTATTTGGCTTAGCGCACTTACCACGCATAATAATGTGGCCGGATGCATGATCTCCCAGTTGAGTGGCAGCTCGGTGCGCACGGGCGGCTTTTTGGGCTCCTTGGGTGTGACAACAACGGCCGGCGCATTTGGCGAGTTGGCATCGGCTTGCGGTGCCGCTGCGTTTGCGGAAGACGGATGCATCTCGGGCACAATATAACCTTCGCGCTCCCATTCGGCGAACAGCTTGTAAATGGCAAAGGAGGCCAGGTTAAGCATCGGCACGTCATCTTCCGGCGCATTGTCACCATTCTCTGCATCCATCGGCTCACTTTCGTCCTCAGCCTCGCTCCTCATGTCGGCCTCCGTCCTTGGCGTTGCCTTCTTCGGCTTTGGCGTCATCTTCGCAATGATGTAATCCCGCAAGGCCTTCTCACACGCCAAATTCTTGGCGGCCATCTTCGACGGGCCCTTGCCCTCGTACTGCCTGGTGTTTACGGTGACAATGGCCGTGAACCCACCATCCTGATTGCTATTAATGGTAAAGTCACTAATATTAATGCCCTTCACCTCATTCAAGGCCATCAGCGCGTTCTTGGGCAGCATGGACTTGCGCAGCTGTCGATTTTGCCGCAATTTCTTATCGCGTGTGCGTTCTACAAAGAAAATCGATTAAACATCAAAGTTATTAATTAGCTTTCATTTCTTACCCGAAGACTTCTTGCGCTTTTGAAATATTTTCTTGAATGGTATTTTGCCGCCATTGTCGGACTCCATCGCATTGCTCTCATTGATGGAGCTCGTCTCGATGGCCTCGCTCCCATCGCTGACATTTGCCGATGGCTCCTCCTTGGGCATGATCATCGGCTGTGGAATCTCTGCCAACTGCGGCTTGGCTGGCTGCACAGCTGGCACAACCAATGTCGGCGCCGATTGAGCAACGGAAGCATTTGGATTCTAAACGAGAAAATTGATTATTACTAGGAGTCCAGCAAAGTAAATTAAGTTTTTTTTTTTTTTTGTTTCTTTCTTTTCATTTAACAAAAGAAAGAAATATTTGCAATTTGCCTAATAACAAATTTTTGTATTTAATTTAATTAAATATTTTGTTGTTATATTTTAAAGATCTCCAGTTAGTTTTGTGCATAATTTTTTTTTTTTATAATTTATAAATATAGCTTCAAAATTTTGAAGCATTTTATTCCGCAAGTCGCGTAAATAAATTAAAAATTAAATATTTTGATAAGAAAAAAAAAAAAAAGGTTTTTGTTTTCGACGAATGTGTATTCATTTAAAAAATAATTATGTACAAAAAAAAAATTTTTTATATATAATTTTTTTTACAACTTAAAATCTTCAGCCAAATTTTGTGCGTTGATTTATATTATGATAATAATAATATTTAATATATATGTATATAATATTTTATTTTACGAATTTCAATTAGCGTGACTCATAAATATTTGTATTTATTATGAAATGAAATAAATCTTTTAAAACAGTTACTTGAGATAATTTAAAAAACATTATTTCTAGCATTAAAGATTTTCGCATTTATTTCCGGCAAAACTCAAATTAATTTATATTAAATTATACAGAAAAGAAAATTTATATAAAAAAAATTAAAATTGTAATTAAAGAGATTACGATTATGAAGTGCCACGCCTCTGGCTCAAGCTTAAAGGCAAAGGCCGAACACTTGTGTCGCCCCTTTGCGCACTATGTACATACATATGTATGTACTATGTATGTTTATATGTATGTATACCAATGTCTCGAAATGTCTTACATGCCATTCAAGGGATCTACTAACTGCGTGGGCGTTGGCTTGAATCGCAGCACGTGTACCGGCGGTTTCTACTAAAAACCATAGTTCAGGAATAGCCATGACCACTCCTACGACCCAAAGTGCCCAAACGAATCATGCAGACGCGCTGCACCAACGAAACCATGAGCCAACCCCATCGATGGTTTACGTCAATCACATAATCACAAATCATAATCAAACCCTTTGGCACCAATTAGCCAATTAACCAACAATTAGTCAATTGGCCAGGCCAAAAAACGTTTGATCATCTCGAATTGGCGTACTTGTGTTTCGTTTGGGTACTCAAGTGAAGTAAATGAGCATCGCTATCTAACGCAAAACTAATAATTTTAGTTACAATTTTGGATGAATTGATTTTCAGCAGCCACAAAAGTAACTAAAATAGCAAGTACAGTTGTTTTCTCTCTCTATCTCCTTCTCTCTTTGTCCTTTTCTTTTCCATAAACAGTCCAAAGCTAATGCAGTCCCGTTACGTGCGTGTGTGTGCGTTTGTCCCTGCATATCTCTGTATGTGTATGTGAGTTCAGTTAAAAAAAAAAAAACTTTTAGGGCTGGACAAAAACTCTTGGCACTTGCTATTAAAGAAACTTTTATTGGTTATTGCAAATGAATTCACAATTGGTTTGAGACACACATTTTCAATTTGTGCGCTGTAAATTATATAAATAAAAATAGAATTACTATTATTGCAGAAATCGTATTTTGAATATGACAACATAGGAGGAAAAGAACAAAAACATTAACGAAAATGAATGCAAATGCATACGCACACATGTACATACACGGGTATATACATGCATGTATATACACACGCGCGCGCACACACACATGCCCACACACAACGCGCAACATTTGATATTAGTATGCGTGCGTGTGTGCATATCTATGAGATGAGTAGTTTTGTAACTGTGCATATGTATGTTTGTATGTATACCAGTATCGATTAGAACTACGTATGTATGTATGTATGTATGCGCAGCATACATGCACATAAATACATAAGATATGGAACAAATGCAAAATGTGGGAAAAATCTTAGTTTGTTGTACCCCAATATACATACAGTTCTTATTTATTTTTGTTGTATGCATGCATATGTAGGTATAAACGTACAGGTCACTCATATTTATATTAGGAATGTATTGATGTTATGTTATATGTGCAAAATTTCGCAAATACATACACATTTGCCATTCGAAACGGCATGAAATTAAATAGACGCTAGTGAATAAGTAATCGATCATGAGATACATGTCAATTCATACATATTGTATGTACATACATATGTTTGAAAGTGTATAGAAGATTATGAAAATATTTCAACTTACATAAACGCCGCCCGAAATAAACTGTTTATTGCCCACGTTCCTGCGACTGCGATTCATGTCAACTATTTTCTTTTTAACTTTATACTGACGCTTGTATGGTCTAAGGGTAAATCTTCCTTTTGGTCAATAGATGAAATTTTCATATCGATTGCGCTCAGCTGTTATTTGCTCATCTCTATGAGTTGCCGATATCTCATATCTATAAAAATGTACCGCTCAGCGAGTGTCTTATCGAAAACTTTAAATTGTTTATATTTATTAAAATACGCACTTTAGAAAGGCATATTAAAAAAAATTAAAGAAGTCAATATCACTATGAAAATTTTGAGTATGTTGCTACATATAGTCGATAATGAACTAGAGCAAATATTTACTTCGTATTTAAATAATAATAGCTTTAACGTTTTTTCAGCACAATTATCGATAATCCAAAAAAGTAAAGTAAAAGTAAGGTTGCATTAAAATGATTTTAAAAACAAAATTATATTAAAATTAGAAAAAAAATTATTTCTAACATAAAATGCTGGCACTTATGTGGAGAATATATTGTAATTTATTTTATTTTGCGCTTGCTCTTGACTGCCTTCGGCGTTGTCCGCTGCTGTTTCTGCTCATGGGTAGCTCTATAAGTGCCATGAAGTTTATCCAGCCAGCCCGTAACTCCATAATTGTAATTGAATCTATAAGATAAAAGGGATTTCAATGAAGAGAATTGCAATGATCTTTCATAGAAAAGTTGCCACTTACTTGGCATGATGATAGTCGTGGAAACGCACAGATCCGCCTGACCAGGGAAAGCTGTAGCCCGTATGATCGCTCATCGAGTTGATGACCGCCAACGATATAATGCCCCACGCAACAACGACGTGTGTACCCAGCAGGGAGACTGATATGCCCACTGGCAGCAGATTAGCTACCACGTGCTCGATGGGGTGTGCATAGAGGGTCATGGCAGCCACAGGTGCCGTCCATTCGTGATGCTTTTTATGCACATATTTGTAGACGGATCTGTGGTGCATCAGGCGATGTATATAGTAGAACATCGTCTCCTCCATGATCACAAATATGACAAAGTCCCGTACGATGCGCCCGAAGCTTGGCAATTGCCGGATATCGACAATGTTGTTGTGCCTCAGTGACACCTCGTAGAGCAGCCAAGTGGTAAACAAGTTTACCACAGTTAGATTAAATGCAACCACCTTGACGGCGTGCCAAAGACGGCCCAGATCTACTGGCTCATTCTTCCCCGGCTGGATTTTGTACTTGCGCAGGAATCGCGGACGATTTGTGATGTCCATGATGGTAAAGATGCCCGCATAGATCCAATACACGAAAAATATGATAATTGTGGTGCCGTACACCCACAGGTGCATCGGATCATCACCAATAACATCGAGTAACGATATCCAGCGCGCCTGAAGCGATTCGCCGGCATAGCGCCAGCGTAGAGCAATGCTGGAGAGGATTGTGTCTGCGACCATGGCTAAGTCTCAACTGCTGTGAGCAAAGCGCGCCAGATATATGCGTTTTGTACACGATGCGCTACAATTGGCATATGGGCATATCAGTTTATAGAGGCAGAGAAGATGACACTGATGTATGAACAGGGCAGGGCAGGGCAGGGCAGGGCAGGGCAATGTAACATTTCAGTTTTGAGTTTATCTAATTCTATGATATGCTATATTATGATCAAGTTGATTTTTAAATGTAGCAGTAATTGATACCGATTATATTGTATATAAAAGTCAACTAACCGAAAGATAAACTTGTTTACAACAACTACAGATAATATTGTATATAATATTCAGACTCATCTCGATTTTCATCTGCATGAAAATTAATAAAAAAAAAAAAAAAACTTGTCATTAATATATGCATTATATATTATAAGTATTTATATATTTATATTGAAAGTCCTGCAAATTATCAAATAAATTTTAGACAAATTTTTAATTTACTTGTAGCACTAAAGTTGAGAATATATGACAGATAAATTATATGAGGGTATATATATCTGTATATTTATGTATATATGACTGTATATTTGTATGAGGGAGATATATATCTACATATCTTTTAACAGATATACAATTTATTTAGGCGTGATTCTAAGTTATTTGGAGAGTAAAGTTTTAAAATTCAATATAAACTATATAGACTTCCTTATATTTTGTAGTCCATTTTTAAAGTTTTCAATTTATTTAAAAATATAAATTTCTCAAATTTATAGGTAATTGAAAGTGCTTTATAGGTTCTCCCCTACCAATGGTATTGCCTTTTACATTTTCACTGATTAGGTTAAAATTGTTATCGTTCTGTCGTAGTTCATTTATAAGAGATTAACTATTGCTAGGTATTATTAAAGTCATAGATTAGTTCTATTTTTAATCAGCGAGAGTACAGCAAATTATTGTGCCCAAAGTTCAAGAAATCTCTTTGTGTGTGGTTCTTATTTATTTCTTATATTTCTTCTTCTTTATTTTTTATTTATTATTATTATTATTTTTTTTTGTTCGTGCTATGTGCGAAGTGTAAATACATCAATGCTTACTACTAAATCAATTTGTTTTAAAGCTTTTAACAGCACGTTCTCAATTTTTAAATTTAATTTTTATTTTATTCATTTTTTAATTCTATTTTGAATTTTCGAATAATTGTTATAACGTCTATGTTTTGGTGTCTATAAAAGTAATACCCGATCTGTTTGTCCAGCTTGGCTATTATCACAATATCGTGTGCACATAAAGAAATTAAAAAAAAGAGGATAAAACTAAAAACCATATACATATGTATCTCCGTGTGTCTTCATAGATAATATATATGTATGTATGTGTTAAGAAGCTGCTAGGATAGAGTCGAGTGAATGCTAGACGAGTGGGAGTAGCCTGTGGCAGCTCCCGCACATCAGCTCTCTTCACTTCATGGTCGAGTCGGGAAAGGCATCGCGTGGTGGCACAAAGCTCAGCATCATGATGTGACGCGCATAGGATTTGGTGGCACGGAACAGCGAATCGGTGCCATGCAAGCGATCCAAGACGCCCAGAACACCGAAGCAATTATTAAATCTGAAAGAAATCAAGTTTGATATATAGATAAATAAATAATAATAAATTACTATATATAAATATAAATATAAATATAAATAAAGATATAAAATTAAATTAAATTAAATTAAACTCCTATAAAAGATCTTAGTTTTTAACCGATTTAACCAATGACAAATGATATAGTGATTCGTTCACTATATTAGCTTTAAGCTTCAGATACTATATTAACTTAATGTAGCTAAATTTACACTTTTAAAGATATATATATATATATATATATATATATATATATATATATATATATATATATATACAAATGTGATTAGCAACAAGATTAACGGATAGACAGATAGATGGGGCTATATGGCCTTGGCTATAAATATAGACGAATCAGCAAGTTTATGAACGAGTACTTTGTAATAAAAAACCAAAAACAGATAAAAAATCGTAAAAGGCTATTGCCATGGACAGATTGGAGCTGAATTCGTAAACTCACTTCAGATGATGAAAGTCGTGCGCCTCGGGGCTGGGAAAGAAGGGCAAATGATAGCCGGAGTGAGCGTTCAGTGTTGAGAGTATGGCCAGTGCGAACCACAGCCAGGCTGTGGCCACATGACTGCCCATCAGAAATACGCCCAGAAATGGCGGCAACAGATTGCTAAAGATGTGCTCAATCGGATGGCAATAGATGGCCGTCACCGATATGGGTGCGGTCCACTCGTGATGCTGCTTGTGTATGAACTTGTAGATGTGCTTGTGATGGAGCAGACGGTGCGAGTAGTAGAAGCCAAGCTCCTCCATCAGTATGCATACGGTCAGCTCGAAGCAGACCCAATGGAACGTCGGCAGCTCCCGTATATCGCTCAGGCCACGCACTGTCATCAGTTTATAGCTGAGGAATGCCAGCGGAATGCCCACAAATATTTGATTACAAATCACACGCCAAATGACCTGCAACAGAGAAGGCAAACATATTAATACTCATACTCATATTCATGTTCATATCCATAATCAATTCAATGAAGTTTCATTGCCCATTCGTCACCTTTAGCAGACGTCCGGCTTCGACGGGCTCATTGGTGCCCGGCTGGATTTTGTACTTGCGCAGACAGGCCGGACGATTGGTCAGATCCATGAATGTATAAATGCCGCCCACGCTCCAATAAACAATCATTGTGAATATGGTAGTGCCAAAGACCCAGAGCACCATTGGATCATCGCCTGTGGATAGAGTACAAATATAGCTTAAATAAATGTCATATATAATGATGTATAATTTAAAATAGATAAATATAATATTTAAATATAAATAATAAATACAGTAGAATCAGCTTATAACGACGATATACGCCATTGTGTGGGGACCGAAATTTTCGTCGCAATAAACGAACGAACATTATAAGCGAAGTCGTTATAGCCGGATTCGACTGTATATATTTTACATATTATTATGCCTCATAAAGAAATTATAAATCTAATCAGATATGTTAATTTTATTATCGACATCTTATCTAATTTAACCATAAAAAAAAATAAAAACAAAAAATCACTATCATTAGCATTATCATTATCATTATTATGAGTAATTGCAGTTTCATGATACGCTTTATTATTCTAATTATTATTTACTAATATGCTTCTGTTCACATTCGGACGAGACTTAGTTGTTACTAAATTATTTAGTATTTAGTATAAAATATATTATCTCGAATTCAAAACTGTTTAAGCGAAAATACAACTCAGCGCCCCAATCGTTAATGCTGTAGTGAGGAAATGCTCGACTTATATACATACATAAATATATCATATATTTATTCATATTTATCATATATCATATATTATATATCATATATCATATATCATAGATCATATATCATATATCATATATCATATATCATATATCATATATCATATATCATATATCATATATCATATATCATATATCATGTATCATATATCATATATCATATATCATATATCATATATAATATATCATATATCATATATCATATATCATATATCATTATCATATATCATATGTCATCATTATTATTTGATTGATCATTAGCAAACTCATGTTCAATTTCTTGTCTATTCTTATCATCACTAATATCATTAGCATCATTATTATTAGCATTATCATTAGCTTCTTCACTCTCCCAACCATTTTAATTATCATACTCAATTTTCATTGTCATTATCCTTAGCTTTTTAACTAACTTTACTATCTTAATTATCATCAATATTACATTTATCTTATCAATTTCATGATCAATTAATTAACTATCCTGATTGTAAATACTATTATCATTAGCAATTTAATGATCAATTTAATTATCCTGATTGTCAGTACTATAATCATTAGCATTATCACTATTGTCGATGCTATTGTCATTATAATTATCACTAGCAATATAATGATCAATTTCATTATCCTTATCAATATCATTGCCATTTTTCTTTATCCTTATCACTATTATGTTACTTTCATTTTCATTAGCATTACAGTCTTTATCCTCAATATCATTCGATATTTTAATTTTAAATTCTTTATTTTTACTATTCTCTTTACTATTGTCATTTTCATTATCATTCTCATTATCATTAGCATTGCCAGCATTTAAAAATACCTATAACAAGATCTATGACAGTAAACCCATTCATCTAGAGCTACATGGAATTCATCACGTAATGCCAGACGCAATAACAATAAATATTAATAGATCTCAGTATTTGAGTTGAATGACCTTTGACCGGCTTGCAAATGCCGTTATGTACTACCTACCTATATATGTATACATATATCTATGTACCTACGTGCTTATGGCTGAGCATATAATTGTTGGAATTGTTCATTTACCCCATTAGGTAAATACGTATCACAATTCTCACAAATAATAGAATTAAATAACCAATGCTTTGCTAGAGTATTTATAGCTATATTATGATTTTACTTTACTTTACATATTGTATGAAATAATTGATTATAAATTAAATGATTTATTATTATATTAAAAAAACATAAAAAAATCTAGTTTACTTAAGTTTTATTTCTATTTTTAAATTTCAGCTTAAATAAATTTTATTAATTTCAATATAAACTTGAACAACAAATTTGCATATTCGTATCTATATGTCTTTAGCTTTACTCAGAGCTTTCTAGATTAAATTTAAATGAAGCCCAAAGCTTAGCTACGATACTTTACTTTACTTTACTTTAGTTTTCAATTTACTTGAAGTTTAAGTTAAGTTAAGTAAACCCTAAAGCTTTTGCATGGAAGCTTTAGTCTACCTTTAAGCTCTCTTTTGCTCAATTCTTTTAGCTTTAATCTACTTCAATTTTTCTTTCAAGTGAAGCCTAGAACTTTGTTCAGCTCAATTTCTTTAGCTTTAATATACTTTAATTTTTTTATGATTCTAGTTTTTTTTTTTACTTTTAACTACTTTAACTTTTCGCTCTATTACGCTCGATTCCTTTACCCTTAATCTACTTCAATTTCCTTTTAATTAGCTTAATCTCAGTTTTGATTTAGCTTTAGCATGTACATATATTTTGATATCCCACCGAGCGCATATTTATCTTTATTTGTTATCTTAAATCATTTTAAATAGGCATAAAAAACGTTCACTTAAACAAATAAACACTTCCAATCGCACGCTTACAATATATCTAACACTCTGCAGTCAATGTGAGAAATTGAAGAACTACAAATGTATAACAAATGTTGACTGTAAAAAAGCTATATATATACTAAATAATATACATTATAAAAAAAGTTTTTATCTGCTTTTAAAAACCTATTAATTGTGATATGACTGCAAAAAGCTCTCATTGAGCAATTGCATTGTGTTGCACAGTGTAATTATATAAGTAAACCTCAAATTATATAGTAAACAGCGTTCAAATAAATAATATAAATTATACCAAAGTAAATATTTTGTATTTACTTTTAAAAGTTGTATGGCTACTTTAAGCTTTCATTGTTGCACAGTGTAATTATGTAAATATATATTGTAAAATAATAAGTGATATAAATTTTACAAAAATAAATATCTGTTATCTACTTTTAATAGCTTTATGGCTATTTTAAGCTCTCATTGAGCAATTGAATTATGTTGCACAGTGTAATCAGCGCTCGCCGTTTAGCCTTTGACTGTATGTTGACATTGTATGTGTGTGTCTATCTCTCTTTGTGTGTGTGTGTGTGTGTGCGAATTAGTAAACAAAACAGTTTCTGTTTATTGTTGACTTTGTTTGCTTTTGTTGTTGCCTCTGGGATGTGAGGCAAAAGTGCAATTTGTGATTTCAGACCAAGAAGACCAGCAAGCCAAGCGAAATTAAGAAAAGAAACATATACAGATACACACGCACACACACACGCACAGCTAAGTCTTGAGTGCATGCGCACTCGACGAGAGAGAAAGAGATTTTTTCTGTATTCTTTCAGTTCTTTCGTCTGATTCTAGCTTTTTGCGCATTCTCTTTTGTACACGCTCATTCGCCGCATTTATTTTGGCCAACTTACCAAACATGTCGATGAACTTGTCCCACTGCGATTGCCAAAAGTCTCCGGAGGCGCCCCAGAAGCTCTGCAAATGCCTGGTGGGCAGGTAAGAAAACTCATTGAATTTCTCCATGCACAGGTAAAACACAAAACAAAAATATATGAAAAAAAGTAAATATAAACAAAAATTTAAATAAATAGAAGAATTTGCTACGAATGCGTTATATAGCTGTCGCTCAGTCGGCAGCCGTCGAGCAACTGATTTTTGAGGTCAGAATGGGGAATGAGAAAGCGCAGCTCAGCTCATGCAAAGCCATACAAAATGAGAGAAAGACTGAAAGTGCGAGAGCGAGACTGAGAGAGGGAGAGGGAGAGGTAAAGAGAAAGAAAGGCTAGGCTGAAGAACGCTTTTCTTTATTGCACACACAGTCTTTGCAAGCGTTTCGTCCGTTACATTAAACTTGGAAAGCTCTGTGAGCTTTGTCGATATGCGCATGCAGCTTGAAAATATGCAGTGATCTACGTTCGGATCTTCAGCAAGAATGCTGCAAAATTTAAATATTGGGGTACGTAGATTTTCTGTTATATTTAAATTATTAAATTTTTTTTTTATATATATATTTATATCTAAATGTAGCCGATCTGACATAGCATTCAAATGCAATTTGCAAAACTTTTTTTTTATTTTGAATTGAATATTTATATATTATATATTATATATTATATATTATATATTATATATTATATATTATATATTATATATTATATATTATATATTATATATTATATATTATATATTATATTATATTATATTATATATATTTTCTGTAAATGCGCCCTCTAATAAAGTGTTATGAATATGCGCACTGTTAGCATGGAAAATCGGAATTTTTACGGTATACATTTTTTATTTCGAATATGCATATAATATACTTCGGTATGGCCTACAGGTGCTGCAAGTGATAAGAGCGCTCTATATTAGCATTTGAATAGATTACTGATTTGAACTATAATACTCAATTTCTTAGATTTGAATTATAATCAATTAATTTACTGTTATCCCCTAACATCTTGGCAAATTTTAATTTTGTATGAATGAATGTCAAGCTTACTTTAGAAAGAATACATACATATGTATATATTTTATCAATAAATTGATTAACATAACAAGTAAGAAGGCTCTAGTCGAGACGGCTCGACTACGAGATACCCTGAACCTTGCAAAAAAGTGATACTCTTCTTCTTTACGCATTTTTGAGCGCGCGCTCTGCTAACCGCGCAGTTGCTGCCGTGGCTTGGGGATGGGTTGGGCTGAATTTTGGACGCTCATAACTCCATTTCTAGATGGACTATCTTTATGAAAGATTTTATAAGATATTATATTTTCAAAGTAGATTAAGAGTATCTAAATCTATCTATGTGCCAAATTGCAAGTCTCTAGTATTTGAAATGCGTTTTTTTTTTTAATTGGGGGCGAAGGGGGCGTGGCATCTAAAATCAAAAAAATTACATAATCTGCGTATCCATAATATCTATCTAAGTATACAAATTTGAAGTCTCTAGCTAAAACGATGTAGAAGTTATGCCCAAAACACCTAAAAAATGGAAACGAATTTTCGATATTATTTTTTTATCGACAATTTGGAAATGGGATGAGTTACCGAAAAAACAAAATAAACTCGTACTGCGTAGCTAACATACGAGTGTTCAAGTGAAATTTCAGCTCTCTAGCTTTTGTAGTTTCCGAAATCTCGACGTTCATATGGACGGACGGACAGGGCTCAATCAACTTATTTTTTATGCTGATCAAGAATAGATGTACTTTAAGGGGTCTGCGACGTCTCCTTCTGCCTGTTACATACATTTTCACAAAACCATTATACCCTGAATTCCCATTTTCAATGGGTTCAGGGTATAATAATCAACAAACTAAACATAGATCTATAATGTAAATAATGTATATGATATCTGCCTTCAAGCTCTGTCGCTCTGGCTTAAAAGAAAAATTGTTATTTAGAATTAATTCTTAGTAACAATAAATAAATAAATAAATCTTTTATCAATAATATATATTTAAAATTTATATTAAATAATCTTCTTTTTTTAATAGATATTTTGTATATGATATGTACATCATATTTTTTAATTATTTTAAAATGATTATTTTTTATTTATTGAAATATTTATATTTAAAAAAAATATAAATTAGTTAAATATATATTGCGTTCAGCAATTCTAAAGTCACGCTTTAAATAAATTGATTTGTATACCGTTAGGGCAGATGGAGAAACGCTTAAAGCTTTAAAGCTCGCAGTGCGATCAATGCATGATGTACGCAAGAATGCATCAAGCTTTACAAATGTAAATGAAGACATAAACACACACAGCTATATATGCATGTGTATGTGTGTGTGTGTGTATGTGATGTGTCAGAGCGAGAGCGAGATATGCTTACCATGTCAGGACATTGCGGAACAGTATAAGAGCGGCCAAGGCGCACGTGATAATGAATATGACGCTATGCAGCGAGGATAGCCACAGTGGGCTATCCACTTCGTCTGTCCAGTTCTGGCCAGCCGCCTGTGGCGCTGCCGCCGTCCCGCCAACATCCAGCGAGGTGTGGGCAACAGCAATGCCTGCCGCCAGTTTTGATTCGCCGTTCGCATTGCAGCCGCTGGCGCTGCCGCTGATGCCGCCAATGTTGTTGCAGCTGCTGTTGTTGCAGGCATTTGGCGGCTTTTGAGCGGGCGTTACATATGCTGGATTATTGGACATATTTGTGGTTGATTAGGTTTTAGTTTTACATTCCACCTGGATGGAGCAAGTCTCGTTAACCGCTTTGGCTTCGCTATTGCGCTGTTTATTGATGTTCCCGTCAGTTTTGTTCTTGTTTGTTTTGTTATGCTTTTTGATGTCCTTGACATTCAAAGCACTTCGATTTTTCCGTTGAGATTTGTGGAGCTGCCCAGCATTTAAATGCGGCTTGCTTTAAATAGTTTCAGAAAAACCAATGGTCAGCATTTGTTGTCTAAGCTATTTGTCAGCTGTGTCGACAATAATTTCGATATGCCGCTGAAATGGTAACTTGATTTTTTGAACTTGTTTTTGTTTAGGCCTTTTGCCGAAAGCTTAAATTTACACAAGCGCACGCAGTCGCGTGCAATAGTTATCGTTCGTACCGAAGCAACGTTGTGTGTTTATCGATGTACGATAGCCCAGTGTGGCAGTGGTGTGGACGGGTTTCTTCTGGCAGTGTGCCCATATGTTTCATTTATTTTAACCACAATTCGTGTGTCGCTTCGCTGCCGCCACACTAGCCACGAGCAGTCTTCATTTTGTTTTTGTTGCGCGCGGTTGTGCTTCGCCTTGTATGTATAGCAGCAGCAGCATCAGCAGCAGCAGCAGCGCCGGTCTGACCGAGAGAGACTGACGCCCGTGTGCAGTTAGTTGCTGGCATAGAAAATTTTCTTATTTACTTGTTTAAATTTTTTTCTTGTGTTATATGTGTGTGTGTGTGTTTGAGAATTGTTGTTTAAATTAACTGCTACATACAAATGCATAAACAAGCAATACATACAGCAAATTGGCCAAAATTAGCAAAGAGCGAAATCAATAAACGAATTAACGGCATCAACATAATTGTTGTTGTAATTTTTAAAAATTATTCGCTATTTATTTAATACAAGCTGTTGTATGTGATTGAATGTGTGTGTCTGTGTATGGCTGTGTGTGTGTGTGTGCATCTCAGCACCGCGCCCAAAATTAATTTAAACAACATAGCCAATTTACTATGAAACAAAATGAGCGCAAATTCAAGTGAGCAACAACAATAACGGCAACGGCAACGGCGACGCGTAGGACGCTATGCAGCATAAATTGCAAGAACAACAACAGTAACAACAAGAATCAATGCAGCAGCAGCGCAGCAGCAGCGAAAGCGATAGCCACAACAAAAAATGTTTTCAATAAATAAGCTCAAAACTTTTTACTTTAGTACTATTTACACAGTTGGCTGAAACACACAAAACTTATAAGCCCACAATTTTTACTCTCTCGAAGTTCGATTCGGAGCTGAAGTTGAAATTGAATTCGGAGTTCAAGTCGGAGTCAGTGTCGGGAGTTGGTGTCAGAGTTAAAAAGCTTGAAAATAATTATTCTGTTTTCACGCTTGCAGCAATGTGAATGTAAATGTTAATGTTAATATGTATGCGTGTGTGTGTGTTTGTTTGTAACACGCATACACAAACAGGCATAAAAGGTGTGCAACGCTCGACAGCCAAAGCCAGCGTTTCGACTTCGACTCGAGTTGAGTTAAATTGACTCGATTCGAGTGGGTTGCACTCTCTCTCCCTCTCTTGTACGTCCGCTCTCTTTGATGCTCTCTCTTTGACGCTCTGACTTACCTGGTTCGTGGCGCGCTGTTTAAGTTGTGTGCGTGTTTTTTTTTTTTTCATTTTATTTATTTTTTGTGAGCGGCACTTGCTGTTTGATTTGTTGTTGTCGCTGTTGTTATTGTTCATATTATTATTGCTGCTAATCATATTCAGAACTCAGGCTCTCAGGTAAGTTGACAACATTTTGCAACACTGTTTAATACAAATTTTGATTAGAAAACCATAGACATTCCGCAACACTAGCGTGCTGTCTCCCTCTAGCACAAACTACAAGTTTAGGTAGACATTTTGTTGTTGTTGCTGGCTCAAAACTGGTTTTGCTAGAAAAAAGTAGCAGCCGCTGTCAAACACGAAAATAATACAAGCCATCATCAACACACACACACACACAGACGCAGAGACGTGCACACAAATACACACGCAAATATCTACAGTTGTAGTTCACATGCATACAATCTTAATTCGCGCTTATTGTTTGTCTGCGTGTGTTTGTCTGTCTGTCTCTCTGTCTGTGTGAGAGCGTCCACTAAGGTGGGGCTGGCAGCAGCGCTGACTGACGACATCAGCTTGGCAGCGATCTGGCAGCACTCTAAAGATCAGCGCTGTCAGCGTCACTGCCGACGCTCAATTGGTATTGTGCGCTGCAAGTTATTGCTGTTTCTTTTACTGTTGTTGCTGTTGTTCTTCTTCTTCTTCATTTTCATCTTCTTCTGCATAAAGCGCATAACTTTTCTTGCCTAGTCTTGGATGCGGTCAGCTAAGCTGACGACGTCATCGTTTCTGCGCAACCGTTACGCCCCAGCGGTGTCAGCAGCTGACGCTGACTGCGAAGCCAATGCGGACTGCGACGCTGACATCGCCGCGACCCAAAATTAGCATAGCATTTGTTTTTGTTGAGGGTCACAATAATAACTTGGTCTAAAAAAGCTCATCAATTGTGAATGTACTTACACATGCATATACATATATGTAAATACATATATACGTTCATTCAATATATGTACATACATACATATATACATACATACATATGTATACTAAAAATAAAAATAACGAAAATTGAAGTGATCAAGTTTTTGGGGTTATGTCAGCTGCGTAAATTAAGCCTAACAAACGATTTAAATAGAAACAACAAATGTACAAAACACACATGCATACATACATATGTATGAGTGTATGTATATGTTTATGTATTTCCACATAAACGAAAAGATCTTCGGCAAAAGCAGCAAATAAATATTCAATTTTTGATATACCCTGTACTTGATCTATTAATATTATGCATATGCATGACATTATAAACGAATGCATTCGATTTAAATAATAATAAATTAGTATACAGTATACATAAATAATTTAAAAGCATTTGAATGAATATATTTATATGCAAAAATTAATTAGTTATTGGGTAAAAATATTTAAAAGATCTATAACAATTGATTCAATACAATTTTTATAACGTTTTCCCAAGAACATATCAAAAGATCTGATATTTTATTGGCTCATCTGTATAGGTTTTGATATTAAATATATTAAAAAACAAAAACAATTATAATAGCTTAACAATAAAATTCACTTATTTTTTATTAATAATAGCATACTCAGATTAGTATGTTTATGTATAGGAAAACAATATAAATACATACAGATTTCGAAAAGCCAATCTTAATAGTTTTTTGTTCATAGGTCATAGATCATACTAGATTGAAACAAGTTTGACAGATCATCACATCAGCATCAGCACATCGATCTTTCTGCCTATAACTTTAGCCACGTTTGTAAGGGCATCTTTTAGTCGACTTTTTGTCCGCTCAGCTAGCTGTTTTTATATGCTCAATTTCGATGACATCATCATTGGATATGTGTCGACCTCAGCGGCGCGGGTAAATTTCGCTTAAAAGCTAAAAAGAAATGAATTCAATTTAACCTTGTAAAATTTAGATTTAGATCTTCGAATCTCGAACCGGGAGTGTATAGAACTTCGCTATCGGGCCTAATGCATATACATACATACATACATAATTATATACAACGATATGGAGGTATGTTAATTGTGTTTCCTTTCTGTAATTCCAATTTGTCGGTGCCCCCATTGGGCTTAATTAGAAATTCTTAACGTTCTTTAATTGAAAGCGATAGCAGTACAGAAATAACATATTGAGCGAAAAGAAAAGAATGAACAATAACAAGTTTCTTCAATTAATGCATATTTTTTATTATATTTATATTTATATTGATGTATATAGCCAGAACATAATTAAAGCGCTTCATTATGTAGTTATAAAAAAATATCGTGGCATTCCAGACTTTTATAAATTAAGGCAGCGAAAGAGACGGAGATAGAGAGAGAGTGTGAGAGAGAGAGTCACGCATGTGGCGTATTCATGGCTGTTGGTCATGCTTCGTTTATTTATTATTGTCATTTGTTATTTGCCATTTGACATTAGACATCATATTCCCTTGCTCTCTCGTTTTCTCTCCCGCTCGCCCTCTCTTTTCGCTCTCTATTTTTTCATATTATTAATTAAGCATTACTGCTCCAGCTATGCTTTTACCGTAATCTGTTCAAATTGATGAATCTTGACACATTCTGAAACATTTTAAATATTTATATCATTTCATTGAAAACTGAGCCTCTTATTGACTCTGGCATCGGATACGTTGACATGATTTTGCTTTTACTAGCCAAGTCAAATGTTGGCTTTTCAGCTAAAGTATTTGTTCCCATGAAGGACTTCATTGTAACTTTATATCCCATTCAAATGCTTTTCAATTTCTTGTGCATTTCCTACACACACTTAAGCCTCTTTTTTATGCATTTGCCACTGCTACTCAATCAATGAATGAAATTGAATATCTCAATGTATGTAGTAGCCATGCACAAAATATGATTTCATTTATGAAATGCTCGGAAACTTAATAGATAGCAAAAGTCATAAATAAATAAAGAAAATAAAAAAAATAAAATAAAAGTAATTTATTAAAAATAAAAGTAAATAAAAAATATTTAAAAAATAAAATACAGAATATCTTAAAAATATATATTTTTATTTTAAATGAATTAGGCTGCGAGTTGTTTTAAAAACAAAATAGTTTTTATGCATAAAAAGTATATATATTATAAAGATACATATATTTTTAATAGATTCATTAATTTAAAACGTACATTTATTTTCTTAAAAAAAAAAATAAAATAAAAAGAAGTAAATAAATTTAAAATATTAAAATAATTAATTTAATTTCTCTCGAAATGTTAGATTGCGAGATCTTTTAAAAATATAAAAGTACAGCAAAGAATTATTTGAAATATAAAAAATAAATAAGTAGAATATTAAAACTATACATATTAAAATAGTAACAATAAAAATAAATAAATAAATTAGTAAAATATTTAAAATATACATATTCACAAACATATATATATATATATATATATATATATATATATATATATATATATATATATATATATATATATATATATTCCATTTGAAATGTTCATGATATTTTCTTCATACCAGCATTTTTGTTTGATCGTTGTCTCGCAGTCTCCTAAATATTATTGTTGTTGCTAATATTTTTCGGTCAGCTCGGTTCGGTTTTATGGTTTTTGTTTCGCTTCTGATGCTGTTAAATTTATGATATCATCGATGCCGATATGCGTTTGGCTCAGTCGCGCCTTTTATTTTTAATAAGATTTATGCTCATGCTTTTATTTTTAAGAATTAAAAATAAACGCCCCAAAAATAGTGTTTGCATTTAATTGTTGATATAAGTATATTTTTTTCCAATTTGTTTTACTTATCTTTTTCTATTCATTTTTCTATATTTATGCTTAATATGTAGATGCTTTTGTATCTGTGCGATACATTTGCAACTGCCAAACATTGCATGAGTTACATTTGTAGCTGTGAATATATGTGCATATATGTTTGCATTGGTGAGATACATTTTTATTTGTGCGATACTTTTGTAATTATTGGACTCAATTGTAGCTGAAAGATAAATTGTATTCTTAAGATACATTGTTTAATTGTTAAATATATTTGTATCTGTAATATGTATTCATTATTGTGTGAATCAAATCAATTTGTATCTTTGAGATACATTTGTAATATGAGATACCTATGTATCTATGAGCTATATTTACATCTGTAATACGTATCCGTACATATCCGAGAGATACTTTTGTAACTTTCAGCTGTCCATTTTCGTAGCAGCACATTTGTGTTCTGTTGCCACTCTCAGCGCCATTTAATTGGCTAAAACAGCTGGCCACGCAGACGAAAAATTGCGTCATTTGGTGGCCTTAACAACTGTACAAATGACCAAATATTAGCCAGAACAATTAGGAGTGCTTCAGCCAACAATGATACTACTCTATGCCGTCTATCTTTCAGATACTTTCTGTGAGTCCAATATATCCCAAATTTACACAGCAGAGAAAGTACAAAGCGCAGGAGTCACAATGAGTCCTGTTCGGCTTATGATGTCATTTTTGTTGTGCTCAGCTAGTTGCTGGCTGGCACGACAACGCCCAATGCTCTTTAGCTAAAAGTTCAAACCCCATCCATATATGTATATATGTATATAGCAAATCCTTTAGCCGGCCTACAAAATAAATCAATAAAAGCGCCAACAGTTTCGCCCTGTAGCAGGAAATAAGCAGGCAGGCACAAGCACAAATAAACAGCCAAATAAACAAACGGACCTCATAAACAAATGTCAGGCCGGCGAATGACATCACCGACAACAGCAACATCAACAACTTGCACAACAGCAACTTCAGCAACAACAACAACAACAACAGCAACAACTACAACGTTGTCGTCATCATCGCTCGTTACTTGGCTTACGCCAAGTCTTCGTGCGTTTCTTATTTAATTTTCGGCATTTTTATTTTATTCGCAATTCTTATTACTTCACTGGAATCGATGGAAGCGAAAAACCAGAACAAAAAAAAAAAAAGAATTACAATTTGCTCTAAATAATACTCTTTCGAGTACTTCAACTTCGTAATAAATTATAATGAATTAAAAAATATTATAGTATATATATATTCTTTTTTTTTATTTAATATTATTTTTATTTTTAACTTTAATTTTTATGTGTATTTTATTTATTTAAAAAAAAAAAAATAATAATATCAATTGTAAATATTTTTTTTATTTAAAAATTTGTTCGATTTGTATTTTTTAAATGTCTTGGTTTTTTCTATTTTTAATGTTTAATTTACTTGATTGATCATTTTTAATATTGTATTTTTTTATTCAATTTTTTTAGTTTTTATTTATTTTTTAATATTAACTTTAAAGATTGTATTTTTATTTTTAGCTAATTATTTTTAATTTGAAATTTTCTGTTTCATTTTGAATTTAAATTATTTATTTTTTTTAGTTTTTCATATATTTTTTTATATTTTTGTTAATGCTTCACGCAACAATATTGAGCTAAGTCGAACTCTATTAATTTATAGCTCTATACTATGCATATTATAACTGAAATATGCGTTGTGTTGGCCTATTCATTAAACGGAGCAACAATTTTAGGCTAAGGCATGTAAATCGTTTGGCCACCTGGTAGACGCTGACTTCGTTGCGCAGATAGAATGCTCGAAGTGTAGCTACCCTGTACTCATGCGTTGACATGCCTTCAATGTTTGAATTTTGAGTATTTCTTAAATCTTATATTTGATTTATCATTTGCTAAGCGAGATTATATATATATTAGATATTAGTTATTTCTCTTCAATCATTTTCTACGATTATCGATTAAACTGTTTAAACTGTTTTCGACCAATTCTGAACTTGATAAATTATAGCCAAATGCAGCGGATGCTATCTGAAAGTAGCTCTTTCTCTCTCGCAGCGTGAAATATATTTGATATGTACATATGTAATTTACTAAGCATACATATCATATTCGAGTTTTAAAAATATTTTAAGATTTTAGTTTTTATCGGTCGTACAAACCAGATTTTGAAAGAACTAACTTAACTGAGCTGTCGAAAAAGTCTGGAATGTCTGAAAGCTGTCCTCTCTCTCTCTCTCTCTCTCTCTCTCTCTCTCTTTCTCTTTCTCTCTTGCTCTCTTTCTTTCTCGCTCGCAGTGCATACCCTCTGACTGCATTGCATGCAGGGTATGTTAGCCATAGCTAAGTGGTTGTGCGTTGCCTTTTGCGTTTGGCGAACCTGCGGTTTTTAGAGGCGGCTGCCCGCTTTTGTTGCCGCTTAATGTTTGTGTTTCTGTTTGTTTTTGTTTTTTAGCTTTTGTTTTTGCGCTTGTTTTATTATCATTTGCGGCCATTTATTACCGTTGTGCTGTCGGCGTCGAGTGCATTGCACTTTCAAGTGGTCGGGTGCCGCCTAGGCCCACTCTGGGGTCTAGCGGCTGGGTCGGAAACTCAAATCCCACTAACCGTTCATGTGGCACAGTTGCACACATCACATGGCTAAAAAGAAAATTTGCATTCGCCACATTCCGCCAACTAAGTGCTTGTTGGCAGCGGTGTTTATTTGTTTTTGTGTCTTTGTGGGCTCATTTCTTTCGTTTTTTTTTTTCTGCTGCTGTTGCCACCACTTGGCTACTTGTCATTTGGGTTAAAGTGTGGCCAACTCAATGCTGTGCAAACCCAAATGTAGATAGACTGCAAGAAATGATTTAGTAATGCTGGCAAAAGCAAAATTCTTCATACTCTTCACTCATTAGAAAAAATGCGAAGAGAATATGCAGAAGCTGAGCTGAATCGTTGTATCTATACTCTGATGATCATAGTGCTAGAACTCTACACTTCAAATATATATTGCTAAATACTAGATTCCCATATAATATAAGTAGTCCAAATTTATTACATTTGAATTTTCTCATGATCGATAATTATCGATATATACTGATAATATATTCTATGTAAGTTCTTTGAGCTATAATTCTATATATCAATTACATATTTCTAAATGGTGTGAAAAATTAAAAACTTATTATATTCTGATTCCTCATTTCCAAATTTCTCATATTTTGATGTTCTCAATGCTTGACTTCAGAATACTCTTGCTTGATTTGCTCGTTATCGATAAGTATCGATGTTTTAGCTTGACAACAAAATTCAACGCAAAATTCATACTAATGCAAAATTAAATAATAAATCAGTCGGTAAACTACGCACCATTGACTTACTTGAAGATAATGATAGATAATTTCAGCTTTATCAAGTATTATCAGGTTAATCCAACATCACACAATTTCTGATTACATGATCAATATTAACAATTGTCAACTGAATCGTTCAGTTGAATCAGCAATAATCGGAATATAAATATCAACACTCTAGTCGGAAGTACTCGATTAGAGGTTACCCTGACCAACGTGTCAAGTCTAATTCAATATCTGCATTTCCTTATAACTAAGGCTGAATGACAATTTGATAGATTCGATAAGGTGAAACAAACTTAAGCTCAAGCCTGCAGTTCTTATCAACGTACGATTGAACAAACAGCACAGCTCAGCTAAATATAGTTAAATCAACTCGTTTGCCGATTCTGATCAAATATATACATATATACATAAAACTTTATAGGGTCGGCTACACCTCATATCATACACATCATACTCAGAATTGTCATTTAGCATGGGTTCTACATGGCTGTTGATCCTGATCAAATATATATACATATATTTATATCTTTTATGGGGCTGGCTGTCATGCTCAGAGTTGCCATTTGGCATGGGTTCAAGGTAAAGCAAAGCCAGCAATGCCATCAGCTTTAGTCAGCCAAGGGGTGTGTCCAATACACAGACACACACAGACGCTTGTATATAGACACCGATACTGTCGTACAGATCATAAAACTAACAACTACCGAGAGCTTTGACTCATCCGCATTCATTTGTTGAGCCGCTCTTTGCAGATCAACTGTTGAGTCCAAGTGAATTGAGGAATACCAAAAAAAAAAAAAAGCTAAAAATCGATAACAACATGAGATCAATATAGATCCAATGCAATTTTATATTTTATCATCATTAAAAAGAGCTTTTTTAAACGACCCTCATTTTGCTGGCATATATTTATGATATTTAGATTCTTTTGAATAATAGATGCTTCGTTTTCAAGAACCTTCTCAGTGGGATATATGAATAAACTAAGTTCCGATTGCAATAAACCGTTACATCTGCGACCTTGTTGATATTCGTGGCCGTCAAAATTAATTGTATTGCATATATAAACTATATATGTAATATAAATAAGAGGATGACTTGACTTTGAGCTAGAATTCTGGTCTTGAAGACATTGTCGATAAACGTTCTTATATACCCATTGAAAAACATATGAGTACAAAGTGGTATGCCAGTTGTATGCCTTGGAAAAACATTGAATAAAAAAAGTTAAAAAAAAAAAATAATAAATAAATAAAAAAATACATTAAAAATTTGTTTTTTATTTTATTAAATTAAAAAAAAAATACAAAAACTTGAAAAAAAATTTTTTTGTTTTAATTAAAGAAAAATTTAAAAAATTTTGTTTATTAAATAACATTTTTTTTTAAATAAAAAAAAAAAAACAAACAAATTGTAGTTTAACCTTTTTTGGAGCTATGTTTTATACGTAAATTCTAAAATATCTTAATAGTTTGAATAGAATTAAATGTATTATTATTATTATTATTATTATTATTATTATTATTATTATTATTATTATTATTATTATTATTATTATTATTATTATTATTATTTTTTTTTTTTATTAACTTTAAGCTCTACTTTCTACAGGCTAACTTATGGTCTAGCATACAACTTTTGTGACTTGATATAGTTATTTATATATTTTGTTGTTGTATTGCCTCGCTGCTAGTTTTAACCTCAAGCTTCCGTTTTGTGGGCTTTTTGCTTCATTGCCTATTAAATGCGATACGTAACTCAGCTGCCGCTGTCGATGGCAATCTGAGCATCATCATTAGCAACCGAAACAGGCAGCAGCAGCATCATAATAATTATGTTTGTCATCATTATCATCATCATCATCATCAGCAGCAGCAGCAGCCGCCTCTACGCTGTGTCTGCACTTTCCACGGGCATTTGTCGTCGTTTCATAAATTGCATTATCGTTGCCAGTTGCCAGTTGCCAGTTGCCATTGCCAGTTGCTAGTTGGCAGTGCATTGAACCTTTGCTGCGGTCCGGAAACCCAAGCAGCCAATTCCGACCGTCAACGCCCCCCACAGACAAGCCACCCAGTAGAGGCCATCAGCCCATGGAGGGACTAGGTGTTTGCCAGCATTTGGCACATTTAGTTCAGACTAATGTATACAAAACCGAACCATATACACATATACATAAATTGCTTTCATTTGAATATTCATACATATAGAGCACATATATGTATATATGTATATGATATATCTGTGTCTGCTGCTGAGTCACAATAGTCATTGAGGCCCGCTCGTGTGTGGAATGCCATTTAATTGTATTGGCGATTGGCATTTTCTTTGGATGTTGTTCTTGACAAAAGCATTTCATACTGTGTTATCGTGATAACAAATTGCAATTGGCATTTCAATAGGTTCACTTAGCCCATTTAGATATGGGAATTGTTAGGAACAGTGAAAGGGATTTGTATCGCATTTCATGTGCAGTTTAACAGTCTTTAAACAATATATGTATAAAATTGAGTACAAGCAATTATGTTTTATATAACAGATTAGTGTAGTTAAAGCTAAAACACAAGAGATACATTTTAATTGTTAAAATATTTTTAGGAATTGCAAATGTAATTTAAAAAAAAAAAAAATTTTAAATAATATTGAATAATTCAAAATCTTATTAAAATACAAGATTGGACAAATATAAAAATATTTGAAAAATATTGAAAAAAAAGTAAAATTATTGTAATTGTATTAAAATATAAAAAATGCGCGGACATAAATAAATATATAAATAATAAAAAATATGTAAATATAAATATAAATATAAATATAAATATAAATATAAATATAAATATAAATATAAATATAAATATAAATATAAATATAAATATAAATATAAATATAAATATAAATATAAATATAAATATAAATATAAATATAAATATAAATATAAATATATGTCTACCAAATCATGCATTAATTTATTAAATGTTTATATTAATAAATTAAATATATTTAATTCAGTATTCCCATCTATATATTCAGTATTCCCATATATATAATATAATCTTGCTTTCAATAGCACATGGATTATGTGCTTGAATGATGAATTGTGCTCGACCGCATGATCTCGTTGGGTGGCATGGGTGAGTGGGAGAGGGGCGTTAGGTCACACACCGCTCGCTGGTCATTCATAACAAAATTGCCATCGAACAGTGATTCATTTCATTATTTCATTTTGTTGATGACCGCACACAAACTGAAGAGAACGAAAGAGAGACAGAGAGAGAGAGAGAGAGAGAGAGAGAAAGAGAGAGAGAGAGAGGGAAAAAAGAAGCGAATTGAAAACCCAAAAAGCCACCGACCATAAACGAGACCCGAGCACGTTGGCGGTGGCTGTGCGGCGTCTGGGTGGTGCTGCTGGCGGTGCCGTTGGTGGTGGTTAAATATTTGTGCATTGCAGTTTGATTAGATGGCCAGACTTGTGGCCTGGCCCAGGGGGTTCTGGTGGACGACGGGAGGCGACACGAGTCACAGAGGGAATAGCGACGGTAACGGAGGGTAGGAGGGTAACTCCGATAACTGAACCGTTGCCCGTTGCCCGTTGCCCGTTGCCCGTTGCCCGTTGCCCGTTGCCCGTTGCCCGTTTCCGGGTGCCCAATTCCCAGTGCCTCGTATGCCATACACAGTCGCGTGTCAAATAACTTTGCAGTCGTCGAGGGTTGAACACAGGATATAAAAGGAATACAGTTACATATGTATATGTATATATACATATATAGATATGTGTACATATACATATGTGTGTATGTGTGCGTATGTTAGGGTGCACATTCATATGGACTGATTCAGAGCAGTTTTCGTGACATTTTCGTTATTTTGTGCTGCGTCGTTTCTCATATTTGTTTTTGTTGGCCAGCAAACAGACATCATGAATGCGCTGCTGTCTGCAAAAATCTGGCTGCAATCGAGAGCACTGCTAGGTGTCCCAGCAGCAGCAGCAGCAGCAGCAGCAGCAGTGACAGTGACAGCAGCCACAGCATCTGTTCGGGCTTAGAATGAACCACCCTAGACTGCAGCTCGACTACTGTTCTGGATTGCCATTGCTGTTTGATAAACAGCTTTTCTAATTAATTGCTCAGATGTCAATGATGCGGCATGATGTGGCTGAGCTGGCTGCTGGTCAAAGATTCACTCTCTCTCTCTCTCTCTCTCTCTCTATCTATCTTTCTCTCTGTGTGCTCTCCCTTCTATACGACCCATTTGATGCCGCTCATTGTGCTGACTTCATTTGGAAAATTTATTGGACTTTAATGCGTTCGAATGCGGGCTGAGTTGTGCCACTATAGAGCATACACATCTTTTCGTTAAGTTTTAATTAGGCACGTTCATGAGATTCATTCCCAGCGTTGTTCACTTGCTGAATTAGTCATACGCGGCGTATGCGCAATGTCAATGCAATCGATGCGACAAGAGGCAGCCTGATGAAGCCAGTGAGCCAGGTCAGCTGCACTAAGCTGCCTAATGAAGCACAGTAGAGCAGAGAGAGAGAGAGATAGTGAGAGACTGTGTGTGTGTGAGAGGGAGACAGAGAGAGAGAGAGAGAGAGAGAGAGAGGACAAACTGAATATTTCACTAAGCTGTTGCAAGGCTGGGCGCAAGGATATATATTGCTGGTACGAGTCAAGGCCACACAAGGAGATGTAAAGAATTTAATTAGAGGCCATTTGGGAATGCGGCAAAGGCCACACACACACACACACAGAGTCATAAAATATATACTATGCAACAAATTGAAGTAAAATATATTATAAAATGCAGATGAGTTTTGCAATGGGCAGATGGAACAGAATTTGTATTATATATGTATATATTTGTATATATATTTATAAATTATTATATATATTTTATTATTCTTCAAATTTAGTTGCAGCTTTATAAAGTTTTCCATTTCATATTCCAAATTACACTTAATTTTTCAACTCCCAATGAAAGTTTGCCAACTTTCAGTTAACCAATTTCTGGGTATCAATAACAGTTGGCAGTCGATCCTACCCTCTGATCTAATCAGATTGCCAGCCATGACGGCGGCAGCGAATGGCTTTAATTAAATAATTAGCATAAATTTTTAATGAAAACTCATCGAAGCGCTCAAAGTTATCCAGACAGAGACGCGCGGGCTTGTTCGGGGCATAAGGGTGTCGGCACTGGTAGGGCTACGCCTGGTAGGGCTACGCCTGGTAGGGTTGTGCCGCCACCCTGACCCGTACGATCGCAGACGCCTGCAACCCCCGATCTCACTCGGGCATAAGTGTCAGCTGGCGTGTGCGCCCCTCGAACTACCCCCATTAAGGTGTCCCATTAATCAAATGGCGTGCGATCCGACAATGCTGTTTGCCTTCTCGAAATGGCTTTCCATAAGCAGTTCCCTTAATACACCTTCGTTTTACTGCTGTTAAAAAAAAAAAAAACAAAACAAAACAATAAAATTAAAATTTTTGAACACTAAACTGAAATCCAACATAATCCAAATTTTATAGATCAGAAATTCGAAATAAACTTTTATAGATTGTCGCGATTTTTGTCTCAAACGAAATTAATTGTTTTTAAATATTTTTAAAAACATATGAAAACATCATGTTTTAAATGTTTAAAATAATTATAAATATATATGTTTACTTTTTTTTTAATCAAATGATATTCGAATTTTTTAAGCTTGCAAATATTTATATGAACAACAATAATTCTTTTAAAAAATATTAATAATATTAAAATATATATATTAAATATTTAAATATTATATTTATTTTGTATAATTTTTTGTTTGCCCATTTATTTAAAATTTTCGGTATATGCATAAATATATAATTTTTAATTATATAAAATTTAACATAACATAATATAAATTTATATAAAAAAAAAGTTTTTTAATTAAAAAATTTTCTAAAATTTTGTTTTTATGCATTATGTACTTCAGCACTTTATTTTTTATTGAGATTTTTATAGCTTTAATTTTAAAGAATTTGGAAAAAAAAAACTTTTTAGATAGATTTATATATATATATATATATATATATATATATATATATATATATATATATATATATATATATATATATATATATATATTTATAGATTTCTATATGTTTAAGCACAGTTCTTAAATTCTAAATAACATGCTTACGAAAAAAAAAGAGAATGTATTTATGGCCTATTTAATAGCTAAGTTTCGTTTTCTATTCATATATATATTATTTTTATTCGATATTTCTTTGGTATTTATACGGCAATTCTTTTAGTATTTTCCGTAAGAATTTGCAAATGATTGTTTGTAAAATTTAAATTTCCACCACATAGCGACTGCTGCTAGACGGACTTATCGAGTAATAGCTGTTCTCTGCAAGAAATTTATATGAATTAGTTGAGAATTCGATGAGATTTGTGCAGTCAATATTCACGCACCTTCGTCGCTGTCGAAGCTGTAAAAATTGTCATCGTCGCGTGTCATCGAGCGTCGGCTGCGACGCGCCTGCGCCTGCGCACGTTGCGACTGCGACTGCGGCGCCAGAGCCAGCGTCGAGCCGTTGGCATTTAGCGTGTGGGCCATGGTGGGCGTGGAGCTGCGCCGCCGGCTGTTGGTCAATGGATAGGCCAAAGGCGAACCATATTCGCTGCGACTGCAATTCGAGTTCTGGCGATCCAAGTTGAGCTGCAGATCAGGCGGAGCTCGTGCTGAGCTGTTGTTGTTGTTGTTGTTGTTGTTTGGTTGAGTTGTCACAATATTGGGTATAGCGCTAGGTTTGGCATTTGTTGGCGTTTGCGGCTGCTGCTCCTGCTGCTGCTTGTCCGACTCCTGCTCTGGCTCTGGCTCGTCATCCGCATCACTGCATGTGGTCAGCTCCTCGCTGTGCATCCGGCGGGCGCAGAGACGCGGTCTGCCACCAAAGCGTGAGATCAGTTTGTTCACCTTGCCCACGTCGGCTGGATGCATCTGCTCATTGTAGGTGAGCCGCAGCGAGCTGGTCTTAACCAGCGGCTTGGATGGGCGCGTCATGGAGGCGCTACGCTGCGGCAGTTGGCCAAGCGTTAAAGGCATCATGGCGAGCGGTGCAGTGGTTGCCTGTGGTGCCGCTTGCATTGGTGGCGGTGGCGGCTTGCTTATGGGCAACGGCGGCGGCACTGCATCATATATGGGCGCCACGGTGCTGGGTGGCGGCGGGCGACGCTGCGGCAGCGGCGGTGGTGGTGGCGATTCGGATGGCGGACGTTCCGCCAGGCGTGAAAGATCAACTGGATTAGCATTCGCATCAGCAGCCACATTGCTATCCGCATCCTCACCTCCATCATCATCTCCATTCACCTCCATTGCTTCATTTTTATCAGGCACTTCCTCGTCCTCCTCCAGCGGCTGCTGTTCCATCAGGCTCTCGCAGCTGTTGCCAATTTGCGGCGTCTGCAGTCGTATTCGGGTCACCCGCGAACTGCTGTCATCCGCATCCTCGCCGCTGTCGCAGCTGCTGCCGGCGCTGATGCGCAGCACCGGAGCATTGCGCAGCGCCTCATCGAAGTCCGCAAAGGCAGCAGCAGCGCCGCCATCGCCCTCAAAGATATCGATGCTCTTGGGCTTATATAATGCGGGCGCTGGCCAAACGCTGGAGCTGCTGTGCTGCTGTGCCTTGAAGTCGGCAATGATCTGCTGATTGGACACCCATTGATGCTTCTCCACGACCACGGGCGATGGCACTGGCGGTGGTGTGGCGGCCACAGCTAGTATCAATGTGGACTCGTAGGCATCCGTGTGCTGCTGGTGGATGAGCACGCGCGGATAGTCGGAGGCAGCAGCGGCCAGTTGCTGTTCCACAGTGGCATCATCCTCCAGCGATTCGCTGCTCCAGGCTGTCGATGAGGTCAGCGTCTGGCGCTTGGCCAGAGCGGGCGGCGATGGTTGTGAATGTGGCTCCACTTCCATCTGGCCATATGCCTCATCGGCGCACACATCCTGGCCGCTGTCGTCGCTGTCGCTGCTATCGCTGTGGTGATAGGTTGCCTCCAGTTCCTCGTCGTCGATCTCGACGGGCTCACGGCCCACGGTATTCGGCTTGTTGCCCGCCTCCGGCTTGTCTGTGCCGGAGCGCTGAAAGAACTTGAGCTGCTGCATCTTCTCATTTAGCTTGGTCATCGTGCGCTCCAGATGGGCACCCATGCCGCCGAGCCCAAAGGCAACGCCACTGGCAGCACCAGCACTTGGCTGCTGTGCCGCCTGCTCCTGGCTGTCGCTGGCGCTCTTAAAGCTGCGCCGCCAGCGCTGCTGCAGCTGCTCGCTGGAGGCAAAGCGACGCAGGCGAGCGCGCAATGTGCCGCCAGTGCTTGAGCGAGTCTTGGGCTGTCGCTGCTCATGCTCCTCGTTCTCATCGGAGTCATCGGCGGCTGCTGGCCTGGACGTCGACTGCTGCTGCACGCGCTTGATGGACTTGCGCAGACGTTTCAAATTCTGTCGAACTGCCTGGCGCATGGCCTGTGGTTCCCTTGATCTCTGTGGCTGCTGCTCCTCCGGCTGATCCTCGACAGGCATTGGCAGCGGCGGTTGACGCACTCGAGCAAACCGTGTGGCAGCAATGCCCGTCTTCTTGCGCGGCATCGGCGGCACCTGTTGCTGTGGCTGTGGCATTGCCTCCTCCATGCCGCTCTCATCGCCGCTGTGCTCGGCCACGCTGCGTCTGTGCTGCGGCAGGGCCGCATCCTGCTGCTGCTGTTGCTTTAGCGTATTCTGTCTGGTTATGGGCAGCGTGCTGATGTGTATATCATAATTGTCAGCAATTTGTCGATCTCGTCGTGCCTGCGCCAGCTGCTCGACGCGTCGCTCCGCCTCATATTGCTCCACGTAGCGGTCGACCTCGATGCCATCCCGCCGTACAACCGTCTGCTTGGCGAACAGATGCTTCAGCCGCAGTTCGCTTAGGCTCTTGTAGCCGCGCTGCAGACGCTGCGTTAGGCTGCTGCTGCGCAACGTTGTCGTTGTCGACGTCATCGCCGTCTCTCCCATGCCTGCTGCCGGCACTTTAACGGGACTAATCGGGCGTGACGCACGTGCCGCTGCACCATATGGCGCATAGTAGTCATCGTCCAGGCTGCCGGCGCTGCGGTAGGTACCGCCCGCACTCGACTGCAAATGCGACGGCGCCACCTGCTCATGCTCATGCATCAGCGAACTAATTGTCGATATGCGCTGCGGCGTCCGATTGATGAACTGTGCCTGCATCATGCCCGGAGCCAGACCCATACCCATGCCCATGCCCGACGTCTCCGATTGCAGCTCAGCAGATGTAGCCGCTCCGGCAGCAGCGGGCGCCTCCTTGTCGCTGTCATTGGCACGCGAAC
This sequence comes from Drosophila koepferae, assembly GCA_030914345.1. Classification (NCBI taxonomy): domain Eukaryota; kingdom Metazoa; phylum Arthropoda; class Insecta; order Diptera; family Drosophilidae; genus Drosophila; species Drosophila koepferae. Next base: position 464,578 of record JAUESR010000196.1, read on the forward strand.
CGCGAAAGATGCGACGTGCAGCGCGCAGCTTGGGCAGAGACTTGGGCAGCGACTTGGGCAGCTTCAGCTGCGGCAGCGATGTTAGCTTAGCTGTGCAGTAAATAAAAAAAATTATATAATTAGGAAACAAAATGTTCATTTGCCTTGATCCTCACTTGTAAATAGTTCAAGTATGGAACAAGTTCACCATGATGACAATTGATATCAATTTATTTACACGATTTGATGAGATCAATAAGTATCCGAAGTATCCAACTAGAAAATACCTTAACTGCATTCAATTATATAATATATTGGATAGATATAGATATTTTCAATAGATATAGATTCCCGAAGAACTATTCTTTTCTTTAAAGTAGTATATAAAATAGTTGTAAAATGTGCAGTATATAAAAGAACTTTATGAATTAGTTCATTTTAAGTGCAATTAAAATGCATATTAAATATTCATCAGTTTTCTAAAAGAGAACTAGTTCAGCTAGTAAAGTTACAAAATTCGTCGAACACTTGCAGTGCCAATGTGAACTAGTTCATTGCAAAGTGTAATATTGTAGTTCATTTAAGCAGTTGGTAAAATTTTGGCACAATTTTGAAACTTAAAATTTGTAATGCTTCTATGAACTAGCTCGTTTTGATAGTGAACTGAATAGTTCTAAAGCTAAATCGCTTGCTTTGAAAACTGAACTAGCTAATTCAAGCAGTTCCTTAAAGTTTCTGAATTTTTCAAACTCTAGCACTTGCCAAATTCGTAGTTTAAAGAATATGAACTATTTCACAGCAAAAGTTAACAGAAGCATTCAAGAGCTAAATACGCTATAACACCTATTACAACAGTGATAAACATCATGTGAACTAGTTCATTTAAGCAGTTAGTAAAGCTAACAAACTTTACTGAAGCTCTTCAAACTTAAATACTCTCATGTGAACTAGTTCACTGAGACAGTGAAGTATTCCAAAGATATGTATGCTTTAGCACCTATGACGATCATCATCATGTGAACTAGTTCGCTGCTGCAGTCAGTGAAAGTGCAAATACTCCAAAGTCAAATACTGTGTTTAACACTTGCAATTAGCATTGGTCCAAAATGAACTGGTTCCTTCAAGCACGAACACCGTGTCTAAGTCTAAGTGTTTAAATACTGATTAGATGCATTGCAATGCTAACCTTTCAGATTCTCGACATCCAGACGCTGGCACAGATTGCGTAAATCCATAATGCCGTGATGACTGTGACCGCTCCGTTCCGGTGGCTGTTGCTGCGGCTCCTGCTGATACTGTGGCTGGCTCATTGATGCAGCGTGCAGGTGTGATGTTTTGTCTATTGGCTACTGGGCTACTGAGCTACTGTGCTACTGATTATGGGCTATTGCGATATTAGCAATCAACGTCCGTTGCAGTGCAGCATTTTTACCAGTTTGATATGCAGCACGTTGTTGGCGTTCACAGACAGCTCGGTACTGGAGAAGATCCGTCTGTCTAATGCTAATTCAATTAGCGTTCGTTTCTAACCCTTGCTTTCTGGCATTCCAATGCTAACTTGCCCTCGTCTCGTATTGGCCCTGTCTGTCTCTAGTTCGCTCTCTGTCCCACTCTCTCTCTCCCTTTCCCCCCTCCCTCTCTTACCTTTGCCATTGTCGTTGTTGCATTCACGCCTGACACATTTTCCATTGAATGGCATTTGGGAATTAGGTCTATGACGACGACGACGCATAGCACGAACAACACAGCCAGCCCCCATATCATCAGCCCCAAACTATTTTTAGCGTATTTGTGCGCATTTTGCAATTGATTCATTGACACTTTTTACATACCCTATAGTAAAGCTCGAAATGGCTATAACAGACTTTCAACTGACTTGTATGTCACTGATGAGAGCATTTTATTCAATATTTGTCATTTAGGTAGATAATCGATTAATATCGATTTTGCTATGAAATTAAATAATATCGACTCTGATTGAGCTTTCTTGTTTACCGTTTATCCTATATAGTAGGTTATCGACTTTAAAGAGTCTTCTTGCACTCGATAAGTATCGAAAGCCAAAACATACGCTTTAATATTTTAATATGTTTAAGTATAGATTTTTACATAAAAGAAAATTCAGGAAAAGCTTTCAACGAGCTTTCTTCCTCTTTTATCCAACGATATATATGGATTTTTACAACGACGAATTAAAAACGACTCTAAACGGGTTCTAAATATAATAAAATCGTTAAATACTAATTTGTACTATAAAGTTTTCTTAGTATTTTATCGTGTAGATAAATATCGATATGACTAAAACATTTAAAAACTACTCGAAACGAGTTTTATTATCGATAAATGTCAATTTATATTAAAAATTAATTCAATAGCAGCTCTTAAGTAGTTTTTTTTACTCTTTTATAATATCGATAAGTATCGATATTGACAAAAAAATTTGTAGCTCAAATGAATATTATATTATACAAACAAATTTCGAGAGACTGCGACTGAGTAACAGCTAGTCGGTCATGCATCACCGACTCGAGCACTTTTACTTATTTTGAAAATCGTATTTCTGTTTTCTTCTCTCTGTCTCTGGTGCTGGGGCTTGTCAGTTGTTGACCACTTCCGATGACAGCGAGCGTGGCTGTCAATTTGTCGGTTTCTCGGTTTTTTTTTGTTTTGCACCTACAAAAGTAATAATTGCAATTATCGATTTTTAAGTTCGGCCTCTGACGGTCGTCGCTTGTGGTTCACATTTATCGGTTTGTCTTTGGCTAAGCGCACTGCGTGATTCTGAAAAATTTCAACTCGCGCTGGGTGTGTGTGACCGCAAGTCTAATCAAGCGATTACACGAATCACCTAGATATAGACGACGGTTAAGCGCACATTCAAGGGAATCAGACTTGGAATTGAGTTGAAGGCAGAATTGTGTTGAAATTTTTTTTTGAGATTTAAAGTAAATATAAATATATAACTTTAATTAATTGAACAAAGGTATATAATGTGACACAGGTTAAGAGAAACTCAAAAATAATACTAAATATATACAAAAATATTTTCTTATATATAAAATATTATATATAAATTAAAATTTTTTTTTCATATATTATATATATTGATACATATTGAAATGAAGCCCAAAATTAGATAACATTAAAAATAAATTGTTTTTTTTTTTTTCTTTTTTTTTTTTATAAATAGTTAATAATATTTAGCCTTTTGTATGAATTTATTTAATTTTTTTTTTTTTTAATTCTCATAAATAAATATGAATCTTTCAATAGGATGTTAAATTCAAATTTAAGCAAAAGAACGATCAGATTTCCAGTCAAATTCAATCAAATTTACTTGGAGAAGCAATTATTAAATGATATCTTTATAGATCATTTCTTTCTTATATATGTATAAATATATATGTACATCAGATGTATATTTCTACAAATTAAAAAAAAAAAGGAATTTGTAAATAACGAGCCATCTGTTAAATAGATAAACAAAATATTGAAACAATTTTGCTTAGTTTTAAATGAAAAAGGAAAAAAATGTTTACATATAATAATAACATATTTCTTTTATCTTCTTTGCAGAAAACACACACACAACAATAGCAACCAAAATCAACAATAATAATAATAAAAAAAAATCACATAGTTATAAACTTGTAAATTATTAGAAAAGTTATTAGACAAGCGAGAAACGTTTGCCAAATACATAAGTGTGAAAAAGTGGCTCAATGTGTTCTTCTTCTTCTTCTTAAACAACAATAGTGCATGGAAAAGGAAAAGCGCTCACTTGCATGCAATTTTCATTAGTGAGAAAATTGTGAGAACCTAAGCAAGAAAGAGAGAAGCAACAACAACAAGAAAACAACAGCGAAAAATATATAAATAAATAGAAAGAAAACAGCAAAAAGCGAAAAGCAAAATAAAAGAAAACATTCCAGACACAGTACAATTGCAACACGACGAAATTGACAATACAATTGCGCTGATAGTTGTAGATCCCAGGTTTCTTCAGAACGGGGCACCGACAGTGTGTGGGTGTATGTGTGTGTGTGTGTGTGAATCCACAACAGCAACAACGATAACAACAACAACAACAACAATTGCAGCAGAGTTGAACAACAACTAAAATGCGGCGGCAGTCAACGATGCTGGCCGCGATATTATTGGCTGCCATTTTGGGCAGCTCAACGGCAATGAGTAAGTCGAAAGTCCAATTCCAATTCCAATTCCAATTTGAATATCAATTCCAATGTCAATTCCAAAGCTGAATCCCAATCAGAAACCCATGTCCAGCCACCGTGTAATCTCCATGAAATCTCTAATGAAAGCAATTGAATTCACAGCGGATCTCGTGTTCGGCTTTCGCTTCGACAATTTTGATCTCTTAAGATTTTAGATCGATCGTTAGCTTCAAAATAGATCATAGATCATTATTATAAATATTGAAGTTATTCAATTTCCAACCTTTTTTTCCCCCATCTAAATATGTAAAGCTATGATATTTATTTGGCTTGCCGTGTAGGAAGTTTTTTTTTTTTTTTTTTCAACACAGTTTAAGAGCTCAGCTGAGCTATTTTAATTATCTGCTTATCATTTATATGCTAGGTTAGCTTAGTGTATATTTTCTCATGTTAAATATTTAAGTCTCTTAAGAAAGTTTGTAAATATTAAAGATAGCTAAATCTAGAGAACATTTAGCTAGGTTTTCTTAACCTAAATAGCCTTTATGTTTATATATTCTACATATCTTGAAAGCTTTTTAATTTTTATAATTTTTCAATAACTTTGTAAGATTTTTTTTGTGTCAAACAAAGTCTTTTATTTTTTACAAGTCTTTTTCATACTTAATTAAAAATTTTCAATTTAATTTATTTCATTTCCTTATGTGTCCGATCTGAGAAGTTATAGATGTTGAAAACTTTATTTATATACTCTATTCTGGGAGTAAAAAAAAGAATTGACAAATAATTTAGTTAAGGCCCACCTGAGCCACTCTCTCCCAATCGAGCAATATTGAGCCATAAAAATAGCCACCGACTGCGACAGTATTTGATATAAATAAATGTGGAAAACAACTTTTTAAGTGGACTAAAGAGACTAGAAATAGAGCGTGCCAGAGAATGAGATTTACGTCCTAATTTATGTGCCAAATTAGTGAAGACTTCCCCTTAGCTCTGCGACGTTCTATTCCCAATAGCTAAACTAACGTTGCTTCTCTTTCTTCTTCTTCTTCTTATTTGTGTTATATTCAGACAATTCCCCGCCACGGATCATCAAACAGCCTCCCACAGATGAGCTGCTTTTCAAGGTGGCGCAACAGAACAAAGAGAGCGACAAGCCATTCATTATTGAGTGTGAGGCCGATGGACAACCGGAACCAGAGTAAGTACCCATTACATATTATATATGTATGTATATATATATATATATATATATATATATATATATATATATATATATATATATATATATGATAGTCCAAATCAACATCGAGCCAATGCAAACACATTCCGTCTTCTATATATAACGTAGATCAAGTATTTGGCAATTTACATAAATCAAATCAAAACAGGCCCATGCCAAACAGCATTTCGTATAAAACTGATTTCGTTATTCCCTCCTCACGCTCTCTCTCTATCTCTCCCTCTCTCTCTCTCTCTTAGTCTCTTTATACCATATATATGTAGTCTGTGTATTTATCCTCTCAACATTTCGTTTGTTTTCTACATTTTAAATGTCTTTAACGTTTGTCTGCTTTTAGAATTTACTTCTAAATTTCGGAAAAAAAAAAAAACGAAAACAATTCAAATCTTTATGAATAAGTCTCTTAATAGACTAGACTACTCGACAAATGTGATTCCAGCAATTTGTCAGTTGTCCTTCAAATATAAGTTTTACAGCAATATTCCATTTAGATTGAATTTCGTATTTAGATGATAATTAAAATTTTCTTGAGATATTTGTACGTTTCTCAAGCATTAAATGATCTAAAATGTGTTTTGATTTTTCAAAACTATCTTAGTATTCATTGCTTAAAAAATACTTGACCCTATAACTGTATAAGAGCAATAATATAATCATCATAAAGGTCATTGGATTGATACAATGATATTGTATAAAACATAGCCTTCTCACACATCAAAAATCATTTAAAAAGTTATCAATTAAAAAATAAATAAATGTAAAAAAAATATATAATACAAAATACAAAAAATATAGATATAAAAAACAAATATTTAAAAAAAATAAATATATATTAAAAACGAATAAAAATACAAAAAATAAAAATATTAAAAATTAAAAATAAAAAACAAAACATACGCAAAATCTTTATTTAAAATTGAAAAATATAAACAAAAAAACATAAAAACAAATAAACAATTAATATAAAAATTATTATGAATAAAACATAAATATATGCAAACAATATTTTTTTAATGAATATTATTTTTTACATAAGAAATCTTAAATAGAATATACCACATTGTAAATATATATACTTATAAATCAGCAACAACAAAAGCATAGCAACACATTTATATAGCTCAGAAATGTAAGAGTAAACAAACTGCATCAGATGCCGCCAGGTGGCGCTTTGGCAGTGCAATTGATGACTTCATTTGTCGAGTTCTCGCTGCGGGCTCTCAATTAGACTTTTCACTACATTTTCCTGCCTTGACCCATAAAAAAGACAGAATATATGTCGAACGAAATTGATGCAATTTATTTTCGTAGCGCCAAGTAAATTGTTTTACTTAAACGCTATGCCAGATGTTAAAGAAAATATTGTTGATGATTAAGTCAAATGATGATGGGGGCATTCTATGAATTTCAATGACTCACATGTGTGTCTGCATATGTCAAAAAAAAAGAGCTTTTTTTCTGCTTCCTCTTTTTTCTCTCGTTTAGAACCTGTTTGCAATAGAAACACGTTTCTATATATACATATATGTATATTTCTGCTATATTCATTATGTACTTGTCCCATTCCATTGCATTTATTCATTTCGAAAATGCGGAATATCATTTTTATTTTGACGCGCTTGGACGATGACCTCATTTGTGATTCTGAACAAAAAAAAAAAATAAAAATAAAATAAAATAAATGAAAATAAAAAAAAAAAACACACGTAGGCTTAAATAGAAGAAGTGCGTGACGTGTTGCATGAAAATATGAAAAATAGCTAAAACGAAAATAGTTTTTCCGACACAGCAGCAGCGGCAGCAACAGATGTCAGCTCAGCATTTGCTCTCTCATTCACTCGATCTCGCACTCTCTCCCTCTCTATCTCCTTCTCTGCCGTTTAACCTCTGCGAGAGAGTTGGCAATGTGTAAAAACACAATTTCCACACGCATTTTCCTTTTCTTTTTATTTTTTATTTATTTTTACAACTGCTCGTCAAATGGGTTAATAGTGGACGTGTGCGTGTGTGTGTGTGTTTTTGGGCCATGCCGATGATGATGTTCTTGCTGCTGATGATCATCATCTGCTGAAGCTCTTTATGCGGTTGGCAAGTGAGCGTGTTGAGCAGGTACAAATGATAACCAGTTTGACCGGATGGTCCGGCACGCTTAGAATATACGATTACACACATATCACATATATATATATATATATACTATATATAAATGAATCTTGTTGAATACAAGTATATAGAAAGTATATAGCACTATGGGCATTACGTAATGCCCAGCAAAGTTGAGCCGTTTGCTACAGTTGGCTCGACTTGTTGCTTTAATTGCTTCTCATGAAGATCAAGACGTGTGACCGGCACTTGCAGCGCCATCTGGCGGCCCTATGAGCCCTATGCGCATGTCAACAGCCTGTTAACGCCTTTATGGAAATGTCTCTATCAAATTTCCGTCTTGGCCAATTATTGGCCAATTGCCAGTTTGTGTGATTTAGGCAATTTATTGAAATTAACTCATGCTGCACATCAATGTGCAATTGCATTTAATTCATTTCTTCTTCATTAAAACAAATGCCTGAAAGTAAAAGTTAAAGCTAATTGATTTAAGCTCAACAATTGTTTAATTGCACTTGAATGACTTAATTGAGTGAAGTAAACAGCAATTATATATTTAAAATCTAATTAACTTTAAATGCGCTTAGCATTACAAAACGTGAATGAAAGCATGTTAATTAAATGAATGAGGAATTATTTTTAATTATTATCAGCGCTCATTGCACAACATGTAAATGTGCAATAAATATTAATAAATCTTTTAGTTAAAAGCATAAAGTCAAATAATTTTGATATTTTTTCTGTAAATGTACGATAATTGAGAATAGAGAGAAGCAATCAAAGTGTTTTGAGAATAAAAATTGGACGCAGAAAATGAAGTATAAATTTATATCTGATATTTACAGTAATAACAATAATTTTTTTTAAGACTTGTTACAAAATTTTATTCACTTTATATTTATATAAATTATTAAATTTAATGAATATTCATTTATTTATTTTTATTTTTCAAACTATGCCAACGCCCACTTAATGTAAATTTTGGTTTATCAATACATAAAAATCATATACATACATACATATATTTCAGAGATGAGCATCATCATTATGCATGCATATGACATCTAGAAATGTTTTGGAATCAAAAATTTCCCTAACCAAAAATACATTTATCCAATAAAGCCTCAATTAACTGTAACAAAAGTTTCTATGTCATAGATATCAAATCGGCTTGCGTAGGTTACTGCAAACCATTCAGATTATAGGTTGCTTGTTACAGTATTTTTTTACACACAAAAAAAAAAAAACAGATTATGGAAAGTAAGTAATTAGAACGGGGCGTATGCGTAATAAAGTCGCTCATAGCTCAGTTCACAATGCACTCGCTTTGGCCTCTCACGTATCGCTCGACTCGAACTATACGCCTCTGTGATTCAGCGTGACATACTTAGTTTTGTTGTTGTTGTTGTTGTTGTCATTGGCTGCTGCTGCTGCCGTATTTCACTAATGTGCATCACACACACATACATACATAGACACGCTATTACTGCGGTTGCTGCTGCTGCTGCTGCTGCTGCTGCTGCATAGCGGCGCAATGCGTGCACTGCTATTTATAGAACGTCCAAGTGTTGCTAGGTTTTTCGATTATTTGCCATGCGTTACTAGAGTGGACACTATAATATGCGATGACAAGAAAAGATGTTGATTTCATAGGCAAAATAGACACTAAATAGATATGATCTAGTTTTTTATATATTTTTATATATTTGTGATAATATAAAGATGCTTGAGACTCAATTAGAATTGAATTCATATTTGACAAATTTAAATTTCCATAATAATAATTATAATTAATGCCAGAAAAATTTTAAAATAATATTGAGGTTTTTTTTTTTTTTAAATTGAAATAAAAATAAAACTTTTTAAATTTACATTTTAAAAATGTATTGGCGTAATAATAATTATTACAGAAAAAATTTAAAAATAAGGTTCAGGTTTTTTTTAACTAAAAAAAAAAAAGTATTTTTGCCAGCTTTTCTATGCTTCGATTTTCAGTTGAAACTATATATTATTATATATTTTAATTCTTTTAATTAAAAATAAAAAAAATATTAAAAATAAAAAACTTACTTTTTGCGCCACACACACTGAAATCTGTTTTACTTTTAATATTAAATATAGCTTTATAGACAGAATCAGTGTAGAAAGCTTTACACATGATTTAATAAACTTTTGCCTAATTCTTTCACTGTTATCAGATTAAATTTATATTTTACTTTAATTTAATAATATACTTTAAAGGAGTTTTTTCATTATACATACGGAAACGTATCCATTTTAGGGTATTTCATTGTCGATTACCTCTAACAACAGCTATTATGCTTGCTTGTTTATTTTTGGCTTTTAGCACTTTGCTGCTAATAAAATTATAATAATAATAAAACTGCTATTCAATATGCACCGCGCAAATGTGGGTAGCGTGTGGGCGTGGCAAGCAATATTTCAATTGTATTGCAGGCAAGTAGCAAAGGCTGGCCACTCTGTAGATATGTATTGTATATGTGTATGTGTGTGTATATGTGTATGCATGCCTGTATCTTTGGCCCATTGGCATTCGAAAAGTATAAAGTATTGCTGTGCTGTGTCTGAGTGGAATGAACGTGACAATCGAGAAATTCTTGCAACCCAATTTGATATGCTTCAAATGGCCAATAATCAAATGTAATATTTATGACAATCAGCAAATCGCGCTCAGCGGAAACAGTGCAAATGATTAATGTTCTGCTCGATTAATATTTCACAATATTTTACAGTTTCACTTGAAATACGTGTAAGATTATTAAAGCTGGGCTCCAAAAAAAAAAAAAAAAAAAAAATGGGAACAGAAAATAGCACAAATGCCTTGAATGAGCGCAAGATATGTGAAATTTAAATCAAAAATCTTTATAAAATATTAAAAATATATTAAATACATTTTAAAGTTCTGAGTATTAAAATATAAATTTTATTTGGTATTTATTACGATATAGTTATTAATATTGAACAATTTTTTCATCAAATAAAAATACTTTAAAACCTAAGTCAACAAAGAAATTCGTTAAAATTTTAGAATGTTAAAATCTTTGAATTAATTTAAAGTCAATTTTATCTGAAGCTTCGGCTCCTCTACATTATTGCAGTTTTTAATATATCTATATAATATATATAATCAACAGTGAATTAGCTATTTGAAAGTTTAGTGAAATTGAAAGTAAATATATATATATATATGTTTTCCTAATGGCTATATGAGTTCGATTCGATTTCTAGAAATCTCAGATTAAATTCTCGTTTTGTGGTCTAAAAACATTTGAATCAATTTAAAAGTTGACGATTTTTCACATGCTTTAGCTTCTCCACATTATTCCAGCTTTAAAGCTTCTCAAAGGTGTTTATATAGAATTGTTAATCAGCAGAGTACCAGATATGATTCTTCTTGATGCTTGTCAAATGGAGAAAATATATAGTATCTGAGCTTTATAAGTTCGGCTCGATTTCTAGAAAGGAGGAGACTCCATTTGCCAAAGATTTGGTTCATAAAAGTTTCAGCTCTTCGCTTGAATAAAGTATTGTATGAATAAAGTATTGTATACTATTATATATATTTAATAGAGAATTTGTATGAATTTATTGTTCAAGTTAAAGCTTTCAGTGTCGCTGGCAGTCCTTTGTCAGGCCTTTTACAGAAGAATAATGTTGATCACAACTGATAGATAGTCATATATATATTTATAATCGTCACCATTGTTTAAAGTCAAGTATACATATATATATATAAATATATATAAAACCAGACACATCAGGTCCATTCAACTGGGCAGCTTCAACTATTGTATTCGGTATCTCATCTATGCCATGTGCGTGTGTATAGTCTCCCTGTCGCAAAAGTTCTACAAACTTGTCTGGCTTAACTTTGTAAAACTAGTTTCTTTTCATGTGGGCGTGCGCGAAACAAAAAAGAAAATTAAAAAAAAAAGAAATAACAAAATGTTAAAACAAATACAATTTTTGTTTAAAGTTTTTTTTAAACATATGTTGGCATCGTCAACCACTGCTGCTGCTGCTGCTACTCCATTGATTTCTGTGGGCAGCACTTCAGAAGCAACTTCGCGATGCTGCTCCGTTCTGCCGCCCTCGGGCAATGGTAGCATAAATAACGTATACGCCACGTTGACGGCAGCAACACATGTTGCCGTAGCGAAAGCGAAACACGACTAGCAAATGCCCTGTATAAATGTTGAGAACTAGAGAGAAGGATACTCTAAGATGGTTTTAAAGAGATCTGAGCTTTTGTGAAGTGCTAAAGCTCTCCAAGTGCAAAGTATTTCATTTACAGGGTATCTATATAGATTTCTACCGTCTTTCGAGCATATGTGAGAGTGTGGCTGTTGTGTGCCTCCTGTAGGAGGCAGTTTCATTGATTTTTCACGCTCGACTGCGGCTGCTGATGTCCTTGGCTGTTATTTTTGCTCCTTTGGCGCCGTTATTTCTTTGTTATTGTTTGTTTTTATAGCCGCTTCATGTTTATTAATGAGGCTGGTCTCGACTAACTGGCGCCCTTCAGCCAAAATAAAATTAAATAAAAACTGAATTTCAGATTTCCTTTATAAAACTGCAGCACCAAAGTTGCACGCTTTAAGCACCCACAAGCAACTACCCCAAATAAAAGATTCACTTGCGAGCAGCCCCTGCTTAAGCTTGGGGCACACACACACACACTCACACACTCATACACATTGCCCTGTTACACCACCCATGAAATGTGCCTAGTCCATAGTCGTTGTTGTCGTCGTCGTTGTCGTCCATCGTGATTAAAATCAACTTCATCAGCGCATTTTACCATTTTTGGAACGCCTCAAGCGCAACAGAAGCAACAAAAAAAAAAAAGAGAGAAACGAGAAAAAAAAGAAGCAAAATTGAGATAACTTTGTGGACAATTGATATATAATTATTGCTCGGCTATGAGATGCTCTACAAATGAAATGATATGTAGAAAATATCATGATATCATTAGAATATTAGTGCTATACAATAGACAACTTATTATGGCATGTGTTTATAAACATAAATAATAAAAAACCCAATATACTCTTTTTTCCTTTGGGAACAGAGTTTAAAAAGTAGTATTCGTGAATATAGTAATATTTATTAAAATAGTATTATAAATGAAAATAGTAATATTTATTCAAATAGAAATATTCATGAAATAGTAGTAGTGTTCATTAAAGTAGTACTATTCATAAAAATTGTACTATTGTTTATATTTCATTTCATTCATACTTCATTTACAAGTTTTTTAAACTTGAAATAGAACACAAAGAAATACAATATTTGCCTAGTAAAACATGTAGTATCTGTTAACATAATAGTGATAACATAACACATTAAAAATTTTAATGCTGCACCACATTAAACTAAAGCCAAATAGGAACGATATCTCTGCTATTTGGAATCAAATGAAAATATGAAAAGAGAGAGATTGAAGAAAATAAATTTGATTTTTTTTTTTTTTTTTTTGCGATTTTCGAGAGATCAAAAATGAAAGAGTAATGCTAGATATAAGGAAAGGCGAAATATACAAAATTAAGAATAGTAGATTGATTGAAACTGGAATTTTTTATATTTTAGTTTATTTAATTTATTTAGACTTAACCAATCCAGGCTAAATGTATTAAGGATATAGAATGCCTTTCACTATAGATATAGCATATACATATGTATTTTAATAGACATTACAAGAAACAAGCTTTAGCTATAAATTAGTATTTTCCATAATATCCTACAATTTTTGGCAAATGCAAATCTCTTCTGGCTGCCCAAGCATATATGACACAATGAGAACATAATTATAATAATGGTTAACCTTAGCTTCCCTTGACACACCCAAAACGTTCAACAATATTTACTCTTTGTGTAGTACAGGGTATTAATGGCCTGGGTCGAGCCGCCCTCATCACGTTGGTCTGGTCTTGGTCTGAGTCTGGGGAGCTACTTCCACTACTTCCGCACATGATTCATGCGTATCAATCAAACTTTAGCACAAACGACGCTGTCATTTGTCATTTTGTTGGCTTCGACTTTTGGTAATTGGGGCGGTAAAGCTACCACACATACAGACAGACAGTTAGACAGATATATGTGTGTATGACATATGTATGTATGTGTGTATCTGCATAATGTGTGTATACATCAAGTATATTGAATTTCCGTGCAACATTTGCTCGCAAATTGAAGAAAATCGATGAACTGCGACGCAGAAGTGACACAGGCGACTGACTGCTTAAGCAATAAAATTGAGTTTATCTAGCAAAAGGAAGTTGCAGAAACTTTTTTTCTTTTTGTTTACAGTGTACTGCGGTGCTGTAAGAATAAAAGGAAGCACATTAAAGATTGCAGAATACTTCAGCTGAAAAAGTCTTTAAGAACTGAATCAATAAAGACTTAAGCTTAAAGCTAAAATTCTTTTCATCACAAACTCTTACTGATACAAATTATTATATATGAAATAATGATATTGGATGATTATGCATAAATACTGACATAAGAAATAGTGAAAAAATCATCAAAGAAGTTACGCTTAAGCAAATCATCATGCTATGATGCATCATATTCAGTTAACATATCAAATATAACAGATATTTTACTTGTAGCTCCAGCATAGTTTCTTTATTCTTGATGTTAAGCAAAGATAGAAAGTTTTCTGTTGTTTAGAATTTGTGAATCGTGAGCAGTAAAGATCTAGCTGCGATTGTATATCGTGATATCTAGAATTTTGGTAAACAGAAGCTCGCTTTTAGCTGCTGGCTGGTTAACTGCTTTTTGTGTAACAGTTCCCACGTTGTGCAATGCCGGAGTTGTAGACCTCTTGCTCTGCTCTGCTCCCTTCTTTCCCTCTTCAGGTTCTTCCTCATTGTTATTTGAGCATTTCTCCAGCCGTATGTACTTTGCCGCTTTGCCGCCTTACCGCTTTCTTCGCCCAGTCGCTTCACTCATTATAATTACGTGCATGTTCTGCCTAGAAAGTTATGGGCCAAGTCTATTGTGTATGCCCATTGCATCATTTTGGGCTCTTTAATGACCGTTGAGCATTGTGAGAATTCTAATGTCGCTGCCCTTAAACCGCAAAGCAGCCGGCAATAAAAAACGGTTGTCGTCTACCGTACATATCCAAAAATTGTGTTAGCCAGTTTCCGGTGCAGGTGTTTCATCTGTGCGTTGATCTATGTAGAATGAACGAAAATTGACTTGAAAGTTATGAAAATCCATAATCGATTGATAATATTTTTGAATATATTATTTATTTAGTTGTGTTATGTAAAGCAATATGCGATTAACGATTAACGATTATTCCTACCATAACGATGATAATTGTGTGTAAAGGGATGAAAAGCATTAATCGACAAGCGATAAAGTTTCTTATTCATAAAATTACAATTTCGTGAATACTGATGAAAAGCAATAATCGATTAACAATTGACGAAAATGCATATAATTGCATTAGAGGTAATGCAAAATAATAATCGATAGACTTTATTCCAAACAGCAAATTGCTTATTAAGTCAAAAGTAATGCAAAACAATAATCGATTAAAGAGCACATTATTTCCATCACCGTAACAACAATTGCGTTACAAGTGATGACTAACAATAATCGATTAAAGATAGAGGCGTTATTATTGTAGTGACAGTCATGACTCCATTATATTTAATGAAATTCAATAATCGATAGTTTGCATAGATTTTTCGATTTTTTACAACGATAATTTTGATATGTATATTAAAACAATTGTCTTTTAGCGCCATCATTTTCTATTACTTTATTTATTGACTATCGGTCAAAAATATATAATATAGATAATTAATTTAAAAATTCATATTTTGATTAGCTATTATTTTTATTAATAATGGCCATAAATTGTTTTATATTGTGTTTCTTTTCTGTAGACTTACATTTCGATAATTACAGTGCTGTGTGTCTATCGATAACAGTTTTCACGTCTAAGCTCGCAAGTCAAGAACGTTTTCTACTTAGCACTTAGCTAAAGAATGTTTTGATTGTCTTGGGATTTGCTGAAATCAGAAACATTTTTGCATTCGTTTCTCTTTTTGTGTTTTTTTCGTAATGTTTACACAACGTACAGACAATATTTGCATTTCGTTACGTGGCTGCAGCAGCATTTGAAGACTCAACTCTAGGCTAACTCTATGTACCGCACCTGCCTAAGCGACTGTCTGGCCTCCCGCCACAGGTGCAACAAGAACACTCATTCTGTCAGCCTTTCATTCATTTGATTCCATTCATGCTGCACAGCGTCAAGTGCTCGAGATGTGGATGTGGGTGAATTTCTATGTGTGTGTGTGTGTGTGTGTGTGTGTAGAGGAATGCTTGGGCGGGCAGAGGCAAAAGCCTTTAGAGCATTCCGGTCTATGAAAATTTTACCGTCAAACGGAATTCCAGTTGCTGCAGCTTTGTTGTGACGTTTGCCCGAGCCTACGACCGGTTCGCTCCTTCCCGGACCTACGCCTGTCTCTCTGTGCACTTTTGTGCCACAAGTTAAGTATGTACATACACGTTCATACGTACATACGTATGTATGTACATCAACTGTCGTGTCTGGCATTCATTCATTTCAGATTCAGTCAGTCAGCAAGTCAGTCAGTCAGCCAGTCAGCCAGTCAACCAGTCAGCCAGGCCGGCAGGCTGACAGTAGCGCTATGCGCCCAATGATGACTCATCGGAGTTGGAGTTCGAGTGGGAGTTGGAGTCGGAGTTGTGGTCCTTTGCTGACACTTCAGCATCTCCTGCCAGTGTGCGCCACGTGTCGGCTGGGGATTTTGTTTTGTTTGTTTTGCTTAAAAGCGTTTCTTGATAACGCTGAATACCCTGCGAAAGGGTTCATAGCAGTTAGCCAAAATCGATAACAGAGCATGTAACAAATGCTACATACATAACGCATCATCAGAATAGCACAGCAATTCGTGTGCTCCATTAATGCTGAGTATTATCTGAAGTCGTTTAGTTTTATTGCTATTCTTGTTTCTATACTCTGTTTTATCCTCGATAACAATTAAAACTTTTAATGATATAACAATAAATAATTAAATAAAATACAAAGAATTAACAGAAAATTAAATACAATAAAATTAAAAAAAAAAATGTTTTTTAAAATGATAATTTATAAATAATAAAAGAAAAATTAAATTATATAAAAATTATATATAATAAAAAATTATGTAATAAAAATAAAGTAAAAATGAATTTAAAAAATAAATATATTAATAAATTTTAAAAAAATCCTAATATAATAAAAAAAAAAATAAAATAAAATAAACCAAAATAAGGTAATATATATAAAAAATATATTTAAACAAAAAAATTGTAAAAAAAAGGCTAGCACACCGAACTCAATAGCTACTATTTCAAGCAAAGCTACAAAATCATTTTAGTGTAGGTCACACAGTTAATATTCTTTAAGAAAAAAATTTTTATAGAAAAAAATAATATATAGTATTGACTTTAATTGAAAAATCAAAAATTGAAATTTGCTTTGCAGCTAGTTAATAGTAGACTAAGCACGATAGATAGACGATCCTCACTGAAGAAAACAACTACTTAGCACTACTTGTCTTTAGATATTTATTTCGATTTATTTAAAATTTGTATAGGACTTTGACTTGAATAATAATTCAGCATATTCAACATGAAGGGTGAGCTATCCTGATGACGCGCATTGTGTGAATGTGCCATAGAATTTATGAGAGCAGTTAACCGGGCTTTGTCCGACATTTCACATTTGTAGATGGCTTATCGGCTTTAAATCCATTTTTTTTGTTTTTAGAAATATGAAATAAATTAAAGAAATTAAAGAAAAGCACAATCAGGAGAAACTATTTTATATACAACTATTTTTATTTAACTTTATTTACTACGACTTTTCCACACGCAATTGTATTTTTGGAATATTTATTTACATTTAATTCTATCTCTCTCTCTTTCTCTGGCCCTTGCCCTTTATCGTTCTTCACTTGCTTCCGTTCTTGTTTAATGAGTTTCGCTTAATTGACTTGGCTGTGACTCAGTAGACTAATGAGCAATGGCAAAACTACTACAGCAACTGCCAGACACACACACACACACACACACATAGACACATGTGCGGGCGTTCATCATCTCTCAACTGATTGAAGCAAAGCTATAAATGTTGTAATGTTAATTGCAATTGAAATCATATTTTCAACACTGACTGTGACATTTGACACCGTCCGTTATGCCACCCATCTATCTGTCCGCCCATCCGTCCGTCCATCAATGTGTGAGTGAGTCAAGCCATAATTGAAGCACTCACCACACCCAGAGCTATGCCTATGCCAACCCTTGCTCACTCTTCATTTAACACCATTCCGAAGCCCGAACTAATGTTCGCATTGCATAAGAAATTCGTTCGCCATCAGAATTGATGTTTTATCTGTGAGGTGGAGAGGGGGAGAGTGGGCAGGGCAGTGAGAGCGAGAGAGGGAGGAAAGTTGTGCAGAGAGTGTCGAGTGTTTGTACAAATCGTTTATCAGCCGACTCCAAATTGATTGTTCAAATTAAACAAAAAGACGAAGAAGAGAAAAGCACAAATTGACAGCAAAAATGTTGATATGTTGTACCAAGTACTTAGCAAATAAATTAGCAGCTTTGTTCAGCAATTTGAACAATTGAAACTATTTACATTGTTAATCATAGATAGCCAATGGGAAACCCAAATAGAATGACATTCGTCTAGCTGAGTTTCGGTTTGAATGCGGCTTGAAAGGGTTTGGCTTTACGATTCTATTCTCGATTTTCGTAGAGTAAAAATGAGGCATATATTCAACGGCATTTCCCTTATATCGAAATTCATATAACATGTATATATATATTTTTTTTTTATATAAATAGAGTTTACTAGTTCGGGTCCTAACTACAGTTATCGATTATTACTTTGTTGCGGAATGCTCCTAAAGTAAATGTTAGTTTTTGTTGCTCTGTTGCTAAGCTCCTAGAATTTCATACACTCTCTGAGTCTCTTGCTCTCTGTCTCTCTCTCACTTTATCGCAATGAGTATATTAGACCGCTCGGAATTATAAAAAGAAAAACCTGTTCGCATGCTAGCGACCCATTAATACCGCCAACGCAGCGAATGTCAACTAAAACTTTTGGCCCATTTTTATGACCAACGCCCTTCTGTACTTCTTCTTCTTCTTCTGGTTGTTGTTGGTGTGCCTGATACCTTTGAGAGGGGGCTTTACGCTAAGGTCCTTGTCGTCATTTTCGGTGTCATTGCACGTTTGACATGCACAAAGTGTCAACGCGCGACCCCGGGCACGCCCAGTTCCTCGTGACAGTTACAACTCCGTCATAAGCGGCTGCACCTCCTGCATAACTTTTATTTTAATTTTGTTTTTGACAATTCTATTGTGCTCTAGTTTGAGTATTACATACATATATATATATGTATGTATGCACAGCACTGTAGTATAAAAGCTTTTCGCTGTAAACAATGCGAGCATTGCCAACCCCTGAACCAAGCAAATCCATCCCAGCGACTTATACTGTGGAGTCCACTCAACTCACACTCTCTCTCTCTCTATCACTCACTCACTCACTCACACTCCCTAACGCTGTTTTGCTTTGTCTTAACTACCTATCATTTGCTTGGTTCGCGACGCGAGCCATATGTTGGCTGCCCTTTTCTGATCCTTAGTACTCAAGTTTCTCAGTCCCCAGGCCAGCCAGAGTAGCGGTTGGACGAACCATTTTCAAATTTGGCGTTTCCTGTCGACAACAACGGCACAAATTAGTTGCAACTTACCAACTGAATGGCTGCTAGTCTAGGCCTTTTGTCGACCAAAGAGAGCCAGAAGTACTCTAACAAAAAATGGGCTACATTTACTATGACATTGTCTCAGTTGTGGACGTATGAAAGGAAATATATTTATCTAATAACATATTTCCATGTCAGTTGAATAGGAATATCGTTTGTTTAATCTTTGTATAATCGATTTAAGTTATTATCGATTAGTTGTTCATAAGCCATAAATATTGTGAAATACAATTGAAAATACAGTGATCGATATACTGATTAATCGATTGATTAATATGCAAAAACACAGTAGAATACATTCTGATAATTATCGATACTCTGATCAATTAAAACAAAAAATAAAAGATTAAGCAAAAAGTAAAAAAAAATGTATCGTTAAACTCGCTAATAGGAAAGAAATAAATTGTAGAAACAATTCAAAAATAAATATGAGAAGCCTCAAAAGAAGCAAATAAAATTATATAAATATATTTTTAAAAAATACTTGGAAGATAACTAAAACGCAATAATAAATTTATAAAATAAAAGTTATTCTTTGTCAACAAATATTTAAGCTAAGAGCTTCTAAATTTGTGAGTTAATTATATCGTAATATCGTAAATTCCAATGGAATCCAACTAAAAATAAACGCAAGCTGCAACCTCCCCCATCAAATAATAGTTAAAAACTATTTCGTGCCATTTTGGGAGGATATTAAATGGCCGCCTATAAAAAATATTGCCTTATTAATATGCAAGTAGCCCAACCCTGCTTGGCTACCCAAAGTACCTACGCTCTATAGATGTTGCGCTTTTCTTTCTTTTTTATTCTTTTAGTATAATTTTCATGTTTTCCTTTTCTTTTCTGGTTTTTTTTTTTTTTTTTTTTTTTTTTTTTGTGGTTTTGCTTTCTTTGTGCATGAGCTTTTCACTTCAAAGCGGCAGTCAGTCAACTGGCAGTTTGTGCGTTCGTAGAACTGGGTTAGAGCGTCACATTCGCATGCCACATGCCACATGCCGCATGCCATATGCAGATGAAAGCAGCCGCTGGCTTCGCACACAGCCGTAAAGTAATTCGCAAAAAAGTATGCTACGGCATTTTGTTGAATACATTTTCCCGCTCTCTCCCTACGTCTCTCTCTCTCTCTCGCTCTCTTTTTCTGTCTCTTTTTGCTGTTGGCTTTTGCAACCCCCCAATGCAAAATACAACGACCCATCGGGTGTGCTTGTGTATGCATGCGATGAGTCATACAGTTAGGCTGCCGCCTCTTCGCATTTTCTATAGAGATTTTAATCGCATTTACTTAGCCAAGGCAGATATCTGGCAAGGAGCAAAATGAAAAAAAAAAAAAAGACAACAACCAAAACAAAAACTATCGCTGGGGTTAAGTGGCAGGCAACAGAGCCATGAGTACAGACAGCTAGATAGATAGACGCAAGGAAGTTGCATGCATTACGCAAAGGGTTTCCAGACGAAGCCAGCAGCTGCTTTGCTGCACATTTTGCTGCTTCGCTTGGGTTGCTCAACTTTTTCGGTGCCACCTTGCCACCTTGCCACCTGCTGCCAGATGGTGTTGCCTGATGGCGACAGCGTTGCGCCGACTTGGTTGACTGAACCGTGAGCGGTGTCTGTAGGGTATATACATGTACTATATATGTATATGCTGGCACGGGGTTGGGCATACACTGAGTCAGCGCCTCTGGCAGTCGCATTTATATTGACTAGCGCTGCCCTGGCTAGGCATGGGGTTAACCGAGGGTTAGCTAACGCTTAACCCATGGGAGGCTTGTCCGCCAACTTAATGTGTCATTGGCAGAACGTCATCGTCATTTTGCCGTTGCCTGGCAACAGTCGCTCTGGCAAACAGGAGCACGGTACGGCACGGCAACAGTCGATTATGCTACTTCATGGCATTAAAATATGGATTTATGTGGGAACGAGCAGACGAATTGAATTTGTGCGAGTCCGTTTCCTTTGGCCAGAGAACTTAAGTTTCCGATTTCTATAACTGCTTGAGGAAGTCAGAAAAACGGTTGGTTGCCTATGCATGTTCAGCTAGAAGAAGTTGTTGCAGAGTTCGTCACATATATATATATTCTTGATGAGGATTCCTGAAGATTCTCCTAAATATGTTTCAAATACTCAATAAATTTGTCCGTTTGGCTTGTAATACATATCGAATTATATTTTCTTTATTATAGCTTATCCATAGTACCGTTTTTTACATAACTATCATGTATCTATCAAGGCTGAAGAAATCAATGCGTCTAAATATGTTTTTAATATCCTATAACATCTTCCTTTTCAATTAAAATTATTATAAAAAAAAGTCCTTTCAGTATATATTGAACGGTATTTGACCCAAAGTTCTTCAGATGTTCTTCAGACTTCGCTTAAGTTAAGCTTACATTTTATATACCTTTTCTATAAAGATGCAAACTTGGAAAAATTCCAGATTTCTACTGGTTCCATTAATATTTAATTCAAATAATATTTATATACAATACAATGAGAGCATCTAAAGCCTGTTAAGCCCTACAGAAACAAGGTCCACATATGGAACAGTATGGAATTGAAACGAGCAACAGAGCAGTTGACAGGAAATGTATTGATTAAGATTAGATCTCTCTCTTATGAAGACTAAAGCCTCTAAAAGCGCTTAATTCTTACGATTTCCCTGGACTAAATATTAATGAAACACAATGGAACACTATGGTATTGAAACATGTCATAGACAAAGATGATGACCAATATTTTGAGATTCCTATTAAAATTTATTTTCATGTGTTGCATCAGACTTAAAACTAACAATTCAATGCAAATAAAGAACTTTTCGAGTTAAAGCTATTTCAATAGCTCTGCAAGACAACTTTAACGTGCTAGAGCTGCCACTTCAGCAATTATATTTTGTGGTTGGCAAAATCTGGAACTCGAAACTTTGCCAATGTGGGCTATGTGGGCGAAATAGTGTTCGAAACCTTTTGCTGCAGCAAGTTCAATAAACTCGCAGGCATAGTTTTCTTTGAAGCTGAGAACGCGCCTGCTGCTGCTGCTGCTGCTGGCGCTTTCCCTGGCCCGAGCTGCAAGCAACTTACAACACTTAAAAACAATTCAAATGATTGACCTATTCCATGACCTGCAGCTGTTGGCTAGCCAAGCGGGGGCGAGAGGTGAGCAGTGCGCTTCCATGTCTCGGCTGAAGCTTAAGTCAAATAAATGTAAAAATAAAAATAATTTAAAAAAAGTTGAGCGCTTAACAAGCTCAAGCATCGAGCACAGTTCACATAATTGACTTGTGTTTTTGAGTGCTCTACATACATATATAGAATGAGTAACGAAAAGAGAGAGAGAGAGAGAGAGAGGGAGAGGGAGAGGGAGAGGGTAGAGCGAGATGATGAGAGTGCGAGCTCAAGACTTGAAATATGTCCGAAAAAAAGTGATCTAAAAAAAAAGAGAAAAAAAAGTCGTGCATTAAGATGAGTTGTTGCTCTCGTTTACTTCCTTTGCGCTTAATTGCAATTACGTCAAGCTGAGAGACGTACCGCAGACGCCTCTGCCCCACCGTCCCTTCGGGCTGTTAGACTCCAGTGAACCATTTTCGCAATTGGAAATTAAACAAGTTGTCATAATTATAATATATATATATGTATATAAATATATATGTATATGAAAAACTGTCTCATCGTCAGCGTAAAGCAAACAAAAACTATATAAGTTGGTTTATTAAGTCAAATTAAATGGACTGGGATTGAGGGGGTAACTTGTTAGAGCACCGCCGTCGCCGCCTTAATGAGTCGCAATTCCCCAACCAGGAAATATGAAATGAAAACTCGTGTTTTCTTCAGTCATTTAAGCTAATTAGTAACTTACTTAATCTAACCATATAATCACATCTAAATAGTGATAGAGAGAGAGAGAAAGATATGCCGGCATATAATAGGTAATTAATCATAGATAGGACTTTTTATGTGCTTCAACGATATAGGTTAGGTTTTTGTAGCATAAAGACCATACTTGAAATAGAGCAATTAAAGTACATATAACACTTTAGATTTATCTAGACCCAAACATTTTTTGGCCTTAAGCATAAATCTGCAAAACTGGAAAATGATTCCCAACTAATCCCATTTAAATTTCATTCAATTATTTACAGATACCGCTGGATTAAGAACGGCAAAAAGTTTGATTGGCAGGCATACGATAATCGTATGCTGCGTCAGCCCGGTCGCGGCACACTGGTGATCACATCGCCCAAGGATGAGGATTTGGGACAGTATCAGTGCTTTGCGTCCAACGAATTTGGTGTTGCCACCTCGAATTCGGTGTTTGTGCGCAAGGCGGAGCTGAATGCATTCAAGGATGAGGCAGCACGCAGCGTTGAGGCCGTCGAGGGTGAGCCCTTCTCGCTGCAGTGCGAGGCTCCCGATGGCTGGCCAAAGCCCACTGTCAACTGGCTGATCCAGCAGACGATCGATGCGGGCATCAAGTCAATCAATAACTCACGCATGACCCTCGATCCGGAGGGCACGCTCTGGTTCTCGAATGTGACACGCGACGATGCGAGCGGTGACTTTTGGTATGCCTGCTCGGCGACCTCTGTCTTCCGCAACGAGTACAAGATCGGCAACAAGATCCTGTTGGACGTCAAGCAGATGGGCGTGAGCGCATCGCAGAATCGTTACCCACCCAAGCGTCAGTATGTGACCCGCAAGAACGAGGTGGCGCTGCGCGGCAAGAGAGTGGAATTGTATTGTATCTACGGCGGCACACCATTGCCACAGACAGTCTGGCTGAAGAATGGCAAACGGGTGGAGTGGAATGATCGCATTACCCAAGGCAACTATGGAAAATCTTTGGTAATTCGGCAGGCGAACTTCGACGATGAGGGCACCTACAGCTGCGATGTGTCGAACGGAGTGGGCCAGGCGCAGTCCTATTCGATCAATTTGAAAATACACGCCATACCCTATTTCACCGAGGAGCCGGAGATCCAGAACGCCGCTGAGGACGAAGAGGTCGTATTCAATTGTAAGGCTGCCGGCCATCCCGAGCCGACCATCCAATGGATACACAACGGCAAACCGATCGAACAGAGCGAACCCAATCCGAGACGCACCGTCACCAACAACTACATCAAGATCGTGAATCTGGTGAAGAACGATACGGGCAACTATGGCTGTAACGCCACCAACTCGCTCGGCTATGTCTACAAGGATGTGTATCTGAATGTGCTCGCCCTGCCGCCAGAGATCCAGGAGCCGCCACGTGCCGAAGCTACCGTCAACGGACGCAACATCACGATGCGTTGTCGCGTCTTTGGTGCACCGAAACCCCAGGTGAAGTGGCGCCACAACCACAACTGGCTGACCGGAGGACGTTACACGGTGCTGCCATCGGGCGATCTACAGATTCAGGAGGTGACCTTCGCTGACAATGGCAACTACACGTGTTTGGCAGTCAACAAATTTGGCAATGAGACGGCGCAGGGCTCGCTGGTGGTGAAGGAACGGACGAGGATAACACAGGAGCCACAGAACTATGAGGTAGCCGCCGGTCAATCGGCCACTTTCCGCTGTAACGAGGCGCACGACGACACACTGGACCTGGAGATCGAGTGGTTGAAGGATGGCGAACCCATTGACTTTGCGGCGGAGGCGCGCTTTGTGAAGACCAACGACAATTCGCTGACAATTGCCAAGACACAGGAGCTGGATTCCGGTGAATATACGTGCGTGGCTCGCACCCAACTGGACGAGGCAACGGCCAAGGCGAATCTGATTGTGCAAGACGTACCGAATCAGCCCCGACTGATTGGCATCACTTGCCAAGCGGACAAGGCTGAGATCTCCTGGCAACCGCAGGGCGACAATCGTTCACCAATCCTGCACTACACCATTCAGTTCAATACCTCTTTCACTCCGGCCTCCTGGGATACAGCATACGAGAAGGTGCCCAGCACAGACTTTTCGTTCGTGGTGCAAATGTCGCCGTGGGCCAACTACACGTTCCGTGTGATTGCATTTAACAAGATTGGACCCTCAGAGCCGTCGGAACACAGCGAGGCGTGCACCACACAGCCGGATGTGCCGTACAAGAACCCGGACAACGTTGTCGGCCAGGGTACTGAGCCAAACAACTTGGTCATCTCGTGGACCCCAATGCCAGAGATCGAACACAATGCGCCCAATTTCCAATATCGTGTCAGCTGGAAGCGTGACATACCCGCGGCTGCCTGGGAGAACAAGGATATTTACAATTGGCGCCAAGACAATCTACTGATTCCCGACCAGCCGACGTTCGTCAAGTATCACATCAAGGTGGTGGCCATAAATGCTATGGGTGAATCGAATGTGGCCGCCGAGGAGGTGATCGGCTACTCTGGCGAAGATCGACCCCTTGAGGCGCCCACCAACTTTAGCATGCAGCAGGTGACGAGTGCAACGACCGCCTATGTGGGCTGGAATAAGGTCAGCGAGGAGTCGGTTCGCGGCCACTTCAAGGGCTACAAGATTCAGACCTGGACAGACAAGGAGGGTGAAGAGGGCATGCGCGAGATTCATACAATTGACAATGGCGCACTGGTCACACAATTCAAACCCGACTCCAAGAACTATGCCCGTGTGCTGGCCTACAATGGACGCTTCAATGGACCGCCCAGCGCTGTGATTGACTTCGATACGCCCGAGGGTGTACCGTCGGCGGTGGAGTCCTTGGAGGCCTATCCCCTGGGCTCGTCAGCCTTCTGGCTCACCTGGAAGAAGCCGCTTAATCCCAATGGCAAGCTAACGGGCTACAAAATCTACTACGAGGTTGTCAAGGGCAGCTATGTAGGCGAGCGTCGCGAATACGAGCCCCACATAACCGATCCCCGCATTACACGCATGAAAATGGCCGGTCTGAAGCCGAAGACCAAATATCGCATCTCCATTACAGCCACTACCAAGATGGGCGAGGGCACCGAGTAAGATACAAACTTGAGGTTATTATCTGAAACGTTTCGACTAATATATGTGCATTTTGCAGGCTTTACATTGAAAAGACCACACTGGGCGAAGATGTCGAACCACCATCCCCACCGTCTCTAACATGGGAGCAACTACCGTCGCCAAATGGCCAGCCCACTTACCGCATCAATTGGTTGCCCAGCACCGACGGTCGTTCGGGCTCACACTTCTTTACCAAGTACAGGTGAGTTGACTGCGAGCTAGTTGCAATCCGGAATTTTTTCAAAACTAACAATTGAATACTTTTCACAGAATCAAGGGTGAAACGGAATGGACCACCAAGGAGCCGGAGAAATCGGTTGATTATCAGGATGTGGGCAGCCTGGAGCCGGATACGGTTTATGAGTTCCGCGTCGTGTCTGTCGATGGACACTATCATACGGAGAGCGCAACTATGGAGATTGATACGAACAGTGCCGAGGGACCCATAATGGTGCGCAATGATAATCTGGCGAATGCCGGTTGGTTCATTGGCATGATGCTGGCTCTGGCCATCATCATCATCCTGTTCATCATTATTTGCATTATACGTCGCAATCGCGGTGGCAAATACGATGTGCATGATCGCGAGCTGGCAAATGGTAGGCGCGATTATCCGGATGAGGGCGGCTTCCACGAGTACTCGCAACCGTAAGCCTATCGATAACTCCATAGTTCGATATCGATAAAGATCACATTCTAATGCATTTTCCTTGCTTACAGTTTGGACAACAAGAGCGCTGGTCGCCAATCCGTTAGTTCAGCGAATAAGCCCGGCGTGGAGAGCGACACCGATTCAATGGCCGAATACGGTGACGGCGATACAGGTAAGCGTCGCCTTTAGCTTCAGTTCCATACCATAGGTGCTCCGCGTGTCCCAATCCATGTCTTTGTTCGTCTTCATTTTGCAATTACCAAATTTTCATTTATTTATGTACTTAAAAATTATTTACATTTTTGTTTTGTCAACTTTTTTTTTATCATTTTGATGATGATGATGATCATGATGATGTTGCAGCTGTAACCACAGCCGCCGGTCATGCCGCCACCGCTGCGCGCAAAGGCGGCATCAAGCAGCCCCAGCCGCAGTCGCAGTCGCCGTCTCAGTCATCGCCGCCAACCTACGACAACGCTATTCGCCAACAATTTCAATCAGACTAGTTTTCTCACACATCTCTTGCATTTTTATAAAGTTTGTTGTTGCACAAACACACACACACGCACAGACACACACATACACACAAATATACTATTTATGTAAATGCAATTGAAGGCGACAATGGTGGCGGCGTTGGCTTCATCCTTCTTCAACCATTTCGTCCAGGTAGCTTCCACTTTGCCCGGGCTTTTGTTTATGCATTTGTGCATTATTTTTTTGGCGGTTACATTGCGTGCAACCAACAACAACAACAAAAGCAACTTTTTTGGCTGGCTTTTGCGTTGCGCTTCGCTTAAACGTTTTTGTTACGTTCCAATTCTATTTCAATGCACGCGCACTCCTCTATCTGCCTTTTCTTTCTCTCTCTTTATATATATAAATGTATATACATACATATGTGCATATGCATAACCAGCATGTGAGGCTAGGATCATCCATTAACAGATTGTAGTGCCACAATGGGCGGGAAAGAATCTAAACAGTGGAGGGTGCGGGGAAAACATCAGCAAAAAAATGTTCTGGAAAGTCTCATTAAAGAGAAGAAAGTATCTAAACCTAAAAATCTCTTGCAG
This sequence comes from Drosophila koepferae, assembly GCA_030914345.1. Taxonomy (NCBI): domain Eukaryota; kingdom Metazoa; phylum Arthropoda; class Insecta; order Diptera; family Drosophilidae; genus Drosophila; species Drosophila koepferae. The sequence continues at coordinate 492,599 of JAUESR010000196.1, forward strand.
AAGATTGTATCCAAATTATATAATTATAAATTATTGATTATATAAAAAAGTAATATCTTAAGAAAAAAAGTATCTGAAGTATCTAAACTAAGGAAAGAAATCTAAAAAGAAGAGCTTAAATTAAAAAAAAAAAAAAAAATAATAAGAAATTATGATATATATCTAAATAGAAAACAGTGTTAATACAAAATATAGGATGTAATCGGAAGATGTACAATAAGAAGATTGAAGAGTCTTAAAAAACGGAGTTGACGAATTCATCAAGGCGTTTTAAAATAGTTTAATAAATTTGAAGAAGAACTCTAGATTTTCATATGATATTTATGTAAATAAATATTTATAAAGTAGATTTTTGTACACTCTAGGTAATATCTGTAGATTTTCATATGAAAAAATATGATATATATTTTGTACATTTCAAGTATTAAAAAAACGAAAATTCAGAACTTTAAAATATACACGAAATTGCTTTATGTTAACTGCTTAAAGTGCGAGTTTAAGCTTACCTAAGCCTAACTGACAGATATAAACAAATTGCTTTACTTTTTCATAAATCTCTAACGAAAATGCCTTTTGAAGTTAAACTGATACGAAATATGCAGGAAATATGCTTTATAAATCTCATTTATTATATTATTTATGAGCTTCTGCCTAATGCATTTTAATATTAAAAGCCACAAAGTTATATTCTGCTATATATGTACATAAAAAAATCCAGAGACTACAAGACTTTTGGCATGTGACACTGAGCGGATGATCCTAGGTTAATATGCATATCCTGTCTATGTATGTGCTTTCTTTTGCATATGTCTTTAGGGCCCTGTTCATCATTAATCGCTGAATGCTGTTTTTTTGTTCTGTTATTTGTTTGTGTTTCGTTTCGTTATTTATAATGTTATTTTCGTATCTATTATTATTCTATTATTCGTTATGCACAACATTTAATTTACTTATGCGTATCATTTTTGTTTTCTTTTCTTCAACAATTTGTTTTTTTCTTTATTCAATAAAAAAAACTACAACAACCAAAAATGACACCAACAAATCCACAAATACCAAAATATAATTTGAAAAACAACCAAAAATACCATAAAAATACCGCAACGCAATGCAGGCATGAACGAAGATGGTTCCTTTATTGGCCAATATGGACGCAAAGGACTTTGATTTTAATTTGTAAGCAGCGCTGCTGTCCGCAGCAGCAACAACAACAACAACAGCAACAACAACAGAAACAGAAAATATATACCGAACCGATTCGAACCGAGCCTACAATCCTCTACAACAACTAGAATAACAACAACAATAACTACAGCAACAACAGCGCCCAAAATTCAAAATGAAAATCAAAGTTTTTTTTAAGTTAATTTTTAGTGCGACGAGTTAATTTTCTATATGAATGCGAATATTTTTTTTATATTAAATAACTAAAAACTAGAACTAAAAAAAAGAAAAAGAAACATATCTATAAATAATAAAAAAGCAAAAAAATACTGCCAAGCAAAAACGAGAAAATGAACAAAGATCAACAACGATGCAGCAAAAAGGCTATTAAGCAAAAAATAAAAATAATAATAATAATGAGAAAGAAAAATCCAAATAAATTAAGGATCAACGGAAGGGAACAAGTGAAATAATAAAAAGCTAAAAAGTTTAATTCCCCATTCCCCTTTCAATTGCGCACCGCCCGCTTCAGCCAATTATCAGTAAAACAGATGCGTGATTTGCGCTCTTTCTCACACACACTGACGCCCTCCCTCTCTTTTACACACACAGACACACACACTTAGCCCACCCATACATATACACGCCTGCTCTCTAACTGCGCCCGCTCTCTTCTACACTTAGACTCTGTCCTCTGTTTAATATGTAACGCATATATAAATATTATATATATAAACATAAGTCTTAATTTAAAAAAAAAAAAAAAAAAAAAAAACGAAAATAAATATATGAAATGTAATGTAAATTTTCCGTTTGTAGCTCCCTCCTTGAAAAGAAAAAAAAAACAGCAATTAATAATAATTTGCTTACGTGTGTATTTTATTAAACAAAAAAAAAAGAATATACCTTTCGACTATCTTTAGTTTTGTTTCATTATTTTTAATTTTGTGTACTATGTATTTTAATGAAATATGTTTTATCTTATTATTTCCTAAATGTATAATTTTTTTGATTAATTCGCTTGAACAGTTAAATGTAAAGAAAAATATTGTAAACGGTTTGTTTTCTAAATAGAACAAGAAAAACTAAAAAACAAAATGAGAAAAAATACATAATTTTGTTTTTATTATTTTTTTTTTTTTTTTTTAACTGTGTGTAGTAGAGCTATTTAATATAAAACATAAATAAAAATGATATAGATGTATTGCATTTTTATATAGCAAAAGAAATCAACAAATGAAATAAAAATTAATTTAACAATCGAATTCAAGTGTAAAATTTAGATCAATCATTTTTAAAATAATATTGGTAGAGGAAACTCGTAATAGATATATAGGAATTGGAATCGTCTGTAATTTGAAATTAACATTTTTAATTTTCATTTAAAAACTTGATCAATTTATTTTATTAAAAAAGAAAACAATTTGATCAAAGTTTTTTTTAGCAACAAAGGGACGGTTTAAAAAAAATTTGAAATTACATTTGAAAACTGGATATTTTTGTATCTTTTCTATCTTTCCAATTTTGAGCAGTGTATTATCTTGAAGATATGTAAATCATTTCCAGAGCTAAGAAATAGTCATTAAAATATTTAAATTTTGAAACTTCACTTGAAAACTTGGTATATATATTTTCTTTTAATTGAAAATTTGTCTTTCACTTTGCAACTATTTTTGAACAGTGATTATTTAGTTATAAATACCTTTCTTTGATATTTAGCATGCCATTTATACATATATATATATAAATATATATATATATATATATATTTTTTAAGACATTTACTATTTCCTAATTGAATTTTGATTTATCTGACTTTTAGTATATTTTTTAATGTCTACGAGTTATTCTTTTTCTCAAGTAGTAGTTGTATTATTCTGAGATATTATTTTCGTACTGATTTGCGTTTCATTTGTGAGCTGTGAAAGCGCCAGATTCAACTTTAGTTCGATCCAAGGTAATGTCTTTTTTTTAAGCGTGCTGCATGCAGCTTATTTATTGTAGTATCATATAGATACCCTGTAGCGGTCGTAGCTTGGTGTCATATACATACATATATATCCCTTGAAGAAAACAAAATCCCAATTACCCAAAAACGAACCAAACTCGACTAATCCAAACCACAAAGTGAACTCACGGGAACTCATAATGGCAAACTAATATAATATTATAAATAATATATACATATATACTACTAAGTGAATAATTCAAATTGAGCTAACTCTCTCACACACATACATTGGTGCTGGTTGTGGCTAATACACACTCATATATCTTACACACATTCTCAGCATATTCAAATTTGGCCAAACTAATGCTATCTCTTTCTCAACACACAGGTCAGTTCACTGAGGATGGCTCGTTCATTGGGCAGTATGTGCCCGGCAAGCTCCAGCCGCCGGTCAGTCCACAACCGCTGAATAATTCTGCTGCGTCGCATCAGCAGCAGCAGCAGCAGCAGCAGCCGGGCATCGGAGCAGGAGCCGGCAATGCAGGTGGAGCTGGCAGCAGCGGTAGCGGCAGCAGCAGCACTGGAGGCGGCGGTGCGTCTACGGCGAACACAGCTGCAGTTGCCACCTACGTCTAAGAGGCGTGGCAGGCAGACGCCGCCCTAATTTGATTTCAATACGTGCATTCAAAAGGAAGGAAAGAAACAACACACACAAAAAAAAAAAAAAAAAAAAAAAAACAAAAACTACGCCCAAATTTATTAACTAATTCTCTCAGTGTGCATGTGTGACTGTGTGTATGCGTGTGTGAGTGTTTGTATGTGTGTGTGTGTGTAAATGAAGAACAATTAAACCGCTTTAAGTGTCTGCAAAAAAAAAATTAATTAATGATATTTATTTAAAAAAAAAAAAAAAAAACGCATAAGATTTGCATTGATTTCATATTTGGCTTCTTTTAGTGTTTGCATAAAAAATAAGTTTAAAAAATATATAAAAAATAACAAAGGAAATGATTTGTAACCCCAAAAAAATTGAAATGCGCAAAACCAAAAAAAAAAAAAAAAAATATATTAACTTTGTATTGAAATTGTTGCACGTTTAAGAATGTATAATTAAATATGAATGTGTGCGTTTGTGTATGTTTAATTTTCAATATTCTTAGTTGATTTTGAAAAAGCAAATATTGAAACACTAAATGTAATAATGTATTAGAACAGCTTTTATATAAATGTATGTTGTCGTCTAGCTATATGAGAATGTTCGCAATTCGATGTCTATGTAAACGGGGCACGGGCAATGCAGATCGTGCAGCTATAACAGATGCCATGCAATTTTCAACAGTGCAATGAATGGCATACACCACGCGTCACTCGATTAGGTACACAGTGCTTTGAATGCAATGGCAAAATGAATCTCGTTTTCGAACTCATTTCCTTGTCGAAAGAGACCAATATAAAATATTTTAAAACATTTTTTATAAATAAATACAAAATAGAACAACATTACACAAGTTGGAATAGGTCCAAATCCAATCCAATGGGCTGAACATATTATTAATGATCTAGCTCGAACTGTAATGGAGCTGAAAATGTTTTTGTAAACATGATATTTACATGTGACACATAAATAAAACTTCAAGCTCTCTAGCTAGTAGCTACAATAGCAGCAAAATGAGCCTGCACAAAAACCAATATGCTCCGCTCACTTTCGTGAACGGGTAAGCGCATAAGAAGAGAACGAAGCTGATGTAAACTGTAGAATGAGGCTTAACATTGAAATTAAACAAAGTCATAATAAAGTAAATATGAAAAATTAAAATATGTAAAAACAATAAAAGCACAGATAACAATTAATTATTTATAAATTCAAAACAAAGATAAATTTTAATAATTGAACAATTAAAAGCTAATCAAAACTTAATTCAAGATTTTTTTTATGAAATGCAAACATACAAAAAACTGCAGAAATTTGAAATTAAAATAAATTCAGTAAATTATAATGATTTATAACAGAAGAAATATACAAATATATATATATATCTGAATATCTGTATATTTATAAACTTGAAAGCTTGAAATCATCTAGATAGGTCTTTGAAAAGAACTAAAAAAAAACAAAAAAAGAAAACAAATTGGCTCTGCTTTCGCTTGCTGCATTTAAATGAGATATAAATATATATATGTAGAGAATTCAAAGATGAAACATGTATGCAAACTAAATGCAAATTTCGCACTGTGTATGTGTAGTAGTCCAGCCAAGTGTTTTTGTTTTCATCTTTTCGTTTTTTGTCTGTGTTTTGAGCAGTGTATGCCAGCGCCTCTTGGCAGGGCAATTACATAACGAACTAACTATTTATGCAACTTTTTGTACATTTTACAAAGAAACAAACAAAGAGAAATATGTGTTCAAAGCCAGTAAATGAGAGATCGAATTCGAATTCGAAATCGAGTACTTTGTTCAACTCTAGCTAAAATAAAAAATGCGCCTGTACAAAGCAAAAAAAAAAAAAACAAACAAAACAAAAAAACTTCGAACTGATCGAAGGGGCAAACACAGATTTTTGAAACCCAAAAAACTTTTTAAGAAAAGAATATAATATTAAAAAAATAAAATAATAGAATAAACAAGTAAATAATACAAACAAAAAAAAAAAGTCAAATTAATTGTGAATTGCTTTTTTCAAGATTATAAATTATGAATTAATTAATTATTATAATATACTTAAGTTAATTGATTTTGTAAAACGTCCATAGCATAATTAAATTGTGTAATATTTCTACCGACAGTTAAATAACTAACCTTCCTTACCTTATTTGTATTTTATTATAATTATAATTAATGCAATTAGTTAAATTCAAGTATCGATTTATATTCTGTGTCGAGGCACCCGTACTAACTGCCATTCACATACATATATACATGCATACATACAGACATGGGGTTGACTTCTACAGCTGCCCATTTACTACTAGAGACTAACTCCGCATAATAAGATATACGTATTGCCCCCATATAATATCCATCTAAATTACGTTTTAATTCTTTGAAAAGAATTCCGTTTTCCATCCGACTTGATTTACCAAAAAAAAAAAAACAATTTTTTTTTTAAATATAATTAGTTTAAAAATTGCGATTGAATATATGTACTAATTTCAATAAATAAAAGAAACCAAAAAAATAATTTAAAAAAAAAACAAGAGAATTTCTTAAAAACTTTTCAAGCGACTTTTCAAATATAAATTACAAACATGTATAAGTATATATATATTTAATATAATATATATATTTTTTAAGTGTACAAACTAAAATGTGCATTATATACACACAAAGTAGAAAACTATATACATATGTATATATACATATATATATATGGTTAACAAAATTGAGTTGCGCTGCTTATCGAAGTTGTTCCATATCTATATATACATACATACATACAAACATAAAAACATATACATATATGAATATAAATACCCCTATAGAGTTCGGACATATTCTAGAACTTTGCTTTATTTTCTCTGATTGATTTGATATATGTCTCTTACGTAGCTAAAAGCTTTCGATTATTTCTTTATAAACATACAGGGTTGCTTAGTCAAATTTTTGCATTAGATTAAAAATGAAAAAAAAAAAAAAATAATAATTTAAAAAAAGTATATATATATATATATATATATATATATAAATATGTATATATATAATTTATTTGATTTAGGCACTACACAGCATTTTGTTGTTCCTTGAATTAGCTATTTATGTGTTATATATGCATACATATATAAATAAATATATATATATGTATATATATATATTGTTCACAACACCAAACAACAGACCAAAACAAGAATCCATAACACAACCCACAAAATTATATATATCTATATACTGATATATTTATATATAGATTCATAACACCTGCAACATCACGCATATCCCAACGATTGAGACAAGGATGAGGATGAAGAAGAATTTTTAAAGGAAGATTTCTATAAAAAAAAAAATGGAATAATTGAGGATGGCTGAGGATGATTTAGGATAGGGCACATAACTAGGAAACCAGCTACATAATGCATACATACACGGAATGCCACACACATACATGCATATACATATATCTATATATATATATATATATATATATATATATGTGTGTGTGTACATATACATATTTACAAGTCAAGCGAACAACGATCTAAAGTTGATGAAAAACAAAACCAATCTATATAAATAAATAAAATATAGATCTAACTATATTGAGATTTTGCATAAATATTGTGATTTCCAAAAACCAATATAGTCAATACGGATTACAAGATATTTCAAGAGTTGCAAAGTTTTAAGAAATTTCAAACTTTTATAAATATATATACAACTATATATACATACATACATATATGCATTTCTGAATTTGCTCTTTCCAAATCTGTTAAATCTGACCAACAAAAGTGTTTGAACGAGATTTTTTTAAAATGAAAAATTATAAATTGGAATATTTAAATAAAAAAAAAAAACCATTTGCACTGCCTGTCGAAGTTCTATTTACATTTAAATTTATGCGCTTGCTTGCGGAAATAATTTTTGTCGAATGGAAATATGTATTTGCACAATACTGTGATTCCCTGCGAGACAGTGGCAGGGAGAGAGAGAGAGAGAGGAGGAAAGAGAGAGAGATAGAGAGTAACGAAAATCAATACAAATATTTATATAGCCCGACTCTAATGCGATTTACATATATATACACATGCATATATATACATACTTGATGCTACTTATGTATGCCCCATATATCCAATTTCAATAAATACCAAATCTATTTCAATAATCTATTTACTAACCAAATGGCCTAAGCAATAAGAAAACCAATTAAGATTTACTTATGCCTAACATACCCAGAATACTTTTTTAAACAAAATAAACTGAGTTTTTAGCGAATCAATATACTTAAGTAACTAATTCTTAAACATGAATACTTGTACAACATTTGCAGCGAAAACCTAAAATTAATTTCCAATAAATTCAATAATATGTAAATTATGGTTGATGTTTGCGCATTCATGAATAAAGAAGACAAACTGTATGCTGTATAACTACAAAGAAACACAAGTAAACTAATGAAAATTGTATGAGAAAAAAAACAAATGCCTTGTTTATTTATTATTTTTCTTTCTTTTTCAGTGAAGTGATTTGTTATTGCAATCTCATTGAAATTTAAATATTGCCAAACGTTACAATTTACGCGCCTGTTTCCGAATAACGTAAGACCGACATGCGCAACGTAAGCGTTGTTGCAATAACATAGTCGCACAACTGAGTTAACATAACTTATGTTCGATTAGCTTAACAGCGCTAAGTATCGATTTTAATATTACATAATCACTAAGTTGATAAGTCAACTATCGATAAAAACATATTAACAGATCGACGATGCTTGGTTCATCGATATATATCTCATCCTTAATCACGCATACATTTGTCAAAATACGTTTGTGCTGAAGAAATAACGAAATAAACAACAATTATAGAACTTTGACGAAGCGCAGACATAACTACAAATATGGCGCTAGCCATAAAGAAACCTCAGTCCTTCATTGAGACAATTGTTGGCATTCCGCCGCTGAAAAAGCTGCGTCTGCAGGCATCGGCACCGGCAGGAAGCAAGTCAAAACCAAAACCCGAAAGGAAACTTCAAGTATTAGCCCAGCTCGAGCCTTATCTGCCAACTAGTAATAGTGGCAACAGCATCATAGTTCCCGGTGTGGGTTCTATGCCAGCTGCAACCGCTGGCCCCGCCACCGCCGGTCAGACGAGGGAGCTGCTGGAGGTGCTGGTCAAGATAACGGATGAGATTGTCTATGATAATGTGTCGATAGCGGAGGTTAAAGAGGCTGCCACTAAAATATTTCAGCTATATCAGGCTCAAGAGCGCGACAACGACACCTCAGTACGTGTCAAACTGCTTGAGCTGCTGTCGGGCCTGGGCTGTGAGTCTGGAACAGAAGAGGGCATCACTCTCATTATTGACTACTTCATTTACCTGCTGCGCAAGGAGACCTCACAAAAAGTGCTCGCACAGGGCATGATGTGCCTGTTTCGCATTGGCCAGCAGCAGCGCCAAACAGTGCCGCTGGCATACAGCACCCAGGTGGCCCACCTGGCCAAGGAACTGCTCCGGAGTGGATCTACCCACACGCAGAAGAATGCGATGCTGGTGATAGGACGCTTTGCCACCTGTCACGAGAGCGAGCGGCAATATGTGTGGAAGTTGGCCTTCTACATTGACTCACAGGATTCGGGTGTGCGTGCCCAGGCGCTGCATGCCCTCCTTACGCTCGGCGAGCGTGGCTCCCATCTGCCGCCCATATTGTACAAGCGTGCCGTTGAGGCCATGAAGGATGACTACGAGTGTGTGCGCAAGGAGGCGCTGCGTCTGGTCCACATGCTCGGCAATCGTCATCCGGACTACATCATCAATGTGGAGCGCCATCACGAAGATGTGCGCATGATCGACGCCGCCTTCAGCAAGGTGTGCGAAGCGCTCTGTGATCTCTCGCTGCAGATTCGCGTCTTGGCCGCCGAACTGCTCGGCAGCATGACGCACGTCAGCAGCGAATTCCTGCACCAGACCCTGGACAAGAAGCTGATGAGTAATCTGCGCCGCAAGCGCAATGCTCACGAACGTGGTGCGCAGCTGGTCATAAGTGGGGAATGGTCCTCGGGTAAGCGCTGGGCAGACGACGCGCCGCAGGAGCACCTGGATGCGCGCAGTGTTTCCCTTATAGCCAGCGGTGCCTGCGGGGCGCTTGTGCACGGCCTAGAGGATGAATTTCTGGAGGTGCGCACTGCTGCCGTTGGCTCCATGTGCATGCTGGCCATGTCGCGTCCAGATTTTGCGGTGACCAGCTTGGACTTTCTCGTCGACATGTTCAACGATGAGATCGAAGATGTACGCCTGAAGGCCATCTACAGTCTGACGGCCATTGCGCGGCATATTGTGTTGCGCGAGGATCAGCTGGAGATCATGCTGGGCTCTTTGGAGGATTACTCGGTGGATGTGCGCGAGGGTCTGCATTTGATGCTCGGCGCTTGTCGCGTGTCCACGCAGACCTGCCTGCTGATGGTTGTCCAGAAGCTGCTCGATGTCCTTGCCAAATATCCTCAGGATCGCCACTCCACATACGCCTGCATGCGGAAAATTGGTCAGAAGCATCCGCATCTGGTGATGGCCGTCACCGGACATCTACTCTATGTGCATCCGTTCTTCGAGACGCCCGAACGCGATGTCGAAGATCCCGCCTACCTTTGCGTTCTCATTCTGGTCTTCAACGCCGCCGAACACCTGGTGCCTATCATTAGCCTCCTGCCCACGGCCACCCATCGACACTATGCCTACCTGCGCGACTCAATGCCGAAGCTGGTACCCCAGCTGCCCATTGAGGGCGCCTCCTCGGCGTCCACAACGAAGCGTGTCGAAGACGCCCTTCAAGCCGTCGGCAGCTCCGCGGAATATCTCCAAATGATTCTCAACCACATTGGCGAAGTATTCACGATGACCGATGATCGCATTGAATTGCTGAAGACGGCGCAATCCAATCTACAGGTGAGCTCCATTTAGATAAGAACTTTATTGTAATTATGACTAATGGAGGCAAGGAGCGAGATAGAGTGAGTGGTTAAGTGATGAAGAGAGGAAAACATTTGCTAAATGTATGATAATTTCGTTAGGAACTTGATTGCAATCAAACAGAATAGAGAGAGAAAGAGAGCTACAAACACTCTGAGAGGTAGATGGAGAGAGAAAGAAAGAGAGAGACAAGTATCTGTCACTATTTATAGGTAAGATTTTCTGTTTGAGAAATCTAAATAGAAAGAGATGGATAGCGAAAAAGCCAGAGATATTTGCTTAATGCAGTAACTATATCTACAAGTAAGACCCATATGGCTAAGATGAAAACGAAATAGAAAGAAATAGATAATTAGGCAGAGAGGGAGATGGAGCTATCTGCACTCTGTGCATGTGATGAAAGCGAATTGAACTAATCTTGTCCGTTCCTCGATTTCGATCAGTACAATTAAAGATTGCACTTCAAGTCTAGGGCTTCTCAGCCTTGTTACCCTGTATACTAAATATTGTCAGTTAGGTAATCCCGCTTTTAATTCAAACATTATAACAAATTCTTCTCTTGACTTTCAGCGTTTGGGCGCCATCGACTCGGATATGTATGGAACATCTAATTTCCTGGAGACCTTTCTCTCGGCCCAAATACAGATCGAGCAGATGCAGCGTTGCACAAGCACACAGCGCAGCCGTGTGCCGCTCAAGGAATCGCTGGCGGAGCTGATACGCAACTGCCTGAAGCTGCAGCACACATTCTCGGGACTGAACTACGGCGACATTTTGCAGGTGAAGCAGCTCCGATTGCGTGCCAGTGCGCTACATTTGGTGCTGGTGGTGCGGGACAGATCGCAAAGCGCGCTAGGACCGTGCCAGATGCTGTTGCAGACAGCAGGTGACATAAGCGCCTTCATGCGGACCCGCCGCAAAAGCACCTCATTTGCTGAGCAGAAGGACCTGGAGATGGACTCAAAACTGAACGGACAGGCGGAGCCGGACAGTTTCACTCGGTCGCTGCTATCCAAGTTAGATGCGATTACCGATCCAAAGCCGGGACGTGTGTTCAGAGAGATCTTGCCACTGGTGCAACATGCGCCGCCATTGGCTCTGCCGCCAGCCAATGAGAAGATTCGGCGCTGTATGGCCAACATCTTGGAGCCGTGCCCGGTGCAGTCGCAGGACAACGTGATCAAGGTGACGGCCGGTTTGATTGCTGCCGTACCGTTCGTGGCCGAGATCGATAATTTGCTGGAATCCCAGAAGGCGGACATGCGCATCAAGATCAAATATCCGGACCAGCACATGCACACCGTGGTGCCCAAGATGACGGACTTCAAGCCCATCATGACGGAGCAGGGCGAGCACGAGACGAACGTTAGATTGCGTACAACGATCCTGCTCTCGCACAGCGTCTGGACGGAGGCGTCGCTGGTGGAGATACAACTGTGTCTTGCTGTGCGACCTGGCAGCGAGCTGGAGCTATGTAAACCCGCCAAGGTTCTCTTTGCACCGAAGCCGGTCCGAAGGGGCATTTAGCCAACGGATGAAGTCAGCAAGCGGACAAGAAAAAACGGCGGGAATCGTCGCGATGACGCTGCAGGCGCCAGTTAACAAAGTGTACAATTATATATTCATTTAATCATACATATACATACAAGCAAACCCGGATATATTATATGTTAAAGTAAATCATATAAAATACGTTAATATGTTTAATTAAAATAAAAAGTCGCCTTATAAATTTCTAATGCTCGACGTATTTATTTTTTATAAACATCTACAAGGGGATATAACAATAAATTTATGATATAAATATATCAAAGACTAGATAATTTGCGCCAAATCGATATTTGTTTATGAAAAGAAAGTGTTCGATTGCAGACAACTCTTGTGTCATCTCAAGATGTTGGCCATAGTGCACAATAACCATAAATTCATTGCGATTGTGGCGGCAGCACATATGCTGCACGACTTTCGATAATCAAATAATAGAGTGCTATTGGCAACTTTATTATTATTATTATTATCATATTATTTTTTATTGGTATAGTGACTTTTAGCTTTGAAATGGAATATCTATATTATTGTAAAATTTAAACTAAATTTAAACTAAACAAAAATTACTTAAAACCGGGAAATTCATATCGATACTAATTCGCTGGTATCGATATCAATGTGTCTCATAATCGTAGTGCGTAGTTCGCCAACAAAAGCTAACGCGAATAATTGAAAGCGGATAAGCAAAGCAAAGCTAAGCTGAAACGTGCATTGCATATTACGAAATTGCAGCAGCCAGTTGAACAGTCTGCCTGCATGCGATTTAAGAAAACAAATTTATTTAAATCAAAGCAAAAGACTATATGTACACATATGTGCATATATAGAAATAGTGTACGTATATGTATGGGTGCGAGTGTATGAGCGAGAAGTGTGCAGCTGAGTGTTTTTATTTCTTTCTTGCTTGTATAATTCATCAGCTGCCGCGTTCCTCCAGCGACGACAATTGTCTATTTCGCGTAGGAAGTGCAAAAACATAAAATTAAAAAAAAAAGCATTTGTTGAAAATAATAAACGCATACATATCATATACTTGCATACATGTATGTACAAATATATATATGTATGCGCATGTGAAAAGCATGAAGCGAAAAGGAAAGGAAACGAAATATGTAGAAGGAACGGAACGAAACGAATGAAAATAATGTTTAGCTGAAAATAATATTCATTTTGCCTTCTACATAAACTGAACGGAAAATAGTTGGTTACCAACAAATGCATGTGTATGTGACTGTAAATGGGTGTTACTATATCCAAGTGAACGAGTATATGCATATATGTATAAAAATATATATAAATATATGTATATACTTATGTATCTCTGCACATGTGTGTGTGTGTGTTTAAGCATGCAGAATCAGGCTCGCTGCAGTTGTTGTTGCCTGCCAAGTACATGCATATAGAAATACATATATACATGCATACATTGTAATTTGTTTTTACATATGTATGGGTCTATGTAAATTTATTCTGATATGTATATACATATAAATTGCGTTTCAAGTTGAATGTTTAAAAGATAAAAAATTTCGTATTTTATTTTTGTATTTTTTGTTTCTGTTCTGTTAATCGAAAATTTGATTGCCGTTTGTGTGGGCTGCTACTGTTGTTGGCATGCGCGCTCTCGCTCCCTCTTGCATGTTATTGTCATTCCGCTGTCATCGCGAATGCGTCCTGCGTTTTGTTTTTGTTTTGCTGTCAAAACTATCCACGGACAGATGTAGCAGTAGCGGTGACAGAGCAGCAGCAACAGCAGTGATAGTTATATTATAACAAAAACAGCAGCAGATAATAGTAAAATTATTAACAATAATAGTAATAATAATAATTCCTTTTTTTAAAAAAAGGCAAATCAACATTTGCAAAAAAAAAATGAATACATAGTATAATGTATGTATGGGCATGTAATTGTAAAAAAAAGAAAAAAAAAAAAAAAAAAAGGAAAGCAAGAACAACAACAACAGCAGCAGCATTTGTTAAAAATGTCAAATGAGTAAAATAATATAAGTTAAAACCGCAAAAAAAGCAAACAAAATTAGTTATTGCTTTACATAGACAACAAATACATGAAGCTCATCTTAAATCAGTTGTATCTATGTTAATAAATTAGTGCGCGCACTCTTTATTTGGATGTACATAAATCAAACGACTTAAACAATCAATATTTAACCAAAACTAAACAATTTAATTGCGTTAATTATTTTCGTTTAGTAGCTAAATTGAAGACAACCCGAATGCAAGCATCACTGACAGCAGCAGCAGCAACAACAACATATGTAACAGCAACAGTGACAGCAACAACAGGAACAACAGCAACAATACCAGCAGTGACAGCAACAACAACAACCACAACAACAAATAACTGTTTTATCGAACCAAGGACAAGCTAAGAAAATACACCAAAACTAGAAACATACACAAATATAAAGCTATAGATTAGAACGAGAGCGTGCCAAGCAGAGACTGGGAGTCTCTCTCTGTGAGAGAGCGACAGAGCGTGAGAGTGAGGAGAAACACTATCGAATAAAATCGAAACACAATCGAGTAGTAACAAAAACCAAATATGGATCCTTACGATATGGAAGATGTTGTTGTTGTGCCACCTACCGAACATGACCACAGCTCCCCAATCAAAGAGTGGCGCCTCGCGCTCCAGGCCGGAACATTGACACGCAACGATTTCATCGACTATTTTAAGAAGCTAGCGCCTAAATTTTTCGAAGTTCATAATGAAATGGAAACAGGTGAGTTGCTCTAAGAGAGTGTGTGAGTGTGTGTAGTGAGAGTGAGAGAGAGTATGTATGTCTGTCTGTCTGTCTATCTATCTATCTGTGTGTGTGTGTCTTTGTATGTATTACTTGTATTGTCGTCGTGCTCTTGAATTCGATTTCATTGTTATCGTCATTGCATATGTCACGTTGTCGTTTGCTCTCGTATTTTGTTTTCGCTATTTTCTCTATTATATTATTTATGATTTGTTTTTCTTTAGTATTCGGTTTTTTTTTATATTATGTGTTTTGCTTTGCTCTCCATTGGATTTCCGCAAATTTGCGCTTAGCCGCTTTTCCTTTCATTCGAGTTGTTTGCACGATTTGTGAAGTTTGTCTCGTATCGTTGCGCTTACCTGTTTCACCTTTTTTCATACATCGCCTGCAACGGGCACCAACAACATTTATTTATTACAAAGTTAGCTAGACCCAGCCCCAGCCCCAGCCCAGCCCAGCAACAAAAAAAAAAAAAAAAAAAAAAAAAAAAAAAAAAAAAAAAAAAAAAAAAAAAAAAAAAACAAGTTTTCTGCCACATTCCGTTAGAAGTGTCTATATATAGTATTCATATAGTTTTATTCCATTTATTTATTGTATTTACATATCAATTTATATGTATATGTATTCAAGTATATCTAATACTTGGATTTTAAGCTAATGTTTTTGTGATGAGTGCCTGGATGAAATAATGTTTATAGATCTTCATAGTTAGTTACTCTCCGAGCATAGATGTATTCATATATAGGTGTATAAATAAAGTGAAAATGAATCTTATATTTCGACGATATGTCATCAGTAAATGAAATAGATCCGTAGCACTGAGTCATACGCAACTTTTTTATTTTAAAATAATAATTCAAAGTTTTACCTTCGGTGAATCTCATAGGTGCATTATTCTAATAAGTAACTGAAAGGGATTAGTAATTAACCCTTGCCCAATGCACAATTCAATGAATTATTATAAAGATTAATATCAATTTTTTACACAAAAAAAGGCAGCTTATCGAATTTGCATACGATTTGTCTTAGATTTGAGTAGATAATGACAACTGTTTAATTCTGGGGTGCGATTGAGCTCTATAGTTGTAGATGATGCCATCAAACTTGTAATCGTTGAAGATTCTCATTTAATCTCTCAGCTGTTCTGTTTCTATTTGATATCAATTGTCAAATTTGTATATCAAGCGATATCCTACTACTATTATATGATGAGTTACGATTGGAATTTAATAATTCAATTTGGTAACTAACGGAATATAGTTCAAGCCCAGACTTTGTCTCCCTTTAAGATATACTTTCTTAGTAAGACTCCTTATTCTTAGGTCTCTACCATATTTGTTCCATCTTCTTTATTCAACAGAAATTTCCATGAATTTGTTTATTTCTTCCATAAATGCTCATTTACCATCCACGATCTAATGAATCAAGCAGACCATTAACAAGAATAAAGCTTAACAATATCTTAAAATAACTCCGTAAACGAATTCACATGCATTTATATTTATTTATAACCTTAGCACCACTGATGCAATAAATTAAAACCATATTATATATAAGTATATATATAAAAATAAGGATATCTGCTAACTGCTTAAACATGATTTGCATTTAGTATAGAGTTAAACGGGTTTTTGACCTGCGAATTTAACGGTGTTATCAGTCTGCAAATACGCGCCCAGTTCTGATAGCACAGCATTATTTAAAGATAATAAATTATGATGATATGTGCTATATTTGAAAACTTTATCGTTATCGGTATTGACTGCTGCAATTATTTCCTTTATAATCTCTGAAATTAAGTAATTTTCGAATATTTTCTAGAATATAGATAGAAATAGGCTAGTACTAATATTTATATACGTATATTTTATATACATATTTGTATATATTTGAATTTTAATTTTCGTTTATCGTCATCGTTTCGATGGATCCAATTTTGAATGTCTACGATGAGAGGTGACGTGGCCGTTGAGCTGATTGCGCGTCGTATTCTCAGAAGCCTCTTTATGCGGCTGACACATTTTTAGGTGATCACGCTCGGAGCATGCATAAATCAGGCGGATATTTCTTTATTTTTGGGAGCGCCTCAATAATTTCCGTCAATTTCCTCTTGTTGGGGGTGCAAGAAATGCAATTAATAAATGAAGACGCCATCTACTGGCAGTTTTAATGTGTGTTTACAATACGATACAGCATAAATGAGTCAGCGAAATGTCTAGATAACGAAAAGAAAAAGAAAAGAAAAACAAATATATTTTGGCCATGACGATTTTTATTATCTTTACCCCGTTGCATATATATTATATGCAGAAATTGAAAAAGAAAAACAAACACTGCGCGGCAAGAGGGCTACGAAAACTGTTGCCCATTTGAAGCTGTGCGGGAAACTGGAAGCTGGATTAAAGGAAGCATTGGAACGTCTGCATATACTGCACACTCGTCGTGGCCGTGTCATGCGCAAACAGCTGAGGCGCAACTGGAACAAAGGAACGAACGTCTGGAATACGCTTTTGTTTCGCTGTTCCGTGCTATTGCCAAGGCTGCAACGCCATAAGCATCACCAGCAAAAGCAACAAATAGGTGTACATATATGCACTTATAGTCACGGGCAAAATAAGTGGGCCAAAGTGTAGGGGGAGAGCATAAGGATTTGTTTGCGGCAGTCGCACAATAGGCGTAGATAGCTAAATAAATATATGTATGTACTGTAGTATATGTTTATTTATATATTCCGTGTAACTGGTGACAATATACATATGTATGTATATGTATGTTTGTGTGAACGTAATGCAGACATTGTAGGGAAGAAAACACAGCTGCTGATAGCCTCTGGCAACGTCAGATGCGATTGTGTAGTATGTGAAGAGAGAAAGCACTTTGCTTTCGCTCCATCTCGCTCTCGCGCTCAGTTTCACTGCTGCTCTCTTATCACTACCCCACATTCAAGACGTTTCGCTCCATTTCGTTTTAGTTAAACGCTGTGGAGGAATGTCTCTGACAACCCTCTCTTTTCGGGCTTTCTTTCGCCCATTTTCGTAATGAGACGACCTTGAACTGCATTTTGTATTCGATATCAACGTACTTACAACATACGTTGCTATGCGATATGATTCAATTCGATTAGATTTCATTTTTGATTACTTCAAAACCCGTTTGGCGAAGGTTCACTCTTTGTTTATGTACTTTTTATACCCTGAGCCCATTGAAAATGGGAAATCAGGGTATAATGGTTTTGTTAAAAGTATGTAACAAGCAGAAGGAGGCGTGGCAGACCGCATAAATAATATATATTCTTGAGGGAGACGAGAATAGTTGATATACTATATGAGCTAGAGACTCATTCTTTTTTTGTTAGGTTCGTGTATTGCATGCGTTATACGAGTCTGTTTCAGAAAATCGATACCTATTTACGTTTCAGAGTTATCGATTTTAGCATTAATCGAGAGTCGGTTATAAAATTTGATCTCGTTCGTCTTTAGAGTTAGAGTCTCCAAGTCTTTTGCATATATATAGATACTAATTTAATACGTAATTCAAAAACTAGACACTTGCAATTTGGCAAATATACAATTTTATTGCTATTATTATATTATGAAAGTTTCATGAAGATCGTCCATCTACAAATGGAGTTATTAGTGTCCAAATTATAGCCCAACCCACCCCAATGCAAGGCAGCAACTGTGCAGTTAGCAGAGCGTAATGAATAAGAGTTAGTTTTCTTTTTCTTGCAGGGTTCAGGGTATCTCGTAGTCGAGCAGTCTCGACTATAGCCTTCTTACTTGTTTTAGTTTTAATTTTAATTTTTTTTGGTTCATTTTCGTCTCTCTCATAATCGTTTTGTATTTGTTGCTTTCTCGTCTTGTTTGTTTGAATGATGTCAATAATATCTCTCTACTTTGGCTTTGAGCCGAAGTTTTGGATTACTCTGGGGCTGCGGTTACGAATTCATAGAAAAATCAGCGTACTTTGAAAGAGATAGAGAGAGAGAGAGGGTGATGGAGGGGGGGAGGTGATAGGGAGGTATCATCTGTGCCCTCTCTTTCTCTCCCTCTCTGCCTCTCTTTTTTTAGTCTTTAAATTTGCGAATCATTTATTAATTTCGCTTCTGATTTTTCATTGCCTTTGTGTGTGCGTTTGGCTCTTGTACAAATGTCAGCTTTTTGTTTATTGCCACATTACCTAACCAGTTTTTTATTTATTTATTTATTTATTTATAATTTTGTATGCACTCGAATCAACTTTGAGCTAAAATCAATGACCAAGTATATTACTCATCCGCCAACGCTGCTGCAGATGTTGATGCCTTAGCATTAGCTTAAGCTTCTGTTTCTATTTCTATTTCTACTTCTGTTTCTGTTTTCGCTGTTGTTGTGTTTTCTAATTAATTCCCTAGGGTTGAACATTCATTTGCCTGTAATTAAAATGCATTTGAACTCGAACGAACATAAGCCAAAGCAATTTCAATTTCTGGAACGAATCGATAACAACAAAATTTGTTTGTTTATTATAAACAATTGTGTGTATGCATTCTAGAATGTATAATATATATTATATATGTACATAGCATTATTGCGTTCATCAAAAATCAACAACTACATATTCGCCAACATTTAGAGCAAAAAGAAAACCCAGCCCTTCTATTTGAGTCAGGCATATTTATGTATTCATATCCCATATGAATGTCGATTGTGTATGGGATCGTCCTTCTGTGATATAGCATTCTTGTTGATATGGCGTGTTATGTGACGATTCTCCAGTTGGAGAGCGAGTTGAGTGTGACTATAAATAGAATAAACATCATTATAATGCACTAAATATTTGAATTTGATTTTGTTTTATTTCTGTATCTATTATTTTTTATATTGTGTCTTTTCTTTCTCCTCTTCTCTTCTCTTCTCTTTTTTATTTTAGATACAAATGCGGCAACTTGTGAGTATTTATACTTTGGACTACTTACATCCCTCCAAAATAATAAATAAATATACAACCTAAGAAATTACAAAATAAACAGTTAGGAATAAAAAAAAAAAAAAAAAAAAAAAGAAAACGATTTGAAAATACAAATAAAAAATTCAGAAATTAAAAGAAGCTAAATTAAAAATACAAGAAAATATGCCAAACAGACACTTTAGCCTGACTCTAGCAACACAATCACTTGCATGAATCATAGAATCCTTGCATTAACCAATGAGCTTATCCTCTCCCCCAATCTATGAACTTGAACTTACTTGCCGGCTAAGAGTAGATGATGCAATGTATGATTCAGATGAAGATAGTGTCATGTATTCAGATTATATGCCCCTCGAAGAGCAAGTTCAACTGAGCGCCAAGACCACGAAGCTCCTGCAAGAGATCAAGCGCTTGCAGGACTCCAAGCACGCCGTAACTTGCGGCTCCCGTAAGTTGACAGCTGCACTGAGATTGGGTCCATGTCATCATCAGTTGCCGCTTGCAAGTTTAAAGTTGAGCCTAGATAGCTATAGTTGTAGTAGTTTCTATGTTTCCTATTGCATCTTTGGGGCTTGATCAATATTCAATTAATACTCAAACGCCTCTGGGGCGCCTTTCTTACAGTGAAATGCATGTTCAAGGAGGAGCTGGCCAACGAGGAGATCATCAACAAGCTGGTCGAGTTCATGCTGGGCGACAATCCCAAGATCGCGCTCGAGAAGTTGCGTCTGGAGGGCAACACGGCCACCGTCTGTGGCAAGGTCTTCAAGAACGGTGAGCCCACCTACAGCTGCCGCGAGTGCGGCGTCGATCCCACCTGTGTGCTATGCGTGAATTGCTTTAAGCGATCGGCGCATCGCTTTCACAGGTACAAAATGTCCAGCTCGGGCGGAGGAGGCTGTTGCGATTGCGGCGACGATGAGGCCTGGAAGCGAGATCAATATTGTGAGCTGCATCTGGTGAGCATCCAATCCCTCCATCACCTTAACATATTTATCACTAACGACCTCTCGTTTTCACAGGCGAATCGCAAGAATCCACTTGAAAGCAAAATCATAACCAGTGCCGTGCTGGAGCGTGTCGAAATCTGCTTCAGCGCCATTCTGGCTTTCTGTGTGAATTATCTGGAGATCGAGCCGAATGCCAGTCTGCAGTGTTTGGATGGAGAGCTGGACGGTAACAACTTCTGTACAGTTCTGTACAACGACGAGTCGCACACGTTTGACCAGGTCATAAACACGCTGACAAAGATAGCCAAGTGCCGTCAGAGGGATGCCATGGAGATCGTAGCGGCCATCGATCGCGAGGGCCGGGCTGTGGTCAAGTGCGACACGTTCAAGAAATGCAACGACCTGAAGACGGCCATTGAGACCCAAAATATACCGCCCAGTGGTCTGCTGACCAATGCCCGGCATAGTCAATCGTTACGTACGTCCGTGCTCAATATAAGCTCGGTGGCGTGCCAGCAATTTGCGCTGCAGCTGCTCAGCTGGTTTCAGGAGTTTCTGGTGCGTCACTATCTATTCCGGAAGACATTCGCCACGCTGGTGCAGCAGAAGAACGAATCGTTCTGCATTCGCCACATACTCGAGTACGATGTGAAGCTGTGGAAGACGGCACGCACCTGCTGGCATCGCCTGCTCATCTCCGGCATGCTAATGGAGTACGAGAACAAAATGGTACTGGCACAGGAGTTTTCGCGACGCTATGCGACTATTGTGGAGGACTTCATTAGCGACGATCACGATCACTCCTTTTCGATTGTCTCGCTTAGCGTTCAGTTGTTCACAGTGCCAAGCATTGCTCACCATTTGATCGCCCACGAGGGCATCTTTGACAGGCTGCTGCACACGTTCTATCACGTCGCCATCGAGAACTTTATACACAACCGGACGCTTCACTTTAGCAAGAACATTGCGAGCATGACATTCTTTAAGCGTGCTAACTACATATTGTACGACTTGCGCTATCTGCTCAGCCTCAAGCCAGAAGTTCTTAGCAATGAATTGCGAAATGGTTTCCTTGAGGGTTAGTATGCATTTTTATTATAAATAATATTGAAAATGTATGTAACAGAGGCAGAAGAAGGCGTGGCAGACCAACTAATGTATATATATATATATACATTTTCGATCTGTCTATCCCTATGTTTGATCTCGTTGATCTTTGAATCTGTAAAAGCTAAAGACTTGAAATATTATTTCTAAGTCTCTACATAGCACACGCATGTTGAAATTGTATTACAAATTGAACCCTATTTCTTTTTTAATGGCATCACTAAGTATAAAAGTTGGGAATTTAAAATGTATAATTTAGGTCCGTGTAATTAAGTCCGAGAATTTCATCTGTAGGATGATTGTAATATCATGATGCAGGGTATCGCTTAGTCGAGCAGTCTCGACTAGTAAACTCCGTTTGAGTCTCATTGCTCATCTCTCTCTCTCTTGCGCACTCTTACCCTGTCTCGGTCTTATTTGTGAAAATCCTATTGTTCGTTTTAAATAATTGAGCTTCAGTTAAATTAAAAATTTAATATTTAGGAGCTACTTAAATACCTAGACGAAGATAGCTAGCCAAAGCGAAAACGCTTGTTGGGGGTAGTTACTCAACGTCAAATAGTTATTTAGCACGTTTATTAATTGCTGTTCATTATTTATTCAGGTTGCAAAGCATTGATGCGCGTCCTAAATGTGATGCAAGGCATGGAGTCGATTACCCGGCAGATGGGCCAGCATATGGACTACGAGCCGGAGTGGGAGTGTGCTTTCAATTTGCACATTAAACTGGCCTCGACCATATCCCAGGTGATCGAGTGGGCAGCTAGCGATGTGAAGTTGCTGCGCAATCTCTACAAGATGACGGTGAAGGCTCTGGTGAAGAACAGCTTCATTGTGGGCAACGAGAAGGTGGAGCCAAAGACAGTCGCCGATCATGTGGCCAATTGTTTGATATATGACGTGTCCTCGCGGCCCGTTTCGATACACTTGCCGCTGTCGCGCTTCTATGCTGGCATTTACCTGCATTTGGGAGCGCACGACCTGACCTATGACATCCTACAAACCGACACGGAGGCGCTCAACTTTAAGCTGACGCCTCGTGAAATTATTGAGCCAGTGCTCTGCACGCAGGCGATGATTGCCCAGGTGGCCGCTGGCATGTGGCGTCGCAATGGCTACTCTTTGCTCCATCAGCTCTACTTCTACAGGAACGTGCGTTGCCGCGTGGAGATGTTGGACAGGGACATCGTCTGCCTGCAGATCGGCGCCTCGCTAATGGAGAGCAACGAATTTCTGATTCATTTGCTGAACAAATTCAACATGGTCGCCTGGGCTCAAAAGAACTACGAAGCTAGCCTACTGCAGGCGCCGATGGATGATGAGTTCATGCGGCAGCTGTCGATGACCGATGAGTTCCTTGAGCTGTTGATTGTTATCATTGGCGAGCGCTGGATGCCGGGCGTATCGCTTGTCACCGAGGAGGATCGCCTGCGCAAGGAGATCATACAACTGCTCTGCATCAAATCCTATTCGCATTCGGAGCTCTCTCGCGCTCTACCTGACGGCAACGGCGGCAGCAACGACAGCATCATTGAGGATGTCATCAACACAGTGGCGTCCTTCAAGAAACCCGTCGGCGCCGATAGCAAGGGCGTCTATGAGCTCAAGGAGCCCTTCTACGAGGAGTTCAATGTGTACTTCTACCACTACACCAAGGAGGACAAGTCGAAGGCCGAGGAGCTGCAACGAGAACGTCGCAAACTAAAGAAACAGCTCGTCTGCTGTCCGCCTCCAATGTTGCCACAGCTGACAACGGCCTTCATGTAAGTGCAGACTATTTGAATGAATACAAAAATAAAAAATATACTCAAATGAATGATGCTAAGTGTAGGTGAATTTAGGTTTGCCCAAATTTTTCATTCTATCCTATGCTATTTATTTATTCTCACCATAGCTTGCAAATAACAGTAAACCGAAAAGAAATTCGTATTCATACATTCTTCCTCTGAGCAAGGAACTTCGGTTCTCATCGTTTTTATTTATTGTTGAGCGCCTTGAGTTGAACTATTCGTGTGACGCTCTTTAAAAGAACATCATATAGGGAGAGATTTAATTCAGTTTTTTTCAGAGTGTTAGATATCATTTGCAGACATCGAGGAAACGGTCAACAGTTATTGGCGATTATAGCTCGTTTACTTCTATTCACACTCATTCCATTCATAGTGTGCTTATATTCACACTCATACAATTCATTTACTCAACTCAATTGAATTTGAGTATGGCTTTACTCGAAATATCATTTCAGTTAATAAAATTGCTAATCGTTTCAACTCTCTGCAGCTCCATGGCCAACATCCTGCAGTGCAATGTATTCTTCACCATCATCACAGTGGTCATAAATCGTGCTCTGGACCCGCGGAGTCGTTCCTTCACCGAGAGTCATTTGCAGAAAGTAAGATTTGATGCTGTATACTAAGTGATGCTCAATTAACTTGTCTCTGTCTGTCTTCTAGGTGCTGCATCTGATTGGATTTGCCATACAAGAGGAGATCAGTGGGTATTACCCATTCCTTAGCTTCTATGAGCGATCGCAAAAGCACGAGCTACTCGAAAAACTGGAGAAGTTGGCTCGATGTCCACGCGTAAGTGTTGGACATAGCCATGTTTTATTGTACAGCGCCTAATATTGTTCAATTTTAGTTGGAGGCACATCGTGATTTTGTGCTGTGGACCATTAAGCGCTACAAGGAACTGCAGGCCAAACATTCACCAAATGTGAGCTCCACGTCGTCCGGCGCTGGTGCGGGCAGCAGCACACAGCAGCCCCAGCAGGGGGATGAACAGCAGCTCACCTCAGAGCAGCAGGCTCGACCCGAGAAGGAGGCACGATCGCGCCTGGCCGCTGAGCATCGGGCCAAAATAATGGCCCAGATGCAGAACGCACAAAAGTCGTTCATGAAATCAAATGCTGAAATGTTTGCCAACACCAGCGAAGAGGGAACAGCGACTGGGACTCAGAAGCAAGGTGGTTCGATGATGGACTGGGAGGATATACCAGAGACGGCAGAGGAGGAAGGAGCTACCGCTTTGATGCCAGATCCTAGCAAGATTGCATCCTGCCTGGGTCCACGGCGCTCCATTGCTGAGGCGGGCAACAATAGTTTCAAGTGCATCCTTTGCTTCGAGAACTGCACCATCAGCTGCAACGACCAGCCGCTGGTCAGTTCTGCATTTGTGCAGACGTCACGCGTCATCTACACAACGCCCATGCCCGAGAGCCAGAAATCGGCGCTCCATGTGAGCTGCTGCGGCCATGTTATGCACTACAACTGCTGGAAGGAGTACTACAGCAGTGAGGAATCCAAGGAGCAGCGTCGGCCGCAACGTAATCGCGCATCGCAGAGCCAGACACACAACGTGGAGTTCCACTGCCCCTATTGCCGCACGCTAAGCAACGCAGTGCTGCCAGTCAGCGAGGCGTTGTCCAAGTTTGCTCAGCTCCAGGCGGCGACACAGAGCATGAGCGACGCCGTCGACAGCTATATGCCGTTGGACAGCTTTGTCGAGATGATGCGCATGCTGAGCAAGCTGCGGCTGGATGATAGTCCGCGATTGGCCAAGAAATACGAGAGCATCATCGGCAACATGGCCCAGTTCGAGCGCAGTGCACAGATCATAAAGACGCCCAAACTGGACAACGAATACATCGATGTGATGGGCTCCTTTCATACAGCGCTACGCAATGCCAGGCAGAGCCAGTTGCAGGGTAGCCAGCCGAAGAACCCATCAACCTCCACTGAGAGTGATTTGGAGAATGTTTCGCTGCTCTGGGACACCTGTTGCTACACACTGCAGGCACTCGAGGTCTATCTGTACACCACACAGAAGCCACTGAACGCCGAGCTGCCTATGCGCCATCAGAGCTGCGTTAGCAATTTGGTGCGCGCCTGCGCCCTCTACTCGACCAAATTGAACGAGGCACAAGTCAATAGCCAGAGCGAGCAGGCGGCCAATCTCTACGAGACTATATTCAACCAGCAAGGACCTTGCGTCCTGGAGTGGGACTGCTTCCGCATGCTGATACAGCTCACATTTACTATGCCCAATCTACTAATTGCTACAGACGGTAAGTGAATAAATTATGATGTGGGCGTGTATTGTTTAGCCTAACATAATCTTTCTTCTATTCACTCCACCCACAGCCGACAAGAAGATGTTGCCAAGCGGCAGCATGATTGACTTTTATATGCTGCAGACGTGTTTCCTGGCCAACTTGACAAAGGCGATCATTTGCTTTAACTATGAAGCGGAGTTGGCGCGTCCGCTCAAAGAGGACGATGAGGCGCAAATGGCAGCGATGGTGCAGTACGTGGAGGAGTTGCCATACAAGATCAGGCACAACATGGCCAACTTTTACCTGAAGCACAATATGGAATACCGCCTCCGTCAGCTGCAGCGGAACGAGCCGTTAAGCGAAGAGTTCGAGGAAATGGAGCTGGGCATGGGGGAGGAAGGTGTGGAGTCGCCTGACTGTACGGTTCAGCATCTGGCTCGACTGGTGACGTATGTCAAGCGCCAGATGAGCTCGTTTCTGCGCTGCGCCTGCCTCTTTTACCGTTACATCACTGACGTCGACTATCCCGACTGCTTCCCCACTTACCAGCCAGATCGCTTTGGCCTGATGTGCCAGTACTTGGGCATAGACCCCCAGCTGGGCGTCTACTTTGATATGGAGTCGGTGTACGCCACCATAATGCAGAGTTTCGCTTCACATCCGTACATTAAGCGCGAGGTGGACAACCGTTACGCAATCAAGCGGGCGGCGCACGGATCGTCGATATCACAGTTGCCAGCGCCTGCTCACTTGCAGTTGTTAACGATAATGCCATGCCTGCGTCCATTGCCAGCGCTGGTGGAGCTCTTCGAGGACTACAGCGATCTTATCAACAGCGTCTCCGACATCTATTGTCCCAACAACGAGCGCGAGGAGATGAAAACGCCGACAATGTGCTTAATCTGCGGCACCATACTGTGCGGCCAATCGTTCTGCTGCCAGCCGGAGTTGGGCGAGAAGCAGGTGGGCGCCTGCACGCACCATGCCCACGACTGCGGCGCTGAGGTGGGCATCTTCTTGCGCATACGTGACTGTCAAGTGGTCTATCTGGGCCGCGGCAAGGGCTGCTTTGTGCAGCCGCCGTATCTGGATGAGTACGGCGAGACGGATCAGGGCCTGAGGCGTGGCAATCCGCTTCGGCTCTGCAAGGCAGCGTACGATCGCATCTTCCTACAGTGGCTGGGGCACAATCTGCACGAGGAGATCGCCCGTCTCAACGAGAATACGAACGTGGCCGTAACGCAGTGGCATCACATGTAGTCCGCATGCGCCCGAATTCGATACAATGCAAACATCTATAGAAATATCGATATCAGTTATTTTACCGTTATCGATGGCGATCGCATTGTCGTTAGCGCCAGCGCCAACAATAGCGATAGCGATAACGATTGTGATAGCGATATCGATGACGATGACGATGACAAAGGGAGCGACAGTCAATGTGATTATTACTAAAATTAGGAGAGCATATTTATACGTCTAAGCATTTTACTACTACTTATCCTGTGTGCACCCCACAGTCCGCAATAACCCGAAACAACACACATACACCCCACCCACCTACATATATACCTACCTACATATATATTTACACACACACAGACACCCACACACAAACATATACACACACACAACCAAACCAATACCAATACCAATACCAATGCCAACTCAACGTTATAGCGAGCTCATCCCTGTCCCCTAGCCCAGAAGTCACTCAAATGTTAAGTTGCGTTTTTGGTTGTTGTTTTTCTATTTCTCTATATATATGTGTGTACATATATATATATATATATCATATATTTATATATGTATGTATCTATATCTATATATAAATATGTGTATGTATGTTTATATATATATATATATATATATACATATGCATTATTATTTTATTTTGTATTTTATTTTCATTTTTTTTTTTAATATAGAAAAAAAACTTGTTGATAATTTGATTAGCAGGCCTAGCGATTGCCCCTAGTTATTATTATATTAATTACTATATAGTTATAAAATATGCCAATATATTTAAAAGGCAGCTATGTCTAAAAAAAAAGAAAAGTGAAAAAAAGAAAAATTAAAAATGAAAAAAAAAAAAAAAACAAGTCCACCGTCCCCCAAAAATTAATGAAGAAAGATTCGAATTACTAAAACCAGATTCTAAGAAAAAAATTAAAGAGAAGAAGAAAAAATACGCAAATTGTTGCTTCTTCGTTTTGCTAGTTGTTCATTGCGTTCATTTGTTGTTCACTTTTTGTTCTTCCCGCACCTACGGCCTATTGATTCTTGTACATAGAAACAAAAAGATGTGTAAACTGTAATCTAAAAATTCTAATATAGTCTACATACAGTCTCTGCTTCGATCTTCGTTCAATTCGTGCTGCATGTGAGGGGATTGTTTAAGTAAGTGGGATGGTTTTCTTTAGCATCAGTTATAGCTTCAAAAATAGGGTTATAAAAAAATAAAATAAGAAAAAAAAAAAAAATATATATATGCGCGTTCGCTCCGCTTTCACGATTTACAGACTGCCTAGCAGCTTCAGCCCCCAACGCCTTGTTTTCCTTCCTAATATATATATATATATATAAATATATAAATGTATTTGTGTATCTAAATGTATATTGCTGAGATCCTTGGACTCAGCTTCGGGCGTTGCGTCGGCGGCAGCAGCACCATCTACTTTGACTACAATAAGAACAGGCACTCGAATGTGGTCTGATTATGTTGAATTGTTTTATATATATCTATATATATATATATATATATATATATATATATATATATATATTCATATTTACACATTCGAATATATATGTATATATATGAATGTACATGTATATGAAATATATATTTCATATATCAGGCTATATATCTATATAATATGTTCGTAAACTACGTCAAACACACACAAAGCCACTTATACACACACACACACATACAGAGAGAACACTCAAACCCACGTACACACACAATTCCTTTCGTGTATTGTACAACAAGAACAAAATGCATGGCATCTTGTATTTGAATCTCAAAAACTAAGTTTCAAAATCTATTGTGAGTAAACAAACAAAAATGAACTACTTTAACAACAACAACAACAACCAACAACAAATAAATGCAGTTTGCAAAATTTTAGTGATATTGAAATTTGTTTGCTTTGCACTTGCGGCGGGGTGGAAAAATTAAAGAAAATGAAAAACTTCAGAGTTCAATTCAGTTAATTCTTTAGATAATTGAAAGTTCAGTGAAAGAAATTTACTTAAATTTGAAATTTTTACTTTAGGCACAAATGAACAGGAATTGTTGGCTCTTCAAAGTTTTAAAGGCTTGATATGTCCATTGCAGATGGTATCGAGGCACTATATATATATAAAGATGTATTGCTTGGATTCTTTTGCGGATTGTGAATCATCTTGATACTCGCATTAAAATATTTTTCTTTATCACTAGACCAGATACATTACCTAATTTATTGTTTTAGAAAATAATTATATTTTTAATCCCATTTTTTGTTATTGTAACTTCAAAGTTATTTAATTTAAAAGTAAAAGAGAAAAATAATTTCATGAATGAGCGTTTGCATCTTTATTCGAAATTATTTCAAGTAGCAAATAGAGTAGCTTATGAAAAGAAAATAGATTAGAGCTGCTAAACTATGGTCATTAGTGTATATAAGCTAGAGAGTAGAAATTTTATTAAATACGTTCAACTAATAAATATGTTAAGAGCATATGGATATAATGCGCTCACTGTGGTCTATAGGCACACGGAGCATTACCATATCCTGAGCAGAAAGTTGAAATATATAGTAAAATAAGTCATTTGCAAATGAAGAAAAATAAAAAACTGAAGAGATTGGTTGCTCAATTTTAAGTTTTAGATAAATGTAGAAAGGTGTTCAAGCATAAACAATTAAGCCCCTGACGACTTCAAATGGATCATAGTCGAGCGTAACAAATAATATAGAAGTAATATAGGACATACATACATTACGTCTAATAAGACAGTTATTACAGAATTTTAAATAAAAGACGTCGTTCTTTGAAGAAACAAATCATGATTTGGCAATCATCTGAGTTAAACATAAATTGTCGTATCCGAAACACTGGATCAAGTATTTTATATAGCTTCTTAAAAAGTATTTACTCAAAAGAAATGTTTACCTTCTAGTTGACAACGTTTACACTATGCACTCAATCAGTAAAAATATTGCAAAGTTTGCATACGTTATTTTAAAGGTATGGAATGAAAAGAATGTTTGAGATTTGCGTAGCTTCTTATCTGGAGAGAAGGTGCATTCAACTTTCCATTCAGAATCGCGATAGGCACTCAGAGTGCATTTCCATGTACTTACCTCAGATGTATAAACGAAGCAAACGATAAAAAATAAGTCAGAATCGAGATATTGTTGATAAGAGTTTTTGTTTAATGAATGCATTTGATATATGTATGTATGTATTTCCATATTTTGTTTTATTTTAAATTGTCTAGCTTCTCGCATTGCTAAATGAACCGAGTCGATATGATTGTATATATAGATAATAGATATAATAGGAATTCTTTATTTTTTTTCAAAGGCAACTGAAACGTAAACCTTTTCGATAAGTAATGCGTATAAATTCTTGAACTCTATATATAGATATATATATATATATGCATGTATGTATGTATGTATGTAGGTATGCGTGTCTGTATATGTTGTAAGACTAAAGTCTATGTGGCAACTGCAATGTTACCTGGCACCCGCCAGCTCCCCACTCCCCCTACCCCCCTTCCGTTATCTTTTCCGTTTTACAATCTTGGCATTTAAAGAACTAATAAATACAAAACGTTTTCTGCGCACTGCTCTATGGAACTAGTTCATATTTTTGTTTGTTTCTTCTCCCATTTGTTTTTTGTGTTTTTTGTGTTTTTTTTTTTTTTTGTCTATATTATATACAACTTTGGACTAGATGCTGTTTAGGAATATTTACAATGCTGCACGCAGACCAAGCAAATTAAAAATATAAAAAAAAAGTAAAAAAAAAAAAAAAATAAAAGTACCTATACATACGTACATGCACAGATATATGGGGCTACTTATATATGTGTACATATATCTGTGCAGAGAATGCGCTATGGATAACAATACTCTAAGATCTTAGACCGTAGTAAATACAACGCCATATCAGATTAGCCAATAGCCAAAGACGGCCGATAGGTGGCGCCAATGCAGTAGGTGAAGTACGAGTCCCATTTCTGGTCAAATTCAATGCCACAAGCGAAAAATCTCTTTGTTTCTCTCTCCTCCGTTCCGCCGCTTTTGTTTTTGTTTTTTTTGTTTTTTTTTTATCTCCAATTAGATGTGCAGTGTGGCGCCTGGCATGGCGACGGAAACGGATATGGAAGCGGAGCCGGTGGCCTGGGCGGCGCGCATATCCTTGCTGGATGTCTGCGGCTGCATATCCTTGCGCTGCTCAACATCGATCACAACGCAGTCGTAGGGCGGCGGTGGCAGCTCGCACTTGACCACGCTCTCATAGCTCGGCGGCAGCGAGTCCACAATGCGTAGCACATCATTCTGCGAGTTGATCTACGAATCGAGATGGAATGAAATGTTAATCATATGATATTTCATATTTATTTATTGTGTATGCACTTACGTGATGCAGTGCACCAGTGCCGGCACGATTGCCAGCCTCGTCGATGGGACCGGCCCAGATGCAGACGCCCATGCGATGTGTCACATAGCCACAGATGATTACGCTGATGATCAGCATCCCGATGCCCAGGGCAAAGACCAGCCAACGCGACTCGGGACTGTTGTGCATATCGTGCAGATTCTTCTCCAGCTGCAGGGCGCACAGTATTAGAATCGGTACAGCCACCATGGCCACCAGCAAGTCCACAATGGGTCGCTGATTGCCTGGCCCGGCATTCATGCGTCCGCTCCCGCCGCCGCCGCGACCACCCGACGAATGGCCAGCAAGATGGGAATGGGTATGGGGGCCAAAGTTATGGCTGCTGGTGTTTGGTGTCAAAGTGGAGCGAGCCACCACGGTATTGTGATTCTGTAGCACCATGCTAGAGAGAGAAAGAGAGAGAGAAGATGAAAGATTAACAAATGCAAAGCAATAGTAAAATGTAAATAAAAGAGAGTGGATTAGTCAGTAGTATCCGACTAGGCAATGCATTAGGCAATAATGTACAGAACAAAATATTTACTTATTCATTTATTTACACACACAAACTTTGATTTGAGATGTTTGTTTTCAGAGTGAATGGAAAGGGAAAATTCAATATCGGAAATAATCAAAATGAAAATCAAAATTCTATGGTGATTCTGTGCTTTGTAAACCATATCTAATATGAACTCGTATTTATAGTATTAAGCATATTCTGAATATCTATTTTAAAGATTTCAGCTCTCTAGCTTCAGCTCTCTAGCTTGATTTCTGTCCCATGTTTATTGTGTTTCAACTAATTGGGTAATGTTTAGCATATAAACACGGGTATAACGACGCTCAAGACACCGACGATTTTGTGTCGTTATACCCGGATTAACGCCATAACAAAAGAAGCAACGCTTTTCTGTTTTTTTTTTTTATTTCTATTTTTTTTTTTTTTATTATTTATGTTTAATAAAAACAAAAAATATCATGGAATAACCAGAAGGAAGGAAGGAATAAGCAGAAGGAAGGAATAAGCAGAGTCGTTATAGGCGGATCCCACAGTATATAATACCTCATCTATTATGAAACTAGCTAGAGTTATGCAAGCGACAAATGCTATTCAATTGAATCAAAATCAATAGAATTTAACGATTCGATTTTATAATAAATAATAACTGTAGAAAGAATACATATGTATATGAACTTGAGGAGTCTACTTCAATTCCATAAAATAATTTTATATAAAATATCTATTTCAAAACATAATTAATGGAATTCGAAACACTCGAAACACAAATTTGATTTCACGAACCAAGTTCAAGGGCAAACGTCAAGCCTTGGGGCAACCTGATTAGATCTAGTATAGATCTATATGAGCTGTATTTGTGTGATGTAAGAGTTACGTATGTATGTATATCTTATGCGCATACCTGGAATCGAATGCGTTGCTCAGCAACAAGTCGTAGACGGCGCGCATTTCGTATGAGTTTTTATGTGAAATTCGATTACGAATTCGATCTGTTTGGGGTCTGATGTAGATGCTGATGTTGATGTGACGTGACGTTCGCGTTTTATTGATATCAATTGAATATTTTCTGATTGTTTTACTCGTATCTGGCTCAATATGAAAAGTGTCCAAGAGCATGTGCCAGCGCTGGCAATCAATTTCTAATTTGTTTTACTTTTTATTTTATAACAATGTTCCAGACTTTCTAAAATACACACACACATATATAGAACATGAAACATTGGAGACGGTTCCATCTGATTCATCTATCCTTAATTTC
Organism: Drosophila koepferae; assembly: GCA_030914345.1. Lineage (NCBI taxonomy): Eukaryota > Metazoa > Arthropoda > Insecta > Diptera > Drosophilidae > Drosophila > Drosophila koepferae. The sequence continues at coordinate 526,143 of JAUESR010000196.1, forward strand.
AAATTGAGTAGTCAGAGTACAAAATAAATGCTTTCCATACTTTGATATAGTTGGACGGACATACAGACGAATGATCAGACGGACGGAGAGATAAATAAACGCATATGGATCATACGCATCAGCTCAGCCCATACTCATCAAGAATATATGTACTCTATATGGTCCGCCAAGGTTCCTTCCATACCTTAAATAGAACAAATTAATTATACTGCCGGACAGACACTCAGATGGATGAATGGATAAACAAACAGACGTTTCCAGTTCATGACCAATATATGATATATGGACTACATACTAGATACTAGGCACCCTTTCTTCTGTTGGTTACATAGGCAGATCATACTGGGCTCATACCATCGGACGGATACTCCGTGGGATGGTAAGGTACTTAGACATACAGACTGACATCCCGTTATCCTCATAAAGAATCTATAGTCTACGTAGTCTGTCAGATCTACTTCTGCCTGTTATAGGGGTAGCTCGCTGCGTTCAAGTGGACGGGCGGATGGAAAGATGATGAGATGGACATGGAATGATATGGATTGAGTCTCTCAAGAATCTATTTACAGTAGAATCCGGTTATAACGACTCCATTCTGCGACGAAAATTCATATCCCTAAACAAACTTATCTGTGCTCCTTCCGGGTATAACGAAGGTGGCTTGAGCGTTGTTATAACCAGACTCTACTGTATTCTACTCCCTCTCTCTCTCTATACTCTCTCTATTTCTATACCTTGACTTCTCGCAGTCAATGGGTTCAGGGCATAGAAACTTGAGCAACCTTCGCTGGAAATAGAAATTCATTGAAAGGCCGCAATCAATTTGAGTGAAAATGCATAGAAAGTGTGGGCAACGAGATTCGACTTTTTCACAGTTGAGAGATCCTTGATTAGATCAGTTTGAGGTAAAATGAGTTGAGCTCGCTGCTCAGTTGCAATTGTGAGTTTACGAATTCCAGATTGTTTTCTTTTTTGCTAAATCTAAATTCTTTTTTAATATAATAATACATGTTTTCTAATCGTATCTCTATGGAATATAAAATTCGCATTAAATCGAGGCATTTGCAGCTGCTCTAACTAAGCAGAACAGCTGCACGATCGTCGCTTATCAATATGCCAATGCGCGAACGGGTGGCAGGCCCGGGGTTGGGTTGGTTAGGGGTGCCTAGGGGGTTGGCGTCTGTGCATCACGAGATTTTCGCATGCAGTCGAGCAGCGGCGGCTGATAAGCAACAGCAGCAGCGACTATTGGAGCCCGCGAGGGGGCAGGGGGGGGGCAGGTGTTTAGTGTATTTATTTAATTGCCACACTCAGCTATAGTTTCAATTAATTCTATTGTTTCTCTTGGTATATCAATGAGTATACAAATATAAACAAATTGGCTGACGAGCAGCCGGCCGACCATAGAACACCTGCTAATTAACACTTTGAGGGCCAGCAACAACAACTGCAACATAAGCAATAAGCGACAAATTGAAAACAGAAAAAAAAGCAAACAAAAAAAAAAAATAAATAAATAAAATAAAATAAACTGATCGCGCGCTGTAACCGATGCGAGGCGAACCTTACCGGGCAAGTGTTGAAGCATAACTGGAAAAGTGCATGGGAAAGCGGAAAAATGCGCAGCAAAGAAACGGCGAAGAGCGTCAAGAATTGTAAAACATAAACTGAAAGCTGAAAGCTGAAAACTGCACACTGAAGCGAAGAACTGAAGCACAGCAAATCGTTGGAATTTGTCAAAGCCAAAGACAAACGCGAGCAGCGAACGCCACTGGCCACGCTGCGTATGCGTAATCACAGGCAACAACAACAGCTTTGGCTAGTTGTTGCTATTGTTGCCATTGTTGACTGCGCCGTCATTGTAATTGTTGTAATTGGCAAGTCACTAATGTTAAAATCGCGCTTGGTCTAACCGGTTCGCACAGCCCAACAGAATAGCAAAGAAACAATTCAATTTGCAGACACTCAGAGCGAGTCATGCGAATTTATATATATATATATATATATATATATATGTATATATATATGTAGACTAATGACAAGTGTGCTCTATTGAGGCAGATAAAAGTCTATTCATCAAATTGATATACTTTAAAAGCAATTAAAAATCGCGACTCAAAAAACAGACTAGGTTTGAGTAACTTATTAGATCTATATGTTAGATAGGTTTCTCTATAGAGTTAGAGCCAATCAGATATCTTTTTTTTTTTTTTTGCTATAAATTATATACTTGAGTATTAAATTGATTTGTCTTTGTAAATCAAACGTCAAACGAGAGATTGCTAACAGAGTAACTTGGTAATGGAGCAATCCAAAACCACAGCACACTTTATGCGCAGCACGTCTCAAACCTCAAAGATCATATACAAATATCAACTTTATCGAATTACCCATAATCTCAAAGATCATTTAATACATGTAAATGAGCAGAGAGAAAAGACTTTAAAATAACAGTTTTTTCTATAGATATAAAGCTTGGATAGAAATAGAGATAGAGAAAGATAGAGATAGAGAAACTCCTAAACTCAAACTAATGAAAACCATATACTTCGTAAGGATAACTTCGGAGTTTTCAGATTAGATGCGGAGTTGCTGTGACGCTGACAGCAATTGACCTCCTTATGCAATAGTTCAAGAAGATATGATGTCTATAGTAAAGTGAACAAGTAACGAAAGATCGACCTGGCAGAAGCTGTTTGTGAAGTCAAAGTAGACACTACAGCAGAGCAAATGTGCAATAGGAAAAATGCCTGGAAAAGAGTCTATAATATGCTGTGGTAGAAATTATATTTCGACATGAGAACACGGAAGGCAGAGCTTAGCTGAAGCACAGAGAAAGGGTACAGCATAGAAGACTAGTGCGGGGTAACACCTGACCTCAAGGTGCGGGGTAGCCAAAAGGAAGGCAGTCGGAAAAAGTAAATGAAATCCGGAGCGCAGCAAGCTGGGTGACGAACTGATCAAATATCAATGAAAGATGATTACTTATCAATATCATCAGTACTATCAGTCTTATCAGTATCATTATTATTTTCATTACTTACTTATGCCAAGCTTTAATTGAAAATTGTCAATCGACTGATGATTGTAAAAGCTTTTCCGTATAAATGAATATTAAGATTTAATATTCATTTATTTACTATAACGCATAGACCTGAGCTAGTTTGGCACTCCAATCAGGCCTTTGATTGGCAGCAGAAAGGAAAGCATTCAATACAAAGCAAAGGCAGGGATAGAGAGAGAGAGAGAGAGAGAGAGAGGAAAATCTCTTGGCTAAATGGGCTACCGGTTTGCACTAGACGCAGCGTTGTGATGGGAAATGAGCTGAGATCATGGGAAGTCAGCGAATTGCTTCATATGCAATTTCTGTCAGCTGAAGCCAAACAATTTTGATGATCATAACAATGATGATGGTATTGATGATGATGATGCTGATATTGATGCTGATATTGATGCTGATTCATAATGCCAATGCTCGACATAGAAATATTGACTCGCAGTAGCGCGTGATTTTTTCAAAAGTTTTATTTTCATTTGCTTTTGTTTTGAATTTGCATTTTTTTCCCTTTGTGCTTGTTGATAAGCGAGCCAAGAATCCGCTGCAGATGAAGCAGTAGCAGCAGCAGCGGCGGCAGCAGCGGCGGCAGCAGCGGCGGCAGCAGCTGCGCCAATCTCATTAATTACAATTATTGCGATGTTCAAAGCTAATATTTAACGCGAAAGGTGGGTGCAGTAGATACGAGCGGCACAAAGATACAATATTAAAGATACAGATACATATGCAGATACAGATACAGATATATGTATATGCAGCTACAGCTACAGATATCTTGCTCAGATGGCAAAACGTAAATATTTATGCGCTGTCAATAGCAGTTTCATTATGGCGGGGCCAACAGCGTTGACTGATAAGGCAATGCCACGGACTCCGACAGCGACGGCGACGACGGCTGCACCCTGGGGAAATGAGCTGGTTAACTGTAAATGCTCTGCCCTCAGAAGATTGTTGACTCGCAACAGCAGCATCAACAATAACAACAACAACAACAACAACAACAACAACAGCAGCAGCAGCAGCAAGAACGACCTGATCGACTGCAGTTATTGATTTATGCGAATGCTTCACTTAGTTTATGGGAATCCAATACGCTCGTTGCACTTGACGTATACTTAACATTTTTGTTTTGTTTTGGGCTCGCTTGCACTTAAGCATTGCGTGATTGCATTCGCAAAAATAAACTGACGGCGCCTGAGCAAACGTGAGAGGTGATGCAATCGAAAACTCTTTTACCCGAGATATTTGAGCATTTTTTGCAAAGGGAGAGATGGTGGTAGAGGTAGAGATAGAGTTAGAGGTGGCCGTAGAGGCGCTGACTCACAATAAAAGTGCAGTCCATTCATCAGCTAAAAGCGAAAATACTAAAAAGCTTTGCACTATTTATTTGGTTAACGAGACTCTAATGACAATAGTGAGCCGCAAATATGGAAAGCAAGCGATGCGAAATTTGACGACGCTTCTGTCTGTGTTTACAGAAGCTCGCTCTGTGTGTGTGTGTGTGTGTGTATGCCCAGCTTATAAGTTAACAAGTCTAACTGCAATTGGAGTAAACATTGGCACAGCCAGGCACAACAATGCGAGTAAATGATCCAATTCATTTTTAACTGGAAATCATACACAGAATGTTATAAATAACAATTCCAAGTATACAAGCTCTAAAATAAGCATTTCAATTCTCTCTCTATCTCTCTTCCTCTTGCTCTCTATTTAGCATAGTCTTTTTCTATCTAATTTGAATATACGAGGCATAAAATGAATATTTATCGTCATCCTACTCTCCTTCTCTCTCTCTCTCTCTCTCCTCTCTCTCTCTCTCTCTTTCACACACACACACCTCTTATATCCTTCCCACTCTGTCTGTCTTTCCTTCTGTAGTTATTCAAGTTATTTTCTTTTCAATATATATTATTTATTATTTATTAATTTAAATGGAATGAAGTCAGATGATAATTAATAATAAGATATAATGAATAAATTAATATAAAATATACTTAATGTAATATGCTCTATAATCCCACATATATTACATCAAGTATACGTCTCTTGTAACAAGATCCCTGCTCGATATCATCGATAATCATGAAAGCGGAAAAACTGATCGCTTAATTGAAATAAATTTGATCCGCGTGCTATCGAAGTATCAAATTTTTATGAATTCCCAGATAGACGGGCAAATGGGGCTACAGACGGCGTTAGATCGATTATGTTACAATTAAAGAGAAAAAAACAAAAGCATTTGATATAAAACCATTATTTCTATTTTCAAAGAATTCTGGTTCAAAATACTTTCAATAACGTCGCGCTAAGTATTTGATTTATAAAATTTCATATAAAGTTATACTTGATAGGAATTTGTGTGTTTCAGCTGAAGTTCTATATTGAACTCAATTCGTTGAAACGTTGTGAAAACAATCTAGGTAGAGTTGTAGGTTTCCTAGTTATAGTCAGTAATTTGAGCCCTAAAGCCAAGCCAACGTTATGGCAATATAATTTAAACATAATTTTTCATACAAATGTTTACTCTGAAAATGTTCATATTTGTGTTTCCCATTTCCTATTGTACTTGAGATAATGTAAATAATAATATAATATATTATTTCGTAATCTGATTTCGAGCTTGGATTCTAGCTAAAGATTAAACAATAATTAATTAAAGTTTTTCATGTCTGAAACTTTCAAAGCCACTTCATTTCCTATTTGAACTAATGACATAATAACTATCATATATATACTATATGTAACTATCATATATCATGTTCCAATACCCATGATGATTATCATCATCATCATTATTAGACTCGCCAAAGGCTGTGAGAGAAATCTTAAACAAATAGAAATCATTTCAGATGAAGCCACTCGAGTATTTGGTAAGCGTAGCGCTACGTGCCTCAACCCCTATTTCCCCATCCCATCCCACCTGGCGCATTCGCATTCACATTCGCACTGAATATATTCATTCATAAATTTCAGACGAGTCAAAGGGAGGCGTGAGTGAGCTGCGCCAGTCATTGACCAGTAATTTTCACTCAAATACTGATGATGCTTAATATACTATAATATAAATTAAATATATTTATATATATATGCGAATTTACGTGTATGTGTAATTACTTGCGTCGCACATTTTATGTGTTGTTTGTGTGCTTAATAAATAAAACAGTGAAAACAAGGGCGGCTGAAAAACTTCCTGGGCCTATCTCCCGAGTCATACAGTCATCAAAATGTCAACGGGGCGAAAAACAACTTTAACAAATTGTCCATAATAAAAGTATAGCTTTTGATAACTAACCAAGCATGTATACCAAACTAAGATACATGCAAAGAGTTTACGACTCAGTTACATTCGACCTTCTCCCCACAGAATGACCCAGAAATGATATATACACGCCCACTGCAGTATAATAATATTATCATAAATCAAGCTGCCTTTGAGTAGATAAGTCGACGCCCAGCTCAGTATGAATCACACTTTTAGCCAAGCCTAAACCTAAGATAAGTCTTACAAGCCGAGTCAGACCCACATGGCGCATGTTCTCATAATCATTAAGAATCAGATTGACTGAACGTCTGGCAACCTTTGAATATAACTAGTCTTTCGGCATATTGTTATTAATATTGTTGTTTCTTGTTGTTTTTTTCGGAAATGGCATTCAATGCAATCGTGCGTACTTCTTGTCTGGCTTGCAATTTCGCTGGAGGTTTGGTTCGAAGGTTTCAAAGCGTTGCCCACCACAAGCTGCATTATCAGCGAATTTTTATTAAAATACATGCGGAATAAGTATTGAAATAAAAGAGAGTTGAGTGCGCACAGACGATGCAGATAGCCTAAATGCAAGCTGAAGTTCGAATTATGAAAAAAAAAAGAAATGTTTTATAATTGTAAATTATATATATGTCATATAAAAGATTAAAATTAAAATTTGCATACATAAAAGTATATATTTTAAGTATTAATATTATAATTTTAATTTATTCATTTTATATATAATTATAAAACAAGTTTTTTTTTTAATATTTCAAACTTCATATATATATATCATTTTAATTTATTTTTAATATTCTTTTATTTATTTATTTTTATTTATGAATCAAGACAAAAAATATTTGTACATTTACATAAAATCATTAGGAAAATCAATTTGGGTTAATTGTTTTATATGTTTTTTTTTATTATTTATTATTTTTAGAGATTTTTTTTTTTAAATTAACAAATAAATATTTATATATGTATTTCATGTACTGACTTTAATTAATCTTAAGCATTTTAAGGAATTGAAAACACAAAAGTCAAAATTATTGTTGAGAACTAAACCCTTTTGATAATTTATACTAAGTATTTCAATATATGTATATCATATTTATATAAAGTATAAATCCCTGAAATGATATATGAAATTATGAAATATATCTATATTGTAATATATTCACTTTCAATCTGAATTTGTCCTACTCAAGGCTCTCACTGAAAACTTTAGTTTTTTAACTAAACCCCTTCGAATAATTTCTATTATTTCCGCATATGCTACATATTCAATTTTAATATACTCGCTAAGTCACGTTCGTGGGTAAAGGGTATACGAAATTAAAACAAAAAAATATATATAACTGAGTTGTTGTCCCTGAGCTGGTAGAGTTGTAAAAATTTTCGCTTCCATTTCGTATTTGCGTTTTTTCGTCGGCTTTGAGTCAACTAAATTAAGAAGAATTACAGGCAGTAACTACAGCTACAATTGCAGCAACATTTATGTATACATATATATATATATATATATATATATATATATAGTACCTGCAGGCCATAAAAAGTGGCTTTAAAACTGATAAACAGATAATGGAAATGGCCAGATGCGTCATCTTGCAACTGTGACGTCCAAAGGCATCACAAATGCAACTGCGACCAGAATCTTCCGTCCTATCAACGCAGCGATAAGCAGATCCAAAACATATATACATATATATGAAATATAATGTAGGCAAAGCTGCGAGAGATATATCAAATGATCAACTGTTGCCGGGCACATCTGACTCTATATAGTATGTACATAGTATATGCAGCTTATCAGCAGCAGTGGCAACAGTTTTCCAAATGATATAGATCTTTAAGTAGCAACAAAACAACTTGAGCTTCACTTGTAGTGCACTTAATGCATGTAAAGACAAAACAAAGCTGTATATGATGTTAAATGGTATGCAATGATTCCAGGAATCATATATAATATACATACTATATAGTCTAGTTTTCTATATTACAAGATCAAGAAATCTTGTATGGCCTTCACGAAATTTATATGAAATAATTTGGTATGATCTTTGAATATATATATTTATATAACTATAATAATTATATACATATGTATATATGTAGATATATATATATATATATATATATATATATATATACATATATATATATGTATGATATATAAAAATGTAGGAGGAAACACAAAAAGCATATACATTCTTAAAGAACTGCGTCGATTTTTCCATACCCATCTGTTCTATTGTTCGTCTGTCATTTCGTATGACCTTCGCAATATCGTCAACTGATTTCAAATTATTTTCCTGTATACAATACACGGTACGAACTAATAACTTTTTAGATAAATTTTTTAATTATTTTTATTAACGATAAAAATCTACAATTTCATTTTTTTCATTAAGCATCATTCCATCATAATCTGGAGACTTCAAATTGTGTTTTTTTTTTTTTTTATGTGATGGTATATTATATATATGAGATAACTCCCACTCCCCGAACTTGAATGATCGCGCACAGTTAGGCACAGTCACGTGAAGCTCTTAAGTAGTTTCGTTTAATTTATATGTAAATATTAAGGCTAATAGAAAACCAGTATTTTTTATTTCATTCGCGTGAACATAATAATATCTCAACCCAACATAATTATGTCTTGTTCAATCGAAGCTATTTACTATTATTATTATTTAATATTATAATTATTATTGTTTTTTTTATTATTATTATTATTATTATTATTATTATTATTATTATTATTATTATTATTATTATTATTATTATTATTATTATTATTTACTATTATTACTCTCTCTCTCTCTCTCTCTCTCTCTCTCTCTCCCTCTCTCTCTCTCTCTCTTTACACTCGAAATTTTCAAGAACAAGTTGTAATAGAGCTTTTTCAGTTTCACTCTCGTATAAGGCCCATCGATAACCTTCATATTGAGCTGCTCTAGTTCATGGTCGCTAAATTCTCAATAAATTTTGTAGGCCAGTGTAATTTCAACTTTTCGCCATTGCATGCCCAAATTATAACTAGAATGATTCATATAAAGAGAGCTTGTGTGAACTTGTTTCATTGATCTGGATCTGAATTGTGCATAAACTGATATAAACTGAGAATTCTGCTCATATACAGATCTGTAGGACACAAGACAATTGCGTTTAATTGCGAGGCGGCAAAGCTAATCGATGCGACATTCGCTGCCAAAGCAACCGAATCGAATGTGGCCCACTTTGTTGATGTAACTGTAAACCATGTGGATGTCGTGTCATAGTTGACCCCATCCCCAAAAAGCAGGGCGCAGAGAGCAGGGAGCAGGGAAGCAGGCGGCAGTGAAGCAGGAGGAGGGGAACAGTAACTGGGGTTGTGGGAACAGCATTAATGCATTAATTGATCGCAGCGCCGCTTAATTGTGAGTCTCGGAATCCGAATGGCATATGAAATTTGTTGGCGTTGTCGCATTTGATTGACTAAAATACGCATTGCTTTAAGGACAGACGGAAGGGGAATGGGTGGGGAGAGGAGAGGAGGGTGACCACGAGGCGAGACGAGTGCGAGCTAAGCAACAAAATGTGCTGTAAAAGTTCTAGTCTAGAACTTCTAGACGATGCAGAGTGGCTCTGTACTTTGGTCACTCACGGTTCCTGTTTTGATCACGTAGTCATTATTTGAGAATAATTGGAACTCGTTTCATTCTCTTCCTCTTCTTTTAATTTTCTTGTTTATTTTCTTGTGATATGAAAACATTTTGCTTTTGTTATGATTATTTTCTTCATGATTTTATTGTCGCTTAGCTGGACTACGTAAGAATATACGAAATCACGAAAAAAAATGAATAAAAATAAAAGCAAAAAATCTATATATAGAAAGCAAAAGCAAAAACAAAAATAAAACAAAAACAAAATAAAAATGCTAATATCGTTGCTGACGATTTTTTGTTTGATTTCATTTTAGTTTTTTTGTTTTGTTTGGTTTTTTTCTAATGTATTTGGCTTTTGCTGCTATCATCGAATTGTATTTAAAAATTAGTTTGTTTTTATTTTCTTAATTGGTTTTCTTATCGTTAAAAGTACGTATGTGGTCTAAAAAGCAAGTACTACAAATTTGAATCTCCCTTTAGTGCAACATTGATCGAAACCGATAAGAACTGTAATCGATTAGTGATGTGCGCCTGCAGGCGACTAACAGCTGATCCTGATCAGCTGCTCATGCTGCCAGCAGAGGAGTTGGTTTCGTTTCTATGCGTGCCAATTGGTGTGCGCTTTACCGTTTGTTATTCTCTCAGTGCTAGTAGTACTTATCGCAGCGGAGCCTCAAGAATCACACACTTGCCAATCGCTGCTCGCTGCTGCCGCCGACCCCTGACCCCTTTCCCATTCAGGCAGCAGCGCGGCAGCAGAGCACAGCTGAGCAGCTTTATTTATAGCGCATAGACACCAAATGGCAAACGGAAAAGCAAAGAGCGAACTAATGTTTATGTTTGCTAAAAAGAATTACGTTTCTTTTTTTTTCGTACTCGATGTAATTGGTTTGTCTTACTCACTTGAAACTGTTGCGGTGTTTCTTTCTCACTCTGTATCTCTCTGTATCGTTTTTTTTCTATTTATTATGTTTCCTTTTGTTCCTTGTTTTGTCGCTCTTGAGATTTTTCGTCTGGCGAAATTTCGTTTCGTTTTTGTTTTTACATTTACATTTCAAAGAACAGCACCATAAAAACAACAAAGCACTCGAAAAAAATGAATAACAACAACGAAATAACGAACAATTTTTCAAAGCGAAGTTGTTGTTTTTGTTTTTGTATTGCTGAAATGTTTTGATTATTTTGGTGGTTTTATTTGAATTGTTGTTGTTGCTGAGATCGAGATTGCTGGCACTCACTCACGCACGCACACACACACGCACGCATAGAGCGTCTGTTTGCGGCACTCGCAATGTACTCGCTTTGCGGCAAGTTGAATGCACTTTTTGGCAAATCCAACGGATGTACGAATTCGAGTTCGCAAATTCGATATCGAATTCGCGATTCGCGTTATACCGTTAAGTTCTTTTGGCACTAGTGCTGGTGCTGGCTCTGCGTGTACTCGTATCGCTCCTGGCTGAACCAGAGATTGTGATCCTCGTCGCAGCCGCTCTCAATGGCCTCACGCCTGTGCACCATTACAACTTTGCCTCCAACTGTTTGCAATGGCCGCAATTAAACTCAATGATGACAAAGACGATGATGAAGATGCTGATGTTGTTCAGCTTCTTCTTCTAGTTCTTCTTTATTTGGTTATTCGTGCTGTTATTGGTTGGAGCAACTTTCCTTCAAGGCTGCCACTGCCTCGGGCAAGTTCAAGCTGAATGCTACCAACTTTTACCAGTTCTTAGTGCGTTAAGGATCTAGAGTGGGTTTTGAACTTTAGACCAAGACAACGACAATGACAGCAACAGCGACCACGATCACGACAACAACGGCACAGTGTATACGTGACGGACCGGTCTTTGAAAAGAACCAAATAGAACGATGCCAATAGGAAGACGAACTCTGTGGATCCCGTTTAATCGGGCAGCTTTCAAATATCTGCTAAACTGAACCGTTGGCAAGCAGCGCTGAGCAGCAACTGTTCGGACGAGTCGAGAATTGCTGGGGCTGAGACTGAGGCTGTAGCAGCAACGCCAGCAGCAGCTGCTGCCGACACCGTCGTCGTCGTCGTCGTCACCGTTGGCGTCGTTAACGTTGCGTCGGCGATCATCGAAGATGCCGCCCCAATGCGGCATAGTGGGCACAATCGGATCTTTTTACGATTGATTAGCTACTAACGGGAATAACATAAATAACTTTTACATTAATTCAAAATTTTGAATTTAATAAGTCAATATATTTATATTTATATTATATAGATATGTACATATATAATATTATTGCTTCTTTCTGTATTTATTAATTTTTATTGATAATATAATACTAATTATATATTATTTACAAGTATTTATTAATTATATAATTCATAATTAATTTTTACATAGTACTTATATATTTAATATAAAAATACTATTATTGTATTTTACTTTTTAAATTTGCTGTAAAGACCTAACATTAGTTTTATTTAGTTACTAATTTATAAATTTGTAATTAAATAATAACTAATATTCTTTTGAAAGTTAATTTTTAAATTCAATGTATAGATTTTTATTTCATTAAGATTTATTTGTAAAAAATAGTTTAGATCAGAAAATAAAAAAAATATGATTAATATTTTTACAAAAATTATATATAATTTATTTAGTTTTCGTTTGACATAAAAATTTCATATGAGACTTAAATACATATGAAATAAAGATTTTGGCTGTAATAGATGTAGTTTTCATAATTAAATTGAAACCCCATAATAGAATATTAAAAAAAAAAATAATAGAAGAAATATTCACTAATTTCTATAGGCATTCGCCCCACTGTGCAACGCAACACTTCGCAATCAGCTGACGAGCGACCAAACGAACTGTCGTAGCTACGATCTCTCTCTCGTTTTCGCTCTTCCTCTCTTGCGCTCATTCTTTGTGTGTTGGTGTGTGTGTGACGCTGTGCGTGCCTTGCACTACGCTTGTTTCGCCTCTTCTTCCAGGACACACACACACACAGTCACTCACGCTCGCATACAGATACGCGTACGCATCCACGTATTTGTGCATTCTTCTCGACGAGACAAACTGATAAGAGCGCCTCTTATCTGATTGCCAAGTGACACAATAAGGTGATGATACTGATAAGGATGATGATATGCGAACATATTTGCTTTACGATCGCACACACTCACCCTTAAGCCTGGTGCGGCAAAAGACAAAAGACAAGAACAAAAAACAAACGAACTGAGTGTAAAATTGCGCACAGTTCGTCAAAATATAAACAAGATATTAACATACCTAGATAAATACACATATTAATAATATACATTAATATATGCATATATATATATATATACATACATACATATATGTAGTATATCCAGCATTTATTTGCATAGTTTATCAAGTGGAGCTTCCATTTATGTGGCAGCTTCATTAACCTGTTTTTCGCTCAGTGTATCGTTGGCGCTAAGGTAAGCGTGGCACAGATGCTAATCCCTGTTTTGGCTATGATAATACCGATTGTCAGATTGTCAGATTGTCAGATTGTGAACAGACCGTGTGCCATGCGTATAATAAACCCATTCGCCAACATTTTATTTAATGGTTCAACCACACCGCACTAAGCCCCATGTAAATAATTATCTACTCATATGCAAATTTGATGGTTATTAAGAATAAAAAAACCGTCAGATAAAAACTGGGAAAAACTTAAGATTAAAGAGAACTAGTAAAATTTCCCCATTCAGAGTATATCATTAAAAGATTACGATTGTGCCTAAAAGACTGCACTTAATCAGAATTATAGATCTGTATGTCATGATCAGCAACCCAATGGAAATACTGTAACTATATATATATGCATATACTATATAGATACTATACATGCAATTATAGAGATGTGCCATCTACATATGTATGTAGTCTAATCAACCACTCAGATTGCGTCATGCGCCTTTCAGTCATGTGAGTCGACAGCAGAGCATCGGAAAGTAAAAAGTATAAGGAAAAAGAAAAAAATTGAGAAAAAAGAGTACAATAAAGAAATCAGGAATATATAGCCTTAGGGGTATCGAACCTAATATACACTAACCGATACATGCCTTACTATTTATACATATATATATATATATATGTCTATGTAAATAATTTTTATCGGCTATCTGGCATATGCACTTATCGGCTCGTTATCGGCCACTCAAATTCTTTAATTGCTGTTTCCAATTTGTTTTCCAATCGATTCAGATACTACGAACGCAGCTACGGCTCGATGCTACTGTTTTATATTGTTTATTTACTTTTTATTTAAGTTTCATTATTGCATTGCTATACATTCACAGCCGGTGGCTGGGTTCCATCGACACTCAATATACCTTTAGATATAATTTAGTATATACAATACAGTTCGGAGTAAGATATTGCAAATAAATATGCACATCTGACTTTCGACTACTCAGATTTCCAAACTGTTTTATCAATCTATCGAATTCCACCGTATTTGCATCTAATTTCATATAGTTCGAAGTAAAATACATTGAGATATATCAATGTCATTATTCGGAATAGTAACTGGTCTGGATCTTAAGTTTCCGAACTTTGAATTGTTTAGTCTATTTTATATTATTACGAATTATACGTTTAAACAGACACTAGTTCGGAATAAGAGCCATAGATATAAAAAAATGTTATTGTTCACTGCCATATATACAGATTCATGATTGGGTTTGAATTAGGTGCTTTCAACTCTTTGACATAGTTTAGAATGGGACCCATAGGGATATGTCAGTGGCATTATTTAGAGGTCGTATTGTGTCTGAATTTTGTCGAATTCGTAGTAAGATTCATAGAGATATATCATTTGATTGGTTTGGATTAAATCCGTCTAGATACATGTATCAAATGGACTAAGTCTCAATGGCGACTCCGAATAATGACATTGATTTATCAATAAGGATCTTACTCCGAGGCCAAAAAAGATCTCAGGTACACTCAGCGTTCAGGACATCTTCTAGTCGCGCCTTTCCATTAAGAGGAGAGTTACACGATTTTCTTATGCTAAATAGGTGTATACAATGTAGAAAATGCAATTTGCATAAGTGAATCACGTTTATCTTTTTTGTTGCTATCCTCAATTCAATTCAGTTTAGTTGATTACATTATCATCTACTAAATGAATTATAATTTGCTCTGTCGCCTGAGAATATTCCCATTGAAGATAGTCTCATAAGATTGTGAACAGAAAGCCGCAGCCAGCTGACGACTCGAATCGATTGCCAGTCCAAATATGGATTGATATGGCCAAGTTTGGTAAACGATAAATAGTAGGTTCGCCTAAACTCTTGCTAAAGCCCATATTTGAACTGACGATTGCGGTCAATGAACAAGGGACTGGGCCATTGATCTATTGTTTTGCTTCTTGATCTAGTACTTAAATTTGAGCTGTGCGTCATTATGCCGTTACTTTCTATAGTCAAGTGCAATGACTCGCTATAGATCAACGATTTCAGGGGAATTTCACACGCCCGACCACCCCCAACAAAAAAAAAAAAAAAAAAAAAAAAAAAATCGCAGTCCCTTTGTCGGAATCGTATACAAATTGAGTTTTATGCGATCTTTATTGCAAAAACGTGATCGGAACGACTCTAGTGGGCTGTTCTAATCGAACAAGCTCGACTTGTCGCTAAATTTCCGAAATGAATCTTGGCAGACAAACGAGAAAAAATTAAATACATACAACTATTGTTAACTACAGTCGTAAATGTTGATCATCTCTGTTTCTGGCACGTCTCGGTGCCTTATCGGACTCCGGCGCAGTTGGGACCCAGTAGCATTTTGTCTATCTGGCTAAGTGGGGAGCTGGCTAGGTGGCTTACGAGCCCTGCATCAATTAGATAAGTTGTATTTAGTTAGAGCCGTGTGCAGATAACTTGGCCAGCATTCAGAAGCATTGATAAGCCATTTGAACTTTATGGGAGTGACGGGAAGTGCTTAGAGCTGCCTCAGCGCTCAGTCATTGCTGCCGTGTCGTTATCAATTGGCATTAGGCTTATCTAGTCGCTAGGTAAACAAGCCACAGCCAGACAACAAAATAGGTATGTGGCCAACGATGCTTCAAGCACGAAATACAACTTGATGCTAGTCATCCGGCGTACGAGCTGGCGAGTCCGATAAAAGGACCCCAATACGTTTGATTTTGTTTGATTTCCCGATTCAATTAGTTCTTACTTAAGTTATTCTATTGAAGCCAATGCAAAATTTTAATACAGGGCTTTAGCTTTGTGAAGATAGCTGAATCCTTTTTGTGTATACTTATAGATACTTGATCAGGGTTAACTGAATTGCATTTGAACATATATAAATCGTTGATCAGAGTACGTCCTTTCATGCGGTGACCTTGGAGGCTATAAGAGCTGGATTTTCCTTATGCACCCTCAAATCAAGTTTGTTTTATCTTAGCAAACATTTTTTAGCTTAAGCTTTGAGTTTTGAGTACATCCCGAACTTTTTGCAAATTTGAGGCTGCGTGGGATCGTAAATCCTGAACCCATTGCAAGCCGAGCTAACTCGATCTATTCATGATTCTATTCACGGCCCATGAGTTAAGAATATACGTAAGTATATATTGTATATACTACACATGAGTATACAGCATGTAGTATGGGACTTGAATTATTTGATTGATATTTCATATCTTTTAGCAAGGTATTTCCCAGTCGATTACTCGCCATTAGAGTAGAATTACCTAGAACACTCTTAGTTGATAGTCAAGTAGAATTTCTTTTCGGATCTACATGATAATGTAGATTTTTGCTATGTAATTCTGGTCTCTCTCGATGGCTTACAATCAGTTATAGGATGGTAGCATATTCTGACATTCTCGAACCAAAAATAAATAATGATACTTTATAATACGGTATCCAACTGAAAGTTCTCATTCAATTTATCCAAGTCAATGTCAAGTACCTCTGGTCCATAATTTCAGGACTGTCCATTCTAGGCAGGTAAATAGAATTTCCAATTAGGCACCCATATTAAATAATAGGCAAGTTAATTAGTAATTGGGGTCACAATTTAAATTCACTTAAATTGCGCCTTTATTTATTTAGTTGTTTGTTAAACAATTTACAATAAACGCGGTCGCTTGCATTTCCAGTTGTTCAGCTAGCCTAGATACAATACGGTGGCTGCAGATTCTAGAAACTAGAAGATCTATAATACTCAGATCCTTTCGGCTCAGATACATAGAGAGGTGCAATACATTTAGCTATGCTCAGCACGACTGATTCGAATGCCTTACTCGGGAGGGCTATTATTATAATAATTTTATTGATTTGTTTATTTTTGTATTTATTTTAGTTTAGTTATTTAGTTATTTGCTAGCTGCTACTGTTAGTTACTCTGTTTTAGTTATATTTTCATATTTTATTTTTTATTTTGTTTGTGTATTCGCTTTGGCATTTACGATTACCCGAGACAATCTTGACTGGATTGGGTAAACATAGGTTCTACTAAATGTAAATCATGCACTTAACAGCGAAGTAATGCAAAAAACAACAACAATAACAAAAAGTAAAAAAACTTCGACTCAAATTGCTTAAGTAGATTTTGTTTCGAGTTGTTTTTCTTGCTTATTTACGATTTTTTTTGTATTTTTTTTTTTTTATTATTATTATTTTGTTAGAGGTTCTCTCATATGGTTCATAAGTACTCTTATATAGTTTGTATTAAGTTTTTTTTTTCACAGAACGGTGGGCAATGGAGGAAACAATAACAAAGTACGTAAACAATTTTCCAACATTTTTTTAGTTTTTTTTTTTTTTTTTCATTTTCATCACGCAAATTAAATCGTAGAATGAATAAAGAAAAACTTAAATAACAAACATTTATATCCATCGATATATATATATATATAATACTCGTAAAAAGCCAATTCAGCAATTGTAAACATTTATATAGTTCTCTTATTCATTTTTACTTGACTTTCTGTTTTTATTCTGTATTTAGTTTAGTATAAGTTGCTTGAAATTGATTTAAATTTGACTACCGACACACAGAAGACGCACATTGAGATTGTACTTGAATACAATATGTTGTAATATATTATAATTAATAATTATTTTGTATGCTGCTGTTGCTTTTGAATGTTTTTTTGTTTTGTTTTTCTTTTAAATTAGACACCGCTTTACATTTACAAACATACAATAAATACAATACAATTACATACACAAAGAGATTTTCGGGTTTCATTCTACTTTTTGTTTTCAATTTCAATTAATAATCGCCGCCTAAAAGCAGGCAACGTTTATATAATTATATATATATATATTTTTTTTTTATATTCCATACCTCTGCTTAAGTCGCGCGTTTAGAGAAGCATGCACGTGTGCGTGTGTGTGTGTGTGTGTAAATCTTATTGCTAGTACGACTTGCTCGATATATATATATATATATGTTTATCTATATATATATGTATGCTACGTTCACATCATATGTGCATGTCTGTCTATGTGTGTATGTGTGTGTGTGCGTATCGGGGCATCGATTTGAGAAGCTGCAGAAGGCGATTGAGTTGATTGATTGCCCTGTGACTCATACACATATACGTGCATACATGTAAGTGCGTCTCTGTTTAGCTCAGATGATTGTTAATCCACTCTCTCCCCATCTAACTTTCTTTCTCCCTCTCGCGCATTCTCTCACTATGATTTATATCGCGTAACAAGTCTTACGTAAGCAAAGCTCGTAGTGAATTCTTTCTCTCTCTCGCCCTCCCACTAGCTGATCTTCCTTAAGACCCACACACACACACACACGCACACAAAGTTAAATATATGCATAATTTGTTGTTGCTGTTGCATTTACGCAAAGCAAAACACACAATTGGCAGAGGCGTGCAAATTAAAAAAAATATTTAAATATATTTATGTATATGTAAATCTCTATATATCTTCTGTATGTTGTTGTTATTCAGTAATAACAATAGTTCTTTACGAGTTTAGTTGTTGTTGTTCGATTGGCGATATGGTAATGCGAGTGTGTGTAGAACAGGGGAACAGTGGAACAACGGAACAGAGCAACATAGGAACAAGTGGGCACGCACTGTGAGAGGTGCATGTGTGTGCGTTAGTATAACTAATAAGGACAGGGAGAGAAAGAGAAACAGAAAGAGAGAGAGAGAGAGAGAGAGAGAGAGAGAGAGAGAGAGAGAGAGAGAGAGAGAGAGAGAGAGAGGGAAAGGGCTTAAGAGAGTAGAGTTTTAAAGAAGTATTTGCCTGTTTTTCATCTATCATTCGAACTGTTTGATTCAATTTGATTCGTCTAGATTGAACGCCGTTAGTCGTGGTAACATGCTAATACAAGTAAGTATAAGTATTAGTATAAGTTTAGGTATTGTAAGCATAAGTATAAGTTTAAGTATATGTAGGTATAAGTTGAAGTACTCGGCTGGCTCTCCAGTGGGTAATTGGTTATTCTGTTCGCTTCGCTTTCGCTTTCGCATTTACATTTATATTTACTCTTGCTCTAGTTTTATTGTTTCTTGTTTAATAGTAGTATATGCTAATTACCTTACTGATTATTACTCTGTAAACGTATGTTCGATCGCTTATGCTTGGTGTTATCGGTTACAGTTAGACAATTGCAAAGTATCGTTGAATGTATGTATGTGTGTGTGGCTGCAACATGCTATGCATCCGTTGGCGGCGATTGCTTTTTACTCCTAACTTTATCTGCTGTATTCCTGTTTTCGAGAAGCTTTGGCAGTTTCTTTTTCGATAGGATTTAAAGAGTCGATTTTCGAATTGGGGCCGAAATGAGGAAGCGGAAATAAGGGTTAACAGAGTCGTCCTAGGCGTTATTGTTTAGGACGGCGTACCGCATGCGCGGACAACGTGTCGATAGGTCGGTCGGTAAACAAAACGAGACGCCATTGGTAATTGGTAGGTTATCATGTAATAAGTAACAACGTCTAATATACATTGATTCGAGTATGCGTCCGAGTATATGAGCGCTACATACAGTTCCAAACATTACAACAAGCACACAATGTGATCCAGATCGAGATCCAGATCGCCATCCGGCCATCCAGCCATCCAGAGACTGATCACACACACAAAAAACAAAGGCTCAGCCCGAGCCGAAGCCAAATTCGGCAACTGGAAAATTCCGGAGTGTATCTCAACGTTTCACGCCAAAGAGATTGGGTATTGACTTGACCTTCTTGCGGGAACAGTTGACGTAGTCCTTGTACATTTCGGAGCGAAGATAGCGCGAATACGAATCGCTCTTCATTAGGTGATAGACGTGCGAGGCGGCCACATCAAAGCACCAGCGATTGGGGCCATTTGGCGAGTTGACTGCTTCGCGGGCCAGCTCCACAGACTTGGAGTCCACGTTGACCGGGCATGGCGCATCTGGGGCGAGAAACTCCTGCCAAATCTTTTGTATAGCCTCCTTGATTTCGGACTGTGGCAGTGCCTTCATCTCCTGGACCGATTCCCAGAATCTAGACAATATAGCAAGAGAGTTAGTATGAGTATTTGGATAAGGATTTATGCAACTCACTTGAGATTTTCGCCACTGTATTCCTTTTCCAAAAACTTTGTGAACTGATCCCGTCCGATAGGGTCGTTAAGCAGCTCCCGCAGGCTGAACGCCCAACGCTTTACCCGACGCACAGGAACATCTTTGCTACAAGGAGAGAGACAGAAATCAATGTCAAATCCTTCCTGCCTTCCTGATGCACTTACCTATTCTTCTCGGTATCCCACATCTCGGTGCTGTCCGTCTGCCATGGGTTGGGTAGCTCTGGCGAGGTTAAGAAGTAATCGAACTCATTGTACTGATCGTAATAGGCAACCAAACTAAGGCAAATATAAAGCGTTATAGGTCAATTGAGATAGGGAAACCTAACCAACAAGCGAGCATCTTGGCTACTCACGCTTCGGCCGCTTTAGACACTTTGATTGTGCGCCGTTCTAGCTTCTGCTTGCGCAGCGCAATGATGCGGGTCAGCTGCTCGACAGGATTCTTGGCCACTGAGGCGCCCGCAGAGCCAGTGCCATGGCTAGAGCCGCCGCGTCGATACGCCTTCTTAATGTCTATCTCGGTGGTATTGACACAGCCCGGCATGGGCCGGTGCACATCCCAAAAGGCTCGCTCCTGCGAATCGAGCACTTTTCGCTCCAGCTTGTCCCGCTTCTTGGCCACCTTGCTCTGCGACTCGGCCTGTAAGTGGGTCAATTGAAATGTGTAAATGAGCTGTGATCCAGCTAAAGACATTCCACTCACCTGCATGAATATGAACTCCCATTTGCGCGAGAACATCTTCTGCAGCTTGGCCAGATTCTCTGCCTCATAGTCCGCCAGCTCCAGGCGCGTCTTGTTCTGCATCGTGCGCTTGCACAGATACACCGCATAATCCGTATTCTCTGGCTCCCAGCAGTTCGATGGCCAGAAATATGGCGTCTGAAATCTAAAGCAACATGTTGTAGCTCCAAGTTGCAAGTCTTTTCTATCGCCGCCTAAAACTATGCAGAGCTATCTTACCTATAAAAAGTGCCATCATTCTTCACGGTTAGCGCATGATCGTCGATGGGGAAAATGTAGCCGTGCGAGCTCAGCAAGTGGGCAAAGTGCAGCGCCTCTGTGACATCCTCGACGTCAAAGTTCTTCAGTATCCAGGCAACCAGGTCGGCACCCGTAAACACCGATGGCACCTTGCTCATGAACGCCTTTACCGTACGCACCGCCACACCACCAGACTCTGCCTGCATCTTCTCAATAATCGCCTCCATCTGCAAGATATCAATATTTTTTGGAAATTTAGCAAGTGCGCAATCATTCTTTTAAAAGACCTTCGGTAATTGACATGTAGCTAAACGATGCTAAGCTAAGTTAGGTCTATGTTAATACAATGTTAAATAACAGAGATTTATGGTGTTGTTAAATTATGGCATGCGGATGCAATATATATATTGAATAAACTATATATATATATATATTTCAGATAGAATTTTTGAGTTCAGCTAATAGAAAAAAATGTTTCGTTATTTTTCTTCACTTTTAACTTTGTGAGAATTTCATACCATGGAAGTTATTAGTTATAATATTTAGTTGCAATTACCAAACTTTTGAGATTTAAGCCTGTCATTTGAAATCTTGGTATATGTATATCAGCGTGTTTATTTAATATTAAGCATCGTATTTAAACAAATCTTTTAGTTTTATCTGTGACTATAGACGATATTCTTGAACACATCCCCTTAGACTTAACATGTATTAAAAGAACCCTATGTATTTTTTCTCCCCTAAGTTAAGTGTTCTGCGTTCCAGTAGCTCCAAGCAACTATATATGTACATATTTAACTTGCTTCAGTTCAGATTAAGTAAAAGAAGACAGATCCTAACCAATAATAAATATATCATGTTAATGTTAATAATAATATTAACAATACATTTAAAAAAATTTAATAATAAAGGTTGTAATCACTAACATAAAATAAATCCTAAATAAATAATTCTGTTTGCTGTTGGGAGGGATATTTTAAGAATCATATCTATAGAATATATTAATTTAATATACACTTTTTGCTAATTAAAAAGAAATTCAAAGATAAAAATAATACTCTATAGAACTCAAAATATGACAAAAGTGACATACCTTATGGCAGAGTAATACATTTCCCAGTAAGAAATTTCAAGAGCAACTGAAAAATCGTTTTCTATTTTGGGTAATGTTTATGTTATTATGAACTGAGATAGACACCTATCTGGGCTAGCGGCCTTTTGCGAAATAGTGGAAATAACAACAATATAACCTAACCTCATGCGTCAAACATATGCCTGGCACGATTCGTGTATGGATCTAATTATCTTATTATTATATTTTAGGGGTTGGCTACGCACCTTCTTGTAGACGAGTATGTTGGGCGCATCTTCGTTTTTGCCACCGCGCTGATGATGCGGCGGCGGCTGCTGCGGCGCGAACGGCGCTGCCGGCGGCTGCGACTGTGCGGACTGCGACTGTGACTGCGACTGGGACTGGGACTGGGACTGGGAGGGCGAGGAATGATGATGATGATGATGATGATTGCTGCCCACGCTAAGCAGGCCGCTCGACTTGTTGGCAGAGCTGCCACTGCCACTGCCGCTGCCGCTGCCGCTCGGCGCCGTTGCATCCCGTATGCTCACCGTCTTGCTGGACGGCGGGGGCGTGGCAGCGGCAACAGTTGCTGTACAATTGTTGCTGTTGCTGCTGGCGCTGCTGCTGCTGGCGCTGTTGCTGCTGGCGCTATTGCTACTGGTGGTGGTGGTAACAGTGGTGACCTCACTGCTGCTGCTGTTCGCATTGGCGCTATCGAGCTGTTGTATAGGCTCAGCAATTGTTGCAGCTGAGCCAGCAACTGTTGCTGCTGCGGCATTTGCTGTTGCTGATGAAGTTGCAGTTGCAGTTGAATTGTTGTTACCATTTGACACTGAGCTGGCAGCCGTTGTTGTTGTTGTTGTTGTTGTGGCAGTTGCAGCTGTGAGCTCTGCTGCTGCTGTTGCTGCTGCTGTGGCTGTAGCAATTTCCGTTGCCTCTGCTGCTGCGATGGCTATTTCTGCAGCCGTTGGCGTCTCAACGGCTATGGCTGGCACAGGTGTGGCTGCTGGTGCTAGGGCTGGCGCTGGAGCTGGAGTTGGAGCTGGGGCTGAAGCTAGGGCTGGTGATTTTGGTGCGCTGCTCATGGCCAGCGCATTGGTTGCTTGCGTACTGCTCTGTGTTTTGTCCGCCTCCGAATTCATTGTTACCATTGTACACCTGCGTATGCTGGTGGCTGCTGCTGGCTGTTGCTGTTGCTGGTTGCTTGCTCACCTGCCGCTGGCTATTTATAAACGGTCCGCCCGGCAGCCAGACTTCACTTGCTGCTATTTTGGACTCGTTGTCCCGTTATGTATCCTTTGGCGTGCGTTATCGACTTGCTGTCCGTGTGCGTGCGTGCGTGTGTGTGTGTGTGTGTGCGTGTGATTGTGTGTGTGTGAGTGTGTTAGTCTTTCAGTGAATGGCTGCGTCTGTGTATGTGTGTGTGTGTGTGCGCGCGTGTTTGTGCGTGTTCGTCGCAATGCTCGCTGTTTGTATGTGTGCGTCGTACACTGTATACCGACAGCAGGAGGCTGAGTGCTGAGTGCTGCTGCAGCTCCCACTCGAGTTTGTTTTCAACTGCGCTCTGTTTCATTTATCCAGCTCCATAGTTTTGCCGCATTTGTCTCCAGCCGTTTGGCGTGGGAGCCACTTTTGCCTTTTCGCTGCCGTTGCCGCTGCCGCTGCCGCTGCTTCTGCTCGTCTATCGCAATTTTTGCTTGCATAAAAAAAGCGCAGCAGAAGCGCTCAACACACTCGCACGCACACGCACATACATGCACACGCACTGGCACACGTACACGACGTATAGGCACACACGCACGCACGCACGCACACACACACACACGCACACACACGCTTTTCGAACACTCCTCGGCCCAGCAAGTGCGCAATTTTCGCTTTCAATAGCTTTTTTAATTATTTATTTTCAGGCGGACAGGCCTCAATGTGTAATCAAATTCAATTTTGTTCCTTTTCGCTTGGCTCTCTTGCAATTCCTGCAGCTTCTGCGTTCGCTCTGCTGCTGTTACTTTTGCTTTTGCTTTTGCTACTGCTACTGCTACTGCGGCCAGTGGCTCTGCTGTTGCTGCCCTTCTTCTTCTTCTTCTTCTTCTGCTGCTGCTGCTTCTTCTGATTTGCCTTTAGCTGCTTCCACTTTCTTTCTTTTTTTTGGCGTTAGCCTGTAATCATTTTACGGCTGCTAGGCACAGAGAGGAGGCGTATCGTGGTGGGCGGGGTGGTGGCCAAAGTCAATTCAAGTGCCTCTGCTTATTTCGTGTGCGTCGTTCCACGTTCTCGTCGCGGCTTCGTGCCTTATTATGAGGCGCTTCCTGTAGTCGATTTGCTGTTGCAATCGATTTTTGTTTGCCCAACCTCCCACCGCCTACTTCACAAATACACACACACACATACACGCACGCATACATTCGCAACGCTGAAACGTACACCCACATAAACCCGCCCACATACAATGACGCGAGCGCGCTCTCTTTTGCTCGCTTACGCTCATTGTGACGTTCTCACGCTCTCTTTGTGCTTATTGCTCAGCCCCGGCCAGCTGTTGTCACCCACCAGGGCTGCATGCTCATCGAACGCACTGCGCTGGTCACTCTTATCAAAGTACAAACAAACGTTAAAATGTAAATTTGTAGTTGCTTTATTTAAATGAATATGATTTTCGGCTACACTTAATTATTAAATAATTGTTTTATAGATAACCAAAAAAAAAAAAAGATGTATATATAAAATATAGTATATGTTTATGTATATATTTATTTATATAATTGGAAGTTCTGTTATTTGCTTATGTGCTTTAAATTAATTTATAGTGAACTTATTATTATGGCTTTTATACAAATTTGTGTGGAGTTTTGGATTCTAGAATTGGAAAAACACTCGAAAATGGTTGGCTTATTTAAATAAATAAAAAAAAGTGAATTAATTAGGTTTATGTATGTAAACTTATGAACAGGATAGCTGCAAAAAAGAACAGTAATCAAAGTAATCCTGTTGTTTAAGACTAAGTTCTGTGTAGCACCCAAATAACGCATTTTACTCCTTCTCGCTTATTTGGCATACACAAATCGTACAAGTCGTATCCTTAACATATTTACACAAGCTATCGATACGGAATACATTTGCATTCGCAAATATATGATTTATAGTATATGCAATATAGTTGCGATTTACATATATGATATATTAAAATTTATATTTAGAGCTTACATTGCGAAGTATTTATTTTTGAATATTTAATTGGGCTGCTAAAAAAAAAAAAAAAAATAGAAGACAGATGTGACCAACTGTATTCAAAATATTCAAAGTTGAGTTTTTGTTGGGTGCCAGGTCTGGGGCGTGTAACGTATGTTATTGATTTGTTGCTTTGATTTGAATAAGGATTTGGGCAATCGGAGCCAAAATCGGAATCGGAGCAACTCAAGCGACTTCTTCTACTACATTGAGACTGTTTGAATAAATCATTGACTATTTCATCTACTAGTTCCCTCGACTGTGAACTGGCTCAACTTGGCTCACTCAACTAGATCACATTTGAACAGCAAACTCTAGATCCTGTGCCTAGGTCTTAGGCCTGCTCCTGCATCTGGGCGCGGGACTGCCGCACGGGCCGGTCGGACCACAGCGTTGCCTGGCCCCCATTCTGCGCCTGGTAGGAGAGCGGAGGTGGGCCAAGCTGCGCTTGGGGCACCAGCTCTGCCTGCGGATTGAACTGATTGTTGGTGTTGTAGTTGACCAAGATGTCACTGGCCAGGCTGTGGCCAATGTTCACATTACGATCCGGATAGTATTGCTGCTGCTGTTGTGGCTGTGGCTGCACTTGAATCTGCTGCTGCTGTTGCTGGTGCTTGTTGTTCTGGCGCCAATGCTTGTGCTGCGGCACGGGCAACAGACGGTATAGGGGCTCCGGCCCGGGACCGCTCGGGTAGCTGGGCACAAAGTACGGCGGATAAGGATGCTTGGCGCTGCCGTGGCGCAAGCGTTTGAACTGTGGAGGTGGTGGCGGCGGGGGCGGAGGAGCTGGACGCTGCCAGTACTGCAATGGCGTCGGCGACGGCGGACGCAACTGGTACTTGGCCGGTCGGGGCTGCAGCTGATTGTCCAAATACGAAGGCGGTAGGGGCGTGCTGTACACGCCCTGCTGACTATCGTAGGGCACGGGCGACGGCGACTGTAGCTGGAGCTGGAGCTGCTGCTTGCCCACTCTCAGTTGACGCTGGCGCTGCAGCAGGAGCGATTCTGGGAGATAGGAGGAGTCCTGCTCCTGGCCCGGCTGTGTGGTCGGCTCTAGATGCAGCTGTAGCTGCTGATGCTTGCCCACACGCAGTTGACGCTGGCGCTGCGGCTGTGGCTGGTAGACAATGGCCTTAAAGGCGTTCTGATCCTGCTCGTCGGCGCTGTAGTTCACCATGGGCAGGAAGGGTTGCCTGTCGAAGTCAGGTGGCTGGAAGCGGGAAGACGCTGGTGCGGCAATGAGGTTGCTTCGAAGCAGCTGGCCCAGCGCCGCATCGTACTCCGAATGCAATTGGACTCGGGGCTTGGGCGTAATGCTAACCACGGCCACATCGTTAACGGGACTCGGCGGGGACTTGTAATGCGGTCGCTTGGGCGGCTTCGTGGCCAGGAAGTCATTGATTACATTCGATTTGAGGGAGGATGGCTGACGCTTGGCCTCGAAGTACTCATAGTATATAGGATTCGATTTCGACAACGGTGCCTGCTCCCGATCCCGATCCCTTTCCCGGGCTCTTTCCTCTTTCACCCGCTCATTGGACCGCTCGGTGCTGGGCACAAAGACCAATTGAGCGGGAGGTTGTGGATGTGGGGTTGTCGGCTGATAGTTAATGGGGTAAATGGGTATGGGCACTGCCACGGGCACCGGCACGCGCTCCACATATTTATTGGGCTGCGGCTGTGATTGCTGTGGCTGACGTGGTGCGGGCGGCAAATATCCGATGGCATTGTACTTGACCGCGAGTCTGGACGGAGCACGCGTGGTGGTTGTGCTGGAAGTGCTAGTGGTGGTGGTGGTGCTAGCGGTGCTGGTCGTAGTGCTAGTTGTGCTGCTATAGGGACGTCGCGTTGTTGTCGACGTGGACGTCGCCTCCAGCAGGGTAAAGTGATCTGGCGGCGGTGGCAGCACAATGCCCGGCACCAAGGGCCCTGGGGGTACCGGATTCGTGTAGTTGCTCCTGTAGACAAAGCTGTAGGCGGGCGGATAGTAGAGCGAGGGATCATCCTCGTCAAAGTCGCTGATATTTGCGTGCAGACTGCCAGGAGCAGAGACACTGCCATTGGCATGGAGTCCATTGATGAGCCAGGGTCCGAGCAGTGGGCTCCTTAGCACCGTTTTGGGAGTCGGGCTGGAATGTGGATGGGCCGGCGATTGATGGGCCAGCGTCTCGTTGTTATAGAGCAGCCAGGGCGCGTAGGGCGTCGGGTAGACGTAACTGGGCTCCGGGTCAGCTGTCTTAGGCGACGCATACGCTCCCGGCCGGGCAGAAGGATGCGACCCCTGGCCGTGGGTAACTCCATGGCCTTGGCCGTAGGCCGCGTGCTGGCCCACAGAGGATACCGTTGCATTGACAGCTGTCGTATGGATGCTCTCGATTTGATTATCTCTGATAATTTGCAGTGGCCCATGCGGCTCGAGCTGCACGGGAAATGGAGGCGGCACCACCGGATTTGCTGGCAGCTTGATTTGACGCGGCGGCGCATCGTAGTCATCAATGGCCGGCCACGGCTCGCTGTCGCCGCCATTGAGCTCGGCCTCATTCAAGCCGCCGCCCTTGATCACCAGCAAATGATCCTCGGCCAGCCAAATGTCCTGCTCACTGAGTCCGCCAAAGTTGCGCTCGTTGTCCAGAGGCACCTCGGAATTGCGTGCATAGCTTAGGACGCCCGGACGCTTGGGTACGCGCCGAAACAGCTCCTTCTCAATAAGCCCATACTTGCCGTCGCGTACCTGATCCGCAAGCGTCTTCTTTGCGTCCTCCTTATTCTGCTTGCCCTTGGCGCTAGCTGTCTCCGCTTCTTTGCCCGAGCCGGCGCTCAGGCGCAGTATGCCATTGTCCCAGTTATCGAAGTCATCCGGCTCGTTCAACAGTGCCTCGTCGTCATCCTGCTCTCGCTCTGGCGCCGTCGATGGCGTTGGCGACGGCTTGGCCAGACGATAAGTGCTGCTGGCCTTGCGGCGTTTCGTTGAAGCTGTTGTCGTTGATCTGCTCGTGATTGGGCTGGGGGTTGTTGTTGTTGTTGTTGTCGTTGTCGCTGTAGTTGGTGTGGTAGTTGCTGGCGTTGTGGTTGCTATTGCAATGCTCCTGCTGCTGTTGGCGCTCACCGCAGAGACCTCATAGGTGGAATGGCCCTGCGCATTGTGAATGTGACCAGCCACCAGACGCTGGATCATGCGCGGCCTGCGAATGAAGATAAGACACCCAGTTAGACATGGAAGAGCATGGAAAGAGAGCGGAGTTGACTATCTTGCAATTGCCGCATGATCCATTAATCAATGGCGGCGCCCGAAATGGGCAGACGCCTAAAAACCAGCGACAGGCCAACATTAAGTCAGATATCAACGCGTGACAGACAAGAGCTGGCTATTCGAAGCCTATTGCCTCAGCAAACTAGTTTCGTAAACGTTAGCTAGACCATATGATAGCTATAATAAAGCTAGACTATGTATGCACATTCATTTCAATTAATTGATGTTAACAGGTGCTGAACTGAACCCCGGGACCTATAAAAATGCGTTTCTTCTGATTGGGGAGAATCCTTAAACCAATGTATATTTATTAAAACCCAGAGCTGTTAAAATTAGATATTGATTTGAATAGAATTTAAGAACCGAAACTGTTTCAAATCATTTGAAATAAACTGAGTTTATCTCTCCTTTAGGCCCCCATGGGCTAGGGAGTAAGCGCGTTTTTCTTGCAAATCATAATTGATCTTTGAATGTGAAATCGAATTATAACTATCCGAGCTATCTTTTTGGCATCAAGTAAATATTTTTAAAAGTTCTAATATCCTTGAAAATCAAAATCAATGCACTGATAAATGTTTATGTCACCCAAGGAGCAGTTAAATATTTCTCGTAAATCCCACAGTCTCCTTTAGTTTCTAGGATTAGCCATGCTGCAAATAGAGGTTATGTGAATCTCTATAAAATTATATACATATTTCTTTGCCTACTTACTTAAAAGAAAGCAGTATACCCTTTTACAATTTTAGAACAGGGTATTCACATCTAATGTAAATATGTTTCCCATTTAATAAACTGGAATTCTTTTACTGTATTTACCAATATGTCCATTGAATATGACACGTTCGTGTCACGAGCTATGCACAACTCGTTTTCGTGTCACGAGCTCATCTGCATGTTTAAGCTAAGAAATGGAGATAAAGCAGAAGTGGAACTCACGTTTTGTTTGGGTTAGAGCCGGTGCGCGAGCCAACACCTGGCCTGGAGGATGACAGCGAAGACAGCGTCTGATGCGGCTGGTGCCAGCTGCTGGCGCTGCCCGGGCTGAATGGCTCCGATGCGCTTGGCGTTGGCGTGTCGCGTGGCTGGCGGGCGGCTCTGAAGCTGCTGCGGCTACGTCCACGTCCATTGCTAGCAGCTGCGGCTGGCGCCAGCGTCGTCGTCGTCGTCGTCGTTGTTGATGTGGCACGACGTCGCTGCTGGCGCACCGTTGCGGGCGGCAAGGGCGTGGTGCTGCTGGTGCTGGCACCGCGACGCCTATAACCATCGTCAATGGGCAGCGTTGTGGGCGGACGCCGTTGGCGCGGCGCTCGCAGCGTCGGCGCCTGCGTGCTTGTCGTCGACGAGGCACTCGACGAGGCATAGCTGGTCGCGCCTCTGCCGCGTGGCACAACGGAACGGGTTGCCGCATCACCTTCCACTGCCACGGCTGCCGCTGCTGCTGCTGCTGCTGCTGCTGCCACAGCCAGCAGCGCTATCACTATCAAGTGCAAGGTTAAAGATGTCATCTGTGAAGAGAAGCAATATGAAAAGGGAAAAAAAGAAAAAACATGCATGAGTATTGGACATACGAGCTAACGGTAAGTCGCAACTAGACAGGCGCAATTACGCGTTACGTTTTCGGTTTACAATTATGCAACTGCGATGATGAAAATAACGTGAGTGTAGTCGACAGTAAAATACCCTATAACTAGAAAAATCCTTTTTTTTAGGTCAGATATAAAAAGCAAATACGTGAGAGATTTTTTAAAGTGGTACAATAAATGAAAATAAAAAAAAATAAAAAAAAAAAAAAAAAAAAAAAAAAACAGTCAAAAGTCAAATGTACAAGGCCTTTATGTGATTGGAAATAGTAATCTACATGTAACTAAATAAAATTTAATTTTTAATCATCTTATAATTCGCTCTATCTTAATATGTCATATTAGGATCATAATCTAAATATGTGTTTTTTTTTTTAAATTTATTATATTTTATTTTGAATTATTTTTTTTTCTTTTACTTTGAGTTTATTTATTTATTATTTTCTTATTTTAAATTAAATATTTTTTTTTATTTCATTTGTGTATTACTGTTTTTATTTATTTTTATTTTATTACTTTTTAAATATATTTGTTTATGTTTAATTTTAATAAATTTGATTTATCTATTTATGTATCATTATATTTATTTCTCTGCGTGTTGGATTGATTTATTGTTAATATTATTATTACTCAGTATGTATGTGTATTGACGATGTGTCAAAATGTTTGAAATAAAACAATATTATAATAATATACATATGTAAGTAAATGTAATTAATGATCAAATATAATCAACATATATTTAATGTACATATTATCTATAATCGTTCTACTACATTACATTACATATGGTTAAGCTGTTGACTGATTCAATAGTGAATACATCCCTGTAATATATAATCTATTTATTATCCATGTATCTATCTATAATCATCTGCTCTAATATACCCCTTTTATATGACACACTTTATTACAGGGCATTTAACAGTGTTCAGGTTCGTTGAGTTTTCAATGCGCGCTCACAGCATTAGTTCAGCTCACTTCATTCCATTTCCTTTCATGTCATTCCGATTCCATTCCATTTCGTTTCATGCGGCTTAACCTGCCGCCAGTCCGCGCATCTTTGATTTCGATGCGCTCAAGTGCATCTTGCAATAAATTTGCCATCGTTGTTATTTTTTTTCGGTTGTTTATGGTTATTGTTGTTTTTACAGCTGCTCGTTGTTGTTGTTGTTGTTAGCTTTGCGCACGCGCCAAGTTTCAATTGCCATTTGTTGCCGGTGCCGTTATTGTAGCTGTTGCTGTTGCTGTAGCTGGTTGCTTCGCTCATGTTAATTAGCTTCGCTCAATTGATAAATGGGCACAAAGCGCGGCGTTTGTGGCTCGCCTCCTCGTCTTCGATGATTTGTGGGCGCGCGCACACCCGCTCGAGCCGAGCTGTTGGCTCTGGGCCTGCATTACGGCAGCTGGGAAACTTCAAAGAGCGCCCAGTTATGTGATTACTCATTGCAATTGAAATGGTACACGGCGTACGCTGTACGGTCATCAATTTGAGACCCATTGCGGTATTTATTTTCACTATGTTTACCAATTTGCTATACGATGGCTTATTTACAGTTTTACTTAACGTTGATGGGATTAAGTAATTTTTTTCGGTTGTGAATGATTGGGTATGTAACTGAGTGAGTGAAGGTTTAATTTGTATAATTTTATTCCATGACTGTTTCAGTATGTTAGAAATAATAATGACAAGTAGAACATACATTTAGAGCAAGATCTTCTGTATAGAGAAGTATATGATAGATGAGTTGAGGTGTCAGTCAATGAATCTCACTTATTTAAACAAGCTAAAACACGGAGCTTCAAGTTCGATTAATGATTTGAATTAAACCAAACTTGCTGAACAAGTCAGCAATACTACTTATAAGCGAATGGGTGAAATGAAATGAAGTAGAAGATTTTTATAAGAGAGTATTCTGTTGAAAGTCAGACTAAAATAAAAGTGAGATATAGAAAAATACAAATGATGTATTTCGTTTTAAAATGTACATACATATGTTTTGAAATATATATATGTATGTATATGCATTGCATACATATATGAAAATATACAGTGGCTCACAGCTTATTTCGTGCAGCGGTATAGTAAAACTTTAAAGACGTATTGCCGCTAAACCAGTAAAGATATCCCAAAAATTTAAATGAGGTTTTATTTATTAGTCATTCATTATATAGTAAAGCACTTCATTATTTTTCTATCCTAAGAAATAACATTTAAAACTAAAGAAAACTAAAATAACTGACCTTTTCTATGTCACAGCTTATTTCGTGCACTGCACTTAACACTCCAAATTATCAACAAATTCTTAAATTATTATTTTGTATGATATACTTTATGTTTAATAACCTCTTACAAACGTGATTCCATCGAGTTTACCAATTTTTGGGTGACCTCGCTGTCGATTTTTGGCCATTATTCCATAAAGGCCATTTTCAGGTAATTTTTATTATATTTTGACCTATTCCGGATGGCCATGTCCAAAATTGCCCAAAAATTTTCAATAACGTTTATGTCGGGGGCATGGGCTTGAGGATTGACCACATGGGGACAGTTCCAGATCAACCAGGACTGGGCAATCCCGATTTATGCTTCGGATGACTATCCTGATAAAATCGGAATCGCCCCTCTTGACCCAGTTTTTTGGTACCTGGGAGCAAATTGACCTTTAAAAAGGGATAGGTACATATTATACTATATTATACTTATATGAAAACTAAGTTTCCAACACCCGAAGCTGCCATACAGGCCCAAACCAAACCACTTCCACCGCCATGTCTTATTGTTGGTTTTAGGTGATTATTTTGGAGCTCGGTATTTGGTTGACGCCAAACATATTGCATCCCATCCGGTCCAAATATATTAAATTTCGACTTTACTGCATATATTACATGATTCCAGAAAGAAATGGGGCGACCAACTTGCTCCTTTGCAAATTTTAGTCCACATGTTTGGTTTTTAATATTAATAAACGGCTTCTTCCGTGCTACTCGGGCATGGTTTGGGCCTGTATGGCAGCTTCGGGTGTTGGAAACTTAGTTTTCATATAAGTATAATATAGTATAATATGTACCTATCCCTTTTTAAAGGTCAATTTGCTCCCAGGTACCAAAAAACTGGGTCAAGAGGGGCGATTCCGATTTTATCAGGATAGTCATCCGAAGCATAAATCGGGATTGCCCAGTCCTGGTTGATCTGGAACTGTCCCCATGTGGTCAATCCTCAAGCCCATGCCCCCCGACATAAACGTTATTGAAAATTTTTGGGCAATATTGGACATGGCCATCCGGAATAGGTCAAAATATAATAAAAATTACCTGAAAATGGCCTTTATGGAATAATGGCCAAAAATCGACAGCGAGGTCACCCAAAAATTGGTAAACTCGATGGAATCACGTTTGTAAGAGGTTATTAAACATAAAGTATATCATACAAAATAATAATTTAAGAATTTGTTGATAATTTGGAGTGTTAAGTGCAGTGCACGAAATAAGCTGTGACATAGAAAAGGTCAGTTATTTTAGTTTTCTTTAGTTTTAAATGTTATTTCTTAGGATAGAAAAATAATGAAGTGCTTTACTATATAATGAATGACTAATAAATAAAACCTCATTTAAATTTTTGGGATATCTTTACTGGTTTAGCGGCAATACGTCTTTAAAGTTTTACTATACCGCTGCACGAAATAAGCTGTGAGCCACTGTATATTTACATCTTCAATAAGTATTTCACACTCCATAATATTCGGACTACAACACAGTTGAAATTATCTCTTATTATTATTATTATATATTTTCTCTTAGCATGCCGTACGAGCTTCTGACTTTTAGCACTCTCTCTAAATCCCTTTTTAATAAATCCCTTTTGTATGAGAATATAACCAAAGTTTATCAGAAGTCCGTATATATGTAGTTGTTTTTTTTTTCCTTATGTATGTACATACATGCATACATACATTATAGGTGTTATATATTATTTTAAGGATCTCATATATATGTGTTTATGTACATATTTAAAATAGTTATTGTTAAGGATTTTAAATATTAACAAACAAACTTTTTTAATTAAAAGAAAATCGTCATAAATTAATTACAATAATCAATAATATAAAATTATTATATTCTATCAGGCCTGAACTTTTGCAATATCTACTCGGAATGCGCCTCACTTTAAAAGTAGTTCAGTCCATTGGAGAACTTGCCAAATAACATGTCGAGCAATTTCACTGCAATTGCAGTTGAAGTTGATTTACTGGCTTCATGTTGGCCGGGCTAACGATTCAATGTGAATTCCGCGCATTTCGAATGCCTTTATGCGCAGAACAATCAAATTATAAGACTTACAAAAAAACAAAGAAAAAGATCAATAAAAAAATATAACAAAAAATTTGAAAAAATGTTTAAAAATGAATTGGGTCCAATTTAATCTATGACACCATCGCCCCGAACTGCTTTCAAATAAACTAATTAAATTGAGGTAAAGCAACAAAATAACACAAGAAAAAACAACAATAACAACAACAACAGCAGCAGCAGCAGCAACAGCAAAAATAAGGCGCAGGCAGTCAGCGGCTGCAAAAACAAGCGACTGCAAAAAGAATTATTTATTGCCAATAGCTAACGCGTCGTAGCCGCAGTCGTAGTCGATGCCGGCGTCGACGTTGCCTTTCATTCAAAATGCAAACGCGCAAGGCTTGGCCTGGAACGTGGAACACATGGAACGTGAAACGTGGAACGTGCGCGACTCTATGACGAATCTGAACGCGACTGCGCAGCCACTACAAACACCGTTAGGCAGCGGCGCAAGCGCGCGCACGCGAACAGTTTTCATGTCTAACGATACCCTATGCCAATCGAATGACAATAATAGGGTATACGGTGAGTTAAGCGAGTTAAGCAATATAACTAATCTTTTGTTTATTTATACATATATATATTTTTTATATATGCTGTATTTATTGTCATATATATAAAATATAATTATATTTTAAATAATTTAAGAATAAGTTTTATATACAGATATGTACACAATACAACAGATATATCTTTGCTATATATCTGATGGTACTCAAAATGTTCACACACTCAAAATACATATGTTTCTTATTTATTACAGGGTATTTTCACGTCGTTTGGCCGTGTTGGTATCAGCGTTGTTCCTATTTTACTGCCTTATATTTTGGCGTTGAGTTTTTTTTTTACTTTATTTATATGTATGTACTATATATTTTTTGGTTTTTGTTTTACTTTTGATTGCCAAACAACAATTTGGTTGTTGTTGTCGCTGGTTCTACGTAAAGCCAAAAAAAAAAGCGCTGGACAGGCGCTGGCGTTGGTGCAGGCGCAGGCTGAGGCAGAGGTACACAGGCACAGGCACAGGCGCTGGCGTTGCGGCTCGCGTTGGTGCATTCCGCTGCCTCGAATCCAGTTACGAATCACGTTCCATTTGATTGTTTCAGTTTTTCGGCTTTGCCTTTTTGGCTTTTATAGCATAATTTTTGTTATTGTTGTTTCTTTTTTTTCTATTTGGCTGCACTTTGCATCGTTCGCTTAGCTTGACTTGGCTGTAATATGTTTTTTTTTATTTTTTTTTTATTATGCTTTTTGGGCTCGGCAATTGCGCCCACAGTGCGATGCCAACGGCGACGCCGATGCCGATGCCGAAGTTGATGCCGGCGCCTGCACTTGGAAATACTCCAAATCGAAAAATAAAGCCCAAAAACAACTTCAAAACTTCAAGACTTCAACCTGTTGCTTGAAGTTGGCCAATTAGACACGTTCGCAGCGCGTATGAGTCAACAATCAACAACAACAACAACAAATTGACAACAAAAGTAAAATGTTATTTATGATTTTTGATTTCAATTTGTTGTCCTTGATTTGGGTTTGGCTTTTATTTTCGATTTCGTTAATGATTTGGGCGGCTCTTGGAGGCCAAGCCAGGCGAATGATCGAGCACTTGTGTGGGCTTTAGTGGGTGTGGGCCAGGGAATGGAAGTGGAAACGTTGCTAAAAAGAATGCCTAGAAGTTGCCTAGAGTTTGTCGTTTCAGAACACTGGAGGAGGGAATGTAACTGAGTGTAAAGTCGAGCAAAGATAAAAAATCACAAACAAATTACAAAATAATAACTGGTTTTGTATTATTTACCACGCGTTTTCTTACAACATCTAGAATCATTTACAGAACTTTCCAAAATGTTTTTCGCAATTGAGTTAGCCGCACGTTTGAGCGCACTGAGTAACCGATAAGCACTGACACCTGTTGGGTCACTCGCGCTGCTTTTCGGATTTCCTAGCCAAAGAAAACTCATTTCACATAATTTTTGGGGGAAAGCCAATGTACGCTCTGCTCTAATTAATGTAAACCGTTCGCATTAGCACAACAATTGATATCGAAAGTTTGCTGCTCTTCACATTATTTGCAGGAAGTTGGCCCCATTTTCGGCTAGCCCCCGCCCCAAAAACAAAAGCCCAGCTAAAATAATGAATACAATATTTAAATTGAAGCTCACGCATTTTATTGTATTTCATAATTGGAGCAGCCCAAAAAGAAAAAAAAAAAAATAATAAAATTAAAAACTATACAAAAGACCCATTTAGTTAATCGGATGTCGTGCCCAATATGGAAAGTTTGGGCAAACCATGGAAAAACATGAATTTGACTGCCAAATAATTGGCAAAGAGTTCTTTATAGAAGCCAACAAAAGCTGGGAAAAAGTTATAAATACAAATTAGTCTAACTTATGGATTAATTAAGCTTTACACCCCAGAGAACAGCTTAAATTGATAAGAACTGTTCTCTCACGCATAGTCGACTGCAGGATACTCTTTTTTTTTAATTAAATTATTAAGTTATTATAATTGTTGAATATTGTTAGTGTGCAGAATATAGTATACTTGAAGGAATTATAAATAAATAAAATGTATATTTAAAGTTATTTAGAATTTTTGTTTATTCCATAAGAAATTATTTCTGCTTGAGTTCCTCATTCACCAAGCCTCATAGATTGCATTTCTATTGAATTCTCTTATCCTACTTTCCATACAAAACTTACTTAATCTTAATTTATACCTTAGCTTAACCTATATTAGACGTCATGTTCAAATATACTCTTTACACTGCGTGAGCGAGTATTTTACAAAGTTTTTCAACATTTGGCTGTATTGCAATAAGTAAACACTCTTTGAAATAGGTGCTAATATGTACATATGTGCATTTGTATTAACCAACATGTAGATCAGGTATATACTAGATACATATACAGTGGGTAACATTAATATTCGGTTTTTTGTTTTTTCAACTTCAAACGCAAATAAAACATAAACTATTTATTAAAATAAAAAAGTGTAAATGGTAAGTTTTAGATTGAAAAATTACCTTTTCAATGAGGTATACATAAAGGTTTTATATTTAACATAACTAATAGAAATTATACATAAACAGGAAAAACACCAAATTTGGCGTTACATTAATATTCGGTTTTTTCTTAAACAACTATCAAAATTCGAGTTTTACTGAAAAATTGATCATATATAATACTTGATATGGTATCCATTATTTTCTATTATGTCCTTAAGAAATTTTGACACATTGTTAATTTTTTGTTGTTGTGTCCTTGGAGCCGATTTTGGCCCGCTCTTCCTGCAGCCGTGTCTTAATGGCAGATATTGTTGATATCGGCATTCTTTGAGCTTGGCAGTCCAACTTGATCTACAAATTCTCTATGGAATTGAGATCTGGGGATTGAACTAGTGTTCCCAAGAGGTTTTGGCAATTGCAAAGCAACCAGGACATTACTTTATGGGCTTTATAGTGGGGATCATTGTCCTGTTACAGCTTAAATGTGTCTAAAATACCCATTTTTTCAGTCAACTGCCTAAAATTTTCTTTCAACATGTTTTGAATAGTAATCTCGAGTCGTCATGCCATCTATAAAACCCAAATTTCCTGCTCCCTTGGTGGAAATGAAGCCCCAAATTATAGCGAAACCTTTGCCGTGCTTTACGGTTTTCATTAAATATATTTTTTCAGCTTCATATTAACTTTATACCACACCCTGGACTTTCCATAACTTGATTGATAATTAAATTTGCATTCGTCCAGGAATATTATGTCACCCGACCAGGTCAGGTCCACTTTGGAGTAGTCTGAGGCCAGCAATATCCTTTATTTCCACATACGGTCAGAAAAGAATGAATTTTTCATAGCAATTAAGCTATTGTACCCATGTGTTATTTCTGGTACACCAAATGTATCAAGCTGATTCGAGTTTTCTATAATCGGCAATGGGATCAGCTTTTAATTCTGGAACACTTGGTCAAGGATTGTCTTTTACTTTCCTTACAATCTCGGTATATCCTCGGAGAGTAAGTCTTTTAGGTTGACTAATTTGCTTAATTGAGGCGATCCTTCACTCATTTCTGAAACTTTGGAGGATAATAATAATAAGACTATTATTATTTAGCTTATTTTTCAGAATTCAAGCAATTTCAGCTAAACTTTGCCCTCCAACTGCACCTGGAGCTCCAGTTTTCGCTGCTCCAACGATGAAATTGGTCCTTTTTGGCCTATTGTGTATTTCAGCTAAGGAATTCAGTTTTGCGCTAATTTTTTTTGTTAGATAATGTGAGTTATATATTGTTTTTTTGATAAAAACCATTAAATGTGCCATTTGTGGCTTTTCAGAGTTGCCGTGGTACTTTGTTTTACAACTTTGCTAAAAAACCGAATATTAATGTAACGCCAAATTTGGTGTTTTTCCTGTTTATGTATAATTTCTATTAGTTATGTTAAATATAATACATTTATGTATACCTCTCTGAAAAGGTAATTTTTCAATCTAAAACTTACCATTTACACTTTTTTATTTTAATAAATAGTTTATGTTTTATTTGCGTTTGAAGTTGAAAAAACAAAAAACCGAATATTAATGTTACCCACTGTATATGTATATATATGTAGTAATTCCCTTTGATCATATGATATTCTTAGCCATTCAATATTCTTTAGAATTATATAATACGATCTATCTATAATAAGACCAATTTCAGTTCTTCAACTTCGTAAGACAATTGCCAAGCAGTATTGTTGCCAGTGTTGCCACATCGCTGCAATTTGATAGCATTTGCCTTAACACTTGATCGAGCTACTGAGCGTAACTTATGGCCCATAAACAACAAATAATAAAGAGCTGCCAAGCAGAAAACAACGAAAACTGAATTGCCAAAGAAAAATATGTAAATGTCGAAGATTGAATGCTCTCTCGCTCTCTATAATAGATATAATAATACATGATATGTATATATCGATACTAAAATATGTTCCCTTATGCCATCTCGCTCTAGCAACATGTGAAACTATGCACTCGCTCTCTCACTCGCTCTCTCTTGTTCTTATATATGTATATTATTAGATATGTACAAATTGCAAAGACTCTCAGTTAGGGTATTTTGTGTAAAGAAAAAGTAAGTCACTTGGCTATCGATATGCCAACATCAGCGGCATTGCGCCAAAAGGCGTCGCTGTGGGGGCGACAAAAACCCCCTACCAGTGCTAGCTCTAGCCCACCCCCCATTCCCCCTCCTTCCCCCTTCTTCTCACTCTTCCCACCCCCTCTCTGCTCTCGCCCTGCTAACACCTCTCCCCCCCTGGGTCCGCTTCCCGCCCACACACAACTGCCAGTGTCCAACTGGCTGAGGTTGAGACACGCGGCGCAGGTTTTGTTGGTCTTCGGTTTGCATATTTGCCGCCAAAGAGCCAAACGAATTTTCTGTTAAATATTTGTTGCTCTCGTTGTTGTTGTTGTTGTTGTTGCTGGTTGTTGCCTGCCGCAACTCGCAATGGTCTGGAATTTTAAATAAATGCGATTTAGTTGTGCAACATTTTTACTTTACTTTTTTTCTCCTCATGCCCGCAAAACAACAGCAGTGAGCATAAGCAAAGACGGCGGTGCTGGTGGTGTTAGCGGTGCTGGTGGTACTGGTGGTGCTAGTGGCTCGCTGCGCGAACACCACATGCCCCTCAGATTTATGGCAAATAATTTTAGAAATAGAGCAAGCAGAGCAAACAACAACAAACAATTCGTTCAAAGAAAGCAAAAAGGTTTACATGGAAAATCTTGAGATAAAATATATATATATTAATTATGTAATATAAAAAATATAGTAAACTATATAATTATATTAAATTTTAAATTTTAATTATATGACATTTTTAAATACAATTTAAATAAAAAATATATAATACAAAATATTAAAATTATAAAATATATAATTATATACAAAAATGTATAATAAACAATACATAAAAAAATATATATATATAATATATATTCAATATTTATTATTTTAAAATTTTTATATTTATACATTTAATATATCTATATTCATCTCAAGATTCCTCTATTTAACAGTATTATAAAAAATTAAATTATATATACAAATATTTATATTGTATAAAATGTAAAAAAAATATATAAAATATCAGACTGTGGAAATGCTGGCCTCAAATTGCAAAAGTTTCATGTTTAAATAGAATTACATTTAGTAAATCAAAGAGATATTTTTTTATTGAATAACATATATAGCATTCATTTATAACTTCTCTTCGATTTGCACGACTTCATGATATGCGCGCATGAAATGCTTAAAGAGTATATTCACTTGTGTCTCTCACTTAACTATCCTCCCTAAAATCCATCTTTTTATCTGGATTGCAGTTAGACATATCAACCTTGATATTTATATATTCTTCGGTTACCTCTTTTAATATAGATTTCAGAATTTGTTGAATCCGCTCAATGGCGGCACTTCACATCTAGATATAAAGTATCTTCTATAGTTTTAATAATAATTTCTAGTTCACTTGCTGATCACACCTATAGCTTAACAGTTTAATTCCATATATGCCCTACTTGTGAGTATGTCAAATGGAAGGAAACAGTTTTTGAGCGGTTGATTCGCTTTTAAGCTACTCTCCAGCTAGGGCTAGTCATTTTGTGATATGGCCATAATTTTATGCCGAATTCGAGAATAGCATATTAAATTAAATAAATGTAAATGGTTTACGACGACAAACAGGTATTATGAAGTTAACTGAGTTCGACTGCGAAGTTCTAGAATAAACAAATAGCTCAAGTTGTTATTAGTTAGTTAGGCTAAGGTATAGAATTGTATCTGGAATTTGTATTAGCTGCTTATAAAGGCGCTTGGAAACAGTGAATCGAAACATATCAGGAAAAATATTCTATACAAAATCAAGTTTTCTTTGAAATTATTAATATATTTGTGTTAAAGTTTAGTTTTTTATTTGGTGTTTAGTATAAAGTGTGAAGTAAAATTTTGTATAATCAAAGCGAAATTCCCAAAAATGATTTAGTTTTTAGCTTAGCTGATTGAGCTTCAAGGGTTAATG
Source organism: Drosophila koepferae (assembly GCA_030914345.1). NCBI lineage: Eukaryota > Metazoa > Arthropoda > Insecta > Diptera > Drosophilidae > Drosophila > Drosophila koepferae. The sequence continues at coordinate 568,175 of JAUESR010000196.1, forward strand.
CTGAACTGACTTCATAGCGCGAAGTGTTTGATTTAAAGTTCTTGCCTTCTTCTTATAGATTATTACAAATGAACATTCCTAAGAAAACTTATTTCTCCATACTCAATAGTTGAGTACTTTGGGAATGAACGTATATTCCAATTAAGTTCTAAATCCATTGAAAATTGAATTGATTTTATATATGTATGTAACTGACAGAAGAAGATCGTAGCAGATCCCATAGAGTATATATGTTCCTTGTCAGGATGATAACCTGAGTCGATTTATCCCTGTCTTATAATTAAGTCTTTTATTAATATATACATTTAATTATATATTAATATATATTTAATTAATTTTCTTTTAATTTAACTTTTTTTTTTTCAATTAAACATAAATTAATTGAGAAAATTCTTTTCTAAATTTTTAGTTAAAATTAACTATGGCAAGACTCTATTGATCCGTAGGCATGCATGGAATGTTTTTATTAGCTACTTATTATAGACGAAGTTCTAAGAGATATTTTACGTGATAGAATGTAGTTTTTTAAATTAATTATGGATTAATCCTATATACAGGCAGCATATAGACTCAAACCTGTATATCAAATGCAGCTAATCTAGCTAGGATTATAATTTGACAGATTTTTACTTCGTTTTTACTCGTTTACTTTTTCAATAAAGCCAAAAGAAACACACGAATACCAAAAATGCAGTCAACACACACATATGCAATCAAATCATATATACATAATATATATATGTATATATATATATATATTTTTGTTTTTTTTTGTTTTAATTTTTTATTCTGTGTTCGATTGGTCTGACGTGAAAGCGAGAGTGTCTGTTGCTGCTGTTGTTGTTGTTGTTGTTGTTGCTGCTGCTGCTGTTGTCCCAGTTACGCGCCAAGCATAACTTTAGTCAGCTACAGCAGACACGAAGAGCGCAGCCAACAGCAAAATATTTACAAAATATTCATTGATTTCAAGCCTGGTTTTTGTTGTTGTTATTTTTCGTGTTGTGGGTTTTCATTTTAGATCATTTCTTTGTTGTGTGTCTGTGTGTTGTAATCGAGCCGCATAGATTAATCAATGGCATTATATAATGCAACAAAGAGCCAAATGTGATATATGATGTATATAGATAGGTATTGCCAGTCAAGTCAAGTGGGAATCATCGTTCTGAAAGGCGGCACAGGTGGGCATAGCTGTCGTATCTCCTTGCGATTACCTGCATATGCTAAGGGTTAATCCACGCATCATATGCGTAATTTTGTTGGGCATTTAATATTACGTATACGCAGCGCGATCCGTGTGGGCCGAATCTAAGCCACTCAAACAGCAGACAATTTCCGCTAGTCAAACCAAAATGCTCGAATCGATTGCCCACAACAGCAACAGCAACAACAACAACAACAACAACAGCAATAAGGCGCGCGCAAAGCGAGCAATAAAAAATCACTTGATTTGCATTTATAGCCAACAGCCAACTGACGGAGTTAAAACTTTGTTGAGTTGCTCTAAAAAACTGGGCGTGGGAACAAGCAAATCCCAGGCATGAATCCAGAGTCCAACGGCCACCACAGGGCAGGGCTCATTGGCAACAACTTTATTATGCAAAGTGAAGCGATTTTGATGACCGTTCGGGGGCGTTCGCCTTCCATCATGATTTGCCTTTAATGACAAAGTATTTAGCTGCCTGGCCTCAACTAGTTCAGCAAAAGGGCGACAGCTGCTGTTGTTGGTGCTGCCAGCACACCTAAATATCCAACTAAATATCCAATGGACACGGATTAGGAACATGAATTGTTCACTTTGGCTGCGAGCACAGAATTGCTTCGATTTCAGTTACAGTTTCAGTTGGCTTTAATTAACACGACATGCGGCCAAAATACTTGGCAGCTAACTAGACAGATGCTGCGAGCAGCTCGTGTTGGCAAACGATGCGAATAAGTTTGAAATAGTAGTGAGTGTGCCACAAACGGGAGTGCTCAACTAAAATATACCCTGGAACAGCGCAATTTAATCTCTAATATTCAAGAGAACATACATTTGCCCAAAAATTTGCAAGCTAAAAAAAACGGCTAAGAAATAACTAGAAAGGTAGATAGAAGCAATGGTTGACAGATTGGTTGACAAATGGATCGACTGTTATCGTGAATCGTGATAAATATAATAGAAAGAAATATAAAACATAGCTTAAAACGGCTAAAAATAGCTAGAAAATATCTGGAAAGGTAGATAGAAGCGTTGATGGGCAGATGGATGGATAAAGTAGACAAGAAAATAGCCGGAAAGGTAGATAGAATAGATAGAAGCATTGGTGGATAGATGGACGGATAAATTATACTTATCGTGAAGCGTGATCAATATTTAGTATTATAATTAGAAAGCATTATAGGAAGTGTAGAACGAAAGTAGGAAGACAATTGGCGTGATAGCTACGAAAACATAGAAAAGAGTTAAAAACGGCTATAAATAGCTTATAGCGGCTAAAAGTGGCTGAAAAATATATAGATGTATTAGTTTGCAGATGGATGGATGAAATAGACTGGTCATCATGAATCGTGATTTATAGATATAAATAGATTTAGAATGTAGGATAGGAAGGGCAGAACAAAGGTAGCTGGGTTGAACGCTAGAAAAATAGCTAAAAGCAATATATAAAATATTAGAGCAATTATCTTTCCTAGATGTAGCTATATATAATATTTATCTATCTAGAATAAATCTATATATCCTTCTACCATAACACTACATTAAAGACCAATTATTGTTTAAGAGACTTTCATCAAATTTTCGTAACCAAATTTTTAAAAACTCTGCTTAATTTTTAGGTGATACAATAAAATGGTTATTATCGTCAACATCAAAAAAAGTGAATAAATTTGATTAAAAGAGAAAAACTTGGATCAATTGAATATGGACAACACTGTATATAAAAGTAGGGTATATGTGAGTCAAGTGAACTCTCCACAAACGTCAAATACATAATCAACGAAAGAGAAGAGAATTATATTTCAGTATATCTTAGAATACTTGCACTTGAAATCGAAATGAATCTAGCTTTTATTCGGCTAAATGGCGCAGCATTAGTATTGCCAGACTCTGATTATGCGGAATACTCGGCCAGCTCGGGCAGCTCTGACTGCTCTGGCTGACTGTGGCTTTGGCTTTGGGTCTGGCCAATGGGTTGCATGTTGGTCAGGCAGCTTGATTGACACCTTTTAACTACCGTGGCGCAATTGGAGCCGACGACTTGTGTGACTCTTGTGTTAAGTTATTCACATTGGCAGCGGCGCAGTCGTACTCGAAACACAAAACACAGAAACCAAACCCCGTGACATATTTAGCGGAAAAAAATTAATCTTTCGCAATCTAACAACGGGTCCATTAGCTCCACTCAATTCCAGGATTCTCAAATTCTACAATTTCAATTCCAATTCCAATTCAGATTTCGTTTTCAATTTCAATGTCTTGAAGGGAAATAGTTGAAATTGAATTTCTGCAGCGATCGCATCTATAATTATAATGAATTTGAACAGGCGGAAGGGGGAGTCAGGGAGTCAGGGGAGCCCAGCCAAATTGCAGAGCTTACACAACACAAAAGCTCTGGCTCCCCAGATGTCGATGGCTCGATTGGCAGCTGCCACGCCCAGAGTTACCAGTTACCGACTCCAACCAGTCCACAGCAACAGCAGCAACAGCAGCAACAGCAGCAGCCACAGTTCGTGTGGCCAGAGTCCCGCTGTGAGGCGATTGCATTAGTTCGCTTGAAAAATATTTGCACGTCGCATATTTAGTTAGCATAATTTGCTCTCTAATTCTCACTGACAGTTTAAGAATGTGACTGGTTCGCTGCTGTTGCCCCTGTTGTTGCTGCTGCTGCTGTTGTTGTTGTTCGTCATTGTCAACACTGTTTTTCATTTTATTTATTATTTCATTTTTAGATTGGCACATTGCATATTATTCATAAGTGCAACTAACCAAGTTCCAGCCAGCCAATCAACAGCAGCTCCAATTACACCCACCGCACAGTGGCGCCGCCTGGCGACCAAACCCGGCACTGTCACTAATTAACGGTTACGCTCAAATATCGTCTGTTGTCACATGCTAAACGCGTATATGGAGCGAACTATCCATGCATTTATTGCCCATATATCATGTCAGCGTTTGGTTTCAGCCAACTATTCAAACTTACCATAATATCGACTTCTACAGCAACTATCAATTAGTTGGTTTACGAGCCCAGATTGTTATTCCTCTATGTCTTCATTACAATATTGGGTTACTTGACATGGAATGTGCTTTGCCTCGAAGGTTTTTAGCATCAACTAAACTAGTTAACTAATAAAGAACAAATTGTCGTTATCGATATCGATAGGTCATATTCATCGAAATTATATTGAACTTGTTTTGATTGCATTGTCAAACATTTGAATAAAATGGATCTGTGTACAAGATATGCGAGGATTCATAGAAGAAAATATGTTGATATACGAGTTTCTTTAAAAACTGATTTTTCATTAAAATTATACTTCATCAAGTTTTCATGAATTGAATTTAAACGAAAAATCTGCAAAAATATTTCTGCAAATAAAATTTCAATCGAATATCTGGAAAAGAATTTCTCGAACTAAAATGAATTTTTAAATATCTGGAATAAAAGGTATTCATAGAAACACTAATATTTATTTTAGTTTATAGCTCTCTCTTATGTGATCCCTAGTAAAACTAACTCAGTTTAAGTTGGAGTTTTAAAAAAGTTAATATTAATAAATTGTATTGAATTGAAAATTCATATTACATCAGAAGACGAAAATTTGTATCTCAAAATAAATATATGAATTGAAATAGTTCACTTCGGATAACAGGCATGTCTACATGAATAAACAAGGCCAATTTTCTTCTGATATAACTTTCTAGAATTTCTAAATGAAAATCATAATTAAAGTTTAGCTTAATCTAAATCGTTTCGGGTAGTTGATGCTGATTATAGAAATACACATACATACTATATGTTCTTCATGGCATCAAAACACGCCTTCTTCTGCAGTTTCCGAGCTGTGAATTTTTAATGAGCATAAAACACTCACTAAATAGAAATTCTTAGTGCTGAGTTTTAATTACAGACTGATTCATTCAGCATGCAACGATATTGAGTATCAAATCTGAAGCAGACACGAATCATTTAAAGTCTATTTACCTATTTCATTCTATTAACTGAAATTATACATATAAAAGAGTCTCAAGTATTCGCTCTCTTCCAAACTATTCATAATCAACATTTATACATTTTTTAAGTGTCATAAGATTTGAGGTTTGTGGCAAATGCATTTCCGTTCCACTTGCCATCAGATGGGCTCGACCTTTCGTGCTCTTTTGCTTACCTTTGGATCTTAAGATATCACAGAATGGTTGTTTAGCATTTGCTGAAACGGCAGCACTTGTTTGTGATCTTGTTGTTGTAGTAGTTTTTCTTTTTTTTTGTAGTTATAGTTGTTATTATCGTTGTAAATAGCAGCAACAATTTGTTAGCTAAGATTTTCACGCTTGTCCTCAAGTTTTTTCTTTATCTTGAATGTGCTTTTGTTCGTTCTAATTGCTTCTGGCTATTGAAAGCTTCGCGCACTTTTCGTTTGTTGTTGTTGTTTCCCTTGGGTAAATTAGTTGAATTTCAGGCAGCCTTTTAGACGCTTTTCAATGCAGCTGTCACTCTTGGCCAACACTTGTTGCTGTTGCTCTACATATTGCATAGGCAGCGACAACAACAACATGACGAAGCCCAGCGTCGATTGGGGGCACTGCAAAAAAGAGAAAGAAAGAGAAATAAAAAGTGTTAAACATCTATAAAATATGTATACGATTTTTATAATAGCCGATACACATACTATAGTAAAGTAAAGGTCTAATTATGGCCTGGCGGAGTCCTAGACTCATAAGCATAGCTGGGAAATAACAGATATCCTTTTGAAAGCTCACGCGCTGCTCATGAGGGAAACGGAAAAAAACAGACACATATGTGCTCACTCTAAGCAAGAGACTTATTTATATTCCATTTCCGACTTCGTCTGAGTATTTTTCGTTGAACTATTCTAGTTATATTCTTTTCAAAAGTCTTATTTCGGGAGTGATACGATTGACGCTCGTCTCACTGAGACTTACTCGACGGAGACGGAGATCTCAAAAGGTCAATGCAAACCGTCTTCAAATTCACATACACATGCACACGCACGCTGTCGATGTGCTTAGCGAAAACAACCCACCAATGCATACAGAAAAGATTTTTCGCTTCATTCGGCATAACAAAAACGTCCTTAGGTGACAATAATGGAATAAACCCCAAAGGCAAAACGTCTCAGTCTGAGTGCGAGCGAATTCGTTTAAGACTGCTGCAATCCGTTACTCTCAAAGTTTTTTCTCATAGTGTGAGTGAAAGACACTTATTTTCGGACTACGGAGTCAACGAATACTTACAGCTCTGCTCATAAGGCATGTCAACTGAAGGATATTGCAGCATACTAATCTCATGCAGTTTTCTCTTCAATAAAGCGCGTTTCATTGATATTAGTAATATATTTCCATGTTTTATTGCAATTTAAACAAGAGTATCTCGAAAAAGAAGTATCTGATCTGACTAGAAGAAGCTGGGCTTGGCATTTGGCACTTAATACTTCTTTAAAATTGTGCACAGTTGGAAGACTTTCATGGATAAGAAACAAGAACATAAATGGGTATACATATATTTGGTTTTTATATATTTATGTTTGGAAGGCGCAAATATATGTATATAGAAATCGGAGAGACGGAACAGCAACAGCCGAACGGCAAATGCAATTAGCGAGTAGAACAGCGAAACGTAATGAAGCAGAGCGAAGGTTTTTATGGCCAATTACTGGACTGGTTGAGGTCCGGGCAACAGCTCGATTGCCATTGAAATGGAACGTAGAGCCGCGTAAAGAAAAAGCCAACAATTATATTAGCTGAAAATGTTGAAATGGAATTGCTTAAAATGCGTAATTAGCATTTTAATGAGTGCTTAATTAAGAGATTTATAAACGGTAGCAGACAGCTCCCAGGCCACATCGAGCCGCCAGCCGTGCGCCACGCCTAGCAATTCTATCAAGGCTGATGCGTGTCTCTAGGTCTAGGCATTGGCATTGCAATCAGTTCTACCTCATTGTAAGCGTCATTTTCATCGCTATCGTCATCGTCATTGGCAGCTACAGCTACAGCCTCAGCCAAAGTTATAGCCACAGAGACATCGTCATGCAGTTGCAGGCGAAAGGCGGAAATTGTTCGAGTCAATGAGCGCACGCTTCAGGAATTAACCAAAAATTGCAAAATTAGTGATGATAGATTTAAGGGGAGACTGAGGGGGGAGGGTAAATTTACTCATTTCCACACATTACACTTGATCATCCCGAACAGCTGCTCTGGGAGAGTGTCACAATGCATTTGGATGTGTCCGATGCTTTGGGCTCTTTGATAGTTTCTCGATTCAAGTGGAGCTGGCACAGTTGGTCAACACTTGACGCCCAGTTAATTGCTTGCAACACACACACACACACATCGACATACACACATACACATACACACACACATGGACACACTCACTCAAGTGGCCCACACATTTTTCTAGCTGTTTGCTCAAATGTGCTTGCTCAGTACATCAAAATTACATTAGTTAGGCGCTAAGTCAACTCAATAGATAGTCGTATATATACATATGTATGCTATACATATACCAATATATATGTATATATATGTATATACAGCCAGCTTAGTCGACCCATATTTCTATGTCTGTTCGCATCGGGTTTCGGTGTCGATGTGTTAATTAGTTTACTTTTCCTTGCCTCGCTCTACGCTCTTCGATTTTCCTTCTTCACTCTTCACTCCTCACTCTTTTCTCCACACTTCCCTCTCCACTCTTTGGCAACTGTTTTCTTAATGATCGCAGCAATTGCTATCCGAGCTGGGCGCATGGGAATGTTTACACATGTCGGTTGCCCAACCCCGACCCTAGACACAACACTTTAAATACTATCTATGATTATAGAGTCTTAAGTTTTTAGCATTAATTTCTTAGCTTGTTATAGGGTTAGACTGAATGTTGAGAAGACTTACGAGTAAAACAAAGATAGAACTAGTCGAAAATAATTGGCAATAAAAGTGAATATTAAATTAGCAATTAGAGTTAATGTTGAGTAAACATAAAGATTGACTAGATATAAAGTAAATAAGTATTCTAAATGAATCAATTTGTCCAACTAGTTAATAACATGATAATTATAGAGACGATAAAGAAGTATGCAAGTATAACTGTTCCGATAGACTTATGTTTATAATACTTTCGTTTGTTTACTTTGAGTGAACTCTATGGTTTAAGTGTAAAAGGATCTCTGTATACCACTGAGAATTCATGTTTGATTAATTTAAATTTAATTAAGAATCCAATATATATATAATCCAATCAATATATAATACGTATGATGTGATATATGGTTATGCAATATATATACCATATTAGCAGAGAATTTCTATAACTGTTATATAATATGACTCTTAATTATAGAACAAGCTAACAGCAGTGCATTAACAAGAATTAGGACCGATCTTAACTACAGCCGAAATTCCTGATACACTCAATCCTGATACTCATATTTTAATGTTAGTCTATATAGTACCAAAAATTATAAATTATTTGAGCTCGCAAAATTTGTTCACTTAAGAGCACTATATAAAGCTTGTTTCACTTCCGCTCTGCTCTGTGGTAAAATAATATCTAGGACTTTGCTCTAAGATTTTTCCAAGTACATATCGCCCAATGATAGTAGCTATAAATAGTGAACTCAATCACATTTCACATAAATTGCGTCTTATAGCAATTTTCCAAAAGCTGAAACATAAATATGCATTTCATAGACTTCATACACAGACTGCTCTTATTAATGCCTCTACTACAAACGCGTGTCACGACTATTTAAGCCGATGAACGAATCATCGTAGCTCCAAATTGCAACTGACAACACAAAAGCAAACGAGATCGACAAGAGCAAAGGCAGCTTTTGCTGCCCTTGAAATGCTTCAAAGGCCTTGAAGCCTGCTCAAAAGGTGGAGCAGCTGAGTGGCTAGACATAGAGCAGTCGAAAAATTTGTTGTCGATATGCTAAAGCGAAGCTTAAATGGAAATTTAAATGCTTTCCGCTGCCCAAGTGCTACACAACAACTGTGACAACAACAACAACAACAACAACAACAGCAACAACAAATCTGTTATGCATGAAACGCCGGCTCGATCAAAAGCGGCAAAAGACATCAATAAAATGATTGCAGAAGCAACCAAAAGTTTGTCGGTGATTAAACAATGATCGTAAAGAGACAAAAACAATTATTGCCAAGAGGTGGCAGACAGAGGTAGCCAGAGGTGGTCAGAGGTAGCCGACGTCATGCTGTCGTACGGTACGTGAGGTCGACAAATGTTTTACGCGAGATGCCAAATGAATGAATTGAATAAATTGAATGAGCGAATGCAGCCGAAAAGCAAATGAATCCGATGCTGACTGACTGCACTATGAATTGAAGCCCCAAGCGTGAGATTGTGCGAGCGGAACTCGTAAATCAATGTTGTTGTTGTTGCTAGTGTTGCTGCTGTTGTTGCTAGTGTTGCTGCTGCTGCTGCTGCTGCTGCTGCTGCTTGCTGACGATTGTCGTCAGCATCTGCCACAGCCTCCGCTAGCTCTGTCCGTCCTAACTAACTGATCATCATCAGGCGTTAAAACGTTCGATAAGCGTCAAAACGTTTGACTCTTTGATTAATCGACTTGCCACAGTGGCAAGTGGAGAGTGCGAAGCGGAATGGAGACCTGGTGAGTGGAGCTGGCACTGTCTGCTGTGTTGCCACTTGGGGGCATTAATTGGGCGCAAGCTGTAAATTCGACTAACGTTTAATTGTCGAACGGCTCGTCCGATCGTGCCACACGCATCTGTTGCCAGCAGTTGCCACATGCAACTGCCCCAGCAACAACAACAGCAACAACTTAGGGAAATTGCAACACCATTTTGGCCAAGCTCTCCGTACAGTCCGATATCCGGTTGACTTCGAATTGTTGTTGAACAACTTATTAAATCATTTTTCTGCATATTTCGTTGCGCTTTTTTTCTTCTCTCGTGCAACAAAAACGAAACCTCTAAAAAAAAAACAAAAACAAAAAAAAATCAACAACAACAACAACAACAACGAGAAAATTGGAGGGAAAAATCATGCCATAATATTAAGTAAATAATAATATTGAGTAAATTAAAATGCAACGGAAATGGCAACTCGAGAGCTCTGTGCGAACTGACGCATTTAAAGAATAAATTTAGATTTAAAATTCTTGGATATGAATCAGCATGAAATAGTTATGAATGAATGAATGAATGAATGAATGAATGAATGAATGAATGAGTGAATGAGTGAGGAACAATGCAGTGAGTCTAGTTTATGGCAGATAAAATGTCTCTAATCTAATTTCAGTCTAGTTTAAGAATTCAGCTAAAATTTGGAAATTAAATTAGTGCTAACTATATGGGAACCGTTACTATTAAAGTTAATCTTAAAGTAAATGGCACATTGCTCCATTTTTCTATAATTCACAAATTTCCAAGTTAAATGCATAAATGTCTGTATGTCTCAGTATATTCCAGTTGAAGCATGCTCAATAGAGCATATTTATTTAGTTTGTATTCCCTTCAAAATGTTAATATAACATTATATTCGATTGATATATTTTATATAAGATAGCTCAGGTAATGGCAAAAGTTTCCAAGAATTGAGTGAACAAAGATAGCCCCTAGAAGATCAGCTTACTTAAGGAGCGAAAGTCGACTAGTTTTGCCGGTAGGAGCTAAACTGAAGCGCAGGCGGAGTTTGATCACTCGAATCAATCTACTCTACTCTACTCAATCTACTCTGCATACATAGTACGCACATATGTATACCTCACTGCACTTGAACTGCGCTTGGTCTGCTCTTATGTTTTCATTTGAGCACTAAATGTTTGAATAAGTTTTCTCTTAGGTGCATGCATACAAAAGTTTCCATTCCAGAATATTCTAAGAATTGTTACTGAATTGGGAATTTTTCGATCGTTACTTTAGTTTTGTCAGACACGCTCTAGCAATGCCTTATTTGGTTTTAGTTAAAGCGGCTCGCACCAGGGCAGTGGCGCTGGTGGTAAACGCTCTGCAAGCTATACTTAGGTGCGTGGGTTCGAATCCTGCAGAAAACCTTTTTTCAAAAATTATTATTTATTAATTTTTTTTATATTTGTATATTTATTATAAAATGCTTGCTGCCAATTGATTGCCATTTAATTTATAAACATACGCATATGAATTGTGCATTTTAGCAAAAGCTAAAACTGCTTTATGCTTTCCGATTTGCCACAGTGTATGGCAAGCAGTTTTTCGATGCATGCATATATGCATGTATGTATGTATGTGTACACAGAAGTTTGTATGTACACACGTACACACATATACATATCCAAGTGTGTATACATATAGCAAGAATTGCGATTGTATTGTTTTGTTTTGTCACAAGCTGCTGATCAGCTGATCAGCTGTGAATTTACTTAGGTTTAGCTAACGATTACATGTTTTCAAAACACCTGGGTTCGAATCCCGCTGGAAACTTTTTATTTATTAATCTTATAAACTTATAAATTTTATTTTTTAAATTCATTAATATTATTATATTTATGTTAAAATGCTTTTTGCCATCTTAGCAATTGCTACTAAGCTATTATATGCATGAATTATGCAGTTGGCCACAACAAACTTCTTTGCCAATTTTCCACGCCCCCAGTGGGCGTAGACGCATAATTTTTTGCCAGTTCTTAGAAAGGGCCGATGCTAACATGCCTGCAATTTGGTTGCTTACATTCCAAAAATGCGAAAATTACAGGGTATTTTTCGATATGCCACGCCCCCAAAGAGACTGAAAAATTATTTTTGGGTCATCGATAGAGGAGGACATTAGTAACTCAACCATCCAATTTTCAAGCTTCTAGCTCTAAAACTGTAGGAGATATAAACTTTTGCGGTTTGCCACGCCCCCTGTGGGCGTAGATATATCTACCATAGCTTATTAGTCGTGGGTTGTCAACCCGAGTATACATGCAAAATTTCAAGTCTCTAGTGTCAATAGTGTTCAAAATATAGCACAATTTGAAAAATCACTATATATTCAGGTCCGATTTGCCACGCCCCCAATGGGCGTAGACATATAACTTTTTGATCGATCTTCTTAGAATCATAACATTAACTCACATGCAAAATTTCAGCGTTCTAGCTTTAACGGTGTAGAAGATACGTATTTCCCGATTTGCCACGCCCCCAATGGGCGTAGATATATCCGCCATAGCTTTTTGAGCTTGGGTTGTCACCCCGAGTATACATTTCAAATTGCAACTCTCTAGCTCATCATCTAGTATGATAACTTGACTATGGGCGGAAGAGTTTTCCGATTTGCCACGCCCCTAGTGGGCGGATCGGGAAAATTTTAACACTTTATAATTCGGGAGCATATATGAGTATATGTTTAAAATTTCAAGTCTCTAGCTCTAATAGTGCCGAAAAATATGGCGTTCATACGGACAGACGGACTTTTTCCCCTTGTGAACAGTATAAAGAATGAACTCTCTAGCTTTTGTATCTTCGGAAATCGACGCGTTCATACATACGGACGGACGGGCGGACGGACGGACGGACGGACGGACGGACGGACGGACATGGCTATATCAACTTTTCTCGTCACCCTGATCAAGAATATATATACTTTATGGGGTCTGCCACGCCTCCTTCTGCCTGTTACATACATTTAACAAAACCATTATACCATGATTTCCCATTTTCAATGGGCTCAGGGTATAACAAATTGAAGCTTATTAAATTTCACTCTACTGTTTTTCACACAGGTTGATTTACTAAAATATTCTAATTTGTTTTTCAAAAGTATATATTTCGCTTTCAGCTCATATGAACGTCAATATGCATATATTCTGATCTCCATTAAGCCCTTTTGCTATTCAATTCAGCTCCCAGGTCGCAGCTTTGCTTAGTTCTAGTTTATAGTTTTGTCAAATTTCTTTAACCTTTGTACGCTTTAGATTTTATTTAAATTGCAAGTGTCACATCACTTATTAACCTAGAAGTATTTCTCTTTAAATACTAACATTGTTTTCGTAGTACATATTTTTGCGTGTAATGACAAAAGACCTTAAGAACTTTGGGTGAAAGCGCTTCAATTTAGAGTATGTTTTACGCGAAACGCTTTCACAGTTTCGTTGACCTGTGGCACCTGAAAGTGCCTGAAGCGACAGCTGACACTAGTTCAAGTGCAGGTCAACATGAATTCAAGCTGCAAAACCTTGACAATGCTTTGGAGTCAGGTTAACTTCTATAGCGACAGCGCATGCAAGATCAGGATCTGAAATATGTTTCCATTCATGCGCCATTGCTCGTTCTCATGCGCAGTGCTCGACCTAGCTGAGGTGAGCAGCATTTCTCATGGATTTTCACCTGCGACTCTTTGCACGTTCCCATGCACTTTTACACTTGGCGGTTGGCGGGCCATGCCCAGCAACGCCCATTGTTTGTGAAGTATGTCGAGAAAGTTTTCGTTTTCATTTTCAGTTTCTTTTTGTCTTCAAACTCATTTGCAGCTGCAATTACGCTTGCCATTTGCACAAAGTGTTAAAGAACTGTCAAAAATTTGCAGCGACTTGCGGCAGTTGGCTGTGCGACATTTTACAACACTTAAAAGGGGTTGCCTAACAATTGCAAGCCAAACTCATTTTATGCGCCAGCCGGAAGGGCACAATTTACTATTTCATTGAGATTATCCCAGCTGACATGGGAATCGATTGGAATGGACAAAGTTACTCCAGTCTGAGCTTATGAAAATTGTTTATAAAATATTTACTGAATATGGCCATAAAATTAGTCTCAACTTTATCTCTAACAAGAGTGCTCTAGTTGGCGGTGTCTCTGAGGCAGATGCGCCAAGAGTAGTAGCTCAATGCAATTTAGCTTAGATCTGTTAAGTATTAGCCCAATATATATACATTTATTTAAAAGCTAAAGTTAAGCTTCAAAGTTTTCACTTTCTATATGCATTGAAATCTCGCGCTCTATCAAAGAAATCTTCTTTGAAAAATCAAGAAAAACTTCATTTAGAATTTGACCTCATTATTTTGTTGTACAAACATTTCTAAATTGCAATTCTTACGAAAAATACAACAAAATCGCAATTACAAATTCAAATTCAAAACTTAAAGAAAGTTTTTATGCCTGGCGTTCATTGCCTTCCTCATTGTGATCAAGCGCGTTCCTTAATAGCCTCTGAATTTAAACTCGAACAGTGAATTCTATTGAATGAATACACTCAGAAAAAACTCTATTGACAGTCAAATTGCATTAAATTGAATAGTCTGTATTCAAAATTAGATAAGCATAACACAAAATACATATGTATATGCAGATGCACATATAATAATTATATATATATATATATATATATATATATATAATATATATATATATATATATATATATATATATATATATATATATATATATATATAATATATATATATATATATATATATATATATATCTATGTACATCAGATAGAAATGGCTAATTGCTAATTGCCTGACAGCCACGAATATTTATTTTCCACATCGCTTTCATCGCATTGCAGTGTTGCAAAATGCCGCGATTTCAGTATTGCGTAACCCTATTCACAAACAGAGGGTTGTAACCCTTTCTGTTTATTATTAAACAACATCATTTAGGCAGCGGCAAGCTGAAAAAGTTTTGGTTTACAAAATAAAAACCTTTCGATTAATGTTAACATGAAATCACAAAATACTTAAATAAAAGTCGTATTAGTGTAAAATTGATCAACACTGCAAGGCCCCTCGAAGTGCAGGTATATGCATCAATTCATGTTAATCGAACCTTCCGATTCAAGCTAATTGTCAAAATCTTCTAAAGAGTTTTCAAGGGGCATACGCGTCATTTACTAATTCCGACATGAATTACGTTCGATTAGAGACTAGAGACGGATTCAACATTCGCATCGCATTCGAGGTACTGCGTCGCTCGAAGGTCATTCAGAGCATGTGCCAGCACGGCGCAGGCGATGGCTCGCTCCAGGAGCTGGTGCTGCCCCTGCATGGCGTCGATCACGATGTGCTGCTCAAAATTCTGCTGTGGATGGAGTTCCACAAGGACGAAGAGGATCCCATTTGGGTGCATATGAAAATGGAGCCAGACGACATCGAGCACTACATCGATGACTGGGACAAGGAGTTTCTACGCGAAAAACTGTCGACCGTGCGGGCGCTATTGAAGGGCGCCGACTACCTGGACATTCCCTGGCTGGTAAAGCTCTGTACCCGCAAGCTGCGCATTCGCTGCTCGCCCGAGCAATATATGCACACGATAAACGCCATAGCACCGATCGAATAATTCATGTAGTCCATATTGTAGTTTGTATATACAGTAAATATACATGTATGTCAGATTTAAATCCACTTCTTTAACTATGTCAAATGGGATTCTCTGACAACAAGAGGGTTTCAGTCTCAGTTTCAGTTTCAATTTCCAATTTGATTTCGATCTTGCCTTGCCCAAGTCGTCCGCGGCATTTGCTGCACACTTAATGAATTTTTCGCGTGCTCCGCATTAATTTCCATACATTTTCATGTTGCATTGCGCGATTTGATATATGTATACACTTGCTGAGAGTAAACTGCATCTATAACAACTCTTGCAGCACATTCGTTTTGGAAAGTATGTTAGAAGCTAAGAATTTTTGTTAGGCATACCTAAAGGTCTAGAAAAATTCCCTAAGAAAAGATTACATAATGGTATTGTGAAAGTGTATGTAACAGGCAGAAGGAGGCGTGGCAGATTGAGACGTTTCAAAGTTATCGATTAAAGCCATTTATCGAGAATCAATTATATAATTATAAATCATTTATTAATAATACTAATTTAATATAATTTCAATTTTTATCAGACTTTGGATACCAGCCCCCGATTCTGCCCATCCCGCCACCGTGTAAAAATATATGGTTTGGCATATTTTTTTAATATAATGATCATAATCTGCAAGTTTGATTACAAGAGTCCATTTACAAGAAGAATTATTTATCAAATAAGTTTCCATAACATTGTCCATATGCAGAGCAAGCGAGACACCAAGACGCCTGCATATGCGTATATCAGAGTGTGTGTGTGTGTGCGTATGCGCATATACAACAAGTAAGAAGGCTGTAGTCGAGACGGCTCGACTACGAGATCCCCTGAACCCTGCCAAAAAGTGATACTCTTCTTATTTACGCACTTATGAGCGCGCGCTCTGCTAACTGCGCAGTTGCTGCCGTGGCTTGGGGGTGGGCTGGGCTGAACTTTGGACGCTTATAACTCCATTTCTAGAAGGACGATCTTTAGGAAACTTTTGGAATATATTAATGGAATGTACCTATTTTGGAATGTACCTATTTGCCAAATTGCAAGTCTCTAGTATTTGAAATGCGTTTTTTTTTTAAACTGAGGGCGAAGGGGGCGTGGCATCCAAAATCTGAAAATTACATAATCTGCGTATTCATAATATCTATCTAAAAATATTAATTTATAGTCTCTAACTAAAACGGTGTAGAAGTTACGCCCAAAAAACCAAAAAAATGTAAACGAATTTTCGATTTTTTATCGATAATTTGGAAATGTGATGAGTTATCGAAAAAACAAAACAAACTCGTACTGCGTAGCTAACATACGAGTATTCATGTAAAATTTCAGCTCTCTAGCTTTTGTAGTTTCCGAAATCTCGACGTTCATACAGACGGACAGACGGACAGACGGACGGACGGACGGACGGACGGACGGACGGACGGACAGGGCTAGATCAACTTATTTTTCGATGCTGATCAAGAATATATATACTTTATGGGGTCTGCGACTTCTCCTTCTGCCTGTTACATACATTTTCACAAAACTATTATACCCTGAATTCCCATTTTCAATGGGTTCAGGGTATAAAAACATAAACGAAACGAAGAATTCTTGGAACATCAGTTCCTCGAAGGGTTAAGAGGATCTCGTAGTCGAGCAGTGTCGATTAGAGCTTTCTAAATTGGTGTTTTATTTATCATCGAAATTTCTTCATTTAAATTTATTTAACAATTGAAAACCTCATATGATGTATGCTACTTTAATTCGCATTCAGCAGAAGGGTATTATGAATTCGTCACATTCATTATTAATGAATGAACGCGTTTGTCAACGATTTATGCGAGTGAGTGCAATGTTGTTATTGTCCGCTCACACGCATGCGCAACTCCAACAACAACAACAACAACAACAACAAAAAGAGTCATTTGCAATTTTCACTACATGGCAAAAAAAAAGTATTTGGAATTTGTTGACTTCTTCATTTGCATTTCGTCGTAATAAGTACGCAATTTTATTGCATTGGCCATTGAGCAAATGGCCAAATGGCCAAATGGCCAAATGAGAAAATAGCCAAATGGCCAAATGGCAGCTGGCCACAAATAGACCCACCTTGGTGGAGTACTATAATTAAATCGCATTAATTGCACAGACATTGCACTCAATTGCTGCTGCAATTGTGAGAACTATCATCGTTAGCTGTCGACAACTGGAATTGGAATTACTCTCGCAATCGTAATCGAAATCGGAACACGGAATTCGGAATTCGGAATACGGAATTTGGAATATGGAATGCGAAGTGCGGCGATTGCACAATAAATTGCCGGCAATTTGTCGACTCTCATTATGCATTCGATTCGAACTCGAATTTCAATTTCAATTTCAATCGGGTTTCGAATCCGAGCACTGAAAGCGCTGCCAGGCCAGACAAATTGAAGCCATTTATTTGCCCGCCTCGAAACGTGCCGAGAGAAGCCGTTGAAGGCACGCCGAAAGCCTTCATTAACATTTACTTCAACTGATCGCTTATTCAGAACTGTTCTGAATGCATAATGCATTATTCGTATTATTCGTTATGATTTTTAAGCACATACTTACATACATACATACATACATATATGTTGCCAGTCGAACTCTATTAGAGCTTATATTGTAATGAACTGTTTAGACATTCATATCTGTTTATTCACATCTACACTATATCTCTATATGCATATATATACAAAATTGAAATCACAACAGCCAGGAGGAGTAGGCATGGCAGACCCCAAAGGTCGATATATGTACGGCTGTCAATCGATCTCAGACTCTACGAAAAAATCGAATATTTTTCAGTTTTAATGTTATTTAATTATGTTAATTATATTATATAGCATGGCAAGCTACAAAATTATGCTTTAAATTTCATGCATACTTAACATAATTTAATTTTTTTTTACACCCTGTTTTCCCTATTTAAGTCAGCCTCAGCCTCAGCTCAGTCTCAGTATCAGTCCCAAGCCTTAGGCTCGAGAGTCAGCCTCAGACTCAGGCCTCAGCCTTGGGCAGCAGCCTCCGCCTGGGGATTTTTTGTATGTGGAAAAACACCTACAAGCTATAATACTTATTTAAATATTAAAGCATATTTAAACATATTAAAACATATTTAAAGCGTAGATCAGTCGAGGCTTGAGTTGTCTCCTTCTTTCTTAATTATTTGAAGATAAGCTAATTATTCAATTTAAATTGCCTTGACATGCAATTATGCAATATAACACATACATAGATGTATATATTGGAGCTTCCTAAGTTTAACCTCCTTCCATTCTATTTGTGTAATTGCTTTCCCAGAGTATAGTATGGCTGTCTTTCGCTACCAAGTGCTGCATTTTGGTTAATTTTTCGCAATTTCTAGTCGCTTCTATATTTATGCCAACTGATAAGCATGACAACCCTGTTCGAGTGATTCAACTGTCCTCGCACTCCCACCAAGTAACTATCTGTCTCACTCCCTCACGCAGGGAGAGCTAAGAACTGTCAATCATGTAGCCAAGACACAAACTCACTCGAAAAGTACTTCCATAATAACATTAACATTTACTGTAAAGGGTTTCATTCAGAAGAGAATTTTATAGAATTTCAATTAATAAAAATATATTTTTATACCCTGAACCCATTGAAAATGGGAAATCAGGGTATAATGGTTTTGTTAAAAGTATGTAACAGGCAGAAGGAGGCGTGTCAGACCCCATAAAGTATATATATTCTTGATCAGGGTGACGAGAAAAGTTGATCTAGCCCTGTCCGTCTGTCCGTCCGTCCGTCTGTCCGTCTGTCCGTCTGTCCGTCCGTCCGTCTGTCCGTCTGTCCGTCTGTTCGTCTGTCCGTCCGTCCGTCCGTATTATTCGTCGAGATTTCGGAAACTACAAAAGCTAGAGAGCTGAAATTTCACATGAACATGCGTATGTTAGCTACGCAGTACGAGTTTATTTTGTTTTTTCGATAACTCATCCCATTTCCAAATTATCGATAATTGAAAATTCTTTTCCATTTTTTAGGTTTTTTGGGCATAACTTCTACACTGTTTCAGCTAGAGACTTTAAATTTGTTTATTTAGATAGATATTATGGATACGCATTTTTTATCGATAATTTGGAAATGGGATGAGTTATCAAAAAAACAAAATAAACTCGTACTGCGTAACTAACATACGAGTGTTCATGTAAAATTTCAGCTCTCTAGCTTTTGTAGTTTCCGAAATCTCGACGTTCATACGGACGGACAGACGGACAGGGCTAGATCAACTTTTCTCGTCACCCTGATCAAGAATATATATACTTTATGGGGTCTGCCACGCCTCCTTCTGCCTGTTACATACTTTTAACAAAACCATTATACCCTGATTTCCCATTTTCAATGGGTTCAGGGTATAAAAATACTAAATGTCACACAAAATTAATAATTAGAAAACTTAGAACACAGCTTCTGTTTGCTCATATATATTATTATGTATAATAAATATATAATAATATTTATATATTAAAAAAAAAAAAAAAAAAAAAAACCTTGGCTTGCGGTAACTTACCGCCGGTAAGCACTTGAAGGCAATCTCATAACTTTTAGCTTTTTTAGCCAACAATTATTGAGCCTCTTGCAAGCTATTGTCTAATGATAGCATCTATAGGTCAGCCCATCCCAAATTGATATTTCGCCAATGCAGTTCAAGTTCGTGCATATTGTTTAGCCTAAACAAACAATGAAACTAATCAAAGCAAGTGAACAGCCGCAAATGAAGACGCAAATTCTTGTATAGACTTGAGTATTATTTATTTATTTATTTATGTTTATTTTCGTAATTTTATTTTTTAGCTGGAGGCCTTCGCTTTTAATTTTGGCAGCTGTAATTGAAAAGCGAACAACCGCAACACGAACCGCAAGAGCGAAAAGCGGCAACAACAAATGAAAATGAATTTGTTGCAGATAACGATGGCGATGATGATGATGATGATGATGCTGATGATGATAATAACGACTCAATGCTGGCAATGTGAATGATGATGATGATGCGCGTGCCGAGGCGCCATTTGCCGTTTGGCTAACCAAAACGATCTCTGCGCGAATTTGTTAACGCTTCCGGCCAGGCTAACAGACCCCAGTCAAGACTTAAGCTGAAGCTGAAGCTGAAGCTGGCCAACAAGCCAACAAGCCACCTGCCCACCAGTCCATCAGTCCACCTGCCACAAACGTGCTACTGTTATAACAACAACAACAACAACAATGCATTTAGCCTTTTGATCAGCCTTAGACATTCACTTCGCCTTCTCGTTCAATGCCAAAGAAAAACGCGTCATAATTTCCGCGCCGCTTTTCACAAAGCCAAAATCAGACGAAGAAGAAGCAGAGTGAACCAAAATACACATTGAATTTCAAGTTTCGACTCGACTTTGATTTGAATGGCAGCGGGTGAAAGATGAGATTGCACTTTATGCATGGCTATATGTCCATGCAATCCCATATAATCATGATCGCGCCATGGCCATGATTATAAAGAAAACTCCTTATATGTAGCAAATGAACATACATATATGTATGTATGTATATGCATATGTGTATATGTCACTTTCGATTTAGCTGAAAGCAATTACTAAAGAAACTTAACTCAAGTCAACTCAGCTGAACTGCCCGGAAGCCGTGCCCAAATGTCCGTTGCTCTCTGATCTCTGGGCTGGGCAAATGGGGGACAAAAAAAGAGCGAAAAAGTAAAACACAAAAACGTTGTCGGGCATCCAGTTTGGTTAGAACCACACGGCTAGCTAGACCCCTTAATTATGGCCAATAAATATTAGCTGCCAAAAGTGCAATAAAGCAGCGACAAAACGGCAATAAAGCCAAGCTAAAACACAAACCGTAACAAGCCGCTCAGTCCCAGCCGAACTTCGACTCGGCCGCCGTCTGCATATGGGATTGGCCATATATCATGGCAGTTAATTGCACTCGATTGTGGCAAGAGGTTCGCATTGAAGTTCCACCACACACACACACACAAACAAACAATTCTCATGCTAAAGAAGCGTACGCACACAGTGTGCACAGTGGTTCAATTGCATGTAGAACTTGAGAAATGTTAACTATGTAGCTAACTAAGTATAGTCAAACTATGCAATCGATTATTATCGATGTTTCCATATTTCATCATCCTGCTCCACTAACCCTTTAACAATACCAACTAAACTGCAGAGTGACATTGAAGCTGAGAGCAGACATCTGAAATTGAAAGCCAATAGCCTCCATTGATCTGTCCACTCTCGTTCTTCACTTGGTCTGCCTCACCAAGACATGCTCAATAATTCTCATCTTGAACAAATATGGAACGATGGCAACAGCAGCATCTGTTGAAGATCCCTGTTGAAGATCTTGAGTAGATTTATCGGGGTACTATGGAATGCTCCAAACTAAAACATACTGAGAGAATTTAATATTCTACCTGACAGAGAGGCAATTGTGGAGCAAATGGAAAAATTCTTTGGCAAGCTCTCATCGCGACCTAAACAGCTCGAGCGAGGTCTTATATTCAGTCAATGTTGTCTTTGTCCTAAAAACTTGCTTACCTAAGGTTTTAAAATTAATTGTTAGCTTTCTTTAAAAAAAAAGGATAAATAAAAAAAATATTTGCTTAAATGATAAACAATTCTGATAATTCAGAGTAATTCTAATATTCCACTAAATTATAATAAATTAAGCTATGAGTTCTTTATAGTTTTTTAATTTATAAATAATAATTGAATATATTTTATAAATTTAATAATATATATAATTTATTTCAATTTAATGTATTTTAAAATTTTGTAATGAATATTTCTTAAAATAAATGCCGAAAATTGCTAATATAATTTATTAATTTATATATAATTTACAAAAATAAAAAATATATTTTTAAAAATTTTAATATATTTACAAATAATAATTTAATATATTTAATAAATTTATATAAATTATTAAATCAAATAAAAATATAATTATTAATTATTTTTAAAATGTATAAATATGAGTTAATCATATTAACTATTTTCGGCATTCATTTAAACAAATAGTCAAATTAAAATTATTATTTAATAAATTTGTAAACTAAATTTCATTATATCCTTCCCGTCATCAATTCAAATTTGAATTTCAGTTAAAATTCGATCTCGAATTAGAAGTGGAGGCAAACATGGCGTCCGAAAAGAATGAATTGTCAAAGTAGGCTTCGCATTTGTACCATCGGCATTGACATTTAGTCGAAACGTCACTTTCATTCCTTCACTTGTGCTTGTGCGTCAGACGAAAGTTTTACTTTTTCAGTTTTTCATTTTTTCTTGTGAGAAATCGCAACTAAACGAGATATTCTGCAATGGCTACTAATGAACTAGTGTTGAACGAGGATCTGCGACAACGCTATCTGAAGTATACAATGCACATGGGCATATCGAGTAAGTCGTGGCCACATTCAAATATTATAATATTTCCATACATATATGTACAAACTATATGCACAATATACTGCTGCCATCGGCTTGCCAATTTAGGTAACGAGTGCTTCGAGGTCAATGTGGAGTCACAACCGACTCAAGAGCTGAGCGCCAGGGCAATAGTGCCACTTAATGTCGAAGGAGCACCCAAAGTACCAATCGGAACTGAGCTCGTGCGAGGCTGCAGTACTGACATCAGCAAGATCTTAGAAGAGGAGTTGCCAACACGCCGCGGCAACTTGCCGGTTCACGCCGTAAAGATTCTCAAGTGCTGGCTCTACGAGCATCGCTATAACGCTTACCCCAGCGAGGTGGAGAAGCGCTATTTGGCCCACGAGGGCAACATTATGGTACAACAGGTGAACAATTGGTTCATCAATGCGCGCCGTCGCATTCTGCCTGGCATGATACGTCGCGATGGGAACAATCCGTCGCACTTTACCATCTCGCGTCGCACCAAGAAAGCGATGCGAAGCAATGCCGAGTCGAATAATTCGAATAAAACAAATGAAACTCACCTGGATGAAAGCTCTGTTGTAAAGGGAGAATCGAATGTGGTAAGTTATCGATATTGTAGAGTCTCTGATATTGCAGCCTCTTGGCTTATTTTTTTTTTTATTTTATTTTTTTATATTTTTGTCTGCTCTCTCTCGTTATTGTTTTGTAGGTTAAGGACGATGTTCCTATGTCCACGGACAGCCAGATGTAAGCAGCGATACCATTGTGAATTTAACCAGAACTGAAATGAAGAAAACAAAGGAAATCTTTAGATTTCAATACACATATTATGCAAAATTATCCTGAAGCTAAATTGCACTGAAAACATCCATATTATAATCTAAACTCTAGCATCAAGTGTATGCAATTCCTGGCTGGACAACAACTCAGCCAAAGCAATGCGTACACTCACACAATGACTCAATGAACTGGGAACAATGGAAACACTGAAGACTAGAGAAATTCAAATATTATACAGGGCATGCAAACATATCTTTGATATCCAAATAAATATTTCATGTATATCAGCCAACGCACTAAGGCTAATGAATATCAGAGACAATGTGTTTCATGAATGTAATGGGATGTACAGCTATGTACAGTTATTTATAAATGTGTGGTTATGTATGGGCGATGTACATAGTGAAGTAAAGCTATGTATGTATGGAAGTATGGTTACTTATGGGTGTGCATATATGTATGCAAAGTTGCATGGCACGGATGTACATTGATTGAAGTAAAGTTATGAATGGATGTAGAATTATGTATGGATGTATGTACGCATATATATATATATATATATATATATATATATGTAGGTATATTTATGTATGACTGTGTTATGTAGAATAGAGTTAGGGATGTAAAGTTGAATAGAATAGTTTGAATGTATATATGGAAGTTAAGCTATGTATAGATGTAAATTTATGTATCGATGTATGGCTAAGTAGGGATGTAGAATTATGTATGGAGAGTTATGTATAGTACTCATACATATATGGAACTAAAGCTATTTATGGATGTATATTTATGTATGTATGTGTGTTTATGTCTCTACATATGTGCGTGTCGTAGCACGAATATAAAGTGCCGTGATATTGGCAAGTCCACGTATTCTATATGCCAATACAGCATGTGAAAAAGTTGGCAATGAAATTGTTAGCCAAGTTGGCAGCACATTGGCACTTCACCAGAGTGAGACGAACAGGGCTGCTGTGGAACATACTAGTACCTGGAGTCGCGACTAGGCGCTTGTAAAAAGACGGAATGAACTTCACAGTGTTGGTGCTAGATGACAATGCAAAACCTTCGTGACATCTTATAGAGAGAGCAACGCAGGGGGAATTTGATCTACGTATGAATGCAGAGATGCAAAACTGTATGTATAGTACGGATGTATATATATGAATGGATAACCAGAGATATATATTTATATATGCGGATCTTTAGTTATGCAAGCATCCATAGTAATAGTGTTGTTAGATGCAATGTAAAATACAACAACTCTTTAATCATACATATATACTGCCGTAGGCGTTTCAAGAAAGTATGAATGCCTTCTAAGGCTAGTTAAGCTACGACTATATACATATATTCCAAATTACAAGAGTCTAGCACCGAACAGAGTTGTGTTCATACGGACAGACGAATGAATAGACGCACGGACAGCACTAATATACTCTCTTTTCTTCGTCTGCAAATTCATAACGCATTTGCTGCGCATAGGGCTTACACTAATTTTAGGTGGTATATCCTGTAGGCGATAGCCTATCTAAATTGTATATAGGTTTCTTTACAACTAGCATTTGTTAATTAAAAATAAATAATATTTTAAAAATAATAAAGAAATTAATATTTATTCAAATATTTTTTTGTTATTCAGTTGTTTACTACTCACAAGTTTCTTTAATCTCAACAATCAGCTGTGATATCAAACCCATTTACACCATTTCTCTACTGCTTGAATTTCGCTTTGAGTAAATTGAGCATGCACCACTGTGCAGAGCGCGCAGCATGCAAGTAGCTCGCAATTTGAAACTAGTGATTAAAGAACGTTTAAAGAAACGTTTTGTAGAGCGGGCACAATACAGCCAAGCTGAGCTCTGGGCGATAGAGTGTGCGATCGGAGGGGCGTGGGGTATATGTATATCATGCAAATATACATATATGCATATGCTCTATTTGTCGTGTTTGGGTTTTGGTTTCCTCGTTGTTAAGTCGGGCGACAATGCTGGCAATTATCGGGCAAGTCGAATCGAGTCAAGTCGAGTCGAGGACCACATCATAATCGCGCATGCACAGAGGTAGTACATAGTTATCAGCACGCTATAAGGCAGCGGGCAGCCCCAATTAGAACACTTAACACCTGGCGGCTGGTTAGGTGCAGGAGCCGTAGGAGGGGCGACGCTTGCATAGCAAAACATTTCGTAATAATTTAATAAACATTTTTTTCTTTTGCATAGAACTCGATCACTCGCCGCTGTCGAAGTCAATCAATGTGTGTCGCTTTAGTTGTAAGATTTGAAATTGAATTTAATTAAAGTTGATTATTATGACAAAATGATTAATTAAGTCAATTTGAGACGCCCACTTGGGCCCGAGCTGGCCAGCCAAAAGGCCTAGATAGCTAACAACATGCAGATACGCATATGTTAACACGTATTTGTGTACATTCGTGTATCCACAGGTACAGTGCGCGCCAACAAGCAGCGTCCAAGTGTCGTTGTTAATGATTATTGAAGCTGGCGACATGTCTGCCTGCTAAATTGTTGCTAATGCCTTGCCATAATTCAATGCAAGCGTCTCATAAACAAACAACGTTGTTAACGCCGCTCACATGGCGAAGGAGGTCTGCAGGGACTGAGATAGACAAATAGCTAAGCCCGATATGTAGGGGAAAGGGGCGTAAGGTGGGCGAACGCTCTATGTATGTATATGCCTGCTATCAGTTGCAAGTGTTGAAGTCATAAATCTGCATAATGATCGTGTCTATGCGAGTCGCCCTCTCTCTCTCTCTCTCCCTCTATCTCTTTCTGTGTGAGTCCAAGTTAGCCCAAAGTGCGTGTGAGCTGTGCTGCCGCGAGTCAAGAGGTGCTGACTTTCAGCTACTTTGAGATTTTCCTTTCCCTTGTTTTAAGAGGATTTATCTCCCATAGATTTTATTCAAATTCAAAGTCCACTGCAGTGAGCACAAAAATCCTATTTAAACTACCATGAAGAGCTGCGTCCGTTTCGGTTCCATGTAGTTTCTAGCCAACTGAATTGCGAGTCTCTCTCTCTCTGTCTCTCTCTGTCTCTATTTCTCTTTCTGAAATGCACTTCACCTGTGCTGCCAAAGTCAAATAATCAAAAGGAGTTGACTCTTCACGCATAAGCAATATTTTCAGCTACTTTGGGAATTTCCTTTCCCTTGCTTTAAGAGGATTTAGCAACTGGAAGTTTATTAAAATTCGCAATTATCTTTGAGTGCAAGAGCTCTTTTTTAATGTATTATGCAAAGCTGAATCCATCAATGTTTGCCTGTCAGTTCAGGGTAGTGATGGCATTAATTATCATTAGATACACAATTATCGATTGATTTGCTTCCATTGGCAATATAATTGACTTGCGATGCATTGAAACTATAATCGACCATTCCACAAAACAATCGCGCCGTGCTCTACAATATTTTTACGGAAAAGCCCCACAAACTTACAAGTGACCCACAGGAAATAAGCTCAGAGCAGCTTTATTGGGCCAGTTCTAGCGGCGATTTGGTATAATGGACAATTTGTTGTATTGCTCCAGTATTAAATCTCAAACGCTACGTCGCCAGTGTTCTGCGTACAGTGTACCCAAAACTTTGAGCTTACTAATATACATTTCCAGCAGACAGTGACAGCAGAGCGCCTCTTTTCTATAGCGTTCATGTTGGGTTTCCATCAAAAAGTTAAGGGAGTCCCTCTATGCTTGAGTTGGACTAAAGCGCGTGTGAGCTGTGCTGCCTGAAGTCGTGGCCTATGAACTATGCCTTCAGTTACTCATTTGGGTATTATTACACTTTCCCAAAAATTATATATATTTCCCATCAAGCGCAAACATTTCTATTTAATTTCTGATGCCGAGGCAGAAATAGTCCATTTACTTTTACTCCTTTAATGAACGATAAGAGAAGTTTTATTTCCCAAGTTCAAAGTTTACTAAAAAAAACTTCTAATTGAAATACTCTAAAGAGTTGAGTCCCGTTCCGTTTAGCTGTCCAACCAGGCAGCTGCTACCTACAGAACTGTAATTCTTTACCCTAATCTATCAAATACCAACCCATATTTGGGATTTACTTCAAGAGAGTTTCTCAAGCTTTTGCGCAATCTGACTGAATCAGTTTCATTGCCAATTTGAACCCCAAACGTTCACTTATCACACTTAATTTAAATTATAATTTGTCTGCACCACAATTAAAACTTATGCTGCCTGCCGCTGCCCCAGCTGCGCGTTCCACAAACTTGATTAGCACGAATTGCGCTATGAAAGACTTTAGAGTGCCATAAAAGAGCTGAACACAGACTGCCTGTCTCTCTGTCTTGCTGTCCGTGTATTTGTCGCCCCTAAACTGGAGGCGATTTGTTGTTTGGCTAAAGAATGCCTAAGCCATCCATATTTGAGCAGATCAATTTGGCCAAGACGCGTGACAAACGACATAGGCACAAGACGTCGTTCAATAGATCAGCCGAGAGTGGCAAGGGAAATGGTGGAAGAGGGCGGCAGATTGAGATGAGGTCAACAGGATGCAATCAAGGCAATTGCGCTTTGCCGTTCGTTAGAGTGCCTAAAGTGCTCGAAATACTTGGAAACACAATCAATTGAACAGGAAGCGCATAAATTATGTCAAATAACAAAGATACAGAAACAGTTGGATATAAATGCAGCTAAAGATACAGATATAGACATAGATATAGATACAGATACTCAGAACAAATGTATGCAATGGCAATTTGCAATTTTTCAATTGAGAGCACAAACTGTTATTTGCGACTCGAGAGACCTGCATTTGGCATCAATCAGAGGCTGTTCAAGCTTATGACAAGTTTATTGCATCAACAGAGACACAGATACAGATGGAGATAGAGATACAGATACAACACACTGTGGTCGAGCAGTTGCTGATCTGCGCTGATCTTATCCGGCTGACATATGTGACATGGACAATGTGATCGATTGATCGGATCGATGGGGCCACCGCGTGTGGCTGCCACAGCGGCAACAGGCGATTGACGCGAACACGACAGGGCGATCTTGCCAACTGCCAGCGGGGCAATTGCCAAAGCAGGGCGCGTTCATAGTGACAACATTGGAATTAGAATTCGAAAAAATTGAAAACTGATTAAGATAGCGAAATCAACTGAAGCTTTTCTTTTTCAATTATAAGCTTTTAGCATGCATATAAGCGTGTAAAGACATTGACGGATTTGTATTCAAAACTTTTCCCTAATTTATGGAAAATGAAAGCCTGAACAGTTCGCAACGAACTGTAAACAACTTGATAAATGTTTTTACACCAAGAAATATCCAATTATAAAGCATTAAAAGCAAGGTCTGCCTATATGTATATTAACTATTTATATATTCATGAATTTTAGTAAATTTATTCATTCTCATATTGATTTCGACTCTTGGCAATCTTTTTAGATGCAAGAGCTTCACTTTATCCATATCATATATCTTATACATAAACATATATATATTATATATGAGGAGACCATCTATGGAATGAGAATGTGATGCATCCGCAAAATATGAAGAGTTTTGCTTTGAAATTGTCCATCTCTTTCTTAATTTATCTATGCCTCTTGTTCGCTTTCTCTATCTCTCTATCGTCACCTGAATCTCTGTTCCTCTGTTCATTTTTTCTTTTCTATATCTCTCTGTATCTTTATCTTTATCCTGCTCTCTATCGCTCTCTCTCTCTCTCTCTCTCTCTCTCTGCCTCTTGTCCTCATCATTACTTGCCTTTTCTGTCTCTCTCAGCTCTCTTTATTTCTCCCTCTACTTGGCCTTCTCTTCCTCCTTCTCTCTATCTCTCTCTCTCTCTCTCTCTCTCTCTAACCCTCTCTATCATAGTCTCAAGCTATCTGTCTTAATTTATATCATTCATTTTGCAATTCTTTCTCATTTTCTCTCTCTCTCTCTCTCTCTCTCTTTCTCACGCACACACAATTGAGGTGGTAAACTATCGATAGTGGGTACTATCGATAATCGGCGATAGTGGCCAAGATGGAACAACTGTATTTAGAATTTAAAAATTCAAGTTCAAATGGTTTTAATTTTCGCTAGACATCGAGTCCACTATCGGTAGATTGCATCATAGATACTAAGCCAACTCGATAGTGTTCGATCACCGATAGTACCGATAAAGTCATCGTCACCACCTCCAACACATAGATACTCTCTGTCCATATTCCAAACTATATCATTAATCGCAGACTCTCTCACCTCTTTAAACAATCTCTCAATTATCGATTTTGTTTATCATCATGGAAGTAGATTGAATTAAAAAAGCTTAATATGCACATTAAATATACTTTAGACATATTTCAAAGGTAATTTCTATTATGTTATTATTTGTACGATGTAAAATGATTATTATTATATTAAATATTTTCATTTTATACCCAAAGCCACTCTCTTAACAACATATTTCCGACGAGTTTCTCGACAGCGGCACATGCCTAAACAATTTTTCTGAGATACTTTTCAGAGATACTCGCAATGCTCGTAGGTTTTTGCAATTTCAATAAACAATTTCCTCATTTGCTGCGATCGAAAATAAATGAAATAATGTTAACATAATTGTAATCTCAAATTGTTTGACCCAAAGCGAAATGTGTGCCACGCCCCTCATCAAGCTGTGATCCAAATGCGCCGATAAATTCCTAATAATATGAGCAAAATATGAGCATATAAAGCAGGGCGAGCCTGAAGCGAATAAATGTGAAAGACACACACACATATGCACCCTCACACACACACACTCACGTGATGTTGCATCATTGCTAAATTTGTGTGGCATGATTTGGTACACTGATTGTTACCATAATTTGTGAATCAAATAAAATAAACAATTGCAAAACTCGAGCAATTTGCGAGCCAGCAAACAAATTTTACAGAGCATACAGAGTGCGTATACTTTTGTTTTACTTTCGATTGATTAGAATTTCATTTGAATTAATTGGAATTTAAGCTAATTTTAAGAGACTATATATATATATATCTTTTTTTTTTTTTTTTGAGTGGATATTTCATGCCCATAAAAATGTATATATCCGTTAGACTTGCTGACCACAGCTACATTGCATGTTTTCTGTTCTGCCACCTAGAGTGAACTGTAAAGGAGGTCAACAGTGCGACACGAGCAACATTTGCAGATTGTAACGATCAAACTGCAGACGATATTGGCCAAGCATGGACACTGGAACATAGAACCATTTGCAACATACAAAATAATCGAGCATGGGGACACTAGAAACACAATTGATAATAGGGATAAACAAGTGTCAACAAAATGGATATTTATTGCTATTCGAATGAGCCCAGATGACTGTATTTGATATAGTTCAAGAACTTAATTACATAAATTTCTATATGATATAAATAATGTATATGCATAAAATTATTGTGTATATAATTGCGTATTTAATATATTTAGAGTATTCAAGAAATTAAGCAGAGCACTGTGAATATAATGATTGCATTCAACTCAACTTCAAATTATTGTGAGTACTTAAACGTCTTTGAATCAGCAACGTAAACGTCTTGCCTCTATAACTCTCTTACTCTATCAGCTTTATCGCTATTCTTCTCAAATGTAAATGAATATTTGTTATATCAATCAAAACTTACAAATATGTACTGTATATAAACTGGTATACTATACTACCTGAAATTCTATTTAAAAATTAATTCAACAAGAAGTAACAAAGCTCCAGTCGAGTCTGCTCGATTACGAAATCCCCTGAACCTTTCGAAGAACTGATATTTCACGGATTCCACGCTTCGTTTCTGTACACACACACACTGATATACATACGCATATGCAGGCGTCTTGCTGTCTCGCTTGCTCTACATATGGGAACTTATTTGATAAATAAATCGTATTTTAAATGCACAAACTATCTATATTTTGAGTGTTCTATCTATACAAGTTTTCTTAAGCTTAAGCTCTTAAGCTTGCCCGTCAAAATGTAGAATCAAAATTACTTTACACGACAAGGTCATGCAGACTTCAGACAATCATTTTTACGATTCTTTTCTTTTAAGTAACAGATAATTTATTCGATTAATCGTAAATTAATAATTGGTTCTATGCAAAATAATAAATGCCGCCAAAGTAAAGGTAGATGAACCGTTAATGAACAAAATTATCACTCTTTATACTCATTAAAGATCAAAGGGAAGCTGCAGCTCTGAATTGATTGCAAATTAAGCAGAATCGCCCAATTGATTAAAAAAAAAAAAAAGTCCCAATAATTTAGATTGTCTCCGTGCCTCAGTAGCCAGTTCGTATTGGGAAGGTTCCGATACGCTGTGTTCATGGACTTTAAATAAATTTCAATCATTATTTGCTGTCGACGGCTGCCCGCTGAGTGTTATGCTGATTGGCTGACAACGGGGTGCGCTGACACTTACTCGAGCACTCGATCGGAATCGGAATTGGAATTGAAATTGAAATTGGAGTAGTCCGAGTCGGAGCTATTGGAGCTGCAGTCGAAGTACGTCCAACCTTGGGCGTGTGTGAGAAACCCGTTATGGCCGGATAGCCATTATCTCGATGCATATTTTCCAAGACATGCCTACGAACATAATTGGGTTTTAATTGATACACACAAAGCGACACAACAACAACAACAACAACAGAAAACTAAACTGAAAACCCGAAAAACCAACATGCAAATTCTAGCAAAGGGAAATGATTAATTTCCATTGCGATTCGAGTCGAGTGTCTGCGCTGCTTCGAGAGGCATTTCAATATGTGAATATGCGAATATATGTATACACACATAGATGTAGATATATACATATGTGTGATATAGATATATACATATATCATATCGAATTACTTGCGGCCTTAACAACACAATTATGACTTGTTTCGACTGGCGGCCAAAAAGCCAAGCGACCAATTCAATTGGCCTAATGAGTGCAACGAATCTGACAGCCAAACCGCAAATATGTGACCGAGTATTCATGTTTCATATCGAGCATATCTACACACATATGGAGCATGGCTATCCATAATGCAGCTAATCGAAGCGATTGTCTATTCAAATTCGACTGTGTGTGAAAGGGCCGTCGCGCGAGCCAAACGACATTGTCAACATTCATGAATACTATATGAATACATACTACACACATAAATGCATACATATATATATATTCATAATGATATACATCTATATATGGATATATCTGCGCCTTTGTGCGGCTACCAATTCACAACGTCGCGCCCACGAAATTTACATATCTAAATGTTAGCTGGGCACAATGCTTTTTCATGATCCACAAACTCAAATCTCTATATATATATATGTAAACATATATAGAAATACATGTATTTTTAATAGATGCAGCTACATTGAAATCAATATAAAAACAACAAGCTTTTCATTGCTTGAAATACACTCTTATTGTTTATAACAATCGCAATCGATTTATATCGATTTATTTTAAAATTTTCAGGTTAACAGAGAGAGAGAGAGAGAGGGACAGAGAGCGAGGTAGAGAGAGAGACAGCGATAGATGCCAGCGAGAGAGATACAGCGAGAGAGAGAGAGAGAGAGAGAGAGAGAGACAGCGAGAGAGAGAAAAGTTTATAGACTTCATTTCTACTTATCTAAAATGAAAGAAGAAATAAAAACTAACAATCTAATTAATCAAATTAAATATGTTTAAGATGAAACTAAATTTTGTTTTTAACTTACATTATTTTATCTTTCCTCATCAATATTTTATCATCTGTGCTCTAACTTATATCATCTTTCAACTATCTTCTTCTATCTTTCAACTTATTTCTTCTGTCTATCTTATATGTTATATGATTTCTATCTATCTATCATATATCTGTCATCTATCTGATATCTTGCAGCTCCTATCTTCAGTCATCTATCTTTAATATGATATATTTTACTTTTCTATTTTCTATCTACAATTTGTAGTAATCTATTATCTTTTATCTACATTCTTATCTTGTAACCTATAACTTATAAGATCTTTCTTCTATATTCAATCAGTCGTTTCACTTCTATCTTCTATTATTCATATAGTATAGGTACTATATCTTCTATAATCTGTCTTCTAATTTGTATTTTTAATTTTCTATACTATGAGTTCTCAAACATTTTTTATTTATTTAATTGAAAGTGCATTTGGCTCTCTTCACAATTCTTAAAAGTCTCTTTTAGCATAGCAAAATAGATGTACCCGCCTCTACCCTAACGTCTGGCCACACTGTAATGCTGTAATTCATCAGCGGGCAATTAGCATACAGCCATAAAGCAAAATCCAAACAACTGACTTAATGGAGTCATTTTTGGGGCTTAGAGCTTTTGGGCCATAGCCAATGTGCAACCCTCGTCCAGCCACACCCCAATACCAAATAGTTGAATACCCACATGTCTATGTGTGTGTGTGTGTGTGTGTGTGTGGATATGTATTTCTGTCTTGGCTGGGCGCAAAAATGCTAAAGTTCGTTTCTTAAGTCTTTCGTTTTATCGGCGTCAAATTGCACAAAATGCGCTAAACAGAAACTTTTACTTTTTACGTTATTTAGCAGCCACAGTGAACACACACTATAAAGGCGAGATGGAGCAACAATAACAGGCTTCTTAATATATCTTGTGTGCCTGCAGAGATAATTGTTTGTTATCTCAAATATTTTGCTATGCTTGCAAACGTTTTTCTGATTTTTTTTTTTTTTTTTTGTCTTTTTTTTCTATCTTAAGAAATAAAGTTCAGC
The DNA here is from genome assembly GCA_030914345.1 of Drosophila koepferae. Lineage (NCBI taxonomy): Eukaryota > Metazoa > Arthropoda > Insecta > Diptera > Drosophilidae > Drosophila > Drosophila koepferae. The sequence continues at coordinate 602,637 of JAUESR010000196.1, forward strand.
AAGCGCAGAGGCGCAACAAATTCGAGTGGGTGTTGTTGCAGTTGCAACAGTTGATTAACGTTAATTGAGGGCCTGCCACATGCCACGGGCGCTGCAAGCCAAGCAATGCCAAACGCCCAGTGGGCAATGGACAATGGGCGTGGCATTGTGGCTTAGAATGTGCGGCAGACAGAGAAAGCTTGGCTGCCTGTCTTTTCTGTTGGGCACGAAAAATGTAGGAAAGGAAATTCATGTAGCCGAAATTCAAACGAAAATCGGTGCCAAGGTTGGCGCGAGACACAGTCAAAGCCATAATTAGATCAACAGTCATAATTTTTGTTATAGTTGTAATTGTTGCTGCCTCGTTACAGTAGGGCGCCACTAACAATAGCAACTGCAACAACAACAACAACGCAGCAAACACCAAAAAAAAAAAAGCCGCCTTAAAATTTGAAGCAATAACGAAAAAAAAAAAACACTTTAATTTGAGCGCATTTCATTTTGTCAAGTTGTTTGGCCCGTTGGCTTTTTTATTGTTAGCAGCCAGTTGTTGTTGTTGTTGTTGTTGTTATAAACAAATAGAAACAAGCAACAAGCAAACGGGCAACAATGGGGCATGTTTGTAGGGCGGTCGCTGCTTTGGCTCGCTTCTGGCCGCAAATTCGTAGCCAATTTAAATGTCATTGCGCCATTTTGATTTGGATTTGGATTTGGATTTGGACTTCGATTTTATTTGCTTTCCCGCAATTTAATTCGCATTTGAGGCGAAAACTAAAGCAAATTTTGGGGAAAAAAAAAACAATATCTTATCAAACGCCCCATCAATTCATCTATAAACGAGAGCGTGGCCAACACTCGAATTGGAATGGAAATGCAGACCAAGAGCCGGCAAGGCGTTGCCGGAGGCGAAGGCGGAGACAGTCGCGGAGACAGGGGCAAACAGGTACAAGAGGTCAGGTTAGGGTTCACGCAAGGCGTCAACTGGCCACTCACAAAGCGATTGCAGATTCGACTGTCAGATAGGCCAAACAACATTCGAAAGGGAAAGCATAGTTAAGTTCTCAGATCGAGCCAGGGATTAGCTAAAGCTAAAACCATAGATCGTGACCCTTGAACTCGATCTTTTATTTTATTTTAGCAACAATTTGTTTCATTGAGCAATATTTCAATAGTAGAGCAATATTTGTAATGAATGTATCTTTAATTTATTATTTATTTAATATAAAAAAAAAATTATTTGAAATGAAATCAAATTAGTAATAACAAAACTAGTACAATATTATTAGGTTGTAATAATAGTATAATATTAAATTATTTTTTTATTTTTATTTTATTCCGTATAATTTAAATTAAATTTTAATTATGTATTGTGTTTATTAAATTGCCTAGTAAAAAAAGAGCACTAAAACTAACTCGACTTTTGTATACGTCTCAACTGAAAAGAAAATAATATCTTTCACTCTCTCTCTATCACTCTCACTCTCTCTCTATCACTCTCACTCTCACTCTCTCTCTCTCTCACTCTCTCTCTCTCTCACTCTCTCTCTCTCTCACTCTCTCTCTCTCTCTCTCTCTCTGTCTCTCTCTCTCTCTCTCTCTCTCTCGAAGTTTACAATATCATTGTGATATCTAAATGTTCAGGAAGGTTTTAGGGAAGCTAATAAAAATCGAATATAATACAAATTTGCGTATTCACAAAGGAATCGAATCGTGGAAGAACTGAGTTTGTTAGACTGATCAAGATATGTATATCTACTATATATTAGCTATTTTAGGTCTGTCCAAATTAATATGTTCAATTCATCTTTTAAGCGTTTTACAAAAAACAAAAAATAAAAACTTAAAAATTTAAACAAAGCCAAAAATATGAATATGAAATTTTGTCAAAGTCTTCAAATTGAAATGGAAAAGCTTTCTTCAAACGATTTGAATAACTTTAACAAAAGTAAATATTATTTCTATACAATAGAATTTACACGATTGTTAAACCAGCTAAAGCTAGCTACTCAGCTAGTAACTTTGAATCGGTTTATAGTTTTTTAACTGGAGGTAGATTACGTCAAAAGTCCCATCAAAGATATTCGTATACCCACATACAAATCTAGTGAAATCTCAACGCAAATTATTGAATTCAAATCTAAATTTTATAAAAAGAGTTTAATAAGTATTTTTACTTCAACAGCACTGTAAAGTCATCAAGAAGCTAAAGTCCGATATCTAATTATTAAATACTAGCTAAATTTTATAAAAAATAATTATATTAATATTTTTATTTCAACAGTACAATAAAGTTGTTATCTCACAACGTTTTCGTTCACTCCATTTAATCACTTTATTAGTGAAGCTTTGTGAATCTGTTTCCACTTGATTGCATTTCCTTAAACATCAATCAAACTGAGTTGGCTTTAGCCAAGAGCCACCTGCTGCAGGCTTTTGCTTTTAACACTCACGCACTCATCGCCAGCCACACACACAACTTGGTCAATGGCAGCAGCAACTGTTAAGTTGGCAGCTGGCAGCTGGCAGTCAAGTTGCTTGTCCAAGAAGCACCGGCAGCAAATAGAGCGTGTTCAGGCCAACGACGCTTGGCCAACTGTGTGTGTGTGTGTGTGTGTGTGAGTGTCTGCAATTTGAAAGCGAGCTGCCAATGCGTCAATGCAACAATGCGACATTCAATGCGCCGAATTGCGGCAGCTGCAATTAGGCTTTGCGTTAGAGCCATGTTCTTCAAGAATTGTCGCATGGGGAATTCTCTCATCGCATTCCTAGATAGAGACTGCGACTGCGACTGCGAGTGCGATTGCGATTGCGACTACGACTGCCTATGCGACTTTGATTCAATATGTGGCGCGAGGTCTTGACATTGTACCTTGAGCAGTGTCATGATTTTTGCACTCGCGGCTCCAGCTGCTGCTCATGTCATCGTCAAATGTAAATGAAAAGCTGCCACAGCAAATCAAAGCTAATTGTTGAACCATTGTCTATATATATATATATATATCTACATGTATATGTTTTACTAGGCATGGCATGGCATGGCAGCAACGACAGCGTCCACACCCTGTGGGCGTTGCTGCTGCTGCTGCTCCACATTCGCCAACGGCCGTGCACAGTTGACTCATCGAGGCCGGGAGAAGGTTTTCGTGTGTGTTTGTAAATTTTTGTTTTTTTGGGGCAACTGGCAATACGAAACTAACATACATACATAGATGCAACTAATACTCGAATCCAAGCTGCAGTTGCCCAATAGCAGAGCTATTGATAAACCGTGTGCGAGACGCGCTTCACTGGCTCTTGCCACATTCAAATTCTTAACAAGGCTCATTCGTGGCGCATTCGTGGTCAGCTGACTTTCAAGAATCTGTGCCAGCCAGCCAGCAAGCCAGCCAGCCAGCTCTGCCCTCAGCTAAGCTCGTCTGGTCGTCTTGGTTGCTGCATGCGAAACACCAAATGCTCATCCATTGCATTCGGCACCTTTGATCGCCATTGAACGCCCACAGCTCGCTCGTCTCCTCCATATATAGGGTCTGGCCTTATAGAGTTCGTCTGTTGCAGGTAGGATTTGCATGCGCGATTTGCATTACGTTAGCACGTAACGTGTTAACAGCCTCTGCCAGATGAAGTCAAGTAAATTTCATGATTTTCGCATGCAATTTTTATTCATATATTTGTACTTTTAAAATAGAAATTTAATTGCACATAAATAATTACACAACGGTCGAAAAATGTTCAATTTAATTGCAATTAATATTCGAAGCATAAACGCGATATGTCAAAATCGATTTACCATCGTGAGATGCTGCTCAACTAGCATACACCCTGCATTTGTTGCAAATAGTCGATAACTTAGAAGTTCGATAACTTAGGAGTTTGTATTAAACAACTCTGATATATCCAATATTCTATTGTAAATAATTACTCGGTTGAATTACTCAAATACTCGACCAGCTTAAACCCAGCATTTGTTGCAAATAGTCGATAACTTAGGAGTCGATGATCTAAAAGTTCGATAATTTACGAGTTCGATAACTTAGGAGCTTGAGTTAAACGACTGTGAGGTAACCTATGTTCTATTCTAAATAATTATTCGCTCGAATTACTATAGTGCTCGGCTACCTTATACCCAGTATTTGTTGCAAATAGTCTATATTTTACGAAAAGCACTAAGACTATGATATGCCCTATAATTTATTTCAAGAATGTAAATAATATATGATTGTAAGCCTTTATTACTGTTATGCGACTAATACATATCCTGTATTTATTACAAACACGATATAATTTAACAAAAACATTCAAAAGCTTTACAGTGATCAACTTAAAGATACCCTATATTATATTCCTATTGAAACCATGCAGCAAACTCCATAATTATTGGCTTTAATAGATGCTATTCGACTTAGATATACCCTGCAGTATAAAACATAAAACTTACGTAGTGATCGACTGTAAGATATAGACTATTTTAAAGAAGTATATAGTAGACTTTACAAATTGTTAGCGCTGATAATTGCTGATCGACTAACATATATCCTGCATTTCCTTCAAACAGTAAAAATTGATGTAACTCTATCCTATTCTATCCAAGATTATAATCTAAAGGAAACCATATAATGTACTCTGCTATTGCCATCAATAATTACAAGTCGTCTAACATATACCCTGCAATTTAAGAAAAAATACTTAATATCGAGAGTGAATGGTTTTCAAATACACGGTATTATATTGTATAGAATTGCAAAAGCACATACTTCTACTACTACTCGACTATCATATACCCTGTAGAATAAAAGAAAGTAGCTTATATAAAAGTAAATGATTTCAAATGTTTTAAATCTCTATTCTAATTAAGAATATCACTTACATTTCAAAAGCAAACATAACGGAGCGAGTCATGCTTGTCTTAAGCCAAAATTTTTATAAACAAATCATATAAATTAAAAATATAAAAACTTGATTTACCTTTCGATGATTAAAGAAATACTAACATTAATTCGTAATAATTTCTTAAATGTTGCCCAATCATAAATATACCGCAACTAAGCGTCTATATATAACCAGTATTTCGCTCACATAAATCGATCTGTCACAACTCAAGACTTTAGATGTAAAATGATAACCAAGCAAAGTAAACAGTTTTTATTAATTAATATCGACTTGGACTTAATATTCAAAAGTCAAAATCGCTGTTTAATTTGCTCATTTGCTATGTCTGGACAAAATATATTAATTTCAGCAAATGCTTACAAATTAGATATTTGCATTCATTAATTTCTACAGCATTCAATGAGAGTTCAACAAATTGTAGGCCTTAATTCTGATTGTGAATATAATTTAGGTAAAAGCAAAACCAAATTAATTGCGAACGAGTTCCAACCAATTCAAAACGAAACGCAACGAAAGTAATTGTCGATTGGCCAACAAAAATATTTGATTTGTTGCCATTGCGCAAACTGCTTGAGTCGGCCATAAACATATTGTATTACCAACGCGCATTGCTCATACGCCCAGTGGTACGCTTCGCTACATTTTGTTTTCTTAGACAATTAACAGCTATGGGCATGGAAAAGTCTCTCTTCCACTCCCCCCTCTATACACCTCTTTACCTATCTATTCTTTCTCCATCTAACTCTTTTTCTACCTGTACTTGTCTCTCTCTCTCTCTGTCTGTATCGGAGTCTACCTTAATTTGTTTCTCTTCGTTTTTATCTAAATGCATTACTCCATTACTCCGTTCCCTATCTGTTTCTCTTCTTTTTCTGCTTCGACGAGCTGTTTCTTTACCTCTTTTCCTCTGTGTTTCTTTCTCACAATAATTATTATAATCTAATTATAGTTTTGAATATCGCTCTGTCCTTCTCCCTCTCTCTCTCTCTCTCTCTCTCTCTCTCTCTCTCTCTCTCTCTCTCTCTCTCTCTCTCTCTCTATTTATCTGATCACCTCCATTTCTATCTCTATCCATTTCTTGGTATCACTGTACTTCTCTGTTTCGTTTTATCTCTATATATGTATGTAATTAGTTTAAGTTTGTTCTATATCTATTTCATTATTTCTCATTGATTCTCTCTCTCTCTCTCTCTTTTTTTCTTCTCTTTCGATGTATGTATCTTTCTTTGTTAATTTTCTCTATCTTTCTCTTTCTCAATCTATCTGCTTATAGCTCTTTCTTTCGCTACCTACTACCTATCTCTCTCTGTCTGTGTCTCCTCGTCAATCTCCCACTCTCTCTCTCTTTCTTTCGCTACCTACTACCTATCTCTCTCTGTCTGTGTCTCCTCGTCAATCTCCCACTCTCTCTCTCTTTCTTTCGCTACCTACTACCTATCTCTCTCTGTCTGTGTCTCCTCGTCAATCTCCCACTCTCTCTCTCTTTCTTTATCTATCGCTCTCACTTTATCTGCTTATCGGTCTTTCTTTTGCTATTTACTACCTATTTCTCTCAGTCAGTAAATCTTCGTCAAACAATTCAATCTCCCTCTCTCTCTCTCTCTCTCACACACACACATGTACATTCTCTCTCTCTTTCTCCCTCCCACTCTCACAGAAACAGAAATCTGACACTATCTCTATCTGTCTATATCTCTATATCTATCTGTCTTTCCCCATTTATCACTTCTCTCTCTCTCTCTCTCTTTTATATATCAGCCTATTCTCTATTCAATCTTTCTCTAGCATACCTACTTATTCTATATTCAAAATCAGAATCTCCTCCCAAGATTTTCTCAATTTCCAACTGAAAATCTTCGCCTCTTTGTTGACCATTGCCTAATCAGCTATCAGCTATCAGCAAGTGTTTTGTACTCGCCGCTGTTTTATTGCTCTAGCAGTTATAATTTTCGTGGCATGCCACACACTGGCCACTGCAGTGCTTCTCTATGTGGCACTTTGTCATCGGGCTGGCAGCAGCACTCGCATTCGAGCACATGCAAACGTCTGCAGACACACACACACACACACACACACACACACACACACACACACACACACACACACACACACGTGGGCGTCTTGTAGTCCGAGCTGTGCGAGTCCAACTCAATGAGAGGCTAGAGCAATGCATTTCACGTTGCATGCCTCATGCCTCATGCCTCATGTCTTATGTCTTATGATCTTATGTGTCTCGTGTGCTCTGTCTACTGTCTACTGTTTGTTGCTTGTCATTTGCCATTTTTCACACTGCGAGCTGCTGGCTGACAGCCGTAGGCGAACGCCAAGTACAAAGATAAACATTTTGCATGGCCATTGCTAAGACTCACATAATTACAAGAAGCTGCCATTGCAAACGGACACATCACAGACAGCAGCAACTGACAACGACAACAAATTTGCCAAACAATGCAGATCGCAGGGCACGAAGTCGCCAAATGTCGCATTGATGGAACTTTTTCTTTTGTCGGCCACTCACTGCATGTTCCCCTTCCCCTTCCCTTCACCAACCCCAATTCCAAATTCCCAATCCTCATTCAAATCTCCAACTGTCTCCCTCTCTCTCTACCTCTGGCCAGTGTGGCAATTACGGGTCTCGACTCGTGCCACGCGTTTGCGTTTACAATGCCAGCAAATAATCTGCACTTTGCAGCTGAAACTTGTTGCCGCACTGGCTGCTGCGCTGCTGCCGCTGGACTCGGCTAAGCTCGAATATTTGGCTTTTTTTTATGTGTACAGTAGAACCTGCTTAATGTGAGCTGCAAGGCAGTTAGCTGTCAATATTCATTTGAATAAAGTGCTATTGCACTAAACTACACGCTCTACGGCCACCGCTACTTGATTTTGCATATCATTTCTCATATTCAATCGGCCTTAATTGATATATCTTATGTCTTCATTTATTAGCTGTGTCGTCCTAAATCCATTTGTTTCAAATGTTAATTCCAGCAAATAATAATTGTGTTTTTATTATTCTTTCGCCTATTGGAAATTTCTCTCCCTCCCTCTGTGTCTTTCTTTCTCTCTCTCTCTCTCTCTCTCTCTCTCTCTCTCTCTCTCTCTCTCTCTCTCTCTCTCTGTCTCTCTCTCTCTCTCCCAATCACTCTATTTGTCTGCCTATATCTTTTTTAACTTTCTTTGTAGCTGTGCAACTTCTGTACATTTATTGCTCTCTCTCTCTCTCTCTCACGGTTTCCATCTCAATTTATCTCTCCCTTTCTAATAAACCTTAATCGATATATGTCAGCTTTGTCTTTAACGTCTTTCTTTTATAATTATAAACGTTTTTATAAGCAATTTTTGCAAATTTTGTTACACCTCTCTCTTTCTCTTTCTCTGTCTCTCTCTCTCTCTCCTTCTGTGCATGTCTCTCTTCTGTTCGTAGACACTCGATATTATGCATATTTTTTAGCACTTTTGTATTTCATCAATATTTTTCCATGTTTGTTGTCTTATGCAATTATTGTTTTCCTTTTATTTTCGATTCATACACAAAGTATTCGAATTAAAAGGCAAATTTATGAATTAAAAGATATGAATCGCAAATAAAATATATATGAACGAAAATATTCTTCAATTTTATCAAAGTGGCTAAAAATATATTTATGATTCCGTTTTTGTACAATTTCTGATTCTTAAATATCTTACAGCAGATGAATTGAATATTGTTAAATGAAGATCACATACAAATGCTATACAAAATATTCATACTTACATATACATATACATATATGTATATAGTACTTATATTCTTTTTCTTTTAAGCTGCATGACTTAATACGATTTTTTAATTAAATACGAAAAATTAATATTCAAATAAGTATTAGCAACTGTTTTTTCAACTTATCGAAAGTTCTTGCAGAAGTTGCCCAACTGTAGCACAATGGACAACAAATCTCAAATAGTTAAGTGTGTGCACATGCACATACAAGTACTTACATACATACATACATGAATACATACATATATACATACAAACATTAACATATACATAGCACTCACATAGGCGTATATGCATGCTTATACATATGCAATACAGGCAGATATACATAAGTATTCATATATAGTATCACACACATATGTACATACATGTAATATATACATACATATATAAAATACATACATATATATATATATGTTTTTCCTTCAGACGGCCAGGCACAAATTGTTTGGCAGAGACCAAGAGATTGCCAAAATGGAGCAGCAGCAGCAGCGAAGCTAAAGCTATTGCTGTAGCGGGAGCTGGAGCTGAAGCTGGAGCGACACAGTTACAGTTACAGTTACAGTTACAGTTACATTTACTGTTACACTTTCAGTTGCAGTTGCAGTTGCAGTTGCTGCGACTGGCGATTTTCGTTGTTGTTTTTGTTTTTGTTTTTGTTTTGTTTATCTTATTTGTATTTTGGCAGCAGGTTCACAACGAATGCAGCATGCGCTGCACGTGAGACAGCGGCAACCTGGCCTGGGCAATGGGACTGTGTGGCCTGGCTGCAGGCACATGGAGTCGCCATATCCGAGTTGTCCATGTGCCGCACGCAGCCAAGAGCAGAGCAGACCAGAGCAGAGCACTATAAACGAGAGCAAAAGCAAGCACTGTCGTTGTTGTTGCTGTTGTTGTCTTGGCTTTCGGTCAACGATTTGTTGTTGTTGTTGTTGTTGTTGCTGCTTTTGGTTTCTGTTTTCTTAGCAGTTTAGCGCCCGTTGTCGTGTCCCCAATGCCCGATGCCCGATGCCCGATGCCCGGTGCCAGTGTCCACGTACCAACATTGGCCTAATGTTGCACATTGTGTGCTGATCTTGTTTATTATGCAAGAAAGCTGCCAAAGTAAGCCAGCGCGACAACAGCAACAGAAACTGAACGCAATATAAATATATATATATGTATATATATTTACAAACATATATACAACTAAAGTAAATATAAAAGAAAAGTTATTTACCAAAAACTAAATCACCAAACTTGCATACCATTAACGGAGCTCATAACTCCCTCATGAATGATACCCAAACTTAAATGAGCTAACATTTTCTTATATATGTATATGTAGTATTATTACGATTTCAGAACGCGCTCGAGCAAAACTTAAACAGTTCAATGAAAAGTATTTTTACCTACTTCAGAAAAGTATGAGAAAAAGCAGTTCAAAGCTCAAACTATCAGTTAATAGCATCAATATATTTTCACTTAAATTTCATGCTTATAAAACAACAAATGTCCATGAAAATAAATAAAAATCCCAAGTTGAAAGATACTTATTTACGGTTCGTATTCAATTTGATAAATGGAATTGCGCAAATTGAAAAGTCTTGGAGTACTTTCACATGATCCGAGGGCGTACTGCACATACAAATGCCCAAGTTTTTCGTTTTGAGGTCGCCTTTATTAATATGCATATGACAAAATACCTTTTTCCAGTTGCCGAGCACCGCCCGCACGCCGTCACTCGAACTATTTCACTTCACTTGATGCACAAAACAAAAATAAATACATAAATAAACACCATCGACATCGACATCGGCATCGACATCAATTAAAGTTTAAAATCAGAAACACGCACCGAGTGCACACACATAAATAAGAGGCCAAAATGAAAGGCAACGCGTGCCAAAAAGTCGTTATTTGGTGCTCCGATCGTTCGAGCAGTTTTATTATTTTTGGCTCCTTTTTTGTTTCAAAAGAACCCGCCAAACGCGAGAGGCAAAATAGCTACAGCTACGGCTACGGCTACAGCTACCGTCTATTGTCTATTGTCTACTGTCTACTGTCTACTGTCTGTGGCTACTGGACTGCCAGCAGACAACTGCGAGCAGCGAGCAGAGCTCTGCGTTGGTAACAAAATGGAAACGAAACGTGACTGCATGGCAAATGAAACGAAATGAAATGGAATGGAATGAAATGAAATGAAAGTGGGCGTCAAGCGGCAGGGTGCGTCGCCCATTGGGGCAAGGAAACTGGAGCTGCAACTGCAACGGCAACTGCAACGGCAACGGCAAATGGAACTGGAACTGGAACTGATTTGCATGGTTCTGCGCTAACGCGACATATGGAACTGGGTCGGGTCAAAGGGTGGCGGCGCACTTAGCTTTTAGCCAAAGTTAGCCCAAACAACTGTTCAGTTGCGTACAAGAAAATTTCAATCGAACAAAAGAAATGACAAAGCCAACTGAATAAATACAAATTTTTTGAAGACAATAGATATTATTATATATTATAGAGTATCGATTATATATGATAATAATCCTAATATATATTATAATAATCCGAATTCCTGTCTATGCATTTATTTATCTCTTGCTTTTACAAATCAAAGTATTTGAAGTACATGAATGTATCTATATACATATTTAGCATATGAAAACCCATCGTCATAAATAACTATAATATATATTAATTGAATTATGATAATGATATATGCATGTAATAAAACTAACGTAAAATAAATATATTTATAATTATATACTTTACATGCAATACATATAAACATAATTTCATTTTATATATAATACATTTATAAAATACATAATATAATTTCTTTAAATAGTTTCAGTAGCCAAACCTATTAAGATTAGACAAAAGTAAATCATTTTATTTTTATATGCTCTTGAAAAAAAAAAAAGACTAACTAACAAAAATCGTATAAAATTGAAATTTACAGACCAGAAACTTTTTTCCTTCATAACTAATGTATTTTTTTTTTTTTTATATATATAACATACAATCAAAACGAAGTTTCCGTTTAAAAGATATAAATGAATAACAATAATAAAAAAAAAGACAAGTCAGACTTTATTTAAATTTAATTTTCTTCGTTACATAAAAGAACTAAAGTTCATTGAGTTTTCTTCCCACATCAAATAGATTATTGTCTAGGAAAACTCTTGGTTCAATGCCAGATTCGTGCTGATTTATCTAGAGTTACAATAGAATTCATAAATGTTCCGGTTTTAATGCACTTCCTGTCTAAAAATAGCAAACATTTTCCATGCCACCTGCCATGCATGCGTGTGTGTGATTGTGTGTGTGGCTTTGTATGTGTGTGTGTGTGTGTGTGTGTGGCAAGGTCGGCCAAAAAGTTGACAGCGCAAGTGGCCACCGGTGAGCATCGATGGCCGCATGCATCGCCTTGATTGTTGCGGTTCAGTGCAACTGGCTCGGAAGTGAATCTCTATGCTAACTATGCCCTGCCTAAATGTATAACGAGTCAGTCACTAGCTATGTAACCCATGCCAGAGAAGCAATGGATGGGTATCTGAATTATATTGTTATGCAGGGCCCGAACGATATGCAGACAGAGAAGGTTCTTAAACTGAAGTAAAGTCTAAATTAAATAAGTTTCAAATGAATATTTCATAAACTAACAAAAAATATTCCAATATAATCAAAATAAATAATTGTACTATTGAAAATTAATACTAGGCAATAGAAATAAATAGACAAGATAAATATAGCTTAATTAAAACTCTAACAAAATATTGCCATCTAACAAGGGTATTTATTATTCAACTATCATTGCTCTGCGTTCTAAGTGTTTCAATTTGCTCGCATTGTCTGGCCCCAAGTTCAGCTTGGAGCTTCCTCTGGGGGGCAGCTCAGTGTGCAGCGTTGCAGAAAACTAGACGCTTGGGAGCACTGAGACACATTTGTCCAAGACTTTGGCCTCAAGTCTGGCATAAATTAGATCGGCGATAACTTCAACTGCGACTGGCAGTCTGCTTAGATCAATATGATTGGAATTTGTTTATGATATATGTATATACAAACACACACATACATACATACATATATACATACATATATATATATATATACACTTAGCAAATTATGGCTATAATTAGAGAAGAATTAATCAGCTTACCTGATGTATGTATGGCTGGAATTTGGCTTGGACCACCGTTCGGGATACCAGATCTAAAACAGGTTGAGCCAAAAACACATCACAATATATACACACACACACACACACAAACACGCACACACAAATATTCTTTGTTGTGATTGAATAAAAAGTGCGCACAGAATTATCGAAAATATTTGTTTTGCATTATTCAAATTGTAAATCGTAATTCATGTCGTGTTTGAAAATAACCAAAAAACCAATAAAAAAAAATAAATCCATTAAAAAAAAGAAAACGAAAATTTGTTATCAAGTCGAAATTATCAACATTTAACGCGCAGCGATTAATCAAATCAAATAACTGTAGTTTGACGTTTAACAGCAATTATTATTATACATAATAATAATGATGGTACAGGGCCATTAACAGACTTGGCTAATTGGCAGTCGCGAATTAATTTGACACTCGTTTATTTGGACTACCGGCGCAATGGCTGTGAAGAGCGACGTCCACTCGCCGACAGCTTCTACTTGAAAATCACTTGTGGCACTCCTTTGCCAATGGAACAGTCAGAGATGCAGTCAGTGCGATGATTCGGATTCCGCTTGGCGGCGCGCCAAGACTCACTCAACACTTTGCAATTGATCGAGAAACAACAAAAAAAAAGACCGTCGTCAGTTCGCTAGTTTCTCAATTCTTTAGTATTGTCTATTTCGCTTGCTCTTGCTTTCTCTCTCTCTCTCTTTTTCCGGAGTTCACGTCAGCTCTGGCTGAATGCACAACACCGACTAAAGCGCAAATTGGCCAAGTGATAAAGCCAAAGCTAAAGACGAAACCAAAGCCGCAACCGCAGCCGAAGCCCAAGACGCAGCCGAAGCCGAAGCCGAAGACGAAGCCAAAGCTCCGAAGCGTTTGGCAGTGGAACAAAGCGCATTGAGATCTAAGCTGCGTTCACACTAGCTTTTTCGCGGCTTTCAGTTGGGCATAAAAATTGCATTAAATACATATTTATAAATATGTATTAAATACAATCTTTAATTAATATGTATATATGACACTTTTTATGAAGCATAAATAAATATACTATATAATATATATTGTATATGTAAATATAAATTTGATATAGATTTAATATAATAGATTAAGATATAGCATTAAAAGTAATGCGTATCTTTATGTATTATATTTTTAAATATTATTATTATTTTTTACTAATTCAGTCCCATTTCTATATTTAATTTATTATTATATTAATTATATTTGTTATCAATTAGTATATAAATTTATATTTGTTATCAATATTTTAATATAATTTCAACTTCATTATTTTTTATAAATATTATCTAGAAATATTTGTATTTTTAAATATTTATATATTTAATATAAAATCATATTTAATATAGAAAAATTAACAAGAAAAAAGATTAGAAAAAAAAATTTTTTTTTAATTCTAATTTGCTTGTCTGTAAAATAAACAAAAATCCAAGTATTTATGTGATACACTGTCTATATATTTCATCGTACAAATATTGCAGTCCATAAATACTCTACTGCTTAAATTATATGCGTAATATAATTTTTTGTTAATTCTATTTATATTCACTTAATATATTTGACTTTAGGGTTTACATATTTTATATGAAATCTACATGGTCTGATCAATCGACGAATTTAGCTATACTTTCTTTCCTGTGACCCACAATTTGGAACTTACGACCTCTCCGATGATATAAATGACTCGATGCGCGGCATTAGCTAATGGCCGCATTTATCATTTATGCTATTTTCAGAATTTGCTCGACTTAACGATGGACGATGTTGACTATCATGGGTGCTAAAAAGTTAAATGATTGAGATTTCAATCATCTCCGCAAACAAACTGGAGCAGCCATAATTCTATGCATATGCTTATTTACAATATTTCAGATAATTCCTCCATTAATCAAGCAATTTCACATGCTCAACTCTATAGAACGTCTTTTCATCTCTTGATCACCAAACAGCTCAGACGCGCTTTAGATTGAGAAGAGGTCGCGCAACGAAATGGCAATGAAATCAACTGCAACTGAAACGAAACGAAATGTGAAACGTTGCATGCCAGAAATAAAGGAGAGGGTGAGAGAGAGCAGGAGTGAAGGGAGCAGCAGGCGATTGCATATCGTAAATATGCTAATGATAAACAATCAACATTAAAACATTTAGCGAAATGTTCCGCTGTCATTGTGGGCGCAAGGATATGAGCGTTAAACTTGTCCAACTCGATTGCAATTTATGCAAATTTCGTTCATTATGAAACGTGGCTAAGTCATTGTGGATAAAGAGTTATTGCCTTAGTTATTGCCAAAGACAGATATAAGTGTGACCGTATGCAAATGAAAACTTAAACTGTCTTTTATATTAACAGAACTGTACAAAGTTGTGAATAAACTCTTTTTCAATTTACATATTACTTTATTGCGATACATCAATCATGAACATAAATAATACATCATCGTGCATTATTTTTCCCCAAGCATCTCTTTCCTAAACTCTATTTGAGATGATTTATTGGATATCTACAGGTTTATCGTAAGAGTTGATTGAAGTTCTTATTTTTTATTTATTTATTTAACAAATTCAAATTCGGATATTGAACATAATTCATGAATTAATAAGAACTGGCTATTTAAGTTTTTGCTTGTTATAAAAAAAAAATAGAATATAAATATATTTGATATCATATTAAAAATATTACAAAATAATTGTATCAAATTAATTTTTTAATTTATTTTAATTTTTGTTTATGGTATTACTTTGGTTTATTCATTTTATTTTATTTTATGGATTTAAGGGAATTTTATTATTTAACAATATTTTTATTTTTGATTTCCCATTTAGATTTGCAATTATATTATTTTACAATATTTTTTTATTTGTTATTTCCATTTCCCATTTGGAATTCCAATAAAGATTCTAATTTGTTTTCTTGTAGAACCCAAAGGGCTGCTTTTCTACTTAACTTTTTTGAAGAACAGCAACAAATGATCCATGATTGTATGATGGATTTATTTAGATCATTTATCCAATTATCAATTACTAATCCACATTTTGTAATTGCAATTGCAAATGTGAATTGCTGGCATAGCCATGTCAATTTACACTCAATCTTACTTCTGAATCACATTTTTTTAGATATGTATCTCGAACAAGAAATTAAATAAAAAAGTTAATTCAAATTGATTAAATCTATTCTTCTTTTTAAACGATACAATATAATTTCTTCTACAAGTGTTTTTGAATCTTTTAGCAATTCTAAATATCAAACGAAGTATTTAAAAAATATTTTATATAAAGCATTATAAATGATCAAGATTAAGCTTATTAAGTTGGTGCTAAAGGAGTGAATCATATAATTTTTAAATCGATTTCTAGAAGAATAAAAAAATGTTCTGTAATATTTTGTGAGACATATACAACTATTTCCTATTTCCTATACATATACATACATATTTTTTTGTTACTCATTTTAATGCCAACTTATTGAGTAATTTGTAAGTTACTTTTTCACAGTCTATGTATGTACAATATGGGAATTCATCATACATCTTACATAAAAATACATCATAAATTCGAGTTCTTTAGCGTAAACAAAAATTACCGAAAATGATAGCTATTCATAGGCAATAAATAGTATTTCCTCATTTGCAATGGCCAGACAGACAATTAGCTAGGCAGATAACATGTAGTATACCACTATGAATATACCCTTCACATACATTTATAAACAAATATTGGAATTAGCGTAAGAAAACGTTAATAACGTTTCAAATTGTGAGCACAATTACCACAGACTCTCTCCGAATCGATTTAAACTAGATATATTGATATCGATATCGATTCATTAACGGAAATTCTTTTTAATTTTAATGAATCTATTAACTGATTATCTATGACTAGCCGATATATAAATGTTCGACTCCCAATATAAGGCTCGACTCGAGTGAAATAAGTTGTCTGTCGAGTGCACAGACGGAAGTCGTGGCAGTAAAACAAAAACAAAAACAAAAACAAAACAAAATAAAAACTACAATCATAATCGAAACAATTAAACAAAGGCGAACAGTAAGATATACGTATAGAGCTAGCCTATATCAATAATGGCAATAATAATAACAACAACAACAACAACTAGCATAACAATAATAAAGTTGATGACTATTGACGGCAATGATTGCCAGCCGATCTGAATCTGACGTTTGCCATAGCCAAAGGAATGGCATGAATGAAAAAGGGGCTAAGGGGTGCTAGGGCGGGGTGGGGAGGTAAGGCTGGTAAGGAGAGACGGGTTAGCTGGGAGGGGCATGGTCGGCATGGGTGCGGCGCCAACGTGAAACCTAACGGCAACGCCACGATCCACACACAGCTCCACATAGATAGAGATAGATATATGCGTGTGTATGCATGTGTGTGTGTGTCTATATTATATTAAAAGAAAAAAACTTCGCTACATATGTTTGTACATTATTTTTTTTCTATTTTTTCCGCCACATTCTCCAAGGACAAACAACATTTTAGTGAGCGCCGCTGCCGTCGCCGCTGGCTAACGGCAAAAGGTAGTCCAAGTCCGCAGCTAAGATTGATCTACAAAGCTCAGCTCTGGTTGAGTTTTTCGCATTCGCGTTGCCAACTTTCCTTTTTGTCTACACACACACACATGTGTGTGTTTGTGTGTGTGTGTGTGGGCACAAAGTGTGCGGGCGCACATTAAAACAAAAGCAACAACAACAATTGAAACTGAGGCAGAAAAAAAAAAACCTCAGCATCGGCAATGCCAACGAGGGCAGCACATTAAAAAGGTGTGGCAACTCGGCTACGTTCTGGTGCAGCAACAACAACAACAACAACCACAACAACAACATTAACTGCACCATACGCCAACATAGCAGTTAAAGTTAAAGTTACAGTTACAAATTCAAAAGCCTCAAGCGCCTCGGCCTGGGCCAACAAAAATGGCATAAATAAAAAATTTGTGTTGGCTTTTCAGCAGCTCGAAATAAAACTTCAAGCGACACCAGCACATACACACGCCTAAACACACACACACACACACACACACACACACACACACACTCACACACACACAGTCAAACACACACTAAATTCAACAACTAGAACAAAGCACCAAAGCGACAAATACTCTAATAGAAATTGCATGCACTCACCTTAAAAATTACCAAAGTAATGATATACTTAAAATTGTTTTTATATTTATAATTATTTTGTATCATATATATTTGTTTTTCTATTTTTTTTCTTAGATTATATATATTTGTATTTATTTATTTTTTGTATTATTTATTATTTAAATTTCATTACCTGTTAAAAGTTGAATTTTATTACAATTCACTCATGGCAAATTAAAAAGTTTATTTCAACAGAAAAAAGGATTTCTTAATTACCTAATTAGACAATATATAATTGATATATTTATCAACATTTAACTCATTAAATTTGATGAGCTTGGACAAACACAAAATATTTATTTTAGAAAAATATAAAAAGATAAATAAAATGTTTAATTCATAATTAATTCATGAAGAAGATACAAATAATTGGAAAAATTATATATCTATATATATTTTATATATTCCTATTTAATTATATATATACATTATATATAAAACATACAATAGTTATTCTCATATTTTTTATTTATTTTTTATTTTAAGCTTCTTCCATGCAAAGTCTAGTAATCAAAATAATAAAAAAAAGATTCTAATAAAATTCGCTTCAAATTGATTTAATGACTTTTTCCGTAACTAATAAAATTAATTTTAAAAAAATATATATATAAATCTAAAAAAATTCTTTCAAATAAAGTTGATATATTTTATGATAAAGACTCGAAGCAAGTCAAAGATATTGGCATGTAATTTAAAAACTAAATAATTATATATTATATATTATATATTATATTATATATTATATATTAAATATATTATATTATATATAATATATATATTATATATTATATATAATATATATATTATATATTATTTATTATTTATTTTTTATTACTTTATTTATATCTTAGTAATATTGATTTTGCTATTTTATTGGAATTTCTATTAAATTCAATTTAAATATTTATAATATATATATTTATAATTCACGCCTTTGAAGAGTTACAAATGAAATGACAATGTGTTTGCACCCTTTGTAAATGTAGACACACAAATTGTTAATAATAATTTAATGTTGTTGTTGTTGTTGCGATTGCTTATGCATTTAATAGCGATTTGATCGTTTAATTTTTCTCAATATTTTCTTGCCCTTGTTGTTGTTGTTGTTGCTGCTCGTGTGTTCGCATATGATTTTGGATGTTTGGTGTTTGGGGAGTATTGTGTTCGCTGTTCGCTGTTCGATGTTTGGTTTACATTTAATTTTTGGCGCTTGCCAAATCGCCAAGCAATTTATTCAAAGTGTTGGCGACAATTCACTTTTCGTATTCAATTTTGGATTCAAATTCGCATTCGCATTCGCATTTGGACTTGGATTTGGGGCGCAACGCTTGCGCAATGGCAGCGCCAAAAATTTATGACCCGCCACTTACCACAGATCAGAGCAAGGTCAAAGCATTTAGAACCAGTGCGAGGCAAGGGGCGTGGCAAGAGGCGAGTGGCGAGCGGCGAGCGGCACGAGGGTTTTCATCGTTGCAGAGTCTCAACAGGTTCGACTCCAGGCAGGAGCCTGGCTGGCTGGTGAGTCAGCAACAGCAGCAGGCAATTGGCTTTGATTCGTGGTGCACGAATAAATCAACAGCAAATACAATTCCCAAGGCCGTGGCAGCCACAAAGGCGACAACAGCAGCCGCAGAGGGCGGGGCGCGTGGGGCGAGTGGGGCGAGTGGTGCGAGCGCTGATGCTGCGCGAAAAGGTCAAGTCAAGAGAAATTGCACAGCGAGGCCCCCAATACAAAAGTGAGAAAGTTAAAAATTATGTCAAAATTTGAATTACTAGCTGAGGAGAAACAATTCGCAGTCGGCTAAACAATGCAATAGCAAAAATTAATTTTCCTATCAGCTGTGGCTGCTGCAGCGACGGGAAACGCTTTTCACTTTCGCAAATGAGACAGACGATGTCGAGGGCTTGACTCAGTTTCGACATTAAGATGCCGAGATGAACATGTCACTCGACGTCAGCCAACAGCAGCAGCAGCAGCGAGAATCAGCTATTGCAGCAACCGCAGCCCTGCCCAGCCATATGTATGTTTTCCCTTTTGTGGTATTATTTCTATTCGGTTCGTGTTGGGTCTCTTTTTATTTTTGCGATTACATTGCGGCTGCGTGGAGCACTCCCAGCCCAGCATACAAGTGAAAATGCTTTCACGCCCACAGACGTACTGGGAAAATGCATGGGCTAAGAGGAAAAGCGAGCCATTTAAATGAAAGTGCTTTGCCCTCGCTTTATGCTCGGTTCTTTAAAGATGTAAATGTATATATTTTTATAATTAAATTTACATATTATTTTATATACTAATCAATTAGCCAATCAACTGTAGAGCTACTAAAAGTAATGCAAAATTCTATGTTTTATGCATTCAAAAGGCAGCATCCAAACAGAATCCTCGCAGATGCCAGCCGGCTTATCATGTGCCGCATTTTCTCAGTAAGAACTTTTAAAAATTAATATTAATTAAGCAAAATTCGTTCAAGCTGTCAAATGAATCGATACACATATTTTCATGATTACAGGATGCTTCACATATAAATTGGGTAATTCTAATATAATATATAAACTATAATATTGAGAGTTGACCTCTTTATACTATAATGTTAAAAGTGTGTAAAATACTCTCTTATTTTTTGCGTCATTTCCAATTTTGCATCAAGATACAAACAAACAAATAAAATTTTAAATTGATTTATTCAAATGACCAAAGGTTTAGCAGTTTTTTAACGCGACGGCTGGCAACAATGCTGTTATGTATGACTTGTAATCATAGCAGTGAGCTTGCGCAGCAACACCACAGCCTCTCTGTACGTTAACATTAAAAATAGCAGAGCATGTTAATTGAACGACAGCCTCACTGTAAGATAACATTTATGTAAAGTATAATGATAATATGTTATAAGTAACATTGCGGAATATAAAAAGCAGCAAAACTGGAAGATTTTTCATATTATTATTTATTATTTTTCATATTAATAATAATTTAAAAATATGGAAGTTCACATATTGCGTTTCAATAGACTTTGCAGCCCTGATGTCGCTATCGATATATTGATACGATATAGAAAAAATACTAAATAAAAGCTGTTAAATGTCGTATCAAACGGCCATAATCAGTTGAAAGTGATCTTGGAGCGCTGTTAAGAATTACATTTGATAATAAGGTCATTTGTGAGATTACAAATATTTACAAATGCGTAAAACAAAATAAGTTTTTATAATATATGAATACCGTTTTATGTCAGTTGGCTGCGCTTTAAGTGTCAGACCAGCTTTCAAAGGTTATTCTATTGGCAAGCTAATTCGTCATTTCATTTTCAAGTTCCGACCAGAGCGGAGCTTCTCGAATAATTGAAAATTTAAATTCGGCTGAAAATGAATACCCCGGCTCCAGTATTTTACAACGCGGAAACCGTGCGCCGCGTCCTCAACTGGCCCATGGTGAATGAAGCCGTCGAAGCGGCTCTCAAAGCTGTCGTCAAGCTGAGCGCCTCGTCCGCTGATGAGCCCGCTAACAACAACGGGCTGCATTCCAATGACAGCCGTAATAAGTCCTACGTAAGCCAACCGGCGCGCAGCCTCACTATTGCCAACAATGATCCCAGCAAGCTGCTGCTGACCATGCCCGCCTTTGTGGGCAATTATCGGCTGACAGGCGGCGGAGCTGGCGGGGATGCGGACAACGTTTCCCGCTCGACGCTGGCCTGCAAGCTGGTGACATCCTTTCGATCCAATCGTCAAATGCATCCTCCGCTGCCCAGTATCGGCGCCAACATTCTACTCTTCAATACGCACACAGGCGAATTGGAGGCTCTGATGGCTGGCACAGACATTACCACATGGCGCACCGTATCCGCCTCTCTAGTGGCCACCAAGTACCTGTACTTCCGTCGCTTCGGGCCGCGTGCCGAGCACCAGCTGGAAATCAACGTAGCCATCATCGGCTGTGGCGCCCAGGGCCAGCTGCATGCTGCTGCCATGTGCGCCAATTACCGGGTAAAGAAGCTCACCCTCTACAATCGCACCCATATCCGGGGCGCGCAGCTGGCAGTCGAGCTGCGCTACCGCATGACAAACGACAGCAACAACTACAATGGCCCCAAGATGCCAGACATCAAGGTCTGCAGCTCGGCCAGCGAGGCCGTCGCAGAAGCCGACGTCATCTGCATTGCCACCTACTCCAGCGAGCCGCTGATCTATGCCAACGATCTGCGCGCGAAACGCTCCGTCCATATCAATGGTAAGTGTTGAATATATAGTCTATATATATGTATATCGTATACTGTTTATACTTCATATTCAATTCATTGTACCGATTCCTACTAATCTAAAATAATTGATCTAAGAGCAGACTAGCTCTATGTAGATTGGGGATGGATTATTGATTCCAGTTTGTAATTGTCATCTATTCGTAGTCTTATGTTAAACCACTAAAATATTAGCCTGGGGCAACATCTATAATTCAGGTTAGATAAAAAAGACACAGATTTCATTTATTGCTATAAGGATTACCTTGGGGATGTTATATTCAGTTTATACTACTTATGCATCTCTTACAGCATCCACATAGTGTTTAGAGAACTACTGAAAAACTATAGCCATTAGCTGAATCTTGTGCCCAGTTTTACAGGATATATCTGATAGCAGACTAGCAATAGATAGCAATAGCTCATATTATAGATAACCCACCAAAATATTATAATATTATAGTTCAGATAAAGAAAAAAACGAGTAATTTTTCATGAATTGCCTGCATTAATAATATATGCACTTATACTATCTGTAGAATTGAACTATTTATAAACCAATCAACAAAGCAAAGATAAGCTAATGAAACTACTTACCTGTTGCCCCATTTAAAAAGCATTTAATCCGTTTAAAAAAAAAAGTAAATGAAATATCGATTTATAATCAATAATTTGGATTACATACTTTATGGGGTCTGCGACGTCTCCTTCTGTCTGTTACATACATTTTCCAAAAACCATTATACCCTGAATTCTCATTTTCAATGGGTTCAGGGTATACAAATTGTATATAATTGTTGAAACTTGAATTACAGGTACAGTAAATTTTTAGTTGGGAACATGTATTTATTTCGAAATTAATAAATTATTTTTAATCCCCCTTACAGACAGAAAAAATAAATTATTCTGCTTCGTAGATGAGAAATTATATTACATACATATGCCTGAAACCTTCAGCAAAAGCTCTTGTCTTTTGTGTATCCATATATGATGACATAAGATATTTACAACTTGACATACTTTTCTTAGATCAACCATCTCTGAAACTCTAAAGCTCAGCTTAAGTGTCATGATATGTTATGATGAATCTATAAACTGACTGACTTGGATTGCTGAAGCTAAACCACCTCTGAATATAGTTTCCTGAAACTTTACAAACTTAACTGATATAAGAGATCTACATTGTCAGAGCTTTACTGCTCGGACTGATATGATAGATAATACCTAATAACATGATAACATGATAACATGTGATTTATAAATTGTAAGAGCCTAATGGCTTAAACCAAACCATCTCTGAGACTTATCTATGCATTTACGCAAATATCAACTAATCTCTCCTCTTTCTGTCTCTCTCACACACACTTTCAGCTGTTGGCGCTGGCGAGGTGCACTTTGGTGAGGTATCAGACGATATCTATCATGAGTCTCTGGTTTATGTCGACTGCATGGCCAATGCCAAAAACGAGCTGGTCGGCCTGCCAGCGTCCATAGCCGGCGAGTTGGGCGAAATTATAAACAAGGGCAACTTTCCGGATGAGCGGGCTGTAACCATATTCCAATCGATGGGTGACTATGAACTACAGCTCAAATTGAATTTTATCAACTGACATTCTGTTTGCTCCTTTGCAGGCATGGCCTCCGAGGATGCCTGCGTAGCTGAGGCTGTGAAGACGGCTCTAATGTCCTCTGACAAGTAAACGAGCGGCCAGAACGTTGCAATGAAATCCACCTAGAGGCTAAATATGCTAAGTAATGTAGTTAATAATAGCCAAATATACAGATATATATATGTATATGTATATCAGCATGTATATATTAGCATATCCGTTCAATAAAAACACTGCTCGTTATTTTTTTGTAAATTTTTTTGTTTTGTAATCATTTTAGTATTTTTTTTTATTTTCAATGTTGGTTTTGGTTTTTTTTTTTTCATTTTGCTTCTTTTGTATTTTGTTTTGAAATTTGT
The DNA here is from genome assembly GCA_030914345.1 of Drosophila koepferae. Classification (NCBI taxonomy): domain Eukaryota; kingdom Metazoa; phylum Arthropoda; class Insecta; order Diptera; family Drosophilidae; genus Drosophila; species Drosophila koepferae. Next base: position 626,804 of record JAUESR010000196.1, read on the forward strand.
TATTAATTAATTTCATTTTGTTTTACTTATTAATTTAGTATCTGGGTTTTTCTTTTTTTTTTTTCTCTCATATCATTTTCAGCATACGCTCAATCGCTTGCCCCGCCCTCTGCCCACTGCGGGCCCTTCACACGTTTTGCACACATCATTATCATCATCATCATCATTATAATCATCATCATCATGCAACTTCCATTTATATATATATATTTCCTGTTTTTTTTTTTTTTTTTTCTTTTTTATCATAGATGCTGTTAGCCTGTAGAAACGTGGCCTAGAACCCAGTGGGAAGTTTTTATAAGTTTTTTTCTTTTTCTTTTTTTTTTTTTTTATTGGCTTTTGGGTCCCAGTCTAAGCCCTTTTTGCAAGCCGTATGCGCTTTGTTTCCCACTTTGGTTGAAATAATTTTTTAGCATAACTATCAAATAATTATTTATATATTATATATAAATATTTATATATTATATATAAATATATATAATCAGTTTTTTTTTTGTTTCTTTTTTTTTCAGTTTAAATTTTATAATTATTAATAAAATACTCAACAAATAATTTAATTTGGGCTTTTCTTGCTACTTCCGCTGCAAATGAGACTCCAGCTTGTTTGTTGTTTCTTTGTTTGTTTGTTGTATTCCATGCTATTGTTGGGCTCTAAGTATGTATATTTTGATTTCTTTCTGTTTATTTAGTTAGTACTATTTAAACACTTAATAGTTATTATGCTTTATCTTATGCCTTGTCAAACTTTTGTTTATTATTTTGTTGTCTTCTTCAAATTGTATGCAAGCAATGAAAAAGGAGTTGAAATAAACGAATAATCAAAGTAAATAAAGAAAAAAATTGTGTTTCTTTTTTTTCAAAACATTTTGTTTTTCTTTATTTTGTTGTTTGTTTGTTTTTGTTTTGTATTTTTTTTTTTTCAGTTCGCGAACCGAAACTATTTTTAAAAAAATAATAATAAAAATAATAGTTTTGTTTCTATTCAAATACATGTATATATATATATATATGTATGTATGCATAATACATATATACATATATGTATATTTTAAAATGTGCATTTTACAAATAGATTCGCTCTTGCTGTTGTTGGCTTATGTAAATCAAATCAACACCCACTCGCACTCCGATCGATAATTGTAGAATAATAAAAAAAAAAGAAAAAAAATCATTCATAATAATAATAATATATAATATATAATTAGAATAATAATAATAATAAAATTAATAATAATTATAGTTGTATTAAACATAGATTTAAATTACATTATTTGTTTACGTGACAATAATTAAAAAATATATATATTTATATACACACACATCTATGTGGGTGTGTGGGTGTGGGTGTGTGTATATATGTATATGAAAAAAAAAAGTTCACACTTAAGACTGATGGCTAAAATTAAAGGAAAGTACGCACGTACATGTACATATGTATAATATAATTATATAATTAGTACGCATCTCTCGAAACGGTTCTCGATTTCTGCATTTTGCTTTTGCTTTTTGCTGTATTTTTTGCTTTGCTTTGCTTTACTTTTTTTTTTTTTTTTTTTGTGGCTCCTTCATCAAATTTATTAAATTGTAATTAGGCATAAATTAATTATTATTATTATTTGTATTATTACATTTATATATGTATATTTAATATTTACAGTTTCTTTGCTACTTGTTTTTTTTTTTTTTTGCTTTTGCTTTTGCTTGTTCTTCAGCTGCAACTTCTCGCAGTTGCTGTTGCTGTTGCTCTCTGTTCACTGTTCTCTATTCTCGGCATCCTGTTTCATGTGTGCCTATCTGTCTCTGTCTGCCCTATGCAACTGTATCTATCTCTGTCTCCATCTCCGTCTCATTCTCATTCGGTTTCGCTTTGCAATATTTCATATTTACTTTGTTAGCGCACTAAAACCTAATTTTCATTTCATTTTGTATTTTGTTTTTTTTTTTTTTTTTTGTATTGACTAAAGAAAAAAATGTGTTTTATTTTTTATTTTATTTTCTTATGCTCTTCTCTCCTGTACTCTCTTTACAGCCCTCTCTGTCTGTCTCTGTCTCTTGCTACCTAACACACTCTAGCTTTCGTTTTCTTCTTCTTCTTCTTCTTTGCCCTTTAACATTTTTATCTTTCATTTATTTTAAATTTCTGTTCTTTTTTTTAACTTTTGACTTCGGCTTGAAGAATCTGTGGAATTTTGGGTGCCATTGAAAGTGCCCGACGAAAAGTCCCCAACCCGCCCCCAAACCTACATATATCAACTTTATCTGGCATCTTTTTCTTTCTATCTCTCCCTCTCTCTCTATCTTCACTTCTATTTTTCTTGGCCTTATCTCAACATATTAGTTTCGTATGCTTTCACATACATACATATACATACATATATATATATATATACATATATATATATATTATTGAAACATTTAGCGTGGTAGTTTTTTTCGTTTTTCTCATATTTTTAAATGGTTTTGTTTTTGTTTTAAATATATATATATATATATATGTTTCTATTAATATGCTTTTGATATTAATAATTAATACATTGTTACGCAGTAGTTCATTACAATTATTTTTTAAAATTAAAAAAAAAATATTTTATATAATATATATATATATATATATATATATATATATATATATATATATATATATATATATATATATATATACATATTTAATAAAAACTATTACATTAGTTATTATATTTAATAAGAAGTAATTTTCTTTCTCTTTCTTTCAGATGTGTGTTTTACATATACATATACATATATATATATATATACATATATATATTGTTGGTACAACTTGCTGAAAATTTAGCGTTATTTTGTTTTGTTGTTGTTGTTACATTTGCGTGACATATATAAAAAATGTTTTTGTTGTTATCTTTTTATGAATATTTCAACTATTTCTCTCTGTACTCTGTACTTGCTCTGCATAAACCATTTTTTTTTTTTGACTTTGCTTAGTGTTTTTGCATTCTGCTCGGGCTTTTGTTGTTGTTGTTGTTCGGGGTGTGTTTGAGAGTGTGTGTGTGTGTGTGTGTGTATTTATGCACTCGATTGGCTTTTTTTTGTTTGGGAGATGTAACAGAATTTTGATACAAAATAAATATTAACAAATCTAAATTCAAAAACGAAATAAAGTCGAGTTCGAATGTCATTTAAAAATTTTTTTAAATACAAATATTTTTACAATTTTGAGGAATACAATAGGCATTTTTTTTTTTTTTTTTTTTTTTTTTTTCCTTTTGGGTAAATCAGAGTATACAAATTACTGACATAATTATCGTTAAATGTATTTATATATAATGTATATATAATTGTATAATGTATGTATGTATAAATGTATAATATTTCTATAATGTTTGAGTTGTGTATTTAAGGCAAACTCAAGTAAACAAAATTTATATATTCTATAACTATAAACAATTTGCAGTGTGTGTCTGTCTGTGTGTGTGAACAACAATACAACTAAACCCATTGTGTGTGTGTGTGTGTGTGTGTGTATTTGAAGTTCATGTTACTGTTGCTGTCACATGTTACTGTTGCTCTTACTGCTGTTAATGTAACAACTGCTCTGTTAAACTTTGCTGTTATCTGTTGCCATTTATTTTCCTCTTGGCTTTTTTCTTTCTCTTTTTCTCACAATCTACGCTAATTTTTGCTATATTTTGTTTTTGTTTTTGTTGTTGCTGTTGCCTGTTTACTATTAAGTATTAGTTTTTTTTTTTTTTTTTCTTTTTTCGTATTTTCGTTTTGTAATACAAAGAAAAACGATTTTCTTCTGTGGATATCAGACGCCGTTGTCGGCGCGTTCTTTTTGTGGGTTAACTAGTTGCTAATTTACATTTACCTTTTTTTTGTTTTTTGCTTTTTAAATAATTATATTATAATTATAATTATTATTATTATTATTAACTTTCTGCTGCTTCTTTACGTTGTGTTTTTAATATAGTTAACAAAAAAAAAAAAAAAAAAAAAAAAAAAAAAAAAAAAAAAAATACACGTTTTTAGCAGCCTTTTTAAACAACTATGTAGCTCTTCATCTCTCCTCTTGACCAACCACTTCTCCACATCCCTCTCTTTCTCTCTCTCTCTCTCTCTCTCTCTCTCTCTCTTCCTCTCTGTCTCCTTCTGCTTCTGGTCTTTAGCTTTAGCAATACAGCGTTCGTCTTTAGCTTCTTTGAACCAATTTTCGCTGTCATTGCTGTTTAGCTATAGCATTCTCTCATTTCACTTATGTTTTGCTGTTTTATTCTTGTTTTCCTTTTTTTTTTTCTTTTTCTTTTTTTTTCTATGCTTTACGCTTGTTTATCACATTTAATATAATATTATATATATATACACATATATATGTATGTACATATATATATATATATTTATATATGCATATTTAGTTGTATTTAATTTAGTATTGTTTATAATTGTTATGCATTTGCGGCGCGCTTTGCTTGGGAGGCGTCAATGGAAATTCTTCGGGTTGTTCTTGCTAGTTGTTGTTATTGTTGTTGTTGCTGCTGTTGTAGTTGCTGTTGCTGTTGCTGTTATATTCCTCTCTCTCTCTCTCTCTCTCTCTTTCTATCACTCCTTCTATCTATCTATCTATCCACTATCTCACTAACTCTGTGCGCAACTGCAACAACAGATGCAGCAAGTGTGTTCGTTAACTGTTGGCAGTGTTGCTTAACGTCCTTGGGCACATTCTACAGCAATTCCTGTTGCAGCAGCAACAATTTCTGTTGCTGCTGCAGTTGCGCCTGTTGCTGCAGCTGCTGCTGCTGCCAGCGCTTGTACATGCCCAGGTAGGTGCGTGTCGTTGTTGTTGTTGTGGTGCTGGTGGTGCTGTTGTTGCTGCCGATGTTTGTTGCTCCGGCTGCTGTTGTTAGTGCGCCTCCTGCTGATCCTACACCTGACATTAACGAGGGCATGGCTAATCCGGGCAGCTGCAATTGATGTGGATGCAGTGTTGTTCCTGTTGTTGTTGTTGTTGTCGATGATGTTGCTGCTGCCGCTGCTGCCACAGATTGCAACTTATAGTGGGTGGCATCCATCACAGTCTCATAGCAATAGGCGGCCGCATCTAGTAATGTGGTGGCATAATAGCTGCTCGTGTGCAGCCGCCGATTGCAGTACGGGTTGTTCATGATGTTGTTGCTGCTGCTGCTATTGTTGCTGTAGTTGTTATTGATGCGTTGCTGTTGGCTAGCAGCCGCTGCTGCGGCGGCGAATTATGAGTTGGAATTGCGTTTAGTTGGCAGCTAGGACGAGCTGGACTGATTCATATTGCCAAACATGTGGGCTGAGAACGAGGTTTGCCCCGCCGAATTGGCCTGCGACGTGGACGACTGTTGTTGCTGTTGCTGCTGTTGTTGCTGTTGCTGCTGTTGCGCCTGCTGCTGGTTCAGCGAGCCGCGACCATGCTTCGGTATTGGCGGCTGTATATACTCGTGCCTTGCCAAAGCAAACACATCCATGCGATCTTCCTTGCGATAGGCCAAACAGCCCCGAATGAAACTCTGCGAGAAGAAGCGGGAAAAAAATCAACATTAGATAAAACTCACATACACAAAAATATTTATATATAAATATATTTGAATTCCAGGCAGCTATCCCCTAACCTTTGCCTCGTTGGACACAGTTGGCTTGTTGGAGAACTGCACTTCGGTGGCCTTCAGTATGGTGTTCTCCTCGAGAATCGTGGCCTGCGATTGATTGTGGCCAAACGGCTTCTTCCCATATAAACACTGATAGAATATCACGCCCACACTCCAAACGTCCACTTTCGATGAGATTTTCGGTGGATTCTTGCCAACCACAAAGCACTCAGGCGGCAGATACCTAAGGGATTGAGATTAGTTATTAGTTATTAGTTATGGATGAATAGATTGATAATCAATCATATTATATATTGATTGTTGCTCATTTACCAATAGGTGCCCGCGCCCTGCGATGTCAGATCCATGCCATGATCCGGATTGTAGTTCTCATCGTCCATCACCTTGGACAGACCGAAATCGGTGATCTTGATCTCGCCACAGACATTGCCCTCGGTCAACAGAATGTTGCCCGGCTTCAGATCGTAATGGATGACAGGCGGTTTAATCTCATTTAGATACTTGAGTGCAGATACAACCTGAATAGGATTGAATTTTATTATTATAATTATAATCATAACATAAATATATATATATATATATTTATCATGCACACTCACCTGCATTATAATCGAGCGCGCCTCACGCTCGGGTATAGTCTTATGCTGCTTCAGATAAAAGTCAAGATCGTGGCCATCGCAATACTCCAGCACGGTGCAAAACGAATTCGCATCGATCTCAAAGACATCATAGAGCTTCACCACGCGCGGATGATCCAGCGCCTTGTGTATGTTATACTCCCGCAATGCGTGTCTAGACGGGAATGGATAATGGGAAATGGGGATATAGATTATATGATATAAGATATGTACAGAATCCATTCTCCGGATCTCTTTCCTCTTCTATTAGCTAAAGTGCACTAAATACATACGAGAATAGGTGACTAGAAGTCTAGAGGAGATTGCTTAAGTCTAAGTCAACTACTTAAGAAAGCTTTAAGATCTCTCAGAGAGATTAAGGATTACAAAATAGAAAGAGATTTGATAGACTAATTGCTTGCTAACAGTGAAATGCCTAAAAGCTCAAATTGTTAATTGAAAGATAAATATAGATTAGTTATAGTTAATTGAAGAGATTTGTAATCAGATCCTAGCTTCAACATTCCTATCATATTCATCCTAAATTCCGCACTGATCTGTCCGCTGCTGCCTCTACTCACTTGATATAATTAGCTTTCTTATCCTCCTTCCAATCCTTGTTTAATTGGTGCACCTTACATGCGACATAGCGTTGCTCCTTGAGGTCGAAGGCCTTGTGCACCTCGGAGAAGCCGCCCTTGCCCAGCAGCATCAGAAGCAGATAGCGATCATTCAGCACAGGATGATTGTTAAAGCGGGACTGCAAGGATAAATAATGCGATTAGCAACATAAGAATATCGTAATATATATATACAGATATACATCGACATAAAGATGTATATCCATACTGAATTATATATCCATAGTCATATAGTCCCCACCTGATCTTCGTTGAGTATGCGTTTGAGCTCGCGTATGTGGAGATTGCGTTCGCGCTCGAGCTTCTCCATCTCCAGCTGCAGATCGGCATCCTCCTTCTTGAGCGCATTCTGGCGCAGCTTGAGTATCTCGTCGTATTCGTAGTACTCCTGCGCCGTGTACGCGCCCGACACTGGATCTGGCTTGAGGAACGTGCCCGAGTCGGAGCAGCTGCCGCTGTCGTTGCCACCGATGCCGCCGCCTCCACCAGCGCCTGTTCCGCTGCCAGCGCCGCCACCACCGCCACCACGATCTGACAGTCGATCGCCCACTCCACCGCCGCCGCTGCCGACATTCCCGCCCGATCCTCCGGCACCGCCAGCGCCGGCAACGCCGCCGCCTCCTGCTCCGCCGCCCCCATTGTGGAGCAGCTGCGCTTGCTGCGCCTGCGTCGAGTTAGAGCGGGAGAGACCACGGCCGCAGGAGACGACGACAACGGCGCCGCTGCCACCGCCGACGCCGACGCCAACACCACCAACGCCGCCAGTCGTATTGACGGCCGCATTGCCTACAGCAATGCCGCTGTCCAGGCTGCCGGCGCCGGCATTGCCGCCCAGCCGATCCGTCAGCTGGGAGGAGTCATTGGAATTGGAGTTCTGCTGCTGTTGCTGTTGGTGCTGGTGTTGCTGGTGCTGGTTGTTCTGTTGATTACTGTTGTTGTTACGCTTGCGCCCGGACTCGGCCGGCCGCTTCTTCATCAGCTGCTTCTTCTGGCGATCGATCTCCTCGCGCTCAGCCGTAATCTCCTCCTGCCGCCGGCTGAGCTCCTGGAACGCATAGCCGTCCGTCCAGTTCTCCTGGAATGTAGCTCCGACACGCTGTGTCACAAACTGGCCCAATCTCAGCCTATTCTGCATGCACTTCTGGCGCGCCTCCTTCTTCTCGATGCTGCTCTTCTCCTTCAGCAGCTTCTTCACCACATCGATGCACTTGGCTATGTGCGACTTGTGCTGATCGATCGACTTCTGGTGGCTCATGATCTGGCACTTCTGCTCGTCCGACAGCCGCGTCATCTCGTCCAGCTTCACCTTGCCCGACTCGTGCTCCGCCTCCCGCTCCTGCAGCTCCAGCTGCGACACCTCCGTCTGGGTGCCCTTCGTGTACGTCATTATGGCCGTTGGCATTGCCAGCGGCAGCGGCGGAGGTGGCGGTGGCAGTCCACCCACCACGCCCACACCCACGTTGACGCCCACACCCACATTGAGCGTGCCCAGTGTGCTCAGCGTGCTCAGCTGCTGATGCGTCGGCACCACAGCCACGCTAGCCGCCGATGTGGTAACTGGCAACTGTTGCTGTTGCTGCTGTTGTTGCTGCTGCTGTTGCGCCTGCTGCGCCGCCTGTGGCCCCACGCCCACGCCCAGACCCAGGCTGGCGGCGTTAAGTACGCCGTGTGCCACGCCCACGTGCGACATGGGCACGCCCATTTGCGTCTGCTGAGGAACCATTGCATTGGAAGTCTGCTGCTGCTGCTGTTGCTGCTGGCGTTGCTGCTGTTGTTGCTGTTGCTGCTGTTGTTTGGCCGCTGCCGCCGCCGCTGCTGCCGCTGCCGCCGCCGAGCTAACGAAATGAAAGTCGGCGCCCGGCTGCTGCACCTGCTGCTGGCTGGGCGACTGCGTCTGTGGACTAGTTGAATGATAGCCGTGTATGGAGTAAGCATTCGTCGTCTGCACCTGGCTGTTCACCTGCTGCTGCTGCACCTGCTGCTGTTGCTGCACCTGCTGCTGCTGCTGCTGTTGATGCTGCTGTTGCTGCTGTTGCTGCTGCTGCGTGGCTGACGATGGCGACTTGCTGCCCGTGTGTGGCCGCAGGCTGGAGCTACCGCCAGATTGCTGCTGCTGCTTGTTGAAATAATCGTTGATCTTCTTGTTGTCACTAGCGCCCGGCAGCAGGAGGCGCGCACTCTTGCCCCCAGTGCCCGCCCCGGAGCCACTGAGGCTACCCGATCCACCGCCACCACCTCCTCCTCCGCCGCCGCTGGGCAGGGCGCAGCGATCGGCGCCCAAACTCAGTGCCAGGCTACCGCCGCCCGCCTTAGACATGGCGCTGTCCCGAAAGGCCAACGATTTGCCCACCTTCAGTCCGCTAACGATGCCGCTACCGCTGCCACCGCCAGCTCCTGCTCCACCATTGCCCGTCTCGTCTGCATTGTTGGGCATTTTACGTTTCCTCTTGCGCTCCGCGGGAGTGCGCGGCTGTTTCCCGCTGGCATTGGTGGAGGGTCCTGGTCCCGGTCCCGGGCCAGGTCCTGGTCCGGGTCCACTGCCCGGGCCAGTGCTATTCAGCTGCTGCTGTTGCTGCTGTTGCTGGACATTGAGCATGTCAAGCATCGAGGCGCCGTTGTTCGAGTGCAATCCGGGATTCAGCTGCTGCTGCTGCTGCTGGAGGCTGCCGAGTCCTAGCATATCATTGACATCCTTTTCGCTGTGCGAGGAGCCAGTGCTCATATTCGAGTCCGGATTGCTGCTGTGTCCGCCGGCAGCGCCGTGCGGCTGCTGCTGCTGCTGTTGGTGCAGCGCTGCGTGTGGATGTTGTGGATGCAAATGTTGCAGCTGCTGTGGATGCTGTGGCGGCAAATGCAGCGACTGTTGCTGCTGCTGTTGTTGTTGTTGCTGCTGCTGCTGCGCTAATGCTGCTGCTGCTGCCGCTGCTGCCGCCGCCGCCTGCTGCTGTTGTTGTTGCTGCTGTTGCTGCTGTGTTGTCAACTGCTGCAGATGCAACGAATGCGTCTGCAGATGCTGCTGCTGCGTTAGCTGCTGTGGCAACAGTTGCTGTTGCTGCTGCGCCTGCGTACTGTGATGATTGGCAAAATGTTGCTGCTGTGGCTGCTGCTGTTGTTGCTGCTGTTGCTGCTGTTGCTGCTGTGCCGCTTGACTGCTCGGATGATGATGACTTAGGGTCGATGTGGTCTGTGGGGCCATCTGCAATTGAGCGCCGGCGGACATCTGCAAAGCACAAAAAATAGAATACAAAATTCAATTAACCATTAATTAATAATTATATTATATATATATACATTAATTTGATATATATATTATATATATATATATATATATATATATATTACAAAAACTTAAGCAATTGATCGCTTCGCTGCGATGCCTCGCTTATCGATATACAGCGCCTTTTGCAACACTGAACCACTTTTTGTTTTGATTCGCTGGTTCGTTGGCGACAGCACAGCGCTGCCAGACAAATGCCTCGAAACTGAGTGGCAACGGTGAGGCTGAGCCGCAAAATAAGGAAAAAAAAAATGGCAGAATAGCGAAAAGAGCGAAAGAGAAACGTGCAAAATACATGGCAAATGGGTGTATGTATGTGTGTGTATGTGTTTGTATATGTGTGTGCGAGTGAGTGAGACGTCATAGCGAGCGCGTGCTACGCTGCTGAGCGCCGCTCCGCAAGACATGCGTGTGAGTGAGCGCAATGCAGCAGCAGCAGCGATGTTTGTGTGTATTAGTGTGTGCGCTTCTGCATGTGTGATATATTTTATCAAAAAGCAAAGACAATGAGAAAAAAAATCGACACAAGAACGAACAAAGTTGAAAATCGAAATACAAATTATATATACATATGTATGTATGCAATATGTCTATCCAACACACAGAATTTTTTTTTGTTATTTACATATGTATGTATTTACTTTTTGCCAGCACTTTTTATTTCTTTCCCTACACAACACAATTTAATTATTATTTTTTTCTCATTTTTCGCATTTGCTTTTGTGGATGAGATTGTGTGTGTGTGTTTGATTGTGTATTGTATATGTATATATATATATATATTATATATATATATATATATGTGTGTGTGTGTGTGTGTGTGTGTGTGTCTGTATATATGTATGTGAGTGTATGTCTTTTTTATGACAAAATGCCGTTCACCTTTTTTAAGCGCCGCATATTTTTCTGCACACACATACGCTTTGCTTCTGTGTGTGTATGTGCATGTATGCGTGTGTATGACGTGTATGTGTGTGCGTGTATGTGTGTGGATGAATTTTCACATTCTATTATAATTTATCACATTCATTGTTGTTGTTGTGTTTATTTATTTATGCACTTTTACGAATTTTACATTACGCCTTAACAATTTTAATCGACTATTTTGCACGCCGCGTACTTAGTTTATGGCTGCTTTTTTGTATTTTTCTTTCAATTCTTTCGGGGCAGGCAGCAAATTGTTATACGCGTATTTGTAATGGTGCGCGCGGCCCGTAACAAGCAAGAAAGAAGGTGAAAAAAGAAGAACAAGAGCAATAAAACGCGTACACAGACAACGGCAACGGCAACGACGACAGCGAAGCAGCAGCGACAGCGACGAACGTCTCAGACTCGGCGCTTTTGCTATTTGCAGAGAGCACGAGCGCGTGAGCAAGGGTGAGAAACACGAACCCAAAAAAGAGAGCGCGAGAGAGTGAGAAGAGCGCGCGTACAACGAGCCGAGCCGGAGTCTCAGTCGAGAAAACAACGCAACACACAACTGCACCACTATACAACACTACACTACACAACAATATTTGCAAAAACGACGGAAAGAAATGTACAATAAAAATTAATCCGATTGACAGGCAGCAACCGCTTCGTCGTCGTCGACTGCTGTCGTCCGTAGTTCTCTCGCTCGGCCTTCGTTGGCCTGTTGGGTTTCTGTTGCTTTTGATAAATTTCTGCGACTTCCGCGCGCGCCCATCCAAAAACAACACCGAAACTAAACTACACAACTACAACAACTATTTGTAGTTGCTGCTGCTGCTGCTGCTGCTGCTGCTGTTGCTGCTGCTACTGCGACGTCGACTCTGCTGTGACGACGCTGCTGCGCGACTGCGACCAGCATTTTTCATCTTCCTCTTCCCACACTTCCAACATTACCCAGCCGTTGTAGTAGCAGCAGCAGCAGAGTAACCAAACCGGCGTCTTTGTCATTTCGCGACGAACGCGTTGACGTCAACGTCGACGCTGGCAGCGACGCTGACGACGACGCCATTGCCCAAATTATGTTCGTATTTATGCACACATACATATATAGTTACATACATGCACGTACATTTATAATGTACGTGTGTGTATGAGTATGTGTCTGTGTGTGGCAATGTGAATAAAAGAGCAATTTAAATTATGATTCAAAAGATAAAAATGTAACGACAAAACTTATATCGATTTAAGATAAGTTGTAAAATATAAACCAAAATAAAATATATAATTTTATGCATAAAGTATGTATACAGATCTCTTCTTATTTTTACTAGATAATTTATTTATTTACTGTTCATTCAAAATTTTTTTCATCAATCGGTCAATGCTGGCGCAACATAATCCTGCTAGCGGTCTGCTAGCGCAGCAGTCTCTTTTAGCAGAAAATAACACTAAAAAGGAAGGAAACTATCTTTCGTGGTGTCGACGCGTCGCAGCGCCGTTTGCGGTTTGCTGAACATGACAACAGCTGGGCGCTGGACGAAACTACTGCCTGCTGCTTGCTGTCTTGATGACAGTGAGAGCGGAAGATGGCAACGCGGAGGAAAAAGTGTTGCCAATCATGAAAAATAAAAAAATGAGCAAAGGTTAGGTACATGCAGAGGCAAACCTCAACTGGCAAACAAACCACACAAGAAAGTTGTCCAAATTGGCAACACTAACGACAACGGACCAAGAGCCATGGTGAAAACAAATGATAACAAACTTTTCTGAACTGAGCCCAAAAAATGCAAACGAAATGGGCAGCGACAGCAACTTAATTTTTCAGCTTGCTCCACTCACGTGCGCGCGAATGAGATAAATCTATGATGATGTTGATGTTGTTGATGGGAGCTACAAAAGCAAAAGCGTGCGAAAAGGCCCGCGAGACGCAGACGTAGACATAGCGAGAACGAACCGAGACAAAACCAAATGCGAGCGTGAGCAGCGCGTCCCTCTCTCTATAATGAATGCTTCTGCTATGTGTATGTGTGAGTGTGTTTATATGTGGGTGCGGGGCAGTGTGCGAGGGTGTGGCAGTGACAAGCATAACGTATGTATGCACTTCTTATTGGCACCATCTGTGCATATGGGTACTTGTGTGTGTATGTGTGTGTGTGTGTGTGTGTGTGTGTGTGACGACTGCTGCGCTGTTGCGACTGCGACTGCACCAGATGTACAATGTACGTACATACATACATATGTAAGTACGTTTATGCAAGAGAGTAAGAGCGTACTATTAAGATTGCGAGTGGATTCCAATGCAGCTTGAAAACCGTTGCATATTTGGAGATTTTTCAAATGCTTTTAGGCAGCAACTTTTTTCTTTTTGTAACGTTCGCTCTATTTGTTAGCCGCACTCACACATACCACAACGCAGCGCAGCTTCAGCTCATGCAACGAACAAGTTTTTTTTTTTTTTTTTTTTTGCTTTGCTTTGCTTTTGGTAACGTGTTGTGATAACGCTTCATTGCAAATACAAAATATATACACATGCATACATATGTATGTATGTTTATATGTATATAAGAAAACAAAATATATACATATACATCCATATAATTGTATACATCTGTGCATTTGTATGTGTTTAAAACTGGTTGTCGCCATCGACGCGGCAAGACGTTGACATTAGGGCTGCCATTAGCCAACACACACAAACAGCCCAAAACAATCGCAGCTGTCTGGCAACGCCGTCGCGCAACACCAGGCAACAACAGTCGCCGTCGTGCCGCAGTTTAACAGTTCACATCGATGAGTCAAGGTCGAGAGACGTCACGCAAATTTTCGTTTTCATTGCTTACCCACAACACACAGAAAAAAAAAACTATGTCCGTTTATTTTTAGCGTGCGATTCCGACGTCGTGTGTGAACGACGACGAGCCGAACAGACACGAGTCGTTGTCGACGAATGAATGGGAAGCGGCAACGAACATTTGAAAGCACGCAAGGCAGAGCAGAGCCACCATCGAATAATTAATTTATGTATTTTTTTTATTTTGCATTTTTATTTTTTATTTAGTTTCTTTTCGTTGTCATTGTCATTGATTTAATATACTAGAGCAACGGGCTATGAAAAATTAATGATGGAAACATTATAGCCTTTTCAGTATTATTATGATATTGAAGACGGATGTTTGTAAATAAATTATTTTTATAACATTCTATCATCATTATTGACTTATTAACCCAAATAGATTTGGTGATTCGATAAATATATATATTTGTTTACACTTTGGAAAACAAATAAATATTTTAGCTGAAAACAAACGGAAAATAAAGGATAAAATTGCTTGTGTGTAAATTTCTCTTTAAAAGATGTAAATTTTCTGTTAATTGCCATACAGGGCAATCAATGGGTTAACATGAATTGTGTCCCCAATTGCTTAACAGACCCCTGTTAAGAAAATGTATACTGGGCGCACAGCAGCAGAAAGCATCAGCACGTGCACGAAGCGCCGCTAATGTAAACAAAGAGAAATACACACACAAAACGAAAAGAAAGAAACAAAAATAACAACACTCACGCTCTTGGTTAGTTTGCGACCAGCGGCGCCGCTGCCGGCGCTTCGCTTGCTGCTATTGTTGTTGCTGGTGCTGCGGCTGCGTTTACGTGCGGCGCTGCTCGCTGAGGTTGCGGCTGCTGCTGCTGTTGTTGTTGTTGCTGCCGTGGCTAACATGGCAACGTAACAGAGAGAAAACGTCGCTGCTGCTGCTGCTGCTGACGCTGACGTCGATGTCGCGTCGCCGTTGTTAAACAGCTGACACGCTTACCGGCAAAATTTTAAAAATCAGCTGCCATAGCAGCAGTGTTATTGCTAGAACTCTCTCGCGCTCTCCCGCTCAACGAGTGTAAATGTATATGTACGAGCGGCGCTCGACCGGCGTTCTCTCGATTTGTTTGCACTCTCTGGCGTGTTTTTCTCTCTGTTTGCCGATATGACTGTTTTGTATTTTGTATTTATGTTTTCCTTCTCTCTTTCTCTTTTTTTTTTTTTTCGTTTGGCTTGCTTATTTTGCACACTTTGCTTGATTTGCACGTTTTGCATTTATGTTACACACACGCTTTGCTTCGGCATTCGTATCTTTTGGATTGCCTTTTGGCTGTTTTATTTTTTATTCGTTGTTGTTGGGTTGCCTGCTGTGTTTGTACATACATACATATGTATATAGTAGGAAGTTGGCAAAAATAATTTAAAAAAAAATTCAAGCGCGCTCGTCGCCGATAACGACACGTCACGTTAGTCGCTCTTTAAGTTCGACACTGTTTTGCTAAAGAGCAGCGGCAAGGTAAAATTGGCAAGTCTACAACAAAAACGAGAACGGGCTGCTTGGCTGGGAGCAGCTCGACTGCGACGCTGACTGAGCATTTGTATGTCTGTCTGTTAACCGAGTGAACTTAAATTGTTTAGTTCATTCTGTATGCTGCTGGTGCTGGTGCTGCCGCTGCCGCTGCCGCTGCTGCTGCTGCTGCTACTGCTACTGCTGTTGTTGACGCTGCAGCTGCTGCTCTGCCGTTGTCGCTGCCTCTGTCGCTATCGCAGTTTCTCAGCATTTCTCGTTTGTTCTTGTATAGTGTGGATCGCAAGGCCGCTAACGTTGCCTTTGCCGTTGCGTGTGCATTAGAAAGCTCTTCGCCGCTGCAGTAACTAATGTTGATGATAGAATGCTGTGGCGAGTTTTTAGATTTGCCGTTAGCAGCGAATTGCAGTGCTGCAACCATGAACCCAAGTCGATTTTAATTTTCACTGTTAGCAGGCGCGCACAGCTCAGCACAGCACTAACAGAGGCAAACACTTTGTGCATGCATACATACATACATACTTATGCATGTACATATGTACATACATAGTTAAGTATTGTTGGTGAAAGCATTTTAATAGAACATTACCGTTAACGGTAGCTGAGAGAGCGATGTTGCTATTAAATATCGTTTGAGTTTGGTCGCCCAGCGACTTTGCTTACAATTTTCGTGTTAGCTGTTCACACACAAGCATGTAGGTATATACATAGATATCTATCTATGTGTGTGTGTGTGTGTGTGTGTGTGCGTGATAGTGTGTGGCCGTAATGGGCATTAATTTTATCCGATAATGGTTCGAGGATGCGTTTGTGTCTGTGCTGACGCACCTGGCCTTTTATATGTACATACAGATGTATATATACATATATGTACATATGTATGCTTGTCGAAACAGAGCAAAGACTAAGGAGAGGGAATGGGTAATAAATGCTCCGTTATATTTGTGTTGCCGTTCTCTTTAGATTAGTGCGGCTAAATACACTACACAAACAAACACGCACATGCACACATATACATACATACATACATGCACAATATGTAGATACATCTATGTACATACATATGTATGTATGTATTTGTGTGTTTGCCTATGTCAAATTGATTAATAGAACGCGAGTATGCATAAAAGTTTCAAATTGAAGGCATAAAAACATTAAGATATAAATATGTTTGTAAATATGTATGTATGTACATATGTATGTATGTATGTATGTATATAAATGTGTGCATACATAAGTAAACCAAGCAAAAGCACATGTTGAATAAACTTAATTTGACATGTATGCAAATGAAGCAAATCAATTTATATATGTAAAAGATTCAAGACAAACAAAATTATGATTATGATCAAATTTGTTAGTTTCATAAATATACATATGTATGTACATACATTTATATACACATGTCTTCAGTTTATCATGTATTCATATGAATACAAAGGCAATTATTTTTGTATCTACAGTAAAAAACTAAACTCTTATATGAGATACCCCAGTTCTCTAGTGCTTATTGTTTACTTGACTACAGAATTGCGATTACAATTTAGCAAGTTATTTATAATAATAATAAAATAATAATGATAATAAAAGTAATATAAAAATAATTAAATATTTCATAAACGAACACCAAAGCGACAAAGTTTCTTCAACATTCTGCAAATATATTTGGGCTATGCGTTTTCGCTATCGCCATTCAAATTTTTGTTATTGCACAGGGCAATAAATTGCAATTAGTTATTATTTTCACCCGTCTGGCAACGCCGCCAACGCGCAGCATTCAAGTTTTGAACTTCGCTCTCTGCCTCTGCCTCTGCTTCTGCCTTTGCCCTCTTTCTGTCTCTGTCACCCGCTCTCACTCGACCGACCGACCGACCGACCGACCGACAGGCCGACCGCCCGCTCTAATTGCTTGTTTTTATGCATTATTTTTGTATTTTTTCCTTTCTGCTTTTTATGGATGAGTTGATTTCGTGTTGCACTTCTTGCCAATTTGCTTTGTATGTACATATGTATGTATGTATGCTGCACACACATACACACTCACACGCGAGCGGGCACATAACTGTGTATGTTAATATGTATGCCATTTCATTATATTTTCTTCCCCTCATTTGATTTCAAACTGCGCAACTTTCACCCAAACTAATTTACAGCAACAAAAACAAAAACAAAAAACTGCTGCAAAATGTTTAACTACAAATTATGTACACACACATGCACATATGTATGTATGTATATGCTTGTATGCACACATGCATACATACATATGTATATAATTTAATTTATTTAT
The DNA here is from genome assembly GCA_030914345.1 of Drosophila koepferae. Taxonomy (NCBI): domain Eukaryota; kingdom Metazoa; phylum Arthropoda; class Insecta; order Diptera; family Drosophilidae; genus Drosophila; species Drosophila koepferae. The sequence continues at coordinate 644,488 of JAUESR010000196.1, forward strand.
ATTTTTCTTAGCATTGACATTCGTCCCAATGAGTGTCAGCTGACGTAATCGCAGCATAAAATAAAATAAAAAAAATAAAAAAAAATAAACAAAATTCAAAATCAACAGCAAATACTTTAGAGTAAATTAAATACAAAATGAAAAAAAAAGAAAATATAAAATAAATTCAAAATTCAGTTAATCAAATAAATAAATAAAAATACAAATTTAAATTCAATAATTTTGTGCATTGGCGATAAATACCTACATACATACATACATATGAATAACATGCATGCCTGCCCTACTAAACATGTACTGAATATAGATACCCTATAATTGAATATGTGTCAGGAAAATTTGTAAATAAATAAATATTTATCATAATCAGAATGATTAGGCAACATTTCATTTGTAACATTTCTATAACAATTCATAGTATAGTCTATCACGAAGAGCCAAGCCAGTATGCCCCTTTAGGCACATGCATATATAGGGTATTCTCATATACAAAGTAGATAAATAAATAAAATTAGAAATCACAGACATACAAACATACATATATACGCACAAGCACACAAATGTATGTACATACATACATATGTATATGCAGCTCATTCCCAATGAATCATACGAATTCTTGGATAAGATTCCCAATGCAATTTCCTACATACATATGCACATACATACATACATACATATGCACATGTTTGTATGCACATATAAATGCATTCTCAACTGTTTTCATAGTATACATATGTATGTATATTCAATAAAGTGATCGCACACACACACACACACACACACACACTTGTGTGCATGCATGCACATTAATTGAAAATCTCATCAGTCTGGCAACTCGAACAAACTGCGGAATCGCAAATTCAATTGAATTTGTGTTTTATATTGAGCCTCTCTGGGTGCTAATCGTATGACATTACGTATGTGCCTCAATAAAAAAAGGAAAGCAAAAAAAAAAAAAACAAATGCTGTACATATGTATGTATATGTGTTTATATATACATATATCACTTATATACAGAAATTGTAACATTCGAAAAAATGTTATCAAAATTATAAATTTCAAGCATTTGATTCAAGTCACGTACACATACACTCAAAATAAATACATACACATATACACATACATATGCATATGTATATATAAATATATATACATATACGCCTATATATGTACATATGTAGCTGACTTTCGTTCAAAAGCAATTGTTCAACCTAAGTAAACTAATTAAATTGGAAAATTATATACACATACATATACAATGCATATGAAAATATACGACTCTCGTTGTCTGCCCACAAAATGATTGAAGAATATACAATTTTCATACATATGTACATACATATGTGTGTACGTATATATATGTATGTAATTAAATATATGTATATGTATATGTGTGTACACGCGTAGCAAAACATTGCCAAAAAAAAAAAAAAAAAAAAAAAAAAACCAGCATCGGGCACACAACAACTGCAATGCGCCGCGTTACGCATACGCAGATTGGGAGCCAGCAGCAGCAGCAGGCGCAGCAGTAGCAGAGACAGAGGCAGCAAGAGGTGGCGACTAACGACGATGCCGTCGACGACGTCTAATTATGCTGCTATTGCAACAACAACAAAATCAACGACGAGAGTACACGACCCACTCACCGAGGCGACCGAGCGACGAACGATGCGACGACGACGACGACGATGGCGACGGCGACCCACGACAACACAAATTGTAAGCGCAGCGAGTGGAAACGAACGAGTTGCGGTGGCAGCGGCAGTGGCGATGCTTTTGTCTGCCCGGTCGTCTGCCCTCGCTCACTCTCTTAGACAGGAAAGCTCTCGCCCACTGCAATAGCAACGATAGCGGCAGCGACAGCGTCAGCGCTGGCAGCAGCGTCAATCGCGGCAGCAGCGTTAGCGGCAGCGACGAATTGCTGCGTTTTAAAAACAGTTTACTATTGAGCAGGCAAACACACACAAACATGCAAAAGCAAAAGCAAAAGCAAAGCAAAAGCAATAATAATAAAACGAACAACAGAGTGAAAAATAGCAAATCAAAAGTGTAAAGTAAAGTAAGGTAAAGTGAACTGACGTTGACGGATTCGTCGCTTTAGCCGCGTGAGTTTTACGTTTCAGTTATTATTGAAGCACAAACAAATTGAGACTAAAAATGCGGCGTGAGATTTGATTGTGAGTAAGCGCAAGCGTCGCGTTTGTGCCGTTGACGCCAGCAGCGACGTCAGCGCCTCAGTCACATTTAAAATAAAGGCAAACAAATATACAAAAGTAAAAGCCAAAGAACGCAAGGGGAATGAAATTAAATGTATGTATGTATACAAATATATATGTATGTATGTATATACATACATATACGTGAGTATGCATGCGGTACATGTGTATGTTTGTATACACATACATTTATACATGTGTGCGTGTGCTTGAGTATGGTGGGAAATGAAAAAAAAAAGCGCAGAAAAGAAAAAAGTAACGCAAAAAAAAGCTAAAGCTTAGCGACTGGCCAGCGACGATGTCGCGACGCTGGCGCCGTCGTCGTCAAGTGCAAAGTGTGTAGGGCGTGGCAGCTGTGGGCAGCTGTGGGCGGCTGTTGGATTGTAGGGTATGGGTGCATGCTCTTGTATGTATGTATGTATGGGTATGCAAGTATGTATATATGTATGTATGTGTGTGTGTGAATGAGTGTATGTATGTACGTGTCTTTATATATGTATGTACGTGTGTATTTACATTAGCTGTTCTAGTTGCTGCGCTGTCAACAATTCAAGCATAAAGCAAGAACAGCAACAGTTCAACAACAATAATAATATACATACATACATACTTGCATACATATATACATACATATGTAGATACATATGAGGTAATCGTGGGCTGTTCGCTGTTTGTTTATCAAAACAATAACAAAAACAAAAAGCAGAAGATATATTTTTATAATTTTCAGCGAAAATCAAAAATTGCCAAAAGACAGAAAAGTCAGAAACAAAAGACAGCATCAACGAGCAGCAGCAACAACAACAACAACAGCAGCAACAACAACAACAACAGCAGCAACAACAACAACAACAGTAAACATTACCGCATCTGGCATACATACAAACATACATACATACATACATACCATGCCAACAACTCACTTTATACTACACATAAATACATGTATGTATGTACATATGTGCGTGTGTGTGTGTGTGTGTACGTGCGTGTGTTTTTGTTCGAGAATTTCTGCCTTCGGATGTATGTATGTACATATGTATGTATGTATGTATAAAGCAAATGGAATTTTTATTAACAGTCACAAAAACAGCAGCGCAAAATGCAGCCAACATTTTATTTATAGATTGAAAGACAAGGATAGACGCATACAGGCGAGTTAGAAGGAGAAAACATTAGCGCAAGTCTGGCTAGCGCACTGTGTGTGCAGGAGGCAAGGGGACAGATGAGACGAGCGGCGTGTGGCGTGCGGCGAGAGGTTGAGGGCAGCGGGTAGACAATAGGTAACGGATCACTGTGCCACCGCCGCCGTCGCCGTCGCCGTCACTGCAGACGACTTTATGAACTGGAGAGACTAGACAAACCCCAAAAGGCATAGGCAAAGAGACAACTGCTTTTGGGCAGAGTGCGCGCGGGTGCGCAAGAGTTGGAGCGGGAGAATGAGCGAAAGAGAGAGAGAGAGAAAGAGAGAGGGAGTTGAGAGAGGGGCTTGCAAAGGGAGGGGCAGGCAAAAGTAGCAGCGAAGCGAGAGCAATTGAGAGTTTTGTGCACAATTGTATAAAAGAACAGCAAAAGTGATATGAATTGTGTACATACATACATATATAAAGTGGAAGAATATGTAATTCATACATATATACAAGCGCATATATCGATATATGTACATATGTATGTATGTATGTGCATGTGACGATAAGAACCAAGTACATACATACATATGTATGTACATATGTATATTCAAAGTTCAGTTTTAGTCAACGGTTTTTGCGGCTTTGCTTTCATTTTTTTTTGTATTTAGGAATTTACAGATACATACGTACATACATATATACATGTATAGATATGTATGTATGTACAAGCCAGTCAGATACACAAAGCAAAGGATATGCACATGTATGTACATATGTACATATGTATGCATGTATGTCTATATGCACATACCTAAGGCAGAGCTTAAGTACTTGATTTTTTGGATTCACATTCTATGTATGTGATACGATATAAAACCTTCAGTTGAATTCCACAATTATCTAAGAATTATACTTTCTAAAGTTCCATATAGTATATATACATACTATTTTAATGTGAGCCTATATATGTATGTACTTCAATTACTATTTTAATGACCGCAGCTGTATATATGTAGATTTATATACATACATATATTCACACACACATATGTACATACATATATATACATATATAATGAACATGTATGTCCCCATGTAAATAGATCTTGTTTTGAATATTTCGTATAGTTGAGTGAAATATTTGAATTGTGACTCATTGCGTTATCAATTGAATTTCACAATTCAGAGATTTCATAATATGAAGATTTAGATTATATATACAACAAAAAGTAAACAAATGGAACTTTTTTCTTACAGTTTTTTTTTTGCTAGGTAAGTTTCCCAAAAAGACTTCTATTTATTTACTTTCTTTCAAGAATTTTCCATTGTACTAGAAGTTTTTATTTCTACCTTCCATTGTTATTGTTATTATATTTTTGGATAATACTTAGCTTATCGTGAATGATTTCATCAGCATTGTTAATTCCCAACTAGTGAGTGTGACCTTTAGATTATATCGCCACCACTCAGCGCTCGTTCAATTACTATTGGTTATACAATACAGTGTGTAGAAATGGCATTACATATTGTATGTAGATCCATATACAATGTATGTATAGATATTTGTGCATATTTCAGAGTGCTATGACAATATACATATGCATGTATACAAGTACATATAGTATGTAATATATGGCATTACGTGCAGCTCGCATAGGGGCAAAGCCCATTTGTAATATTGATTTTGCTTTACAAATTTAGTTCTCTAATCGGTCTAAATGTAAGCAAATATACAAAGCAATATATATATATAGACCCAAGTCTATATTGAAAACCCAACCATTAGCATAGAGAACTGGGAAAGCTCGAAGATAAATATTGGAAATAAATATTATTATTAACATTCATAGATATTGGGAAAACCAAATTCGAGAAATACTATTCTTGAGCTGCTAGAAACACATAGAATATCAAATCCTTCTATAAATGTAATATCATATATGTATGTGTAGGACATATATATGTAGTATGTGACATAGATGAATGTTTTCATGAAAGTAATAGAGCGTCTGAGCACTAAAATAATGGACAGTTCAATTTAGTGATAAACGCAATATTATTTTTAATGAATGTAATTATTAATTAATTACTATTCATTAATTTGATTTAATCTAATTAATTTAATTATGGTTTTTTTTTTATATTAAATAATATATATATTTTTATTTTTATTTGTTTTTGTATTTTTTGCATAATTTTTAAATTTACTTATTTTTTTTAGTTTTATTTTTATTTAATTTTTTATTCTTTAATCATTTACATTTTCTTATAATAATTTTTTTTATTATATTTTTTTTAATTTTCTTAAATGTTTTTTTTTTTAATTTTTATTTTCTTAAATAATATATATATTTTTATTTTTATTTGTTTTTGTATTTTTTGCATAATTTTTAAATTTACTTATTTTTTTTAGTTTTATTTTTATTTAATTTTTTATTCTTTAATCATTTACATTTTCTTATAATAATTTTTTTTATTATATTTTTTTTAATTTTCTTAATGTTTTTTTTTTTTAATTTTTATTTTCTTAAATATTTAATTATTATTATTATTTTTTTCTTTAATACTTTTTATTATTGTTTTTTTTTTTAATTTCCTTAAATGTTTTTTTTAGTTTTATTATTTTTTAATTTTCCTAAATTAAAAAACAAACATTTTTGTTAAATTTGTTTACTATTATTATTTTTAAGTTTTGGAATTACATTATTATTGTTATTATTATTATTTTTTTTTTTTAATTAAGAAAAAATTAATCAGATTTATTTATATATGCATATATACCATGTACTGTATATATTATATACCGTATATATATAAACCTACCGACCCTACTATATATCTTCTATAGGTTAAATTATATTATTTATCCACATCAATTATTTAATAGAACTAATTCAGATAATTTAGTCTCTCTTTCGAGATGAAACTCAATTGACACAGAAAAATGAAATCAAGTAGAAATGCTGCAGTCCGAGTGCTATCGACTGCATAATACTTGTTCGCATTGCAAGAAATAATGAATGAAATAATGTCTCCAATGACTTTACAGAATGAGTCTGCAGCAATTGATTTTTTGGAATTTCGAGTTCTAAAACTCATATAAAGATAACGTTGTATTCGATTAATTTTTAGATTTATTGTTAAATGGTTAATCAACGTGGTGAATACATAAAGAAAATTTGAAATCTTTAGCAAAATTCAACGCATTTTTGTTATTCTAAATGAAGTACTCTCCTCTTAACATAAGAAAATGATTTGTTTTCCAAGTCTCCATCTTCATAGGGAACACTGCACAGAACTAATATACTCTCCTTCCACTTTATGAACGAGGCATTAAAGCAATTTTCAATAGTTTGCAAAACTATTTTCAAACGAGCTACAGGCTTGATTCAATATACAAAAAAATAGGCCTGAGAGAACGACTTAATTCCATTTAATTTAATACATATATAAACATATGTATATATGAAAATACATATGCAGATTATTTGACACACATGTATATATGTATGTATACATATGCAAGATTTTTTTTTCATTCTTTCCTTTTTGTTTTTGAATCATTGATTAAATTTTTTCTCTATATAGAATTCAGTCTTGGCATTATTCACGCCTCTCTCAGCCGGAAATACGAAATGCCAAGCAAAGAAGAAAACAATTAATAACATGAAATAAGAGAGCAAAAACAAATTTATATGAAATATAATAAAAATAAAAAAATAAAAAATAAAAAAAAAACATACGCAAAATAAAAGAAAGACAAATAGCTTTGTATTTGTTTAGGCAATTAACAAACCATTTTTATGCTCAATAAATTAATATAAACAACGGATTTTCAAGTTTTTGCACGAAAAGAAAACCGAAAACAAAGGCAAAAAAAAAGTCGCCACGCGCGGGCTTTAAACTGAATATGTATATATATATGTATATATATATATATATATATATATATATATATATATATATATATATATATATATATATATATATATATATATACATATGTATATATTAATAAAAAAAAAATTAATTAATTATAAATATAAAAAGCAAAAGTTGAGTTTTTTTTTTTTTGCATTATATGCACAATTTTAATTAGTTTCATTTTGAATGAAATTTGAAAATGGGAAAAATCGTATTGGAATTTAAACTCTTTTTAAATACCCTGTAACTGAGTGGGTCTTGAATGATATATCAATTCGATTATAGATTGAATGACTCGCTATATACACATGCATACATATAGTCTACCTTTACCTACCCCCTCTCTTACCCATCCCCACCATCCAATTACTTTCAATGTCTAGAGAAAATTGTCGTTCAAATCGTAAATCTATTTATCAGCCGCACGATTCCAGGGTGTTATATAAACATATAATAGGTATATAATGTACATACATACAAATATATATAGTACATACATTCATATTTAACACACATTGAACGAGCAAGCGAGTGGGAGAGTGAGAGAGTTGAGAGTGAGGAGTCGAGATAGCAGAACAAAAGCAATGCGCACTTTAATAAAAAAAATCACTCATACGTAATTTCAATGGAATTTTTTTTTCGTTTTTTTTTTTGTTATTGTTATTGTTTTTTTTTTTTTTGCGCTCTCATCTGCGCCTGCTTGTCCTCTGTTTCTGCGTCGTCTTCTCTCTTCTTCTTGGTTTTTTTTTTTTTTAAATTCATCAACGCTTTGATTTTGTTATTTGCGTTTTTCCCTATGCTTCTTCGTTTGTTTGCTTCGCACTTGGATTTCGTTTTGCTCATTTCGTTAATATTGTTTTATTTCCCTTGCTTTGCTTTGTTGCTCTTCTTTCTATTTTGCTTTGTGGCTTTGTTTCTTGTCATTGTTGTTGTTGCTGTAGTTGGACAAGGGCATTGTTAGAGAGTCGAAATGAAAACACTCCACATTACCGAATTCAAAGATTGAACTCTTCTCTTTGTGAGCACAAAAATTGAACTGTTTATTTCTTAAAATCCTAGTGCTTATATACCTTAAAAATACTTCCAGGCACTGGAAGGCTATAATTAATTCCATGCACACAAGTGCACAGATGTTGTCAAGTGTCCCTTTTCGATCGCTAAGCCGTTCTCACGTCTCGCGTTACATTTTTATTACTTGCTGCGTTGGTCGCTGCAGCTAAGGGATGACATGTTTATTACTTGGCTTCAGATAACGCGCAGGTTATCGACTATTGCTATTTTTTAATATGTTTATTTATGAGGCATGTTCATGCTTGAACATACTGCCAGGGGCCTAAGATTTGTGGCTGAGAATTTTAATTTTATAATTGGTAACGCGCAGGTTATCCGTATTGTTTATTTTTATACATATGTATCGCATGTTCATGTTTGAACATACTGCCAGGGGCCTAAGATTTGTGGCTGAGAATTTTTAATTTTTTGTTTGTTTGGTAACGCGCAGGTTATCCGTAATTGTATATTTATTTGTATGTATGTTTTTTATTTATCGTGTTCATGTTTGAACATTCTGCCCGGGGGCTTAATTTCTGTGTTTTTGATAACGCGCAGGTTATCAGGTATTTTGTAAATTATAATATCAATTCTTTTTGCATATATAACTAATATTATTATAATTATAATGCTTAATATCATTGATGTGTGTCCTGATATATGATGAAAATGGAGCCCGTTTAACTCTAAGTGATTTTCCTTCATATGCTGTATTGCTTTTTGTAAATGTTCTATCTCTTTTCTGTGGTTAATTTTTGCTACTTCTAATGGACTCCACACTATTTTTGGGATCTCAACTATTTTTCCTACGTATGAGGTTGCAACTTCTTCGTATCTCTCTGAGTGGATGTTATTATTATAAGTAGTTACTTTTGCACATGACATTTGACAGAGTAATGCTAACATCATCATAGCCATCAATACGCTTAGTCTTGATCCTCCCCGCCCCCTAGTGGTTTGTTTCGTGCTACTTTGTTCTGAGTCTTCATTTTTTAATTTACACTGTGGGCATATTTTGTTGATAGGTCGTGTAACCGACCCTTCTTGTGATTTAATTTTTACGACTTTAGCTTTATTATCTTGGCCTTTGTAAACTTCTTTTATTATTCGTATTGGCCGTCTAACTGGATGACAATTTTCATCCTTTATTTGCTTTATTTGCCCTTCTTTTGATTTGGGCATCTCTTTCTTTTTGCTTCTTTTGTTTCTTTTGTTGATTTACCTTTAAATTTTGTATAACCTGATATAATCCATCCAAACTTTGTATTTTGCCCGAGTAATCCATCTATTTTTACTATTCCATTTTTAGTACATGTGCGTATAAGTCTGCGCCTATTATCATGTCTACTCGACCTGGCTTATGAAATTGGGGATCAGCTAAACTGTAATTGTGCCATTTAGCTGTATCTACATTTACTTTGTCTACTGGGAGGGCTTTCATTAATTTTGATACTATGATGGCCCTCAACCTTTAGCTGCTCTTTTTTTAATTCTGTTGTTTTTATATCTAGCTTCACTTTGTATTTCGACCTACAAGTGTTTTCTGCTGATATTCCACTTATTTCTGTCTCATTTCTGATTCGGGGTAAATTCAACCACTGTGCGGCCTCCTCAGATATAATGGTTTTTTGAGACCCGCTATCTATCAATGCTCTTAATTCAATATAGTTCTCCTTGCTTGTTTTACTTTGATTATTGCAGTGGCTAATAAGGCCTTTTCATTTGCCATTACAGTATTAACCCTGTCTTTATTTATATTTAAATGTAGCATTGTGTGATGATCTCTTTTGCAAAAGCCACAAGTTATGTCATTTTTACACCGATATGAGTTTGAGTGTTTTAAAACATTTTAGACATAAGTATGTCTTTTTAGCAATGTCAAGCCTTTCACTCGGATTCATTGCTTTAAATTTTGTGCATTGCGTGACACTGTGGCCTACTGCTTTGCATATCGGACAATATTGCACATTGGTAGTGCTTTTGAAGACTTTCTTTTCTTCTTTTTTTGATGCGGACGTTGAGTAATACCTCTGTTCTAAAAAGTCCATTACGTCAGTCAGCAGTTGTATGTCCTTTGTCTTTTTTATTTGGCTTTCATATAATTGAAGAGCCTCTTTACTAAATTTTCTCAGTATTAAATGTGCAAACATTTTGTCAACTTCACTTGAGAGTTGAGCTTTATTTTTAATGATGTGTATTGACTCATTGATTGTGTGTATGAAGTTGTTGATACTTTTGGATGAGTCAATATCTAAATTTGGGAGTTCTAATATTCGGTTAAATTGTTCCGAAAAAATCTTTCTTTTATTTTCGTATCTTTTGGTTAATAATTCCCAAGCTACGGTATAGTTATCTGCGGACCCTGTTAATAGGTGAGCAACCATGCTCTTTGCTTCTCCTCGTAATGAGGTTTTTAAATAGTTAAATTTATGGCAGAAGTTAGGTCCTGTCTTTGATCGATAAGGTCGTTAAACAGTTGGGCGAATGAGTCCCAATCTTTAGCATCGCCAAAGAATATTGGGACTTGCATTCTCGGTAGTCCAGGGAGATTATCCCCCTTTTCTTGGATAGTGGGTTGAATTGGGGAAGCTTTCTTTGCGTCTAATGCGCTGATGGTATTTTGAATGTCGAACTCTAGTTCAATTACCCCTTCTTCAAACGTTTTGCTGGCTTCATATTTGGGTTGAAGCTCTTGTATGTGTTTCGAAATTCTATTCCATAAGAATAGAATCTTATTTTTTCGAATTTCGAAAACCCCTACATTTGATTTCGCAATATCCTCATTTGTTTCTATTAGATATTTTCTTATCTGATCGACTTTCTTTTCAAAATCTGCCTCTTCATGAACTGTAACCGTTCCTATCTGCCTGATTTCTTCCTTGATTTGCTTCCCGCTACTCAAAATTTCTGTTTTTATATCTTTTATAGTTTTTATTGCTTTTTCAAACTCCTTATTGTTAAAATATGGGTGGTCTATTATCCCCACTTTTAACAATATTGAGTTATTATTTTCTAGCTCATTCTGTATCCTACCTAGCTCTTCTAATATGTCGCTAGGTGGCCTTATCTCATCTGATGAGTCTAGCTTCATCAATCTGGACACTAAGTCCGATTGTTTTTTTAACAGTATTATGATTTTTTCTGATAACATTTTCTTTTCTTATTTTAACAATAAAGTAAATAAAATTACAACTTATCTTAGCTCCAGTCGATTTGAATCCCACTGTCTTCTGAGTAGCTCCTGCGTGATTGGAATCCTGCTTTCTTCTAAATAGCTCCTGCGTGACTGGAATCCCGCTGTCTTCTGACTCGCTCCTGCGTAATCGATTGGTGCTGTTGTTGTTTGTTTGATTTTTTTTTGTTCGCTTTTGTTTTTTTTTTGCGGTTTTTGTTGTCCTTTTTTCGACTTCTTGAATATGTCTCTTTGGACTTATGAAAGTTGTCCGTTCCCTTTTTATTTTTGGGATACGGACTTATTCGCACTACAAACTTTGAATATTTTTGAGCGCTTTTTTTTTTTTTATTATGTCCTATTTGGACTTATTAAAGTTGTCCGTTCCCTTATTTATTTCTGGGATACGGACTTAGTTGCACTGCAAATTTATCTTTATTAAAACTTGAGCACTTTTTTTTTTTTTGATGTCCTATATGGACTTAGTTGCACTACAAATTATTTTTTGAGCACTTTCTTTTTTTTTTTTTAATGTTGTCCGTTCCCTTTTTATTTTGGAGATACGGACTTATATTTGCACTACAAATTATTTTTTGAGCACTTTCTTTTTTTTTTTTTTTTAATGTTGTTCGTTCCCTTTTATTTCTGAGATACGAACTTATTTGCACTACAATTTATTTTTTGAGCACTTTTTTTTTTTTTTTAATGTTGTCCGTTCCCTTTTATTTCTGAGATACGGACTTATTTGCACTACAAACTTTTCTTTTTTAAAATTTGAGCACTATTTCGTATATATACTCTGTCTCTTACCTCTGGTGGGGGAGAACAGAGCAATATAACAAAATTTTTGTTGTCTTTTGCTGAGGTTTTGTAATACCACAGCACAAAGACGCTGGTTCCTTTCTCTGTGTCTCTTACCACTGGTGGGGGAAAACAACAGAGAACGCCGAAGGACCAAAATGTTAGAGAGTCGAAATGAAACACTCCACATTTACCGAATTCAAAGATTGAACTCTTCTCTTTGTGAGCACAAAAATTGAACTGTTTATTTCTTAAAATCCTAGTGCTTATATACCTTAAAAATACTTCCAGGCACTGGAAGGCTATAATTAATTCCATGCACACAAGTGCACAGATGTTTGTCAAGTGTCCCTTTTCGATCGCTAAGCCGTTCTCACGTCTCGCGTTACATTTTTATTACTTGCTGCGTTGGTCGCTGCAGCTAAGGGATGACATGTTTATTACTTGGCTTCAGATAACGCGCAGGTTATCGACTATTGCCTATTTTTTAATATGTTTATTTATGAGGCATGTTCATGCTTGAACAGCATACTTTAAGCATGCTCAAAATCAACAATCGTCAATTCGATTTTACACCAATAACATCATCAACGTCAACATCATCATTATCATCATCCTGCCCGTATTCATAATTACCAATTAGATATTTATCCCAAATATGAATAGTCAAATCAAATCCGAAGAGTTGTTGAAAGATTTATTTAGAAACTATTTGA